>OZ007584.1:25035210-25682710 GCA_963931925.1 Onchidella celtica
GCTACCATCTGTGGCTGTAAACTCGATGCTTCTCTGACAAGGAAGAGAAATTACAGATTATTACACCGTTGGTGGCCATCTTGGACTTTGCCGCCATATTGGATTTTTTTTGTTTTATTTTGAGGCCAAACACAATCATTATTTTGACATGTTTCCACTCATCGTTTTCCTTATTTTTTTTTAACCATTATTGCAATTATCAAACTCACTATTAAACTTGAAGATTCTTTGAATCAACTAGCAAGATCAACATTTTTCAGTGTCACTAGTGGGCGAGGGCCCATTTAAGCCCAATGTCCACCTCTAACACTAAAACTTGCCAGAACCTACTTGACTGAGTGGGCAAACACCCTTAAGTTTTCTACATTAAACGACTTTAGTGCTTGTCTGTTCCAACTCCACGTTTACGCAACTGAGAAATTCCACGTCAAACGTTTGCGGCTTTAGTATTATGATAAGAAGTTCGAATAAATCTAAACGGTGAAACAACTTGATAAGTGCCACAATGTAGTTTAAACAATATTATTGTCAAAGTGTGCATTTGTTATGCCTCTTCTACATACTAAATCAGAACTGTGAAACAGCTTGGTAAGTGTCCCCAAAATGCCGGGGACATATTGGTCTAGAGGCAAGGTACTCACCTCTCATGCCGAAGATGCCAGGTTCGATCCCCTGTCGGTGCAGGCATGTTGGAATTTTTTTTTTGTTGAAAACTTCCGTCCCTGATTCTATGGTAGGTAGGATCGAGCACCCAGTCTTCCCTGATAAGGACGATAAATCTGGAGGGGGGCGTGTGCACGCATACGTTAAAGATACCTTGCCAGTTGAAAGTCGAGAAAAACAGGCCGCACAAGGTCGTTGCCAGAGCAAAATTCTAAAGACCTAACCCCTGCCACAAAAACACACAGAAAAAAGAACAAAACTACAACACTCCCCCCCCCCCCCCTTACAGACTAATAACCAGACTGGAAAAACGAGCTTCGGGCTGTGTCGTTTTTTACGGAATTTCCCGAGCGGCGACCGTATAACCAACATGGCCGCCGCTCGGGAAATTCCGATTCTAGTTCTATCTGCAGTAGAAATTTCTTTTTATTTGTCAAGATTGGTTGTACATGTATCAATTTTTTGGTGCGGAACCAAACTTCCGCGTTCAGTAGGCGCGTCAAATGGTCGTATCATTCAAAATTGTAGCTGTGCTGAAGCGTCGGTCGCTACCGTAAACCTAAAATGGCGGATGGTTCATGACCTTTCGCTGTTTTGTGACGTCACACAATGGGATCGTCCAGCGTCTAGACCCCCCCCCCCCCCCCAAAGAAAAATGAGATGTAGATGTCAAGAATAAAGGCCTAAACACGCTTGATAAGTGCCACAACGCATTTTAAATACCGTAGGTGTCGAAGTGTGTATTTGTTATACCTCTTTTACATACTAAAAGACCTCAATTTTGTCAGAAAATGAAGATAGAATAAAAGGAGAACTTAGGTCGTGTAGGATTTCACTACAGAATTCTACGTATTTCACACTCACTCACATTCACTCCCAATGGTGTCGAATTCAATATTGTTCAACTGCTACATTCCAGGTGTCCTGGGAACAAATGGAGATTTTTATGTCGAACGGCACATAAACTGTTCTGGAGGAATCGTCAAGTACCTCGGCAATTTCCAGATAGCCAACACGTTATCTTTAAAACCGACAGACATCTCTGCACACCCGTTTGTGGACTACTATTTCAAATTACAGAATGATACAAAATTCGCTCGGGTAGGTGGTTCTGAAGAGGTTTATGACTTGTCTTTTGCCATCTATCCAAATATGACCCTTGCCGGTATTAGAGGCTAGAAACAATGCCTTCATTTTAGTTTCGGGCTTTTGACTTGCATTGGGTAGGTTTTGCCGAAAAATAATAGCCGAAAAGCCGAGAAGATATTAAAAAAAAAAAAAAACATTCACAGCGCATGTTAGACCCCATCACTTCCCTAGTTCCTGTTTCTCAATTTTCTGAAAAACTGGAGATCTTTTAGTATGTGGAAGAGGTACAGTTAAAGCACACTTTGACATTAAGTTTTTTTAAAATGCGCTGCGGCACCTATCAAGTTGTTTCACAGCTCCGATGTATTCCAACTCCTTACCGTAATACTAAAGCCCCAAACGTTTAACTTTGAATTTGTTAGTTGGGCAAAAAGTGGAGTTCGAAACAAACTCCTCTTCCTGCTTCTCTTTTCTGCCCTCCCTCTCTCTTTCTCTGTCCCTCTCTCTCTCTAGACCTCTCTTTTTGTCTCTCTCTTCTCTATCTTCTCTGTGCTTCTCGCTGTTCTCCCTCTCTCACTCTCCCCGTAATTCTGCCTTTCTCTGTCCCTCTCGCCCGCTGCCTCTCTTTCTCTCTCTCTCTCTCGCCGTCTTTCTTTCTATCTGTCTGCCAGTCGGTCTGTCCATTTGTCTGTGTGTCTGTTTATCAGATTGTCTTTCTCTCTATCTACCTGTCCCTGCACCGGTAATATTTTAGAGTGTGAGACAGTTCGATGTTCTCTTCTGTCAAGAAGGTGGTTTGTGGGCTCTTCTGGTTGGGTCTTCTGTACTATCCTTCTGTTGTATTCTGTCTGACGTCTTGCGCCTTCCTAAGGTATCACAGTGTAGCCGTTACCGTGCTCTAAACTGAAACTCAAACTCTTTTTATTAGTTTTTTTTTTATTAAGTGTTTTGTTGATTGACACCCTCCCCGACTCCGCCCCCTCAAAACAACAACAACAAACAACAACAACAACAACAACAACAACAGACCTGCCGAATCGACTTGAGGAAGCCATGCGTCCCGGCCACTTCAGGCTGTTTCTGTAGAGATATCGCCCGGTGGAAGAAAGTCATCTACCGCTTGACTGCTGTCCAGCTGTTGAGTCAAGCTGTCACCAAAACCACCTGGAACAACATTAGTACCGTCATTCATTTGCCAATAACTTATGGTGAGCTTGTTATGTGTTAGGCCGTTGTTACTTGTATCTAGGTACCCCAAGCGTTTGGCGCTAGGGGCGTATACGTATATATAATTTAAAAAAATGATCTATCCCTAACCCTGTCCTTATCATCAACCCTAAATAATAATAATAATAATAATAATAATAATAATAATAATAATAACAATAATATAACAATAATGAAGATCATTTATATAGCGCCCAATCCAAACAATTTGCTGTAGGCGCTTTACAAACAGTCTTGTTCTCTCCATCTTCAACTGACCATCTATCTCTTTCTCTCTCTCTCTCTCAAACACAATCTATTGCATACACTCTTATGCTAGACATCCACACATAGACACACGCACACATAATATAACATGGGCACATAGAGTGCTATCGAATCCCTTGTCCTGCCCCTTACCCTTTCAATCAAAAAACAGGAGGAAAACAAAAAGAAAATTTGAAAAAATAATTAATTAAGGCTGTTATTAGGAGTATTTCAGGAGGAGCTCTCTAGCTCTGGCGTCACAAATGGCTTTAAAACACATAGCCCTGGTGCAAAATACTTTTGGAGGGCGTACGTACAGATAACAACAATCTTTTGAGACATTACAATTTTTTTTAAATAACGTCTAAATTAAAGCAGTATTTGAATTCTCTTTTTAGCATAACTATAAAGGATGCGGTACCAAAGCTGCTTTACCATAGTATCGAAACAAATCTTCAACTTAATATTGTCCTATATTTTTACCTGCATTTTCCCAAAACCTGTTACGTCCATTGGACTTAACGAGTTTTGGCTGACCCAGACTGCACCATATGTACCGGATCCTTACGGGGTTTCAATTTGGTAATGTACGGCAATACATATTATTGTAATAACAATAGATCTATTGTGTTAAATCTGCCTTCTCATTGGAGACGACTACAACCAGATATTACCATTTCAACCACTGTGATTATCATTGACCACAAAGATAACACAACTAACACAGTAGCATGTGGTGTAATAGTGTTCTTGTGTAAATGATTTTACCTAAAGGGTAAATTCGATTATACTTAAGGACTAGGCTTTGAGGAAACGGTTGCTCCATTCTCCACGGAGATTTGCCAAGTTTGGGAAGATTAGTCCAGCTGGACTTAACCTGTTTTGGAAAAACGCACACATTTGACACATCTATAAAGAATTGACATAGCAAGTTTTAATTGAACAATTACGCCACGTCTTACACTGATTTTGAGTGACTGCCTGAAGATTGCTATAACTCATCTTATGCAAAATTGGACTTATCCAGTTATGGAAAAATGCCCTTCAATTTTGAACGACTATCTGAAAATGGCCATAACTCATTTTATGCAAAATTGGACTTACCCAGTTTTGGAAAAACTGTCTTTAATTCTAACGAGTATCATTTTCCAGTGGAGGAGACGACAACGAGACCAGAAGTCCATATGAGCACAGAAGCTCTTGCAGTGGTGATTATTGCATGTGTAGTGGCTCTTTCCCTTCTCCTGAGTCCATTACTGCTCTGGCAAACGTCAGTTGCTGACAGATTGTGGTCCACTGGCAGTGTGAGTTGATTGTCGAAATGAATGTTTTCTTTATTCGTCTGGAGTTGTGCGCAGTTCTTACACGTTCATCTTAAATATAATTGATCCATCTATCCATCCATCGAATATCTGTCTGTCTGTCTGTCTGTCTGTCTGTCTGTCTGCCTGTCTGTCTGTCTGTCTGTCTGTCTATCTATCTATCTATCTATCTATCTATCTATCTATCTATCTATCTATCTATCTGCAAGTCAGTCTATCTGTCTGTCCACCCGTCCGTCCGTTCATCCATCCATCCATCCATCCACCCACCCATTCATCTATCCACTCTGTCCATCTGCCGCCTTGTTAGTCTGCCTGTCAGTCAGACTACGAATACACCTTTAACTCTATTAATCAATTAATATATTTATTTATCAATTCTTTCATTTAATATCAAAGTATGTAAACCACTTTAGTAAACATAACATGCAGAGAACAACAGAGTTGTCCTGTTGGCCTATCGTACATTCCAAATCTTAAATTCAGGAATATTTCATTAACAACACAATTCATGATTTGTTATTGCTTTTGTTTTGTGTGTGTGTGTGTGTGTGTGTGTGTGTATGTGTGTGTGAGTGTGTGTGTGTGTGTGCGTGTGTGTGTGTGTGTGTGTGTGTGTGTGTACCACATAGGTACCACAATCTCACCCACTGTTGAGTACGTCTCAGCTAAAAACAAAAACGGAAGTTATTTCTATTTTGTCAATAATTATTTCCATGCTGTAATGGCACTGAAAGGGGTTCTTCTGACCAAGTGAATACAACACGCCGGTAAACAAACTCATCTCTTCAATCAAATTTCACTTCAAGTAAAAGTGCGGAAAGCCTCTGCTCTGTCAGTGCTCACTAGTTTTGGCCCTAACTTGGAAGCACCCGGGCCGCTAAGTGGCAAACGCAATGATACATCAACATTTGAAATCTAGCCCACAGAGCTCTATAGATAGACTAGAGGGGGAAGTACGTGTGGTCACTGTGCACCCTATGGTATCTCGAGGTGAGACCAAAGGAGGACAAGATTTCGCCCCCCCCCCCCAAAAAAAAAATAAAAAAATTGTGCGCTCTTGTTGTGTACTATTAGTGTAGGCCACAATTAATAGTCACTTGCCCTCCTTTTGTCTGCAGTTGCGCAGCGCTGGGTAGACGCGAATTGCCACCATCTTTTAGTTAAAGGAAGAGACGCTGCGCAGCGGAGGGCCCTCTCTTGTCCGTTGTCTAGCTCTGTGGTTTAGCCTGACCACCTAGTCAGTGGAACCACTCCGTATTTCATTTCCCAGGCTGAAAAAGAGAAACATCCAACAAGAGTTTGATGTTAATGACAGAGAGACGAAACTGCGGGCCTTTGTACTCCACTCTGTTTTGGCGTTCTGACAAGAAAACGGGGAAATCCACAATCAAGCTTTGCAATGACAGGAATACATTATGTTTGTTTAGACTCGATGTATGTTCGTATCGGCTGAATGGAACGCATATTAATATTTTTTTTTTTTTTTTATTAGAGGAGCATCATACCCCGTTCAGACATAGTCAGCAGCTGGCATGCAAGAAGTACACACCATAATGTCCTATATTTTCTTAGTAAATCCAGGAAGACCCTATCGTATTAAGCCTGGTCAGACACAGCCAGCTTCTGCTATTATTTCTTGGGTGTACATTTTGCTGGTAGCAACTCACTCACTGTGCCTGACAGGGCTTAGCATTATACCTCACTTAATATTCCACTCTGTATTGGTGGTCTGAGAAGAAAGCGGGAAAAATCCGCACTCAAGCTGAACAATTATAGGAATACAGTATTTAAATTTTTTTTTTTTTATTATTTGTTTAGATTTGATGTATGTGGGTATTGACGGCTAATGAAAAGCACGTGTTTTTTTGTTTTGTTTTATAAAGCTGTGTCTTCATGTGGAAGGAAACGGAAACGGCAACGTAAACATCAAAAAATCCATCTGGTAGTAAAAAGAAAGAGTGTTTCAATATGTATGGAAACGGTGTTACGGCACACATGAAAATATTCTCTCTATTTCACTACTTGAAGGGATTTTGACGTTTCTTTTGCCGTCTCCGTTTCAGGACACATGTGGACCCAACTTTAGACATCTGTTCTGTACAGGTTTTAGTTCGAGACGTGAACTGGTGCATTGACGAGATTGAAACAGAACTGTTTCGCCGGTTCTGGGTGCGTCAGAAGTGTTTGGTGGAAAGAGAGACCTGACACACGGGTTCAAAACAGACTTTACTGTGTCAGCAACCCTAGGGAAATCCGATGCGTAGGATCCACATCAAGTTTGCACATAGGAATGACATCTTTCCTACGTAGATTCGCTGGTTATGACATTACCCCGACATTGGTTTGATATGGGAACCCTAAATTTATATTAATCCAGCCAACGTTACTGAAATCCTATGTCAGATTGACACAGGGATGCTATTTAGGTAAGCTCCTGAAATATCGGGACTATGTAGCCAAAGCGTATGAAATTCTGGGTACTGCCTCAATTTTTGTCGATGAATTACGTGGGCACATTATTTTGGACAAAGTCCAGCCATTGATATGATTTCACCTTTCACCTTTCACCTGGACGTTATCCACCTGGATCTAGCCCTCCGACAAAATGACGTCCATTCTTTTCTGTCCAATGTTTTCCTCACCCATGTTGTTCCCCCCTCTCTGATTAATTTAGTTTTTGGAGCCGCCCAAAAAAATATTAAAAAATTCATGTAGCTGAATCGAAGAGTGATTACTAATTTTTCTGCTTCTCACCACAGGACTTGCTAGTTTAGAAAACGTAAAAAAAAAAATGAGTTCCCAATGTTTATGTTGTTGTTGAAAGTAGCAAATATACTAGAACTGATCGGATGGGCTAGTCAGTGCTTTTAGCGTGCACAGATTTCGCACCGCCACGTAGCGGCAAACGCGCGGAAGTCATGAAAATTGCCGTATTTTGCAAAGCTAAATAGGGGAAAAATTGAATTTTGTTCACTGTTCGGCTATCGCCAGAGGCATTGATTGTCCTGACTTATTGTGAAATTATAACCTCAATAGCTGTGGGAAAACTCTGGCTAATTCTTCTTTTTTTTAGTCGCAGTAGCACTGTCACAATTTTGCATCATAAATTTACCATTATAATTATCAAGCATTCTTTTCATTTTTTTTACTACGAGCCATGGGCCCCACACCCGACCAGCGTGCAAATTGTGTGCACAGTTTTTTTAGTGGTGCGAAGAAGACAATGTCTCATTTTATCGTTTCTAATATCTTTGAAAGTACTAAGTAAGGAAAGTTTGGCTACTCTTTAGAATGTTTCATAGTAAACTGGATTTTTATAGGATGAAAATTCGTTGTTTATTGTGTTGTGTAGCTTTCAAACTGAGTTTTTAAGGTTCTTCATCTACAACATTACAACAACAACAACGATAACAGCAACAACGACATCAACAGCTTCAGGGACGATGGAAATCAAACAACAACAACACTATTGTGATTGATTGTGATCGTGACTGTGATTATTCACCCTCTTTTGCCGTTGAGCGTCGAGGGGAGATGCGGTTTTTTTATTTTTTTATGGTAGGCCAACTCTGCCACTCTTTCAACTGAGATGTTGTTGTTTCTCAGGGTTCCTTTGACTCCTTCAATCCATCTCTTTGCGTGGCCTGCCTCTTCCTTTGTAGCCTGAACAACACCATTAACAACAACCATTACAAGAATAGTAGAAACGAAACAACAATACTTAATAGCAACAACAACGTCAATAACAACAAAAACCACCAAAAAAACACCAAAACAGCGACGCTATCTGTTAATAATAAAGCCACAACTAATACAACAACATCAAGAACAACGACGACAAAAACTAACAATAACAACAACAATACAATAATGACAACGACAAGCCAAGGGTGTGTGTGAAAAACATACAGAGGGAATTAAGAGGGGAAGGTGGTGGAGGTAGGTGGGAGGTCAACAAATCGCCATAATCAAGTCTACTTACGTTTTGGACGGTCTCTTAAGACACCATTGCTGACTTTCTCTTCACGAAAAAGGGACAGAAGTCTGTGTAAAAGATGTATAATAGTTGTGGCAGTTTCCACCCTTTGCTTATCAATTTCCTGTTCATTATCCGGAGTTCTGAGGGAAAATACGCAACTCGATTTAAACTTAAACATATAATAGTCACGGTCATTCCACAATTATCTAAGTCATTTTTTTTTGGGTGTTTTGAAATGAAATGCTCACATTAATCAGACAATCACATTGCATCATTCAACAGTCACATTGTTTTGTTTCATCGATTTATGAGCTCTTAAACAAAAAGCCAAATCCAGGTAAATCACCATTTTAGACTGTTGTTAAGGGAGCGTAAACTAATTACAAGGCCAGAGAAAACGCCGAGTTGTGTTCACTGTAGAAGAGCTATAGCTTTCTATGTAAAATGTTACACCCCTCTAACAACAGCTACCGCTATATTAGAAGTAAATAGTTTCCTTTGATTTTCAAAAAACACCAAACATGCCTTACGTAATTATAGAATGATCTTGACATTATGGATATAATTATACTAGATGAGATACCCGGCACTGCCCGGGGTAAACCTGTGCTCCCCCTTCCCCGCCCCCCCCTCTCTCTCTCTCTCTTTAATAATCTCCAACCATGCTTCAGATCTGGCGCACCGGACCATTGCGAACCAATTATTTTGAACGTATGACAAATCAATCGTCTCCCGTGATGTGGGCTTATCAAAGTAAGGAAGCACAAAATATATCACTGTACTTAAAAGAAAAGGAAACGCCTTTGACTTGACAACACACACCACGAGGTGGATACAGATGCGATCGGGTTAGATTAGTTGGCGCTTCAAAAAATGACTGTTATCATCTTTAACATTTTGTGTAATTATATTTTGATGTTAAAGAAAAAAAGGAAATATTCCCACCACTATAATAATAAGATGGAATTTTGTCTAGGTATTTGTCAGGCCACTTCAAAAAACATTTACATAGCCATGACGTACACGTTTTTTTCATAACAGTGATATTTTTCTCAAAACTATGAAAGGAGCAGATACGTCGCTCTGTCTTTGTACGGCAGTATTCTTACTACAATGGAACTAGAAGGTGGAACATGTATGCACCTAAAGCTTCGTGACTATTTTTTATGACCAACCATGATGAAACTTTGGGTATTGTTTCAAATTTTCACGACTATTTACGTGGACACAGCCCGTTGTGGACAAAAATTCAGTCGTTTGTATTATTAATTTACGATTGTTTTAAGCAGTGAAAGAAGAGGTGTACGCATTTTTGTTCAGTAGAATCAAAACGTGTGATTGGAATCAGGGACGCGGTGGTCTAGAGGCATGGTGCTCGTCACTCATGCCGAAGGTACCGAGTTCGAATGCCGGTCGGTGCAGGCATGTTGGAATTTTGGGATTTTTCTCATATTTTCCTTCTCCCCAATCCTATGTTTTCGTCCTTATCCAAGAAGGCTGGGTGCTCGATCCGAGCACCCAGCCTTCTTGGATAAGGACGAAAAATTCGGAGGGTCTGTGTGCACGTTGCGCTGGTTAAAGATACCTTGGCAGTTGGGAATCGGAAAGAGCAGGCCAAACCGGCCGCTGCCCGTGGAAAATTCCAAAAAAAAAAAAAAGCAACAAATCCCTACAACAACAAGGAAAATAAAAACAAGAAAAATGAGATGTAAATGCCAAGGCCAGCGAACCTCCTAAAATAAACACCTAAACACAGTGTGATTGGAAGTTTCGTTCTTCACCTCTCTCTACGCACTGCTGGTTAAATATCAACTTTGAATAATTATCACATCTATTTTATGTATTGACCAAGTCAAAGGGATAACTAGTATTAGTAAGAAAAATTAGAAATTTTACGATCCATTGAAATACGGAATTCTAGTAAAAATTTGCCTGCTACCAGTAAGCGTGTTTTAGTTTCCTAATTCGTCTCAGTAATTACCAACGTAAAGTTAAAATGCGGGACATCGCGACTTCAGTTCTTGTTTGTTCCAACTCCACTTTTTGAGCATTTGAGAAATTCGACGTTAAACGTTTGCGCTTTTTGGTATTATGATGTAGAGTTATAATAAATCTGAATTGTGGAACAGCTTGATAAGTGCCACAACGCATTTTAAACAAGTGCCAAAGTGTGCATTTGTTATATCTTTTTCTACATACTAAAATATTTCCAGTTTTTCACAAAGTGGAGACAAAACTAACAAGAATTAGGGTCGAGAAATGACAGTTCATGATGGGAGAGAAAATGAGAAAACCTGAGGTCACGCAAGGCCAGGCATGTAAACGGCATTTGAGAATTCTACCTATGTAAATAAAATTTATACGGAAATATTTAATTCCAATTGTGAAGTATAAAATTGTCTAGCCGACCGGGCAGAACGTTAGAAAAGGTAGCAACAGATCAATTCTGCCTACTGCACAGCACCGTAGAATGAATAGAAAAATGGAATCTTCGATCATTTTTTTCTGTTATCCCCGAAGTAATTGCAAGCGATTTGTTTAGGCGCCCAACAAAAATGAGGTACATTTCGGCACTGCCTAAGTCGAGTAAATCATTAAAAGACGTCATAGGGTCAATTTTATGTATTTGGCGTTTTCAGTATTTTTGAAAAGTTTAAACTCTTTACTATTCCTTTTCCAAATGATAATCTTGTTGGGTAAATGCTTCAAAACTGACTTTCAATGGAGATATCGTCAATAATTTTGTCTACAAGCTGAAACTTTAAAAGCGTTCTTCTCAAAACTGTGTTGGTGTCACTTCCTGTCTTTGATAGGCCATATCTTCTCTACTAATTAGATTACAGCATTTTTTTTTAACCAAAATGAAAGGACTTTGAATAACCTATCCGGTGATACCAAGATCTCCATACCATCAAAATGAATGAAGTTCCTCGTTTCTACACATTTAGTCCAGATTTTATATGCTTAGCCCTGCCGGGGCGTATAGGAAAAAATGTCAGAACACTTTCTTCAATTCACCACGGCTTAGGCTCAAAGCCGACGATAGTATTAAAAATATGGGCAATACGATACTTTGTAAAATTGAGGCTTAGTGGTTAAAAAGCCGTTCACGATTACGACGGAGACCCTGCTTATAATATTCCTTTAAAATATGACGATGAAGCTCTGAATACCAGACATAAATAAAATTCCTAAGTAGGTCGGGAAAAGCGCAACATGGTCGCTGTCGTGCCGACACATCGTATAAACCCAAACTCAAAGTCAAAGAAATGAACGTGGCCTGTAACGAGAGAATCACTTGTCTAGCAATACATTTCCAAAACATTTGAAACACTCACATTAATAAGGAAGACAGCGATTGGTGTGGCCTAAAAGTACATCACTGTCAATGTCACAATAAAAAATATCCATGACGTAAGCGAAAGGAACCAATAGGAAAAGTGTCGAACTTCGGAATTTTATAAAATTGCCTTTAAAAAAAATAGTGGCGCCAGTGATTCATTGTGCTGCAATTTCGCTCCTATTTTCGCTATACGCTACAGCCTAAATAAAAGTCTTAAAAATTACAAAATGAATTTTCTCAAGTGTTAGCTAATCTAATCTGATCGCTTTTGTATCGACGTTCTATTTTCATTCAAGCTTCAGGCATTTTTGTTTAACAAAGAAAGGTATAAAAAATGTTTAATATAATGATTTCTTTTTGTGCTCCCGTTGATAAACCCACCGCACGGGGAGAGTGTATTTAACAAGCGTTCAGTTTGGTGCGTAGTACACTGCCGCTCATGCGTTCTGGTGCAAGACTTTGGCTAATTATGGAAAATTGTCGAGATTGATTCTTGGGGGGGGGGGGGGGGGGAGAGAGAAAGGTGGGAACACAGGTTTATCCCGGGTAATGCCGGGCAGCTCATCTAGTTGTCATAAAATGACCCAGACATGTTTACCATTAAATTTTTATACATCCTTATTATATTTACCCCATTGACCCCTCCCCAGGCCATAGTCTACACTTAAATGGAACATTTCAGAAATGTACTAAACTAATCCGGAGAAGCCGATTCAGTTGATAACCATAATGCAAATGCCATTTACAGGTGTGGGAAATGAAGCCGTTTATTCGGCAACAGAAACTTTAAGCAACAGAGAAAGAACAATGATGAAATTAGATGAAACGAAAATCGACGGCCACTTATAATTTTCACAGCAGTAAAAGAAATTCATGAGAAATGGCTGAACGGACGTGGTTAAAATAACCAGAAAACTGAATTATTGCCAATTACAAAATGACAGCTGCGTTACCAGTAATTCTGAAGACACGGATTCATGGGGGTCACACACGCAAGTGTACTGCCAATCAATATTTGAAATTTGAAAATTACGCCTTAAAATTCAAACATTTCTGGTTATAGAATGGTATTTTACCTTATAAGTCAATAGTCAACAATAAACACAACTCAGAATTTTGTCTATTTGGTTTTGTAATTACATTACGCGGCCCGAACAACATTCTATAAAGTATAACAGACTTTTAAATAACAAAGAACAGCACTGAAATCTCTTGCTAGACTCAGTCATACGTCATTCTCCTCTTAGAAATATTTAGGGTATTTGCGTACTGGGTCAAGTCAGTTTGCGCACCGTTTGGACTGGGACTTGAACTTTGTCTTAAACAACGAACGGGGCAGACGCGTTTCAGTCTCACTAATGAGCAAGGTCCCGTTTAAATCGTTAGACCACAAAACCCAGGCAAAATAGGTTAGACTTAGTGCACCACGGAACTTACCGTACTTGCTTTTCGAAGTTTTGAGTTTTTAGCTTAGATTTTACACTTCAAAGCCTAGAGAGTCTTTGCACATTTGACTTATTTTATCGTGTTTGTCATACGCAGCTAGCCTGACAGTATAAGGTATTTCTTTTTTTTTCTCCTCTATAATGTGTAGCCACCCGACATAATGAGACACAATTTGACACCATCCAATTCAAGAAAATCGTTAAAAGGCATCGTAGGGTCAATTTACCGGTTTTGAGTTTTCAGTATTTTTGAAAAGTTTAACCTCTTTACTATACCTTTTCCAAATGATAATCCTGTTTGAGAAGGGCAAATGCCTCAAAACTTACTTTGAATTGAGTCACCGTCAATAATTTAGACTAAAAACTGACCCTTTAAAAGCGCTTTTCTCAAAACTGTGGATCTGTCACTTCCTGTCTTTGAGAGGTCATATCTTCTCTGCTAATTAAATTACAGCAATATGTCTTAATACCAAATGAAAGGACTTTGGATAACCTATTTGGTGATACTAATATCTCCATACCACCAAAATGCACGAAGTGTCTCATTTTATCGGGCGCTTACACATAAATAATACTGATTTTGTCCGATCATGGTGGAGATTTATTATCATTTTTTTTGTTTTAAAATTCTGGAGCCTTGAAAATGTCTTGAGTTAGTTTGCGGAGAGACAGACCTCGCGCACTGAGTCGAGACAAACGCAAGACAGAGTTGAGTCAGTGTGCTACCGGCCTTAATGAAAGTATCAAAATTCCAGTTTTAAAATCTAATCTAATTCCACCATAAGAAATTCTGAATCTTATGCTTACTTGTACTTCATTGTTTCAGATCCTGAATAAACACTGATATACTTGAATTTGATACCACTTACCATCTTTCAGAGCCTCTACAATTCTCACACCTGGACTCTAGTACTTTTGTTAGGAAATTTATATCCGATCCATCTTAGATGACAGTCATCCTCTTCTGTTTCATCAATTTTCTAGATCATCAAGGCGCAACACAACAATACACATCATCGCAAACAGAGAAAGATACAGAAGATCGCTTTTGCCCTCTGCAATTCGAACCAGCAACATATTATATTACAGCCAGAAATGTGCCATATTTCACTAAGGTTCCATGCTTCATGGAATACGCCTGTTATTGAGTTACGACATGTTTATCTGTTGACGTGTTAGAGTGTGTACGGTGCTCTTAAACGCTCTGTGAACGTGCATTTCCCACATGGGATAGTAAAGTAATTTTTATCTTATCTTATCTAGTCAGACGTAGAGAATACCGACTGGTCGGCTCTGAGCTCAACTATGGAAAACGTCACATCAGCAATGGACACCGGCTCTTACAATCCATTCGTCCTAAGCCCAGAATTCTTAGGCACGTACATGTTTGTGGTTGTCGGTGTCTGCTGTTTGGGCCTATCGCTGTTTGGAACCACGACGAACGTGATCAACATCTACGTCTTTCTCCGACAAGGAAAACACGATAGCGTGACCGTATCCCTAGTGGTATTATCTACATCAGATCTATGCGGAAATCTACTGACCATTTGTTTGGCTGTCTGTACGATTCTAAATTACGCCAAAGTTCTTCAAGACTGTTTAGACTGGCCAGATGTCATGGAAGTAGCCTTTGCCTGGCCACGAGCGATGGTTCTGGACTATTCTGCAATCGTCACCCTTTACGTGTGTCTAGAGAGAGCCGTAAGCGTTATTATCCCTCACAAGGTCAAAACTATTTTCACGCCATTCAGAACCAAGATGTTTCTACTGGCATCCTGTTTTTTTGTCGTGACGATTCATATTCCAATATACTCCACAGGCGGCTTCTCTTTGCACTGGGATCCTGCTATCAACGCCACCGTTTTAGTGCGATGGGTTTCACCATATCGGGATTCAGTGTTATCGGTTCACATTCCATTGATGAACATAACACTTCCATGTATACATTTTACTGCAATTAGCATCAGCACATATATAATGATTCTGAAACTTCGCCAATCATCCCATTTCAAGAAAGCGGCATTTTCTGGTGTTCGGTCCGAACCGAATCATACAAGTCACGAGAAACCGACCAGTACGACAAAAACCGCAAGCGGGCTAAAGAATCCCCAAGGACTCACCGATAAAAACCGGAAAGTTGTCTTTGTTGTAGTTCTGATAGCCGTGGTTTTCATCGTTTGTAGTTTCCCCCGGTTTATTGCGACCGCAAGTCGACGCGTCTTCCCTGAAATGAATATTGGTGCCAAGTATGAAAACCTGTTATGGACAATTTTTGGTATTGTCTACATTTCTGAGGGGGTTAGTATCAGTATCAACATGTTGATTTATCTTAAAGTTAGCACAAAGTACAGAGAAATTTTCTTTATTACGTTTAATATAAGCCCGGCTAAACCGCCAATTGTAAGAACAATCCAAACTTGTACAACATCTCTTTGATAAACCCATAGGGCTTGGGAGATTGTATTTGACACGCCTTCAAGATCACCGCCTTAGTTCGTGTTTGTTCTATCTCCATTTCTTTAAAAAAACTGGAGATATTTTAGCATGTAGAAGAGGTATAACAAATGCACACTTTGACACTTGTTTACAGTGCATTGTGGCATTTATCAAGCTGTTTCACTGTTCAGATTTATTCTAACTCCTTATCAAAATACTAAAGCCGCAAACGTTTGACGTCGAATTTCTCAGTTGTGCAAAAAGTGGAGTTGGAACAAACAGGGACTAAGGTTCTCAGGTGGTGCAATTTCCCTGTCTGGAAACTTGTGCATAGCGCCCTGGTGCTCATGACATCTGTAGCAATACAGTAAATTATTCAGGGGGAAATTTTCTAGATGAAAGAAAGAAGAAAAGAGAGAGAGAGAGAGAGGGGGCGAGAGAGAAAGAGAGAAAGAGAAAGAGAGAGAGAGAGAGAGAGAGAGAGAGAGAGAGAGAGAGAGAGAGAGAGAGAGAGAGAGAGAGAGAGAGAGAAAGCGAGAGAGAGAGAGAGAGAGAGAGAGAGAGTGCAGGTTTATTTCAGGCATCTACCTCATCTACTTAAAAAAACAACAACGGATGTGATGTGTTTTACAACAGATAATCATTTAGTATTGTTAGACAACACGATATTTGAAATGTCCTCTGCGGGTCGGACGTGCCATTGGATTCACTATTATTAAGAAGAGGATGAAGACAGGGCCGTCTTCACTAATGTAATTTAGGCCTATTAGCAGAACAATATACCAACGTAAGTTAGGTTTAGTAGCAGAACTGTGCGCCAACTCAAGTTCGGCCTATTCGCAGAACAATATACCAACGTAAGTTAGGTTTAGTAGCAGAACTGTGCGCCAACTCAAGTTCGGCCTATTCGCAGAACAATATACCAACGTAAGTTAGGTTTAGTAGCAGAACTGTGCGCCAACTCAAGTTCGGCCTATTCGCAGAACAATATACCAACGTAAGTTAGGTTTAGTAGCAGAACTGTGCGCCAACTCAAGTTCGGCCTATTCGCAGAACAATATACCAACGTAAGTTAGGTTTAGTAGCAGAACTGTGCGCCAACTCAAGTTCGGCCTATTCGCAGAACAATATACCAACGTAAGTTAGGTTTAGTAGCAGAACTGTGCGCCAACTCAAGTTCGGCCTATTCGCAGAACAATATACCAACGTAAGTTAGGTTTAGTAGCAGAACTGTGCGCCAACTCAAGTTCGGCCTATTCGCAGAACAATATACCAACGTAAGTTAGGTTTAGTAGCAGAACTGTGCGCCAACTCAAGTTCGGCCTATTCGCAGAACAATATACCAACGTAAGTTAGGTTTAGTAGCAGAACTGTGCGCCAACTCAAGTTCGGCCTATTCGCAGAACAATATACCAACGTAAGTTAGGTTTAGTAGCAGAACTGTGCGCCAACTCAAGTTCGGCCTATTCGCAGAACAATATACCAACGTAAGTTAGGTTTAGTAGCAGAACTGTGCGCCAACTCAAGTTCGGCCTATTCGCAGAACAATATACCAACGTAAGTTAGGTTTAGTAGCAGAACTGTGCGCCAACTCAAGTTCGGCCTATTCGCAGAACAATATACCAACGTAAGTTAGGTTTAGTAGCAGAACTGTGCGCCAACTCAAGTTCGGCCTATTCGCAGAACAATATACCAACGTAAGTTAGGTTTAGTAGCAGAACTGTGCGCCAACTCAAGTTCGGCCTATTAGCAGAACAATATACCAACGTAAGTTAGGTTTAGTAGCAGAACTGTGCGCCAACTCAAGTTCGGCCTATTCGCAGAACAATATACCAACGTAAGTTAGGTTTAGTAGCAGAACTGTGCGCCAACTCAAGTTCGGCCTATTTGTCACGAGTGGAGTGGGCGATAGTTAATAATTACGGGGGGAGAGGAGAGTAAAATTAACGCACGGAGACAAGTGAGAAAGTCGTGCATGTCATGAGTGGGGGGTCTGAAGGAGGCGAAAGCGCTGTATAACTATCACTGCAAGTTAGAAGGTCCTAGGGATCGGACCTGTGAATAAAAGCCCATCGGGCGGACATAAAGGGGAAGCAGTCGAGAAGACTAGTGAGAGTCTTTCCAGTTATGACTGGTATGTAGAATGTTGATTGATTATTATGATTGATGTATTATATTATATTCGTCTATTACCATGATGTGAATAAGTATATGTGAGGAATGTGGAAGTCCTTGATATTGGATATAGCAAGGTGCGCCACGAGCGATAGATGAAAGTGAGTTCATGGATTTGTAGCGCGAGTGAGTAGTGTGTACTCCGATGGAAGTGTGTTACCGTAAGATGTGTGGTGAGTGAAAGGTGAACTAGTGTGTGTACGTTTCATGGGTTGTAAGGAGAGGTGGAGTGAATAGAAATGGTAGGATATTATACCAATGTACTGTTATTCTTGTAGGTGTCGGGGACGGGCCGCAGAGCCACCTCGATGAGCACAGGGGATAGGCCAGCATAGGGCCGGAGGCCACACATAGGCCAGAAGTGAGGCTGTCAGTGCAGGACAGTAGAGGCACATAAAGTCGTGGCAGTCAGGCCACGGACAGGGACGTAGATATGAGAGTGAATGAGATACTATATTGTGCCCTGTTGATAGGCTCGTGAACTGATATTATGTTGTTGCCATGTGATGGCTATGGAAATACTAATGTGTTATTGCCCTGCGGAGGTGCTAGGGGAGTGCTAAGGTGTATGACAATAGGAAGGTGATATTGAGAGACTGCGGTGCCAGTGAATCATTAATGTACTATTAAGACCCTGAGGGGAGAGGCTGAGGCCGAAGTGCCTTTAGGAGTAACTACCGGATTGTGGATCCGAGGGAGCGTGTGTGTGAGAATAAGGCCGTTGTACGGCAGTCATTTCAATAATATAATATATGTAATTGCGCTATTATATGTATAATTATGTTTAATAAATGTGTGAGTCTGATGGATTGTTTTGTTAAGTGTTAAACTTGTTTGTTCGTGATTGTCGTCCTGTCATAAACTATTACATCTCCCAGTCTGGGATTTGTGACATTGGGGGCTCGTCCGTTGTGGCATTGGGGGCTCGTCCATTGTGACTCGTCCATTTTCGTAATATTTAGTTGTAGTTAGTTAGTAGGTAATTGTGCTGTCTTGTTCGTTGGATGAATGGACATTTCATGATATGATTTATGTATAATAATGAATGTGTATTGATGCATGTATTTTGATGAATATGTATTAATGTGTACTTAAATTTCAGAGACACAGTGTGTGTGCGTGCAGCCTGAGGAGACAAGCAGCCAGAGCTCCGATTAGGTCGAGGACTTAAACTCATAAGGCTGAAAGTTAAGTAAAAGTCTAAAATTTTGTACCCTGGATTAAGGGCTGTCTTTTCATCTGTCTGTTTCCCTGTTTTTGCTGTTTTCGTTGTAATTGATTATACGGGCGGTGGCGCGGGTTTGCTGTGTTGAACTTAGTTTATCCTTTTAAAAAGGTGTGGTAAACTTTGGAACTTCGTTCATCACAGTGAACAGTTCTGTAGGGACCTGTATTTTTGTTTAGTTGTAGCGTTCTATCTTCCTCGTTGTTTTAGGAAGACGTTTCTCTTGTCCCTCTCTTCCCTATCTATAGATACGTTCTTTTTTTTCAGACTCTGTTCTTGTTCGTACCTTGTAGTGTAATCGGCGTAGTTAGGTTGCAGTTTTTTCCATTATATTCTCTTTTTTAGGTCTTTGTCCTAGTCTGGTTCGTTGTCCTTGACGTACTTGTGGTCCTTCTATTGAATTTCCTTATTCTTGTCTTTTCTACTCTTTTTTATTATTAATAGTGCAGTACATTTTATGAATATAGAATTAGTTGTGCTGTAAAGGTAAATTTCTGAATTGTATTGGATACAAGTAGGTGTGGTTATATCTGGTGTGATCTCAGGTCTCTGGTCGTGTTGTTAGTGATCATACCGACAGGTTAGCCGTTTTGGTAATACATACCATAACCATAAATCTGTGAAATGGCGGAACTCCAACAATTAATGAAGTTGGGTAAGGAACTTGGCCTTGAGGGAGAGGAGCTACGCGGCTGGATCAAAGAACAGCAGGCGGATTTGCGCGATGAGCGTGCTAAGGATAGAGAGCGAGAAAAAGAGGCTAAGGCTCAGGAGCAGGAGAGAGAGGCTAAGGATAAGCAAGAGGAAAGAGAGGCTAAGGCTCAGCAACAAGAAAGAGAGGCTAAGGATAAGGAAGAGGAAAGGGAGTTTAAGTTAAAGGAGTTGCATCAGCAACAGGAGAAACAGGCTCAGGAGAGGGAGTTAAAGTTAAAGGAGATAGAAGCTCAAGAGCGGGAGACAGACGCGCGAGTAAGAATCGCGGAATTAGAACTCAAAAAGAATGCGCCAACAGAAACAGTTGAGCGGCAGGTACACAATAAAGGTGGCGTTAGGATTAAGCTCCCTACGTTCGACGACCGGAAGGACGACATAGACGCCTTCCTTTACAGGTTCGAACTGAACGCACAATTGCAATGGGGGGAAAATAAGGAATTATGGGCCACGTACCTGGCGTCTCTATTGCAGGGGCGAGCGTTAACCTACTTTAAAGAGCTACAGCGCGAAGACGTGCAAGATTACGATAAGCTGAAGGCTTTGCTGCTTCGCCGATTTGCGCGTACCGAGGAATATTTCCGGGAGCAGTTTAGGCGAGCACGTGCAGATACCAGGGAGGACTTTGCTGCCTTCGTCGCGAGACTAACTGAGTATTTCGCGAACTGGGTAGACTTGGCGCATGTGGGCACGGATTTCGCTAAACTGAAAGACCTAATGATCCGTGACCAGCTGTACGCGTCGTGCCACAAAGATCTGGTGGCTTTCCTGAAAGAGAACGAACCCGCGACGGTGCAGGAGGCGTCTAAGTTGGCGGAGGCATACCGTACGGCGCATCCGTCCAAACCAGTCGCCAGGGCGTACGTCCAAGATGCTGGGTACGTCGCCGTTGTCGAGGGGTCGCCGGCAGGACTCAGGGACAGGTCGCGTCAGCGTGGTGCCTATAGTGGGCAAGCCCAGGGGCAGCATAGGGGCTATCGCCAATCACCGGCATATGGATCCGGTAAGTTTGACCGAGCAGGAGGGCTAGGTCGCGGTAATGGCCGGGGGCGAGTTGTGACCTTTGCCGATGACCGACGGCATAGGGACTCTAGTTCCGGTCGCGAGGGGTCACGGGGACCCAGGCCTAGAGCAGCACAGGGAGCGGAGTGTTGGACTTGCGGACGCGTGGGTCACTTTTCGCGCGAGTGTAGGGCCGCGAAGTGTTGGAACTGCGGAAGAGCAGATCACATCAGCGTGAACTGCCCGGCAGGTAGGATAGCGGCGAACGTGGACAGTAGCTCCAGTCCATGTTCCCCAAATAAATTTCATCATGCGGCTGCGTGTGTTACATCGGACAACGGAGGCGGACAGTATTCTAAGTGTCCCAGTTGTGAGAAGTTATTATCTTCCGGTGTTTTACCTTGTGGGAGAAAGATCCCCGTCATAAATTCATGTCATACAGGAGGTGGTCTTAGGGTTTATCCGGGGTTTGTTGGGGACGAACCGGTCTCGGTTTTACGAGATACAGGATCTACCGTTGTGGGAGTGCATAGGGACTGCATTCGGGATTCACAGCTTACAGGTGAGACTGTCCCGTGCATCCAATTTTCGGGGGCCATTGAGAAATTACCCATGGCAAGAATAATGATAGATACACCTTTCCTTAGCGGGGAAGTCGAGGCAGTCGTTGGTTGTTTTCCAGGCGCCCAGCTCATCATTGGGAATGTATCCCGGGTAGGTTCCCCTTCCGATGAGAACGTGCAAGCATGGTCGCAATCAAAAGGTATTGACTTTTGCGCCGCGGTCGAAACACGCCGACGGGTAGCCGATAAAGATAAGATTAGACCTTTGGCTACGCCAGCGGTCAACCTAGATATCACGCCAGAGCGCTTGGCGAGATTACAAAGGGAGGACCCATCATTAAACCCATGTTTTGGGGAAGCGCGAACCGAGAAAACGAGGAGATATAAGAACGGGTCGTCCTCCTTTATTGTTCAGGCGGGCATTCTGTTCCGTAAGTATGTAACGGTGTCCTCCATTTTAAAGCAGGTCGTTGTGCCAGCGTTGCTGATCGCAACAGTATTGCATTTGGCACATGATGTCCCATTAGCGGGTCATATGGGGATAGCTAGAACCAAAGAAAGGGTTCTTAAAATTTTTTACTGGCCATCGATCCACAGAGATGTACAGGTCTATTGTAAGACGTGCAGTGCGTGCCAAAAGACGACGCATAAGGGTCGTACACCCCAGGCTCCTCTTCAGAAGATCCCCACGGTCTCGGAACCGTTTAAAAAGGTCTCGATAGACCTTGTGGGCCCCATTCACCCAGCGACCGATAGGGGGAATCGATTTTTCTTAACGGTCATATGTAATGCTACGAGATGGCCAGAGGCGGTTCCTCTGCGGACCATAACGTCTGAGGCAGTCGCGGAAGCATTGTTTGCAATTTTCGCTAGGGTAGGAATACCAGAGCAAATTCTGTCTGATAGGGGCGCGCAATTTACGTCGCAGATGATGAAGGAATTGTTCCGATTATTCAGTATACAACCCATCACTACCACCCCTTATCATCCGCAGGCTAATGGCATGTGCGAGAGATTGAACTCGACGTTAAAGTCGATGCTGCGTAAGGTAGCTGCGGATCGCCCTAAAGATTGGGATAGATATATCCCTGCGGTGTTATTCGCGTACAGAGAGGTACGGCAGGAGTCAACGGGATTCTCGCCGTTCGAAATGATGTACGGTCGTAGTCCCAGGGGCCCAACTGATGTTCTTCGGGACATGATGACGTCGCCATCATCGGGAGACGATGAGCAGATTTCGGTGTTTCAGTACCTTGTTGATTTAAGAGAAAGACTATCTTCAGCGCGCACTATAGCGGAAGAAGCTTCTGGTATCGCTTCGAAAAGAGCAAAAGACTATAAAGATAGAGGTTCCAAACTGAGAATTTTTAAGCCAGGAGACAAGGTTCTGTTGTTGTTACCTACGGACCATAATAAGTTATTGATGACATGGAAAGGTCCTTATGTTATTGAGCGAGTTGTTTCAAAGGTAGATTACGCTATCCACATTGATGGAACGAGTAAGGTTTTCCATGTTAATATGCTACAGAGATTTTATGAGAGACCACAGTATCTGTGTGCACAGACAAGACCAGAGGAGACTGTCTTCTCTATTGCTTGTACGGGGGTCGTAGACCAGTTGGACTGTGACGTAAGCGACACCGAGGCGCAGGAGGAGTTACAAATTCAATTGCCGGAGTTAACTCCGACACAAGGTTACAGGGACGTAAAAATTAACCCTGACCTTACCAGTTCAAGGAGTAGGGAACTTGAGACCCTGTTAGCGTCATTTCCGGATGTTGTTACGGATTTGCCGGGTCGCACTACGGTGATCCAGCACCAAATAAAGTTGACTTCGGATAAGCCAGTATTTCTTAGACCGTATCCGTTGCCTTTTTCTTCGAGAGATAGAGTCATAAAGGAAGTTGAGTCAATGTTGAAGTTAGATGTGATAGAACCATCAACATCGCCGTATTCATCACCCATCGTCCTCGTGAAAAAACTTGATGGATCGGTGCGGTTCTGTATTGATTTTCGAAGATTGAACACTATTACGGTAGGCGATAGGGAGCCTATTCCGTTCCAGGAGGAATTAATAGCTTCATTAGCCGGGTCCACGTGGTTTTCCAAGATAGATTTGACGAAAGGGTATTGGGAAATCCCGCTTACTGAGGAGTCTAAACAATACACGGCGTTCCAAACGCCCATTGGATTATTCCAATTTAAGGTCATGCCATTTGGGTTGGTAAACGCGCCAGCGACGTTTGCACGATTAATGAGATTGGTGTTGAAGGACATACCTAATGTCGTGTCATTCTTTGACGATATAGCATGCCATACGTCGACATGGTCTGATCATATTCAGACACTAACAGTAATTTTTCAACGATTACGTCATTTTGGGTTAACTGCTAAACCCGCAAAGATGGATTTGGCATGTCCAGAAATAATATTCTTAGGACATATTGTGGGTAGAGGTGTTCAGAGACCTGAAGAAACAAAAATTGACAAGTTGGTAGGGTTGCAAATCCCTAAAACAAAGAAACAAGTCAGAAGCTTAGTGGGAATTTTAAATTATTACAGAAAGTTCATTCCAAATTTTTCCTCCTTGTCATCTTCTCTTACTGACCTTACTAAGAAGGGACAACCCGATAAGGTCCAGTGGACGTCTGAATGTCAGACATCATTTGATAATTTGGTGACAGCATTATCATCGTCACCCATTTTGATATTACCCGATTTTCGATCTAATTTTATCCTCAGAACGGATGCGTCGGACTCTGGTGTCGGCGCTTGTCTTCTACAGGAGAAGAACGAATGTCTCCATCCTGTATGTTATGTCAGTAGGAAGTTATTGCAGAGAGAAAGAAAGTATTCTGTGATAGAGCGTGAGTGTCTTGCCATTGTCTGGTCCGTCCAGAAACTAGGACGTTATCTCATGGGACGAGAATTTTGTATCCAGACAGACCACAAGCCACTGACATTTTTGTCGAAGAATCGTTCGTCCAGCCCACGCTTGTCTAGATGGGCATTGGCTTTACAGCCGTACACCTTCGTTATTCAACCAATCCCAGGAACCAGCAATCATATCGCCGACTACCTTAGTCGAGCCTAGGGGAAGATTTCAGGAGCTTATACATCGGAGGACAGGAACATTGACAGGATCTGTGTGAATAAGTCGTCTTTAAAATATTGACATTATAAATATGATATGAAGAATGGTTGATAGGTTGAATGGTTTTTGATTCTGTATTAAGTATTGTGGTTAGTTAGCTATTCATGATGTGACACATATATGCATATTTCAGGCCATATTGATCCCCATATTTTCCCCTGATTTCGGTATTTTATATACTAGGGGAGCTGCTAGGTCATTTTTTTTAAATGTAGGTATTGCTCAGGCTCACTCGTTGACAGTCATCTTGATGCGATTTGAAATTAATTGCATTAATTTTTTTGGGGTGGGGGATGATGTCACGAGTGGAGTGGGCGATAGTTAATAATTACGGGGGGAGAGGAGAGTAAAATTAACGCACGGAGACAAGTGAGAAAGTCGTGCATGTCATGAGTGGGGGGTCTGAAGGAGGCGAAAGCGCTGTATAACTATCACTGCAAGTTAGAAGGTCCTAGGGATCGGACCTGTGAATAAAAGCCCATCGGGCGGACATAAAGGGGAAGCAGTCGAGAAGACTAGTGAGAGTCTTTCCAGTTATGACTGGTATGTAGAATGTTGATTGATTATTATGATTGATGTATTATATTATATTCGTCTATTACCATGATGTGAATAAGTATATGTGAGGAATGTGGAAGTCCTTGATATTGGATATAGCAAGGTGCGCCACGAGCGATAGATGAAAGTGAGTTCATGGATTTGTAGCGCGAGTGAGTAGTGTGTACTCCGATGGAAGTGTGTTACCGTAAGATGTGTGGTGAGTGAAAGGTGAACTAGTGTGTGTACGTTTCATGGGTTGTAAGGAGAGGTGGAGTGAATAGAAATGGTAGGATATTATACCAATGTACTGTTATTCTTGTAGGTGTCGGGGACGGGCCGCAGAGCCACCTCGATGAGCACAGGGGATAGGCCAGCATAGGGCCGGAGGCCACACATAGGCCAGAAGTGAGGCTGTCAGTGCAGGACAGTAGAGGCACATAAAGTCGTGGCAGTCAGGCCACGGACAGGGACGTAGATATGAGAGTGAATGAGATACTATATTGTGCCCTGTTGATAGGCTCGTGAACTGATATTATGTTGTTGCCATGTTGATGGCTATGGAAATACTAATGTGTTATTGCCCTGCGGAGGTGCTAGGGGAGTGCTAAGGTGTATGACAATAGGAAGGTGATATTGAGAGACTGCGGTGCCAGTGAATCATTAATGTACTATTAAGACCCTGAGGGGAGAGGCTGAGGCCGAAGTGCCTTTAGGAGTAACTACCGGATTGTGGATCCGAGGGAGCGTGTGTGTGAGAATAAGGCCGTTGTACGGCAGTCATTTCAATAATATAATATATGTAATTGCGCTATTATATGTATAATTATGTTTAATAAATGTGTGAGTCTGATGGATTGTTTTGTTAAGTGTTAAACTTGTTTGTTCGTGATTGTCGTCCTGTCATAAACTATTACATCTCCCAGTCTGGGATTTGTGACACTATTCGCAGAACAATATACCAACGTAAGTTAGGTTTAGTAGCAGAACTGTGCGCCAACTCAAGTTCGGCCTATTCGCAGAACAATATACCAACGTAAGTTAGGTCTAGTAGCAGAACTGTGCGCCAACTCAAGTTCGGCCTATTCGTAGAACAATATACCAACGTAAGTTAGGTTTAGTAGCAGAACTGTGCGCCAACTCAAGTTCGGCCTATTCGCAGAACAATATACCAACGTAAGTTAGGTTTAGTAGCAGAACTGTGCGCCAACTCAATTTCGGCCTATTCGCAGAACAATATACCAACGTAAGTTAGGTTTAGTAGCAGAACTGTGCGCCAACTCAAGTTCGGCCTATTCGCAGAACAATATACCAACGTAAGTTAGGTTTAGTAGCAGAACTGTGCGCCAACTCAATTTCGGCCTATTCGCAGAACAATATACCAACGTAAGTTAGGTCTAGTAGCAGAACTGTGCGCCAACTCAAGTTCGGCCTATTCGCAGAACAATATACCAATGTAAGTTAGGTTTAGTAGCAGAACTGTGCGCCAACTCAAGTTCGGCCTATTCGCAGAACAATATACCAACGTAAGTTAGGTTTAGTAGCAGAACTGTGCGCCAACTCAAGTTCGGCCTATTCGCAGAACAGTGTATCAGCATAAGTTAGGTCTATTCGCACAACAGCATAACAAGTTAAGTTAGACCTATTCGCAGAACAGCATACCAACGTAAATTAGGCCTATTCGCAGAGATGTGTGCCAACGAAAATGTGTCTTTTCGCAGAACAGTGTATCAATATAAGTTGGGTCTATTCGCAGAACAGTGTATTAACGTAAGTTGGGGCTATTCGCAGTACAATGTATCACCATAGGTTAGACCTGCAGAGGAGCGTGACCTCTTTGGGCAGGCGTCACACAGCGAAAGTTGTTCGCCGCATGTCACTCGCCACACATTACCGGCTTGAAACCGGCATCACGCGGCGAGGGGATCTTCCTTTCTCTGTGTAAGCCTGAGAGTATAGATGTATAGAGAGGGTTCACTGCCGCCAAATCGCGAAGCTAGGTCGCTGTGGTAAACAAGAAATTGAAGAATTGAAAGAGACCTTCTTCACCAAGGATAGTGTGCATATCTGTTCACTGTGGTTTGTTCATATTTTTGGGCTCATTGAAACTATTTACAACAGTTTGTAAGCTCTTACGCCCCGTGAAAATGCAGAAAACGGATATTGTTTTTATCACAGCGGCCTACTTTCCGCTCCATGCTAACAGTGGTTTCACAGAGTCTCTCGTGTCTCGCAGTGCAAATCGACCAATAGTGAAACCTCTCTCTATATAATGTACTCTCTGGTATGAATACTTTCCTTTGCTGAAATGTGTTCATTGACATTAAGTGGTCTAAAATGTAACGAATTTCGTGTGGCCAATGGCGAGCAACTTACTCTGTCTGACTCTTGCATGGCGATTTCACTTTCTTCTGGTTGTAACTTGTAGACTTGCTCAGGTAAACGGCGTCATTCGGGACAAACCCTCTTCCATAAAACCTTCTTTTCTTCATTGAAAAAGGCTGTGTTTTCACAAGTAAGAAAACGGCAAACGGCAAGGGCAACGAAAACCACAAAAGCCATTGAAGTAGTGAAACAGGAAGAATGTTTTCATGTGTCCGGGAAATACCGTTTCTGTACACATGGAAACACTGTTTTTATTATTTGGTCGATATTTGCCGTTTCCGTTTAGGTTTGTGTTTTCATGTGATAGAAATACGGCCAGGGTGCTCGAAGAGGTTAAATATTGTTTGGCAGAGATTGGTGAAAACTAAGATTAAGAGGGTGGCTAGAGAAAGAGAGATGGAGAGAGGGATAGAGAGAGAGAGAGAACGTGAGAGAAAGAAAGAAAGAGGAGAGAGAGAGAGAGAGAGAGAGAGAGAGCGAGAGAGAGAGAGGAGGAGGAGGAGGAGGAGGAGAAATGTGGAGGAAAAAGACGGGAGGATTCGGAAAAAGAGAAAAAAAGAGTTTGAAAGAGAGATTGGAGAAAGACTAAGAAAGAGAGAGAGAGAGAGAGAGAGAGAGAGACGTGAAAAGAGAAAGACGGGAGATAGATAGATAGATAGATGGATAGATAGATAGACAGATAGATAGATAGATAGATAGATAGATAGATAGAGAGAGAGAGAGAGAGAGAGAGAGAGAGAGAGAGAGAGAGAAAGAGAGACGGACAGACAAGCAGATAAGCACAGACACACAGACAGAATAGGAACCCGGTCCATACTTGAGTACCTGATCTAGTGTTGCTAAAAAAAAAACACACACACACACAACTAACGCAGCTATGAAATTGAAACATAATAAAATATTTATTCAGAAAATAAAACTTGGAACTCTGGTGCACCAAATTCTGATGCCATTTCAACAAAACGATGTTAACCATTTCGGTATGTCCGAAAAGAAGTGACGGATGAAAAATAAAGCAAAAATAAAAATAAACTGTTCCAACATATAACATTCTCATATGGGGGTGGATGTGACAGTGGTAAACAAATGCAAATCTGTAGCACAAAAAGCATCTACGTTTAGTAAACTGAGTGCCGCCTGCTAAAATGTCGTAACTCAATCTGTTTCAAAATCGGAGCTATTTGGCGAGCTTATAGCACCTGGGAGCCCGCAGATTGTGTTATAGATAAAGGGTTGAATTCTGAAAACTAAGAGTTAAGCAGCTTAATTTTCAAATATAGTAACAAGTAAGTCTGATTTTAAAAAAAAGTTATTCAATTTTTTCATTCTGGAAAATTTACGAAAACTAAGTTAGGATAGTTTAGCATCTGGCTCTCGATACTCTGTTTGTACGGACATGCACCAACCAATCTAACTTGCTTTCTGACTCCACATACAACTACGACGTCTCATAATTCATGCAACAACAAAAGTGGATTTGGGCCGGACATGTGGAAAGGATGAATGACAATGGATGGACAAAACGCTGCACTGAATGGCAACCACGGACAGGGAAAAAGAACACGAGGACGACCAGGAAGAAGATGGCAGGATGGTATTAAAATGGGAAGGGGGCGGGGAGGAGACAGCACGGATGAGGAAGACAGAAGGAATGGCAGTGTCGGAGGGCTACAACCTGCAGTGGATGGACAATGCCTAGGTGAAAGGTAAAAGATCTCCAGTGAACACACAAAATAGTTTATATTATGTCCAAAACAGTTCCGGAAGAATTTTAGTCTTTCAAATCTTTCCAGTGGCGTCAGATTTGGAATTCTCTGCCTCAGATTTTGATAGGGATTGAACATTTTACGGTTATTAACCATTAGCTGAAGAGCCATCATAATACATTCTGAATATCCTTGAATCTTTTCTGTTTCATTTTTTATAAAATAACATTTATTTGTGTGTGGCAGTGTGTGTGTGTGTGTGTGAGTGTGTGGTGTGTGGGTGTGTGTGTGTGTGTTGTGTATGTGTGTGTGTGTGAGCTTCAGAGCTCTCGAAAATATATCCTACTTAAAAAGATACTAAATATAATATATTGTCGAGAGCTCTGAAGTTTGGCCATTGACAGAATGAAGCACTGTATAAACACTACATAATATTACCGTAACGATCAACACAATTTACTCGTGAATAGGACAGTCGTCCACACAACTCTGGGAGAGTCAAGAGACCATTCAGTTGGTAGTAAACATTCAGCAGTGGACAGTCTCTTTTAGTGTCTTTTAGAAAAGTAGTAGTAAGCCACGGGGGCGAGGAGCAGTGCCACACCCACTACACATGCAGCAGCCACCAGGTAACTTTTATATGCTGTCCAGTCAGATGTCCCTTCTGCTTGCTCTAGTATCGCTAGTTAAAAAGAAAAAAAAAAGAAATGAAAGGAAAAAACAACAAACAGGGAGAAAAGAAAGAACGAAAGAAAGAAAGAAACAAAAAACAGACTGACCAAAAATAAAAAAAAATAAAAAAAAAGAGAAAGACAGCGAGAAAGTCAGAAAGAAACAAATAAAGAAAGACAGAGAAAGAGAGAGAGAGAGAAATAAAGAAACAAACAATGACGAAAGAAAGAAAGAGGCACTGGAAAAGAAAAAAACACAAAAAAAATTTAACAAAGTTAAAGACAGAAAGGAAAACAGACAGATAGACGAACTTAAAAAGCAGGGAAAAAGCAAGAAAAGAAAACGGACAGAAAGAAAAAGAAAAGAAAGAAAGATAGAAAGAAAAAGAAAAGAAAGAAAGATAGAAAGAATAAGAAACAAACAATAAAAGACAGATAGTAAGAAACGCTGATACACGGAATGAAAAAAGAAAGAAATAAACAAAAGAAAGAAAGAAAGAAACAAGGGAAAGGAAGGCAAAGCGAGAAAGAAAAAGTAAACACATACAACCTCAGTCTCTGCGCTTTGCACAAACCTGCCAAATCATGAACAGTGCAGGAGAGGGGGCGACTTTTCTCATAACAGGCCGTAACGTAAAACTCGAATTTCTTCGACATTGCCCACACAGGCACCGTGTAGACAGCGCAGGTCCTATTCTGGGTGATCAGTTCACCTTGAACGACAATGGTTGCGATGCAAGGCCTTAATATATCCTCCTGACAGCAGTAAGTTACTTGTCTGTTTGAGGGTAGGTCAAATTCACAAGGCCCGCCGCTTTGATTCCTAATGCCATGAAGAACGCCGGCTTCTGATGTATTTATATCTGGCGAGGACAGTCGTGCAATAGGAAGTGTTTCAGTAGGGACAGTCGACAAGTGTTTCGTCACCGAAACTTATTTGACACTAATGAGTTTCAGTTTGGGGTTTACGGCTCGTGGGCACGAGAACTTTAACCCGCTCATCATCTATTTTCGGTATTTTATTTATGTTTGGTATTCAGAACTTCGTGAATTTAATTTTCACTAAAAGAACTAAATAGTTCCTTACATTTGTAAACTTCTCAAACAATGTTTTGTATGAATCTGAAAAGAGTTTTGTAAATGAGAAGAAATGTCTTTAAATTAAAATGTAGACCTAAGCCTCTCTCAGACAGGACTGGACGTGCTGCAGGTCCACGTTAGAAAATAATTCTTTCGTGGATCTGCAGGCATAGTGCCTTCCTAGGATATGCAGGAAGTCTATTACATTCAGTTTAACTACATTTTATTGATAGTTGGCAATTGCATGCACCACACTCGGGGTGAATTTTCCTTCCTGAGTAAAAAAAAAGTGTGTGAGGTGGATATGATCAGTCGAGACGACTAAGAAATGTTCATGTCTCCGATATCGTTGGGAGATATGAGTGTCCAAGTTAGGAGCCAGGAAGTCTGCTGTTTCGTTTCCATTGATGCCAGTGTGGCCAGGGATCGAACAGAGAACAATTTCATATTCCCCGTTGGACAGGGCATGAAGACGTTGTAACAATTTATTGATTTCATGTTTTTCATATTTGGGTTTTTTTAAAGCCTGGAGGCAGGACAGCGTATCAGAAAAGATAATGAAGCCTCCAGGTTGGGAATTTGATATAAAATTTGAGTTTGGAGTTCGTCTGTGTAAAAGGTTTGGGGTCAGCAGGGGCGAAGCGTGGCCCTCTGCTGAGGGTAATCAGAATTTAAGCTAGTAAGACGTCTGTTAGGACGTCTCGCTACATCACATTCACGTAGAAATACATACATGTGACTAAAACAATGAGACGGGTGCTATGCATCGCAAAATCTAAAGAGCTGACTATGCTTGACAAAAGGACAGGAATGCAGCAGTTTTCAAACTAACCTAATCTGAAAATACCATTCATTCATACTAACAGACTTATAGACACACAAGTTTTTATCCATGTTTCTAAAAAATAACAGCAAATTTTCATTGTCACATTCATAGCCAGAGATTTTGTTATTCTATCATCTCATAAAGTTTCTCGAAAAGGACCCATTAAGCAGAAAGGGTTAAGTGGCATCTCTGTGACACAACAATGTGCAGCGATCTCGGAGAAGTGTCTATCTGCCGTTGCGGTATAGGTTAAATCGTCCTATCGAGTGAATTGATGTTCTTGATACGTTCGACTGACTTTGATCACAGTTGTCTAGATCTAGACTATATTGTTCTGCTTTGATAGCTCTTGCTGTGCATAGAGTAAATTATTCTTAGATTACCTCAAACAAAGAAAAAACCTACACAAACTCTTTCACACTACTCTACTCTTTACCTTTCGAGTAGGATGAAAAAGACCGCATAGTGAAGAGCCTGCGTAGGTAAAATCAGGTCAAACTTTGATTATGATCCTATGTTTTTCCCCACTGTTCTGCTGCCTGCGGCTCCGCTTCGACAAATACAAGCTATGCGCAAGCTCGCTTCTGGGTACAGTCAAGTCTTCTTCGTCTTTGTTACTCACTGATTATGGACAAGTTCATAAGGTGTAGGCCCATATAAAGATGCTATAACAAACGCAAATAGCGAGGTAGAATAGAATGCTGAACTGACTAAATGGGCTTGGAGTTGGGCTCGATCTGATAAGCGTAGTAATTCTAGATTATTTGATTATGAGGAAGCGTCGCCCCTTGGGGTCAGGGTATTTATTGATCACCTCTCGAAACATTTGTTTGTAAGTTTCAGGCATGGTGTTATTCTTCAGACATGCCACGACACCGAAAATAATGTTTGGTTTATGTGTTAGTCATGGTGGGATGGCAGGAAATGGGTGATTTTCCACCTAACACGGTCGGATTTCGATCTTTGCCAGCAAAGACTGAACCCGAAAGCAAAAACGAGGGGTGATACCCTGAAAAGATTCAAAATATTGAATGCATGTTACATTGAAGACCTAATTGTAAGTGGGATTATCTGGATGAGAAGACAATTTTATCCGTACTGAAGACAGGGACGCTTCATTTGCCTCCACATACGGACTTTCGACTAAAGACGCGCGGGAAGCACCCAGAACAAGACGCAGCCCTTGATGGTGCACGGGGTCTAGCATTTTCAGGCATGATTGTTCAGCTGCTCCCCAGGCGATACAACCATAGTCTAGTTTGGATCTAGTCAAGGAGCGATAGAGTAACTGTTGTAGCATGGAGATTCGATCCGCGCCCACACCGTTCCCGAGATGGACTTTAGGATGTTAAGAGCTTTTTGACAGGAGAGTTTGTTTCATAATTCGGATGAAAATTACTTTTTTATTGTGTCTAAGTTCTAGAGATTTGGCCTCGCCCTTCACTAGAATTCGCTGATTCCCGTGAAGGAAGAGAGGTCCAGGTCTCTGTGAAAGTTTCTTTTATCACTGATGTGGAAGGCGATGATTTTCTATAGAGACAACGGATCCATCCAAGCATGCCCTTCATGGAACAGTGCACTCTTAAAATAAACTACAATTCATCAGCTTCATACTAGATCACTTGTGGCCACAAGTACATACCGTATATGGCTCCAATATTAATGAAAATATACCCGCCAGCGCCGATCTGTTTCTTAGAGTACTTAGTCATTGCAGTGTCCTTAAAAACCAAGTGGTAACCTGTTTTCTTATCTCGGTGGCAGGTACAGCCATGGTGGAACCGTCTGGACTGCCTGGAAGGATCGCATGCAGCACTGCTGCAATTTAGGATCTGAAATATGAAATTCAGTCACAAAGTTGGTTATCCCGAAATCCAGTATATATGTATTTGACTTCATCAGAGCGTAAAAAAGTGGCTTCATTTTAAATATTCCTCGCAGTACGCGGGATTTCACCGACTCACTCCTAATGTTGTCTTAAGATATCTACAGTTCTTATAATAACCATTCTGAATGTCAAGGATCAGTATTTGGGCAATGAGAAAACATTTTTAGACTAAAAAGAAAAGAAAAAAGCCAACTCATTGGACATTTTAAATTAACAATTTGGGTGTGTGTAATATGCATGCACCATTTGAATTTAGTGCTTTGTGGTATGAACCGCTGAGAGCGTCTTGTAGAAGTGACTCAGTTAAGCTGAGGCTTGTCTTTGCTTTACTCATCACCAGGGGTATAATCTTTTTTTTTCCTACTATTATTATTTTTTTTTTGCTTCCAAGATTTAATATTGATTTCATTCACATGACAATATAATACTGTCATGCTGTACCTTTTTTGTGTAAATTACGTTTGTAAGAAAATGATAGTAAATATTGGGAGGGGCTGAATATTTAATTTGTTCACACAACAAAAAGAAATGTTTTTTTTTGTATGCAAAAACCGTGCCCCCCCCCCCCCCTTCCGCTCCAAAAAAAAAAAAAAAAAAGCAAGAAAAAAAAAACAACTCAGAAATAAATGGATGAAATATGCTTATAATGAGATATATCAAAACAGTAACAGTACATATTGAAAAAAACACTTTACGAGCATCATTTTAGTTCCTATTTAGATATTCCCTGTGGGGTGGGTAACAAAACTGCATTTGGAGATGAGCTAGGCTTTTCATCCTGCGGCCGCTCAGAAACAGTTCCCTACGACGTCCCGATCACCATGTCAAGGTGCCCAAGAGGCTTTGCATGTTTGAATTTGGGTTTTTACGGCACGTCGGCACGATAACAGCCGCTCTATGCCCTTCACGGTCTATTTGGGTACACGTTCTTTATTTATGTTTCGTATTCAGAGCCGTTAAGTTTAACATAGAACTACATACATTTATATACTTTTAACACATCGGTGAAATTCTAAAAATATTGTTTTGTGTGGATCTAGGAATAGTTTTGTAAACGAGTATAAATGTTATTAGATCAAGTTGTACATGGAGATCTTAGCCTCTCTCAGAAAGGACAGGATGCGCTGCGGATCCACGTCAGAAAATAATTCTTTCATGGATCGGCAGACATAGTGCTTTTCTCGGATATGCATAAAATTCGACACATTCAGGTAAAATAATTATGTTTTATTGATAGATGGCAATAATTATTGCATGGCACACAATCGAGGGGATCTTCCCCCCTGAGTAACAAACGGTGTGTGAGGTGGGTATGACCCAGACGGAGTCTACCAAGGACAACTTCATCTCTGGATGAGGTCTTCTAGTTTCTCGGGGGGGTCAGCCTAATGATGTTGGCCGCCTATTCTTTATTGTTGTGCCGTTCTTCGTTGTAAGTCGTTTTTTGTCTGTCTTTTTTTTTTATATTTCGTGGTGAACGCCATGAGAGGTGCAGAAGGAGGACAGACGTAGAGGTAGGAGGGCAGTTCTAAGGCCACTGTCCTTTTCAGGAATTGATCGATTCATTGCCAAAACACAGAGGTCACTAATTGGTTGTTTTCCTCTAGAGCCCAGGTTAAAATAGAAACTAAGACGTTAAGACCCAGCGGGGCTCCAGGTTTTTTGTTTGTTTCATCTGTCAGATTAGAAACAACTTTTAAATTACCCACCAGAAGCGCCCACCAATCGCACCGCCTACACAGGGACAACAACAAAAACAACAATGATAACAACCACATCAACAGCGACGCAGTTTCTTTACCGGTCTGCCGTTTAAAAGTAGTGTTATGTCAGTAACAGGGATGTCTTGTCCCAGTGTAATTCTTATCATAATAAAGCCCCGTTGCGCTAACCTCCCTGTACTGCATCTGTTACCAGACGTCGGGACGTCAGGGCCTGTAAGGAATATAGATGTAACTCTATATCTCCTCTACCAAACACATCTTTGTTTTAGTTTATATAACTCTACACATTACTTCGTGGGAATTGTCTTACTCTCCACATGACTTTTTGGGGTATTGTGTTCTCCTCTTCACATTACTGCCTGGCTACTGTATTACACTCCACATTATTATTTGAAAACTGCATTGCTGTCCACGTTAGTACAGGCAAAGATATTAAACTGATAAGATCAAACACTTCCTTCTTCCGACCTCTGAAAATAGCGTTTATATCCGGTCATGGGCACAAGTCTCTAGGTTGAGCTGCGAGAAAACCGATGTGTCTCATCGTGTATCTGTCTAGTATCTTTGGTACAGTGCAACCTGCTTAAACCGAAATTCATGGGAGTAACACTAGATGTATTTCGTATATATGGTATTTTAGATCAAGAGCAGTTGGGTTAAAATGACGATTTTCAATAGTTCCAATCTCTTAAAGAAAAGCGACACAAGACGCCATGTTTAATCTATTAGCTCCCATGATGTACTATCTCCAACAACTTAACTGCCATTTTAAAAATATTTTTTTCATGTGAATGCGTGCGTCTTGAGTTTGATTTTTGGTTCAACTGCGCGTCGGCACTGTAACGGCTACTTTGCACCCTTCGCGGTCTATTTGGGTAGACTGTCATTATTTATATATTTTTTTTATTCAGAGCTGTCAGGTTTAACATAGAATTAAATACATTTATACTATTTTATCACATTGGTAAAATTCTTGAAGAGATATTTTGTTTAGATCTGGAAAAAAGTTTTGTAAACGAGTAAAGAAGTTTTTAAATCAAGTAGCAGTTGGAGCCGACATGTCGGCGCCGCGGTGCAGCGTCGGTCGGCGATTTTGGTTTTTGAGGGGGGGGGGGGTGGGTGGAGGTGGATGTGTTAAGGATACATTTTATTTAATCTTATTTAAATTCAATTTAATTTATTCGGCCTGCTCTTCTCGGATTCCAACTGCCAAGGTATCTTTAAACGCGCAACGTGCACAAGGGCCTTCAAAAATTTTCATTGCTATTCGAGAAGACTAGGTGCTCGATCCTGCCCACCACGGGATGAGGGAGAAAAAATTATGAGAAAAATCCATAAATTCCGAAATGCCTGCACCGACCGGGACGTACGAATCCATTACAGATTACAAAAGAACTTACCAAGCCCCTTGCTCTCAAAATCGAAAGCCCAGCGGCCACAGACAGTGTGGGTGAAATAGAAAGTTTTTTCAAGGGCACTCGCCCTGGAGAACTTGTAAACCGCGCAGGACTTGTTTTGAGTGACGGTTTGACGATCATATTCAATACTTGCAATACAAGGCTCAGCCGTGTTCTTGCAGCAAAAGGTCACTTGTCCATTTTTGGGTATTTTAAACCGACAGTGTTGTGGGTAGTCGGTTAGCCTTTTGCCTTGAAGAAAGCCGGCTTTACGCGATCTGAGATCTGAGGAAAATATCAAGAAAAATTTGTTTGTTTTTCTTTTTTCATGTGTAATAATGAGCGGTAAAGACAAATGGTAAACCGACCATACACTAGGAAGGGTTTTTATCAGGCAAAGGGGGCAATTGCCCCTTAGCAACACTGTCTTAGTCCTCCCACCCCTCCCCCATTCAAAAACATAATAGGCCTTTGCTGTGTAAAGTAGCCGTGTTCCCCACCTCTGTGAGAATAATTCTCAGAGGGGGGGGGGGGGGGGGAGAGGGCAACTTGCTCTATCTCTTCAAATAAGCGTTGAACCTTGCACTAAAAAAATAATATACTCTTGTTTGTTGTATTTTCATGTAAAGTGATCCCCTGGGCGTAAGAAACTGCCGGATATGTTTGGCTAAAGGGTGACATCACGTTTGTAGACGCAATTTTGTCCCCACGTTTATTTAGATAATAGCTCAATTTTAACGGGGGTGGGGTAAGAAAATATTCACTACTTTCTTGGTTTTCTACCAAAAGCTTTGATACTCAACACACTTGCTCTCAAATAGACGGGCTAGGATTTGAAAGCCTCAGATGTACTATTTGTTTATTATTCTGCATAATTATCATGGGTCCAGAACTCTGTACACTACAAAAAATCTGAAAATTTCGAATAAATCATTTCGGATCCATGTTTATAGTGACTAATATGGTACTATATAAATGTTTTTACACAGATGTCTTAGAAAGATGCTACAAACATTTTTAATTTGCTAATTGTAACATTAATCACCCAAGAATATAAATTTATAATTTCTAAATGGCCTAATATTTTTTGTATATAAAAATTATAGCACCCATTTCTCCTGCTCCGCCATTCTGAATACTAAGAACAACCAATACCACGGCAATAAATTTCTGTAGTTTTACCAATATGTTACCAAACATTTTCTTTGTGGGTGCTCTCTGAGCCATTGTTACCTCTTAACAACAAATTGTTCTCAAATTGATGCAATATAGTTCGAGTGTGGCTTCTATGTAAGGCTATCTGAGCCTAGCGATTGGACGTATGGAAAATTTTATTGCTGAATTTAGTTGTCAGATAGTTATTGATCTCGGTTCAGTCTGATGCCAAATGATGCCAGTCGAGTATTTTTTTTGTTTTATGAGAGGCCAAAATGTTTCGCTATCATCAGTAACAATGCCTTCGTAAGTAGCGATACTAGGCGCCCACGGTACTGCAACACTGGCGATCCTTTGATGTTCCATCCTGTGACGTCACAATATCGACGCCGAATATCGATGATCTTGCACATGATACTGTTCGATCTTGAGAAATATTGAATAAGGTACAATTCCAGTTGACAGGAGGGCGGTAAACTAACTGACCAGCCTACGGCGAGCTGGCCATTGAAATCAGTCGTCAAAGACCTCTTGAGCTCAGGATTTTACACCAAATTCACTAAATTCGCAAGATAGTGGACCCAGTTCATGTACCTTGGTGCTATCATCAGCCAAGAAGGATCCAAGCCAGAAGTCCATGCAAGAATTGCACAAACAACCGGAGGCTTACAAAATTAAGACCAATATGGAAAGATAGAAACATCTCAGTCAAATCCAAACTCAGACTACTCTATGCCCTCGTTATCCCCATCCTTCTGTATGCTTCTGAATCATGGACCTAGACAGCAGAGCTTCAGAGGAAGATCCGAGCAGCCGAAAAGAAATGCTTTAGACGACTCCTTGGCATCTCATACACTGATCACGTCACAAATGAGGAGGTGCGCAGTAGAGTGAAACAACACATGAGTCATTATGAAGACTTGCTAGCTACTGTGAAATGAAGAAAACTGAAATGGTATGGCCACGTAACAAGATCGTGTGGCTTATACAAGACCATTCTTCAGGGAACTGTGCAGGGGAGGAGAAGAAGAGGAAGGCAAAGGAAGAGGTGGACCGACAGCATTGCGGAGTGGACCGGGAAATCCTTCGCCCAAACTCAGGCGCTCGCAAACAACCGTGAAAAGTGGAGACACCTGACGAGGCTCTCTGTCATGCAGCGCCCCTACGATCCTATTGGATTATGAGTGTCACAAATCCCAGACTGGGAGATGTAATAAGTTATGACAGGACAACAATCACGAACGAACAAGTTTAACACTTAACAGAACAACCCATCAGACTCACACATTTATTAAACATAATTATACAGATAATAGCGCAATTACATACATTATATTATTGAAATTAACTGCCGTACAACGGCCTTATTCTCACATGCACTCTTCCTCGGATCCACAACCCGGTAGTTACTTCCTAAAGGCACTTCGGCCTCAGCCTCTCCCCTCAGGGTCTTAATAGCACATTAATAATTCACTGGCACCGCAGTCTCTCAATATCACCTTCCTATTGTCATACACCTTAGCATTCCACTAGCACCTCAGCAGGGCAATAGCACATTATCATTTCAATAGCCCATCAACATGGCAATAGTACATTATCATTTCAATAGCCCATCAACATGGCAATAGTACATTATCACATTCAGTCCCTGTCCGTGGCCTGACTGCCACGACTTTATGTGCCTCTACTGTCCTGCACCGACAGCCTCACTCTTGGCCTATGTGTGGCCTCCGGCCCTATGCTGGCCTATCCCCTGTGCTCACCGAGGCGGCTCTTTGGCCCGTCCCCGACACCTACAAGAATAACATTACATTGGTATAATACCCTACCATTTCTATTCACTCCACCTCTCCTTACAACCCATGAAGCGTACACACAATAGTTCACATTTCACTCACCAAACATCTTACGGTAACACACCTCCATCGGAGTACACACTACTCACTCGCGCTACAAATCCATGAACTCAACTTTCATCTATCGCTCATGGCGCACATTGCTATATCCAATATCAAGGACTTCCACATTCCTCACATATACTTATTTACATCATGGTAATAGACGAATATAATACATCAATCATAATTATCAATCAACGTTCTACCTACCAGTCATCACTGGAAAAAACACTCTCATCCGTCTTCCGACTGCTCCCCTTATGTTCGCCCACTGGGCTTTCTTTTGCGTCCGTTCAGTAGGACCTTCTAACTTGCAGTGATAGTAATACAGCGCTTTCGCCTCATTCAGACCCCCCACCACTCATAACAGCACGCTTTAACTTACTTGTCTACGTGCGTTAATTTTACTCTCCTCCTTTCCCCCCGTAATTATTAACTATCGCTCACTCCACTCGTGACAATGAGATCAGTGACAGTGACAGTGGACCAGGGATATGCGTGAACAGAAAACTGGGAAGTCAACGAACGACGCAATCGTGAAAGAACTGCTTCGCAGTGACTGTCCATCTTGACTGTTTTGTACTGGAAGAAAAGATGACTGGCCTTTTGATTTGATTGCAGCCGGAGGATGCTGCCATATTTAAATCATTATCTTTAAATGCTTTGAAAAACTTGTTTTAACTGAACTAACGAAGGAGGTCAAACAAAATCTCGATCCTTTGCAATTTGCATACAAAGAAAACAGGAACACAGAAGACGCCTTATTGTTTTTATTGCATAACATCTACAGTCATTTAGACACTGGTAAAACCTGTGTTCGTGTGCTCCTAGTCGATTTTTCGTCTGCGTTTAACACCATACAACCGCACTTAATGTTTCAAAAGCTTACCAACCTACACGTGAGTTCTTTTTTAAAGAGCTGGACCTTCGAATTTCTAACACAGAGAAGCCAGTTTGTGGATATAAACAACACATTTTCCAAATTACTCACAACAAACACAGGAGCGCCACAAGGCTGCGTGCTGTCACCTGCCTTGTATACATTGTATACAAATGATTTCACTGTGACACACAACAACGTTTACCTTCTTAAATTTGCCGACGACTCTGCTATTTTAGGCCTTTTACCTAACTCTGGCCACGAATATTCTAACATTGTACAATCCTTTCATTGTTGGTGTAATAACAACTATCTTCTACTGAATGTTAAGAAAACAAAAGAGCTTGTTTTTGACTTTAGGAAAAATAACAACGATCCTGTTTGCCCTCTTACTATCAACAATGAAGAGGTTGAAATTGTCACAGAGGCCAAATATCTTGGCATTACTATTGATTCATTGCTTAACTGGCATGCGCATGTAACATATGTATACAAGAAAGCCAACCAGCGCATGTATTTCCTCAGAAAGCTCCGCTTTTTGAAAGTTAGCAAAAGCATTCTGAAAATATTTTACACCATGGCTATTCAGAGCGTTTTGATGTATGGAGTTGTCTGTTGGGGAGGAAACATCTTACAAAAAGATAAAAATAAGATCAATAATTTAATTAAAAAAGCATCCAAAATTTGTATCTGTGATCTGCCATATTTTGATGAGCTGTACACTGGTGCTTGTATTAAAAAAGCTAATATTATTATAAATGACCCCCAACATCCCCTGAACAAGGAATATATAAGATCTGTAAGAAGTTTAAGGCTGTTGTCAAAGAAAACTAAAACTGAGCGCTACTTTAAATCGTTTATTCCATCATCAACTAGGATGTTATAATAATGTCGTCATCTTGATCGTAATCTGTGCACAGTTGAATTATGTCCTGCGTGTCAGGTCAATGTGTTTTGGTTAGGGATGCATATTGTGTGCACTGTTAATTTTGTTAATTTAGTTAATTTATCAGTGTGAGTGTATATATGTGTGTGTGCGCGCTATGTATCATACTTTCTGCTTCTGTAACTGTATTGTTATGTATTCAATGATCAAAACAAATTTCCTTGTACAAGGACGAATAAAATTTATCTTATCTTATCTTATCTTATCTTATTTTTTCGCAGAAGATTACAACAGCTACGTACACTGCAGACTGTATTACCTGAATTTTTTACAAGGCTTCAGCCTGTCCTCGTTAAGAGGTTTCTTCCCAGTAGACATACTGTGCATAGTAAGTTGGTGTGTGGCATAGTATTTGGTCAGATCTTTTCATTGGAACGACCTACAATGCCCCCCCACCCCTCCTTTTGTTTTTTCTCAAGGCTTCAACAGAAAACTGATAGATCTATCGGTGGCCAAGTTAGGTAACCACATATGAGACTGCACAAGTGCAAGGGACAGATTTACAAGAGGGAGAAAACAAATTTCTTCAAATGCATTGCTTATCTTCTTACGTTTTTAGTAAATATTTGAAAATTCTACTTTTCCTTCATCAGTAGAAAAAAAAAGAGGAAATTTTTGCACAGTGTGTGTAGAATATTGGGCAAAGGAGAGTTGTCATCTGAAGTTGTGAGAACACATTATTGTGCAAGTATTCACGGTAAGGCCAGGGATATAGCTTCCACTCTTGAGCTAAATATTGAACCTGAATTCAACTGGGCACGCTTTTGTACCCTAATAGAGACTTTGTTCTCATTACATCTCACTTACTGTCGTCATCTCTCTTTGGTCAAATAGTGGAAATGCCGTCTACCAGCAAGATGGTGTTGAAACAAAGTGTGTAAGATTTCTACTGAAAATTTCACCATGGTGTTTCAGATGTTGACATCCGTGTTGCCTGTGGACCCATGCCACGACAAGTTTCCCCAAACAAAGTGTCTGACTTTATCACTTCAGAGGTGGAGGGACTTATCCTTTGTGATGAAAATGCACGTATTTTGTATGTGGGTTGCGATCAGTAATTCAAACTACGCAGAACGTCCTGCTGCATGTACCCCCCTACCCCCACAACCCCATCCACAGAGGACTCATTCGTCTATTTTATTAACACTAGGAAGAGCCGTCGCGTCCCCAGCAAACCCTTGTTCTCAATGTTGCCACGTACAAAGAACAAACCAGACGGATGACTATCAGCCAGGTAAGGTCTCTGTAGCATTCAGTGAGTACAAATCGCATTGTCACAGGCCCAGACCCACAACCAGTGATGGGCATCATAACATTAACATCAACTCAGACGACACAGACGAACTGCCATATCCTGCTAACACCCTGAAATTCGCGGAAGTCTCGTCAATAAAGTACCTTTCATGAAGGTATTACGTGTATTGCCAACTAGTAATGTCATGTCTGTTAATATTGTTTGTCAGCATCCACGAAGCCATTATGCTGGACATCTTTGCAATTAATGTCCTCACTGGACGGGAGACTGTTTCCTCGTTTGGTTTCATTGGAAATACTACAGTTCTCACCAAGTTAGAAATATAACGTTCTCTGGTCTTCCACGGGTTGGGAACAAGTATTCAACAGAGGAAGAAATCATAGAATTCTGTTCACTTCATAGCTTCGCTGCATCATCGGGCGCCGTGGACATTCTTAAGGAAAATGCATCTTTTCAGGACGAAAACTGCAGCCAAGAGATATGACACACCAAAGCTGCTCAGCTTTTCACCATCTATGAATTGTATCAGACACAATGTCTGGACGTTCAGCATCAGGTGTTACCGTGGAAAGTTGCTGGTGGCTCATTTCGTCTTCGACCTTTAACACTGTGACTACATGGACTGTGGAGATGCAGGTGAGAGCACCAAAAAGGCTCTTAACCTGTTTAGCTGCAGTTGCAAAACGAGCTGCAGCACAAGCTAATGTACTGACACGTATTCAGTTGTTCAAACGGAAGGAGACAACCTCTAAAGCAATCTTGTTAGGGGTGTAGCAGCCGAGACGAATTGAGCTAAAGATCACTAAAAACCAGTTTCCTACCTCATCGGTGAATTCGATGTGACTCACCTAAAAATGAGAATTCTCGCATTGAAGTTACTATGGTTGAAGTAATGGGGCATTGGTGAAACAGTGATGACATTAAAGAATATCATTAATGACCGCAATTACACATCTATTGATATGGTAGTGATCAGTCTCTAGGTGTCTTTGGAGGCTAAATGCACCTACATTACCCCTCGCCCATTCAACAATGGTTTTGTCTGAATTAAGATTAAGCAGTTGGCACTAAATGTATGTATGTCTATTTTGATATGTTTTTGTTTGTTTCTACAAATCGATTAAAAAATAAACAACAACATTTTGGAAGTTGTTCTCAATTGTAACCTTTTCAATGGCGGCTATCTTAGAGTTCGCCATTTACTGAAACACCTCAAATTCCCACATGTGGCATCGATCGGATCTGGAACTGGTATTTAATTTTCATTCAAAACCAGCAGGGAACTTTCAATATACCTCCAGTTACGAAAGTCGTTATACTTAGGTCACGCTAAGATTGATAGTTTGTTCGAGGTTGTCTGCAGATCGCAATGGACAGCGCAGAGGGGTTTGTCTATTTGACTTGTTTCTCAATCACTAACATAAGTTTCCACAGAACATTCTGATATAATTCCACTTGAATGAACCTGACTTGAACTGCAGTAATGAAACAACTAACTCTTGCTAGCAATACTGCATACATGTATATATAGTCAGCATATTGACAGCATCAACAACAGACCTAATGTACTATTACTAACATTTCGCAATAATTATGTGAAGCAGTTCAGAGCGGATCCTTCAAATGGAGGTATTACTGTAACTGCTATTATTAATAATTTGATCTTCAAATTGTTGCATTATGTTTTTCAAAAACTTCTATGGGTACTTGTCTATGATAATAGGTAGTAAGTTCAAACCTTAGCCATCTGGTATAATTATTTTATATGATTTTTAAAAATATTGGACTCGCAATATTTAGCGATATAAGGGGTTTAGTTTTGAGTTGGTCCAATAGATTTCTTGTAATAAGCATAAATCAATACGAATAACTTTCACGTGGTAGAAAATTAGATTTCTTTTTAATTAGATGTATTATTAAGGATGGGTATCTCTTTGATATTTGCCTGGGTACAACTTTATTACTGTCATTTTGGCTAAAAAGAGCGCTAATATGTAACGTCACATAGGAAGTGTTTTTAAGGACTTTCTTAGCGCTGCCACCTTTTATCTCATTATATCCGGCATTTTTAGTAGCCCGAGGTGGTTCTCCTAACATTTATAGGGAAATCAGGACTATATTTTTGTGTAAGGTTCCCGGCCATCTGACGGCTTGCCCCCCCCCCCACCCCCCCTACTATCTTATCTGTTTATCAATTTCACTACTGGGCCATTACGATGGATCTTCTGCACTTTCACCGTTGATTCAGGTTTGATTTGTTGTTGCTACTTTTTTTTGTGTTTGTTTCTTTCTGTTCTTCCTTTGTGCATTGGTGACTTACACACCCCGACAGCATTCGTTTGAGTTTGGGTTTTACGGAGCGTCGGCACGATAACGGCCACTTTGCCCAATTCAGGGTCAATTTGAGTACACGTTCTTTATTCATGTCTTGTATTCAGAGCTGTTAAGTTTAACATAGAATTAACTACATTCATAAAATTTTATCACATTGGTAAAAATTCTCAAAACTTGTTTTGTATAGATCTGAAATAAGTTTTGTAAACGAGTATAAACTTATTAAAACAAGTCGTAGATCTTAGCCTCTCTCAGAAAGGACGGGATGCTCTGCTAGTCCACATCAGAAAATAATTCTCTCATGGATACGCAGGCATAGTGCTTTCTGCGGATAAGTGTGAAGTCAACACATTCAGTTGAAACATGTTTTGTTGATAGCTGCCAATTGCCTGCCACACATTCAGGAGGATCTTCCGCCCTAAGTAAAAAACAGTGTGTGAAGTGTTTATGACACAAACGGAGTCTACTAAGGACAATTTCAACTCTCCGAGTTTATTGAGAGGCATCGGTCAGCTGTCCAAGTTGATCTTCGATGAAGTGTAGTTGATTTGATGTTTGTTCATCTCATTAGTGGCGAAGACTGTCATGAAATTGCTATGATTTGCATATAGAGCAGCACGTTTAATAGTGAACACATTTGGAAGAAATGCTTTGAGAAAAATATGATTGTGCACCCTATCTGTTTTGCCAAAGGCTTAAACATCCATTGTGTTCTGAGAAAAGTGTTATGTATCCAACTCTCATGAGAAAGATGTTATGCACCCACTCTCCCGAGAAAAGTGTACTTTGATGTCTTGACCACATCATCCGCTCCGCTATTTTTACGGAAAATAAAGTATGAAAAACTCTCTTTACCTAAAGAGCCATTAAGGCAGCCTTGAAATCTAAGTGGAAACAAAGTCACCCCAGCCATGTAACAGATGATGGGATACACTTGCTCAGCAGAATGGAGCAAACTGTAATCTTTAGGTTAAGAACTGGACATAACAAACTGGCAGCATCTTTACAAAAAAATCAGGGTTGGAGAAACTGAGACATGCCCATATGGAAATTCTCCAGAGAATGCAGAACATGTCCTCCAACAATGCCACCTATACAGACAACAGAGGGAAGACAGCTGGCCCCGAGGTGCGGCACTACACACTAAGCTGTATGGGACAGCAGAGGATCTCAGGAGCACAGCGTCCTTCATAAAAGCTACCGGCCTCCTGATATAAACAGTCTGACACGAAGAACGCAGAAGAAGAAGAAGAAGAAGAAGGAGAAAACCTCCAGAGCGTTGAGGAGCGGAGCGGAACGGATTCTGTGGACAAGCATACAGGGGCAAAGGGCGTTTTACGTCAATGAACGTAAACGTAGAGGAGCGGAGTGGATTCTGTGGACAAGCATACAGGGGCAAAGGGCGTTTTACGTCAATGAACGTAAAAGTAGAGGAGCGGAACGGATGCTGTGGACAAACATACAGGGGCAAAGGGCGTTTTACGTCAATGAACGTAAAAGTAGAGGAGCGGAGTGGATTCTGTGGACAAGCATACAGGGGCAAAGGGCGTTTTACGTCAATGAACGTAAACGTAGAGGAGCGGAGTGGATTCTGTGGACAAGCATACAGGGGCAAAGGGCGTTTTACGTCAATGAACGTAAAAGTAGAGGAGCGGAGTGGATTCTGTGGACAAGAGCAGTTCTGCATCCACCGTGTTTTAATAAAGACATTATAACTATGTCATGGCATCCCTGCTGTTAGAAATCCACAGATATTTGTAACAAATCGGTGTAGTTTTTTTTATTGGAAATTTATTGTTTCGCCATCATTTAGATCTATTTCGAGTCATGATTCGCCATTTTAAGGTTTCGTTGTCACTTCCTGCGATGCGTTCACTATCAAACACACTAACCCGTGCGCAAATCATGCTGTTGTACGGGATGCGCAGGATGTCAACTCACAAAGGCAGAGTAGTAAGACAATTAAAAACAAACAAACATAAATAAAATAAACAAATAGGAACAGGCCAGATGAAGCAGGTCCATAATAACCACCCAGAACTGAAACCAATATTCAAACCGATTTATCCCGGGCACGGCCGGGGACCTCAGCGAGTTTGTAATAACATACATCATACCCATTCAATTTCCCTTTCTGTCCACATGTCCCGTCCAATTTTATCCGCTCCCCCACCACCATCAAAAAAAGATTCTATACACAGTCCTAAGAAACATAATGTCTCGCTCACAACACAATTGCCTAAGTTGGTTTTTTTTTTTCTGTGTTTTGAGATGAAAATGCTCACTTTAATCAGACAGTCATATTGTACTGTTCAACAGGTACATCATTTTGTTTCATTGACTTAAACTTCAGCTTTTAAAGGAAATCCCCACATCCACCTCAAGCACCTTTTACACTTGGCAGGGGTTTGAGTTTAAGTTTGGGTTTTTAAGGCGCATCGGCACGTTAATGGCCACTTTGCGCCCTTCACAACCTATTTGAGTACAATAGGGGAGCGTAAACTAATGACAAAGCCAAATAGAGAAAATACAAAGTTGTGTTCACTGTTCTGCTACAGCTTTCTATGCAAAATACTACGCTTCCCTAACAACAGCTACCACTATATTCAAAGTAAACAGTTTTCTTTGATTTTCAAAGAACACAAAAACATGACTTACGCTATTGAAGAGCGATTTTCCAAAACTGAGTAAGTCAAATTTTGCAAGATTTATGGTCCCTTTCAGATTATTCATTCAAAATTAGTGTAAGACGCGGTGTAAGTGTTCATTTGGCACTTGATATGTCCCGTCTTTATCTTCGGGTAACGTCGGGACATAGCAAGTTTTAACTGGACACTTACACTGTATCTGACCCTAAAGTTGAAGGACTATCTGAAAGGAACCATAACTGTTGCAAAATTTGACTTACCCAGTTTTGGAAAAGCGGTCTTCAATTTGACAGTGGAACTCGCAAACCGTGTAAGTCCAAATTCCATTGTTTTGAGAAAACCACAAAAAGCTATTTTGCTGTTCAAATAGAATATGAGAACCATCCAAGTTAAACGGTTCGCACACGTGACTAATACAAGGGTTTCTATTGGTGTTTTATTATAGAAGTTATTGTAGATGGTGCACAATCGTTATGCTGTGTCTTTTAGCAAAAAAAAAATCAGAGTTGACCTACTTTTGAAATTACACTGTTTGCCAGTTTCACCATCATGTTATGATCGCGATAATACAACACTAGGCGCTCACCAAATAGTTGCGGATAATGCAGAATGGTGTATTCCCCGCGCCAAATGCACATGACATGAGATCCGCTATATTTTGGGAAAGCCGCAGTTCGAAAAATGACATTTCTCTCCGATCTGGCAGGTCTGCAGTAACAGTAATAACTTAGCGTAGGACAATCATTTCTCAGATCCAAATGGCACACCTGGAATGGAAATCACACAACAAATTGTTACACGTATGTGAGCGGACTCAGTTCATTTCCTTCTTCAGTTTTCCTGCTTGGACAAAACGGGATCTTAGGTCATGCTTGTTCCATCTCCATTTTTGTCACAACTGAGAAATTTTGCGCCTCTCACGGTTTTTTCCGTTCTCTCTCTCTTTTGGTTAGCTTTCAGCCTTCAGTTGCCTATAGATAACATCAGATAAAAGTGAAGGTGGGGATCTAACGGGAAAAGGCCCGTGGTCGAAAATATGTGCATGAATTTTTAAAATAATATTATAAAAGTCTGTTAAATCAACTTGTAGAGTTCGAACTCTTTCAGAAATGACATTATGCGCTGCGGGTCCACGTCAGAAAATAATTCACGGAGCCGCAGGCACTGTGTCTTCTTCGGATATCTGACGTTAAACATTTGCGGCTTTAGTAATACTAGAACAAAAATGCGTCTTTTTCTTTTTCCCGGCTCAAAATGTGGGAACACTTTCTTCTGTTCAACCCGGTTGTGGCTAAAAATCGACGAAAGTATTAACAAATTTAGAGAAATTCAAGACATTTTAAATTATGCCCACGTACATTTTTACGTCTTTCAGGGCCTAACTTGATATTTTGTAGAATACAAGGATCAGCAGTTTAAAACCCTTTCATGATTACATTGGAGGCCTTAACTCCTTTGTAATATGATAATAAGGAATTAGAATAAATCGGAAATGTGAAACAGCTTGATCAGTACCATAACTCCAGGTCCCCACTAGCGTATCTTGATCAGGCAACTGCATGACCGACGTACTTGGATGGTGACTTGACGAATTTCAGCGGGCTTGGGGTAACGCATATTAAACAAGTGTCAAAGTGTGCATTTGTTATATCTCTTCTACATACCAAAAAGTCTCCAGTTTTTCAGAAAATGGAACAAACAAGAACTAAAGTCGCGAATAAGAAACCAGCATAATCAATAACGTCATCATTATTATCACCTTCCATTGGCACGAAAGCCAAACATCTGGGATCTATTCAGCACTTCCGGTCGAGGAGACGACGCTTTTTCTGAGAGCTCCAAATTTACACCCCCCTTTTTGATGAAATTTACCAAATTTTTAATACGTATATTATACCAACAGTGTTTTCACTGTACTTTTATGTGAATTAGAAGTGAATGTGAATTATAATTTGACTAAATTTTTAATCTCTTGGTCCCAGATTGTGATTATAACAGAGGGTGGACTGAAAAATTTCCAATATGGCGACCGCTTGTGCCGGTGGGAAGTCCACGTCTTGTGCCATTATCAAGAGTGAGATAGTGAGATCTCTCCTCTTAATGTCGATAAGTTTATTGTTCACCGTTTTAGTATATAGATCTAGACCAGAACTGTATTCACTTGGATGTAGATGGGATATTAGATCTAGATCTAGATCTAAACATGAGGCTAATTATAACAACTGGAAATTTAGTGTTGTCAACTCGCCTAAATCCAGGACCTCATTAATAAACACCTGGTCTGTCCTCGGACAGAAAAGTAGATATAGATCTAGAACCAGTCCGAAATTTAGGCTAAATAGTTCTTCAAATACAAGGAACATCTCTCTGGTATTGTTCTTACTACTGTCATTATCGGGAGACGTGGAGCTCAACCCTGGACCCCAGACTAGATTCCCCCCTTGCCCCGTTTGCCTTAAAAAATGTACCTGGAAAACGAGGGCCATCGCATGTGATAGTTGTGACCGCTGGTACCACATCGACTGTATGGGAATAAACTCAGTAATGTATGAAACATTGGGCAATAGCAGTGCCGCATGGGAATGTATCCAGTGCGGCATGCCAAATTTTAGTTCCAGCTTATTCACTGATTTTCAATTAAACTTAGACTGTAGTAGATCAAGATCCCACAATAGTTTTGATATCTTACAACATTTAGATACTAATAAAAGTAACACAGAAATACCACTCTTTGAACCAAAATATTCGTCAACCCCACACCCCAAATCCAAGAAAAAAGAGCCAACCAAAGAGAAAACCACGTTCAGAACCCAGATTATAAATTTTCAAAGCATTTGGAACAAGAAAGAAGAACTGAGCTCATTTTTGAATGAAACTAAACCTGACGTAATCATCGGAACAGAAACATGGCTAAACGAAAATATAAAAACCAGTGAAATTTCAATTAACGATGATTATGAAATCTACAGAAATGATAGGAAGAAGAGAAGGGGAGGTGGGGTCTTGATAGCAGTGAAGAAAAATTTAGTTAGTGAAAAAATACCTAGTGAGGAAGCAGGAGAAACTGTTTTCTGTAAGATTAGAGTGCAGGGTAAATCTCCTCTTGTTGTGGGTGCAGTCTATCGACCTCCTAGTAGTGTCTTGGAAACTAGTAAGAACATTTGTAATGAACTTCTCAGTGCCTACCAAAAGAACAAAAAGGCTACCATCTGGATAGGAGGAGATTTCAATTTACCTGATATAAACTGGGAAGAAGGAAACGTGAAGAGTTGCCAAAACTTAAGAGAAATAAATGACCTATTTTTAGACAGTGCTGCGGATATAGGCCTAGAGCAAGCAGTAAAAGAGACCACTCGAGGAGATGCACTGTTAGACCTATTCTTTACTAATTTCCCTAACCTTACAAGAGAGATCAAAATTCTTCCTGGACTAGGGGACCATGACATAGTCCAGATTGATTCAGAACTGAAACCCTTTAAGAAAAGACCTATTAGGCGACAGATTTACCTATGGAATCAGACAGACGAAAATAATTTGAAAAGGGATGCAGCAACTTTTGGCAGTTTTTTCATGAAATACCACTCTTCAAAAACTGACGCAAACAAACTCTGGGACTGTATCAAGTTAAATTTGAACATGATCATGGAAAATGTCCCAACAAAAATGTCATCCACAAAATTTCACCAACCCTGGATAAATACTTTAACGAAAAGATTAGTTCGGAAAAAATATAAATGGTTCAAAAAAATGAAACAGTGCAACTCCGAACGAGTGAAAAACAAATATCTAGAAATTAAAAGATTGACCCAGAAAGAATGCCGGAAAGCTCATAATAATTATATCCATGAGATGATAAGTGATTCATCTGATAACAGTAAAAAACTTGGGAGATATGTGAAAAGTAAAAATAAAGAAAACTTAGGAGTACCCGCACTGAACGATTAGAGAGGGCACCCACAGCAAGATGCCCCAAAAAGAGCCAATATCTTAAATACTCAATTTTGTAAGGTCTTTTCCGACCCAGGGGGAGTCTTCTCGGGAGAGCTGAGTGATGCCAAAATGCCGGATATGGATGAAATATTTGTCACAGAAAATGGAGTACTGAAACTTTTGGAAAACCTTAACGAAAATAAAGCTACAGGGCCTGATGGAATTCCCGCCAAATTACTGAAACTCTGTGCCAAGGAAATTGCCCCTGTTTACACTTTGTTATTTAGAGCTTCAATTGAACAAGGAAAAATACCGGAAGACTGGAAAAAAGCAAATGTAGTACCCATTTTTAAGAAAGGAAATAGAGCTAGTCCTGAAAATTATAGACCAGTCTCCCTGACATCAATATCTTGTAAACTTTTAGAGCATATCTTGCACACCAGCATCATGAAGCATCTCGAGAAATACTCAGTTTTAACACATGTACAGCATGGTTTTAGAAAACACAGGTCGTGTGAGTCCCAGCTGGTCACAACTTGCAATGATTTTGTTAAAAACCTGAATAACAACAGGCAGACTGATACCATCTTATTAGATTTCAGTAAAGCCTTCGATAAAGTGCACCATGCTAGTCTCTTGACTAAACTAAACCATTATGGAGTTAGAAACAGTACTTTGAAGTGGATTAAGTCTTTCTTAGAAAACAGAACACAGATAGTCGTCGTTGACGGAAAGTCATCCAATCCTGCAGCTGTTCTCTCGGGAGTACCCCAGGGTACTGTAATGGGCCCCTTACTATTCCTAGTTTATATTAACGATATGCCAAGTAAGATCTCTCCAGGCACTAAATTACGACTGTTTGCCGATGATAGCCTCCTCTATAGAACAATAAACTCAAAAGAAGATACGGAAATTTTACAGAAAGATCTAGACAGTCTACAAAAATGGGAGAGGGACTGGCGTATGGAATTCCACCCCAATAAATGCCAAGTCCTGAGAATTTCAAATAAAAAACACAACATCACCTCAGACTACTTTATACACGAGCGAAACACATGAGGCTAAATATTTGGGAGTTACATTGGACAGAAAACTTACATGGAACCAACATATTAATAACACGTGTAACAAAGCAAACGGTATACTAGCATTTCTAAAAAGGAACATCTCTAACTGCGATAGGACAGTAAAAGAAAAATGCTATAACACCTTTGTTAGGCCCTCCCTAGAGTATGGCTGCAGTGTCTGGGACCCCCACTGTCGAATAAACATAGACCAACTGGAAAGGGTCCAGAGGAGAGCTGCCCGCTTTGTGACAAATGACTATACTAGAAGTAGTAGTGTAAATAAAATGATGAGAGACCTCGAGTGGACACCATTAGAAGAGAGGAGAGCAAAAAACAAAGTAAAAATAATTATTTTATAAAGGCAGGGAAGGAAATATCCATATCCCACTGAACCACCTTACCATTAATAATACCAGAGGCAACAGAAGGAATAATATAAAATATAACATCCCAAGCTCACGGGTTAACAGCCATCTTTATTCTTTTTACCCTAATGTCATCAGGATGTGGAACAACCTCCCGGCAGAAGTCCAAACACTATCGTCTGCAACGACTTTCGACAATGAATTTAAGAACATTATTATCCGTTGCAGCTACCATTGTAACTAAAGTGCGGGTTGTATTTCTGTGCACAATCTGGAAACCAAGAGATATTTATACCAGAGTTATATATACAAAAGAGTTTATACAACTAATTTATTTTTAAATGGTCTTAATATCTATGTAAGGTTTTACCCTGCTTTTAGCCTCGGAGGAGCGACGTTGAGTCGCATACTATAGTACGGTTGGGGAATCGTCTTATAGACGGACCAACTACAAAAGAAGAAGAAGAAGATCTGAGTTTGATTTAGGAGAAACCACGTCGACACAATAACGGCGACATTGTGCTAGGAAAAAAGCAAGACGATAGACAGACTAGCGCTGACCCTGGAAGGAGATGATACCAGTAGCAGCGGCAGGATCTATTGTGTATCGATGATAAAATCATAAGATGAACGCGCGTGTCTCTTAGCGTTCAGTATTGTACAATATTATGTGTAACCGCCGCCCGACAGAATGAAGCATATTTCGGTACTACACGATTCGAGAAAATCGTTAAAAGGTCAAATATATCGATTTGCGCTTTCAGTATTTTTGAAAAGTTTAACCCTTTTTATAACTATTCTTTCTCCTAATGATAATCCTGTTTGAGAAGAGTAAATGCCTCAAAAACAACTTTGAATTGAGTCACTATAAATAATTTTGACTAAAAGCTGAAACTTTAAAAGCGTTTTTCTCAAAACTGTGCTTCTGTCACTTCCTGTCTTTGAAAGGCTATATCTCCTCTGCTAATTAAATTACAGCATTTTATAAAAAAAAATATGACAGGATTTTGAATAACCTATTTGGTGATACCATTATCTCCATACCACCAAAATGTCTCACTTGCTCGGATGGTCACACATGTAGTTTTTTTTCTAATAATAGTTCTGTGCATTTAATGGTTTGTACAAAATGCCAAGAAACGCACTCAAAATCAGGCTACACTGGCACATACAAACATACAAACAAACAAAGGTTTAGAATGAAATAATTATAAGCCCATGCAAAATTTCAAATAGATGTAACGAACACTTTTGTGGGAAGTCGATGTCCAACCCGCTCATTCTAAGAAAGACTCCATAGTCTAAAGCAGTGTTTCTCAAAGTAGGGCGTAGCAGTAATTTGGTTGGACATGGGACTTCAGAAAGGGGGGTTAAAAGGCATAATATAGTCAATTTTATCAATTTTGCGTTTTCAGTATTTTGGAAAAGTTTAACATCTTTACCATTCATTTTCCAAATGATAATCCTGTCTGAGAAGGGTAAATGCCTCAAAATTGAAGGTGAATCTAGTCATCATCAATAATTTTCATGGGAAGCTGAAACTTAAAAGTGTTTTTTTCAAAACTGTGGTTCTGTCACATCCCGTCTTTGAGAGGACATAAAAGTCTTCTCTGCTATTTACATTATAGCCAATTTTTTTTTTTTTTACCAAATGAAAGAACTTTGAATATTTTTAACCTATTTGGTGATACCAATAATTATCTCTATACCACCAAAATGCACAAAGTGCTTCGTGTTGTCGGGTGGCTACACAAATGAAGTGAGGCGTGGGACAAAAATGGTTGAGAGACGCTGACCTACAGTAATCAGCAGGAAATAAAAAGTATACGGTAATCACAGCAAGAAAATCACTCAGATTGTACAGATTAGGCCTCTACAGCGTTTTTACAAATTCAGTACCGGAATCTAAAGCTTTGGAGCAAAAAAAGACTCACCCGTTCGAATAGTCTATGGTTGTAATCCATATCAAAATACAGGTAAGGATGATTATTGATCTCTGATCCAGTGTAGGGCATTGTCTTCATGATCTTCACAAAATCGGTGTCTGCAAGCACGCCTTTAGTGCAGCTTGTCTCCACCACAAGACGGAAGTCTGTGTTGTTCTCTGAAGATGTACAGTTTCGAGTTCTGAGTTTGAGTTTGGGTTTAACGGTGGCTCGGCATGACAACGGCCTTTGTGGACCTTTCACTTTATTGTGGGTACTTTACTTGGGCTTGATACTCGGGGCTTCATCAGTTCAGTGGTCATAAACTAGAATTGAACACTACTCTAATCGGTAAAGTTCTCCAACTTCGTTTGGGTATAGATCCAAGCAAAATTTTGTAAATGTACATAAAACCATTTAAATCAGTTTGTAGATATTGTAGATGTTAACCTTCTGTACAGGGTAGTAGTAGACGTTGATAGTGCTGAGTGTAAACCAGCGTTTTAGAAAATGACCGCATACATTCTAAAAAAAATAAAATATGGCGGATGAGGATATCATCAAATTTCTAGTGCATTCTTTTACTGGCTCATAATTCCATTTTGTAATGACCCCCCCCCCCCAAAAAAAGAAAGTTACTTGTACACAAAATATAGTCGAGATAGACAGATCTTTATATCACATGATGGTAAGATATATAAACAGACCTGAACTGGGTCCAATCCCCAGGATAGGCCTTACAGACAGCTATTCCTTGTTTATCTACGCAGGTTGTTACCTACATGTTCATTTATCTATTTATTAACTTTAAATTCTGTTACTTATTTACTTACGAACATACAAATATCTAACTATAGAGAAATAGTGGCGGTTTGAGTTTGAGTTTGGTTTTACGGCACGTCAGCACGATAACTACCACTTTGCGCCCTTCACCGTCTGTTTGGGTACACGCTCTTATTTACGTTTCGTAGTCAGAGCTTTGAAGTTTAACATAGAATTAAATACATTCATAATAATAATTTTAACATGTTGGTAAAATTCTTAAAAAAGAAAAAGGTTATTTTGTATAGATCTGGAAAAAAATTTGTAAATGAGTATAAAAGTTAGTAAATCAAATTGTAGATCTTCTCTCTCGCAGAAAGGACAGGATGTGGCACGATAACGGATACATTGCTCCCTTCACGGTCTGTTTGGGTATTTTAATCGTCTTTGGTATTCAGAGCTAGAGTTCACAAACAGAATTAAACAGTTTTGTAGTACTTATATTGCATTGATAAAACTCTCAGAACTTTTGTATATAAGAACTTTTGTATATAAGAACATTTGTATATAAGAACTTTTGTATGTAAGAACTTTTGTAGATGACCGTAAAAGTTTTAAAATCAAATTGTAGATCATAACCTTTTTCAGTAAGGGCAAGGCGTGCAGTGGGGCCTCGTTAGAAAAAAATTCTTTCATGGATCTGCACACATTAGTGCCTTCTTCGGATAGGCACATTCTACACATTCAGTCTAAATATGTTTTATTTTAAGTTGGCAGTTGCATGCCACACACTTTTTAAAGTTATGTATTTTTTTTTTTTTCATTAGTTATAATCAACGAGTCATGCACAGAATGAATCGAATCACATTTCAGAATGACAAATAATTAAATTTCTGGCCTCAAGTAATTTCTGAAAAATGGTAGATACACATTACTTTAATCCAGTTTTAAATCCGAAAACACAGTCGCATCTTTCAGAATAACAGATACATAATCACATTGTAACCAGAGTAATTTGTGAAAAATGACAGACACACTTACCATAGTCAACACTGCAGTGAAAAACGTCAGACTTCAGACCAATGTTTGAATGATAGAACTTGAATGGTTTTCCATACCAAACATCACGAGACAGTTCTCGGACTGCGCATGGTTTGTTTTGAGAGACGACGTCACCATCATAGTCGATGTATGCAACGCAAGGCTTGTCCGTTTTCCTGCAACAATATCTCAGAAGCCTGTCCATTGGCATTAAAAACCTACACTGACTGGGGTAATCAGCTACCGTCCGGCCCTGGAGAACATCGGCGTCCGTCCTATGCACCTCTGTGCAAAAACAATAACAAAAGAAATGACGCCACCCAGACAGCATCCCTACCTCAATCCTTAGGGTTAGTTGCGTTACCATAAACTTGGAATCCCCGACAACAAAAACATGCGCAACCACCGGATCTACGTAGGAACGATGTTTGAGTTTGGGTTTTACGGCACGTCGGCAAGATAACTGCCACTTTGTGTTCTTCACGGTCTATTTGGGTACACGTTCTTTATTTGTGTTTCGTATTTAGAGCTGTTAAGTTCAACATAGAATTGATTATATTCATATAACATTCATGTGACAAATTGGTAAAATTCTAAGAAAACGTTGTTTTGTATAGATCTGGAAAAAAGTTTTGTAGACGAGCATGAAAGTTACGAATTAGAGTTGTAGATCTGAGCCTCTCTCAGAAACGTCAGGATGCGTTTCGGATCCACGTCAGAAATTAATTCTTTCATGGATCCCAGGCATAGTGCCTTCTTGGGATACGCATGAAGTCTACACATTTAATCAAAATATGTTGTATTGAAAGTTGGCAAATTGCATGCTACATTTTGTTTTTTTAGTTATTTACTTATTAATGTATTTACTTAGGTCAGGTCAGAAACATCTGCTACTGGTAACATGTAATCCAGTACAACCTGTTCCATGAACTGGTACGCTAGCATGGTATCAGTGGGCGTGCACCTGTCGGTGCAAACGGCCAGGGCGGAGGAGGTTTCATCTAACCCAACGGCCACATGCTAGGGCACAATGTGACCCTCAGTATTTGAGTCCTTCATATTGGCCCCCGGTAGCGGTGTGGTCATAGGCTTGTTTGCCTAAATCATAGACGAAGAATTGAGCAAACTTCCCGGACGCAGCTTCGAAGCTGGCGGCAGCAGGCCAGTGGTTGATTGATAGGGCAGATGGCAATATACCGTCACTCTGGCCTGGATATCGTGACACAGAGCATCCACCAGTATTGGTGTTCTTTGGTTTGGGTCTTTCACCCTAGTCAGTTGGGACCGCGAGGCTGTGGAGTGGCCTACAGGCAGCCTGTCAGGCAATATGACTGTCCCTCTGGCATCCTCCTGCACCTGGATACATTTCCAGTCGTCTTGACCCTGTCTTGCCACTTGGATAAGTTGTGTCCAGGCGAGAGAGTGAGTCTGATGTTTGCGCAGCTCTTTTTCACTAAAAACAAACTCTTTGCGCCAGTCTTAACACTCACCTCGTCTTCTTTCATCTTTGCGCCAGTCTTAACAGTCACCTCGTCTTCTTTCCTCTCAAAATTCCAACGGCAATGGGCGAGTGCGGTGGCAGCAGGTTTGGATAGACTGGAAGCTGTTAGCACAGACCTACACGTTGGTGGCTGTGGGCTATGGTCGCTTCATCGTCGATTGAGGTGGAGGCGTGGGGAGGCAGCACCCACAGTAGCTGAGCAGCCTTATTTAAGGATAGCACTGCTCACCTCAACTGAGGAAGGGGCTAGAAAAGGTGCCCTAAAGAAAGCCCACTTCACATCACCCTGGCTGGTATACCGCGACCAGTGGTGATCCCTTTTTGCGGTCGAAACAAAAAGAAATTCAGCTTACTCAGGCTAGGAGCCTGAAATATACGCACACTACAGGACAACTCAAACAACCCGGGAAGACGCACTGCACTTATTGCCATTGAGCTCAGCAGGTACAACCTGGACATAGTGGCACTCAGTGAGACCAGACTCCCTGATAGTGGCCAACTCAAAGAGCTCAGTGGTGGATACACCTTCTTCTGGAAAGGCAAGGGTGCAGTCGAACCGAGACAGCATGGTGTTGGGTTTGCAATTAAAAATGACCTTGTCAGAAACTTGCAGTCCATGCCAATTGAAATAAATGACAGGCTAATGACACTCAGGATCCCAGTTGGGAAAAGCCAGTCACCCACTCTCATTAGCTCATATGCGCCCACCATGACAAACCCAGATGAAGCCAAAAGACAAGTTCTATTCTGATCTAGAATCTGTCATATGCTCTGTCCCGGCAGCTGATAAGCTGATTCTCTTGGGGGACTTCAATGCTAGAGTTGGCTCAGAAATCTCAGCGTGGCCAAATGTTTTGGGCCCTCATGGAGTTGGTTCATGCAATAACAATGGGTTGCGCTTACTTACTTTGTGCGTTGAATTTAGCCTGTTCATTACCAACACAAATTTTAGTCTCCCCGTGAGAAACAGAACGTCATGGATGCATCCCCGCTCAAAGCATTGGCATCTCATAGACTATGTCATTGTGAGGAAGACTGACAGAAAGGATGTCCTTGTAACAAAGGCGATGTGTGGTGCCGAGTGTGGAACTGACCACAGACTCATTGTTTGCAAGCTCAGACTAACATTGAGGCGCAATAGACGCCCTCACGGGAAAGCGCCACCTAAACGCCTAAATGTTTCAAAACTCTGCTCAGCTGAGAAACAGAGCGAGCTCTCCTCAGAACTCTCCTCAAAATTGGATTGCGTGACTTTTGACCCTGAGAACATTGAACAGAGCTGGACTGACCTAAATACGACTGTACACTCTTGCGCCAGCAGCACAGTTGGTTTTCCTGTCCGCAAGCACCAGGACTGGTTCAATGATAATGATAATGAAATCAAAGTGCTCATCAAAGAAAAAAATAGTCTCACCCAAGCTCACTGCAGTGACCCCTCTTCCACAGCAAAAGCTGATGCACTGCGTGCATGTAAGGGTGTACTCCAGAAGAAGCTGAGCAAAATGAAAAATGACTGGCTTGAAAAGCGAGTAAGAGAAACTCAGAAATATGCCGACACAAACAACACTAGAAAGTTCTTTGAGAGCCTCCGAGCTGTGTTTGGACCATCCCGCTCTGGCACTACGCCACTTCTTGCGTCAGATGGTTCAACACGCATTGTTGAATTGAATGCCGTAATTCAGCGTTGGGCAGAACATTTCGGAGGTGTGCTAAATCGGCCATCAAATATAAATACTGAGTCCATTGACCGCCTCCCTCAGACTCCTATTAATGCAGCTCTTGCCAAGCCATTCACAGCAAATGAGACCCGGACTGCCACAAATCAGATGTCCTTTAACAAATCACCAGGCGTGGATTCAATTCCTGCTGAGGTGTATGCCTTCGGTGGAGAAAAGCTTATTGAAAGGTTGACCGAGTTGTTCAATCATATGTTGAAAGCAGGGAAGCTGCCACAGGACTTCAAAGATGCTTCAATCATCCATCTGTACAAAAACAAAGGGGACAGCCAAGTCTGTGACAACCATCGGGGAATCTCTCTACTTTCAATTGCTGGCAAAATATTGGCAAGAATGCTTCTGAATCGCCTTCTTGATCACCTCTCATCAAATGACTTGCTTCCCGAGAGCCAATGTGGCTTTCGTAAAGAGAGGGGAACGGCGGATATGATCTTTGCTGCCAGACAGATTCAGGAAAAATGCATGGAACAAAATAAAGCGCTGTACGTCACATTTGTTGACCTCACAAAAGCATTTGACACAGTGTGTCGTGAAGGCCTCTGGAAAATCTTGGCGAAGTTTGGGTGTCCACCCGAATTCATCACAATAGTTCGCCCGTTTCATGATGGCATGCAAGCTGCAGTCAAAAGTAACGGCAGTGTTTCAGAGCCCTTTGCTGTCACAAATGGGGTAAAACAGGGTTGTGTCTTAGCCCCAACTCTATTCAGCATCATGTTCTCTGCAATGCTACAAGAAGCCTTTAGCTCTCCTCCTCAAGGGGTAAGCATCAAGTACCGAACTGATGGCAGTCTATTCAACCTCAGGAGTCTTCAGGCAAAAACCAAAACCAAAAGTACTCAAGTCTGTGACCTACTATTTGCTGATGATTGTGCACTTCTGGCACACGATGAGGATAGCATGCAAAACTGTGTTGATAAGTTCTCTAGTGCCTGTGACAACTTTGGCCTCACAATAAGCACAAAGAAGACGGAAGTGCTCCATCAGCCTACTCCAGACGACAAGTATCCTATGACCCCAAATATCAAAGTCCATGACAGTCTTCTGAAGGTGTCGGAGAACTTCACCTATCTTGGCAGTACACTGTCTTCCACGGCTCGTGTTGATACTGAAATTCCCTCAAGAATCAGCAAAGCCAGCTCTGCATTTGGCAGGCTTCGAAAGAGAGTGTGGGATGTTGCCGGCATTCGCACAGACACTAAGCTGAAAGTGTACAATGCTGTGGTCCTTCCCACCCTACTCTATGGGGCTGAAACCTGGACAGTGTACCAATCGCATGCCAGAAAACTAAATCACTTTCATCTGGCCTGCCTTAGAAAGATCCTAAGGATCAAATGGCAGGATAAAATTCCAGACACGGAGGTCCTCAATCGTGCCAAGGAATTGAGCATCTTCTGCCACCTGAAAAAAAGTCAGCTACGTTGGGCAGGACATGTTGTCAGAATGCCCGACTCCAGACTCCCTAAGCAAATCTTCTTCTCTGAGCTCTCCAATGGAACGAGGAATGTTGGGGCCCCAAAGAGACGTTACAAAGACACTCTCAAGCAATCACTGAAGGCCGTTGCCATTGATGTGAATGAGTGGGAAAAGCTCTCGCTTGATCGTGCAAATTGGAGGGCGGCCCTTACCAGAGGCAGCAAAGCATGGGAAGCTGACAGAGTCCAGCAGGCTATCAAAAAAAGAGAACGGCGCAAGAAAAGGCCCAGTGGTACTGAACCAACGGAGCACTCTTGTCACTTATGCGGAAGGGTCTGCAGGGCAAAAATAGGACTTATCAGTCACATGAGAAGCCATAAGTCATGAAAGAACAGTCTTTCCATTCTGTCCTCTGTGTCCTTTACTTCTCTTTATTGTCCATGTGTTGAAATTCTCAACAATTTCTGTTCTTTATTCCTCTGGTGTTGTTAAGGTCATCATCATACCTGATGGACGAACTATTATTATTATTATTATTTACTTAGCTGTAATCACCGAGTCATGTACAGAATGAATACATTCCAAACCACACTTCAGAACGACAAATAATTAAATTTCTGGACAGAAATAATATCTGAAAAATGGCAGATACAAATTATTATTTCGATTCAGTTTTAGCCCGAATATATGTCGCGTCTTTCAGAATAACAAAATTAATGCATATATTTGCAGTAATTTGTGAAACATGACAGACACACTTACCATAGTCAACACTGCAGTAGAATATGTTAGACACCACACCATAACTATTATCAAAGAACTTGAATGGTTTTCCATAGAAGGTATCATCAAGCAGATGATAGACGACGCACAGTCTGTTTTGAGAGAGGACGACACCATCATATTCTATGGATGCATAGCAAGTCCTGCCGATGTTCTTGCCACAATATCTCAAATTCCTTTCCGGAAACAGTAAAAACTTACACGGACTTGTGTATTCCTCTAGGGGCCTTCCCTGAAGGATACCTGTGGCCGTCATGTACACATCTGTGTCTGTGCAAAAACAATAACAAAAATTAGACCACGTAGCCAGGATCCCTACGTCAATTCAACGTAGATTTGTAACTGATTTTGGAAAGGTTAGTTTGGATGACCGTAAGGGCGGATTCCCTAAATCAAACTCTCCTCAGCACAATGTCTAACGAGCTGATCTACGTAGGAACGACGTCATTTTTTTGTGTATACACTTGACGTCAACCCTGCACGTTGGATTTCCATAGAGTTGCATTGCTGGGAAGGAATTTAACAAGGAAATAATCAGATGGCAGCAAGTTTCCCAGCAATTCCTTCCTCAGTATTTCCTAGAGTAGTATAATTAGGGGGGGGGGGAGGGGTTGACGCAGTTCCCAGATATGAACCCCTGGGGCCCTGGTACATTCTTGGCTCTGATTTCTGGTTCTTTTTATGTATTTTCTGTTCCTTCTTTCTTGTTCCTTTTTTTTTTCTCGTTTCTTTTCTTGTGTTCCTTCATAGGTGTTTTTGGCGGGCACCAGATAGTATAGAAAGAGGAAGAAGAAGAAGCAGTGGGAAGAGGCTCCCTACATATCCCAAACTCCCTTCCCCCACCTCGCCGTCCCTTAGGGGCTCTGTCAATTACTTAAAAACATTTGATCAGACATACTGAAAGGAAATACGCTAACAGAACCCCCCGCACAGGCCGATAGTATTGTGACTTTTCCCTCTGCAGAACGACAAAATTGCTAGGGACTTGCTTTCTAAAGAGAAGGACATGAATGTGTGTGTTAAGAAAGAAGGATGAACGAAAGAGAGAAAAAATATACACACATCAAAACGCACTCCCTGCCATTAGCACAAACCTTCTAAATAACGCGGGATGCAGGTGAATGGCCTCCCTTCACGACCACAAGCTGTAACATAAAACACGTGCCATCTGTCGCGGGGGGGGGGGGGGGAGTGTGGACAACGCACGGCCTGTTTTGGGTGATCGGTACACCATCCCTGACCATGGCTGCAACACAAGGCCTTAAATCCTCCTGACAACAGAACGTTATCTGTCCATTTGATGGGACTTTAAATTCACAAGCTCTATTTCTTGGCGGCCTCTTGCCATGAAGAATGCCGGTTTCTCCTCCAATAAGACCTGGCGAAAACAGTAATTAAATAGGAAGTGTTTCAGGAGGGACAGCTGACAAGTCTTTTATTACCGATACATTTTATTTGTGTCCACTGGAGTATTCCAGCACTTACTACTACTATTTCCTGCTGCACCCAACGGTGCTTAGGGCAGCAACAAAAGATCTCCAGCTATGGCTGTCCTGGGCCATCTTTGTTAGAGTTCTCAAGAGTGATTGAAGGATTTCATCTCTGCCTCGATCGTTCTCCGCCAGGTTGCCTTGGGTCTTCCTCGCTTGCGCCGTCCATCTGGTGTCCACAGAAGTGCCGTTTTGGGTGATAGAATTAAAAATTTTGCTTCCTTTCGCAGCATTTGTCCGAGCCACCTCCGTCGTCTCTTCTTGATGATGTTGGCTATTTCTTCTTGCTAAGATGCCCAACACTCAGACCTCTTCTAATTCTTACCCCTTTAATTGACTGAACGAAGATTTCGTCCATGTCGGAAATTTTGAAAGCCACCAGCCGAACACACAGCATGAACATGAAAACTGAAGCCATAATTATTACAATGTTTGTGCTGATTTTCTACTTTTTGGTTCATTTATGTATTTAGTGATATTGTTTTTACGAATAATATAGCAGTTTCGAATGTTTAAAACCCTGAAATAGCATTTCAGTGAGATAGGGGTTAAGAAACAGTCACACGCTGGGCCTCAAAATTAGCCCCTAATGACATGTCAATGTCGCCACCAAAACCACGAGTTTTAGTGAATACCTGGTCTCGAGACCTTTAATTATATATTGCCCACAAGTCTAGGTCAAGGTGACAGGCCTGAAGCATTCCATTCCCTTCCATACAAGCACACAATATCACTCAACTTTTGGCATTGAAGTAGGAAAACATGGTAGGCTATGCGATAACCCCCATCTTCACCTCGCCCCTATTTCACTGATTGGTCGACCGTAAACAGAACAATAAATTGGGCCTTCTCATTTGCTGGGGCGAAGGTCATGGCCTCCATATTTAGCAGATTTAGGTCGTGACCTTTATAATAGTGCAAAGAATACAGTGTCAGCTGACTGGACAGTGCTTTTGTTTCAAGTTTTTTAATATTTTTTATAACGTATCAATATGACACGGAATTTGTTACCATTTGTGAAAAATGCCCAAGTAGAACGGAAAAGTGCTGATTATGTTACATTGCTGGTATTGTGGATAACTGAGTGAGCTGTAACGTATTCAAAAGCTCTGTTACCAGAAAGGGGAGAGTTTCTTCATAAGTTATTTTAGTACATGTTGCTGCATAAGTTCGTATGATACAAGCCTACCCGTCCCCCCCTCCCATACCCCCCCCCCCTTGAGTGTCCCTCACTCCAGGCTGTCTATATCACTTTGCAGTAATTACACTTATATATATATACTTTGGTCTGCTTGTATTATATAGATTTACCTCCAGATCTAAATCCACACTGTAGCGTACTCAAGAATTGAAGATAAAAATGGATTACCGAATCCGATCATCTCCAGCAAACACAAAGGCTGTACAACTTGATGGAAATTTTATTACTAACCATGTCCCCAGTTGTACACCTGTCATCAAACCTGTTCTGGCCCTCAAGCCTGACTGTAACTTTACCCCTCAATTAAAAATAACCTGATATGGCCATCCTCCCTGATGCAGATTGATCAAATCATGATTTTATCTTATTTGCTCAGGTCTCACTCTCTTTCTCTCTGCTATTGCCGCATTCTGACTGAGCCTGCATTGAATATTACACATTTAATCACTGTATATCATCGGTATACGTGTATTACTTATCTTCAGGGTAATTGCCATGTCACGAGTGGAGTGAGCGGGATTCAAAGATTACGGGGGCATGGAAGTGGGGAATGACTCACGGGATAGTGAGGCGGCTCACCTATATTGACTTCTGTTAGTTAACGTTAAAGCGTGCATGTTGTGAGTTGGGGGGTCTGAATGAGGCGAGAGCGCTGTATTACTATCACTGCACACTAAGACGTCCTAAAGAGCGGACGCAAGAGAAGGCCCAGAGGGCGAACATAAGGAGAGCAGTCGGAAGACTTGGGAGTAGTGTTTTTCCAGTGATGACTGGTAGGTGATTGATAGTTATGATTGATGTATTATATTTGTCTATGACCATGATGTAAATAAGTATATGTGAGGAATGTGGAAGTCCTTGATACTGTATATATAGCAATGTGCGCCATGAGCGATAGATGAAAGTTAGCTTCATGGATTTGTAGCGAGAGTGAGTATTGTGTACTACGGTGGAGGTGTGTTACCGTAAGATGTTGGTGAGTGAAATGTGAACTATTGTGTGTACGCTTCATGAGTTGTAAGGAGGGGTGAAGTGAATAGAAATGGTATGGTGTTATACCAATGTAATGTTATTTTTGTAGGTGTCGGGGACGGGCCGAAGAGCCGCGTCGGTGAGCACAGGGGATAGGCCAGCATAGGGCCGAAGGCCACACATAGGCCAGGAGTGACGCTGTCGTGTAGGACAGTCGCAACACATGAGTCGTGGCATTCTGGCCACCGACAGGGACGTATATGTGATCGTGAATGTGCTATTGCCATGTTGATGTGCTATTGAAATGCTAATGTGCTATTGCCATGTTGATGTGCTATTGAAATGCTAATGTGCTATTGCCATGTTGAGGCGCTATTGGAATGCTAATGTGTTATGGCAATAGGAAGGGGCTATTGGGAGACTGCGGTGCCAGTGAAATATTAATGTGCTATTAAGACATGGAGAGGAGAAGCTGAGACCGAAGTGTCTTCAGAAAGTAACTACCGGGTTGTGGACCCGAGGAAGAGTGCATGTGGGAATAAGGCCGTTGGACGGCAGTAACTTGAATAATATAATGTATGTATGTAATTGCACTGTTATCCTTATCTTTATATTTATGTTAATAAATGTGTGAGTCTGATGGGTTGTTCTGTTAAGTGTTTTACTTGTTCGTTCGTGATTGTTGTCCTGTTATAACCATCGCATCTCCCAGTCTGGGATTTGTGACATGCCATATCACGTTATCTTGAGGATACGTTTACGGACTAGGCTAAGGGTTAAGACAGGCGTGATAACAGGTCTGGAATTGGGGATAGGGTTAGTAATAATATGTAATTTCTTTCAAGTTTTATCATTTTAACATCATTTCTCACCTTTGGAACATTAGAAAGTATGTTTTCTGAAGATAACTAGAATCGGTAATCTTTCCCTAGATATATCTGAATCAACCAACCTTGAACCTCTGTGCTGTGCAGAAACTTGAGGTGAGGACAATAAAGCCACGATGTCAGGAAATATTAAATCTACCCGTGCAAAGTCTCCCGTTTTCCCGGTTCCACTTGGATTGGGGACAGTTTCAGCCAAATTTCATGTCGGATATAACGTAGTGCGAAATCTGTGTGCATGCACAATGATAATTTTTGTTACACCGATAATCGGCAACCAACCTGCATCAAGGCGCACAGGGAAGGAGAGGGTTTACCTGTAATTCCGCTCCAGGCATACGGACTAAATTTGAGCTGAAACCCAGGTGACCGTGGACACTATCAAAGATACTAGAAGCAATAAGCTCGGGTGTTCAGCGTTTACAGGGTACGCAGTGCCACCCAGTGGCGAATTTTTGTGAGAGATGTAAACAATGGCATTTTTCAGAAAGCTGAATAGACAAAATGCTGAGCTTTGTTCACTGATGAGCCATCATCCTAGACCCTGCTAGAAGTCGCATGCTCTGTTAGAGTAGCTTAATTTTGTCACGAGTGGAGTGAGCGAGATTCAAGGATTACGGGGGCATGGAAGTGTAGGACTGACTCACGGGATAGGGAGGCTGCTCACCTGTATTGACTTCTGTTAGTTGACGTAAAGCGTGCATGTTGTGAGTGAAGTTGAGGCGTAGTAGAGGCAAAATCTGAATAGTCGGATCACTGCAAGTTAAGAGGTCCCAGGGGACAGATGTGAGATCAGAGGCAGTCGGGAGATTGTGATGTGTTTTCCAGTGATGACTGGTAGGTTGAACTATGATTTATAATTATGATGATTGATGTATTATATTCGCCTATGACCATGATGTAAATAAGTATATGTGAGGAATGTGGAAGTCAGTGATTACTGTGTATAGAAATGTGCGCCATGAGCGATAGATGTAAGTTAGGTTCATGGATTCGTAGCGAGAGTGAGTGCTGTGTGGTACGGTGGAGGTGTGTTACCGTAAGATGTGTGGTGAGTGAAAGGTGGACTATTGTGTGTACGCTTCATGGTTTGTAATGAGGGGTGAAGTGGTTAGAAATGGTATGGTATTATACCAATGTAATGTTCTTCTTGTAGGTGCCGGGGTCGGGCAGAGACGCCACCCGCGGTAAGCGAATTAGCACAGGGGATAGGCCAGCATAGGGCCGAAGGCTACGCATAGGCCAGTGGAGTGAAGCTGTCGAGCAGGACAGGAGGGGCGCATGAGTCGTGGCAGTCTGGCCACAGACAGGGATGTGTATATAATTGTTAATGTGCTCTAAGATGTACTACATGTGATAGTGATATACGAATGTGCTATTGTGAGATTAATGTGAATTCTAGTAACGTGCTATTGCCATGTTGAGGAGCTCTTGGAATGCTCAGGTGTTATTGCCATAGGAATGTGTTATTAAGACATTGAGTGGAGAGGCTGAAGCCGAAGTGTATTTAAAAGTAACTACCGGGTTGTGGACCCGAGGAAGAGTGCTTGAGGGAAAGAAGGCCGTTGGACGGCAGTTGGTTGGAGTAATATAATGTATGTCATTGCAATGTATCTTTATCTTTATGTTTAATAAATGTGTGAGTCTGATGGGTTGTTCTGTTAAGTGTTATACTTGTTCGTTCGTGATTGTCGTCTTGTTATAACTATTACATCTCCCAGTCTGGGATTTGTGACAAATTTGTTGTAGGAAACTTCTGGCTATTTTTGTTCCTTTTCAAATGTGCTAACAACGTCACAATCGTTTTATTAATTTACCATCACACCAAAGATAGGTCTAGTGTATTTTTAGAATGAGATGGGACCGACGCTGGATTTTTCTTTCATGACGTAATTCGCTTGCCCGGTCTCCCATCGCGTCGGCAAATGGAAAATAAGAAAGTAAACAACATCGGGAACTGCAAATGGTTTTTGGGAATGTTTAAGAACTGTAACAATAACAGATTGACTTTGGCTTTTTATAATTCTCGTTCTTCCTCCTCCTCTTTTTCGTCTCAAAATTCACTAAAAATACACCATCATCGATAAGCACATCAACCGGTGTATCAGCGACGCCTAGCAGTTCAAACACTGTTCAGTTTCAACCGCTGGCTGTAGGGTAAAAATAACTCCTCACCGGAGAGGCCGGAGAAGCCGCACGCACATTAATAGATTTAGGCTTATACCGTCTCGCAAAAAATGTGTTTCTCTTTCTCTCTCCTTCCCTCACCACCTTTGTTTGTGCTTTGCTTTATGGAAAAAAATGTTATTTTTAATTAGATTCTGATTAGTTTTTAAGTATTTTGATGGTGAAATTGCTTTGGAAGCGAAGCCAATCGGTGTTGTGTCTTATTTGTTGCGAAAATCTGTTGGTCCAAGCAGTAGCTCTGCGTGACGAGAGTGGTTGGTGCCCATGATCGGATATGAACTCCATTTTAGGATCCCGGAAGAGGGGGGTGTCCGATCTTATTGTTTCTAGAATCTTTGACACTACAAGGTCAGCACTATGGTCCAAATCTCGAGGATTTACACTGGGTTCATGTATACGGCCATTGGTGACTAGACGACCTCGAATAGTGTCCTCTTGAGATAAACCACAATTCACACACTCCATACCAGATCTCTTGTGGCTACAGGTACGTACTGTACATGGTCGGCACGGTGATGGAATTATCCCTTTTCCAGGAGACATCGATCTGCGCATTAGAGTAATTAGACTCTGCAGGAGTCCTGAAAATGACTGTGTAATGTTTTGGTTCACGTTGGAGACAGTAACAGCCCAAAGATTTCTCTGCGCCAGACGGAAGGCAGGGATCGTGGAGATCTACGACGCAAAGTGTGATCTGAAATAATGGATTCTGTTTTGCCTGAGTGTTGTGTAGAATGGAGATCAAGGGAACCTTGTGCACTAGTGAAACTGTAACAAGTCTGTCTGGTTAGGAGATAACATTAAAATACTAGGTATATATTTTAACGCTGCAATTGAAGCCTCTAAAATCCCACTAAATTGGATAGAAAAAATAAACAGTACTAAAACCTCGATTCGTGGATGGTCTAAGAGAAATCTGTCACTGTATGGAAAGACTGTAGTGGCAAAAACTTTTTTACTATCAAAATTCAATTATATTATACAAGCCCTGTCTTTGCCACAAGAAACACTGGCGGAAGTAGATCGAATTCTGTTTAAGTTTCTATGGCTAAAAAAAGTATTCAAATAAAAGAGCTTTTGAAAAGGTTAAGAGAAGCACTTTATGTAGGGAACCAGATGAAGGAGGTTTAGAAGCAATCAGTATAAATGATCAGTCTTTCTTATAAAATGGTTTAAAGAAATATGTTTGGAAAAGTCACATAAATAAAAACTTGAGTAAAATTAGCCAGTCATTCTGCAAAAACCTGGCAAGCTTACCCTGTTTAACAAAATCAAGTATAAAAGTAAAAGAAATGAAATCAGTTAAATCAATAAACTCTGTTGTTTTTTTGGCAGAATGTGATTAAAACTTGGTGGGATCTAGAAAAGGGAGATAGAGAAGATGTAAATGATGTAAATTACATAGGCAAACAACCTTTATTTTATAACTATAATAATAATAATAATAATAAATTACATTTATATAGCGCATTTCCAATAAATACTCAATGCGCTTTACAAGTAATAAAAACTCATTCTTCTCTCTCCCACACTCCCTCTCCCCACCCCCCTCTCTCTCTCTTCCCATCACATTCTCACTCCTTCTATCACATGCTCTCTCCCCTCAGGTAAGTCAAGAAAAATAAGCCTGCTGGAACAAAAAATGCTTTAGCTGCCTTTTGAAACTTACTAATGATTTTGTTTGTCTCAGTTCCATAGGTAACTTGTTCCACATTAAGGGGCCAATATATGTGAATGATCGTTCACCATAACATCTGTATGATTTCACAGGTGTCACTAGCATGGTGGAATCATTGGAGGATCTTAAACTTCTCCCTGGTGTATACAGTTTTATCAAATCTTGTAAATAAGAAGGAGCCGAGTCATTCAGACATTTGAAACACAGGATGCAGATTTTAAAAATTATCCTTTGCTTCACGGGGAGCCAGTGCAATTCTTTCAGGAGTGGTGTGATATGACCTCGTTTTTTGGATTTGGTTATTTAGTTGTTTTGGTCCCTGTGTGTGGAATTCTTTACCACAAGAGGTTCGAAATTCTGCCTCTCTAAACATATTTAAAAACAGGTTAAAAACATTTCTTTTTAAAAACTGAATTTTATAGCTTGCTATGGATGTATAAAACTAGTTTGTCTGTGTGTGTGTAAGTTTATTTGAATGTGCTTTTATGATTTTTTACTGTGTACAGCGCCTAGAGCTTTTAATGTTTTAGTCCTGGCGCTATATAAATGTATATATTATTATTATTATTATTATCACCCTGGCAGCATTATTTTGGATTACCTGTAGACGATTCAAAAATTTTGTATGAATACCCGCTAAAAGTGAATTGCAGTAGTCCAGTCTAGACAAGATAAGGGATGTAACTAATGTTTTTGTGGTCTCTTCATTTAGATATTTTCGGACAAGGCTTATTCTTCTCAACTGAAAATTTAAGGATTTAGACAGAGATCCTACACCTGAACCCATTGACAAATGGTGATCAATAAACACACCCAAATTCTTTACAACTTCTTTGCATGATAATTCATGGCCATTGAAATCAATGGTGACATTTTCAAGATCTTTTGTTAATCGTGGGTTGTGGAATAGAACTATGTCTGATTTGTCTTCATTTAATTTCAATTTGTTTGTTGTCATCCACATTTTAATTTCCTGAACACATTGTTTAGTGGCGAGAGTCATATTTGACAGATCTTGAATGGTGCCATCAATATATATCTGAACATCATCCGAATAAAAGTGATATTGTAGTCCATGAGTTTGTAAAATACTTGCAAGGGGCTGCGTATAGAGTGTAAAAAGCACAGGACCAAGGACAGACCCTTGTGGAACTCCATAGTCTAATGCAACTTGTTTAGAAAAACTGTTCTTAATTTGCACTGACTGAACTCTGTTCTGTAAATACGACTTGAACCATAACAGGGCAGTACCCGACATACCAAAAGAGCGCTCAAGTCTTGTAAGTAAGATAGAATGATCGATTGTATCAAAAGCTGCAGATAGGTCTAAAAGGGTCAAAAGACACAGCTTCTTACTGTCAATATAATCTAAGAAATCAGAGGTTACTTTTATGAGTGCAGTTTCGGTACTATGTTGAGCTTTATATGCAGACTGAAATTTTTCTTGCAATCCATGTATTTCAAAGTGTGCCAAAATTTGACCTAGGACAATCTTTTCCAGAATTTTTGAGACAAATTGCAAATTGGATACTGGTCGATAATTTTTGAAGTCATTTTCATCAAGCCCAGGTTTTTTCAATAATGGTTTTACAATGGCTTGTTTAAAGGAACTGGGCACTGTGCCTGTGACAAGTGACATATTTACTATTTGAGTAATGTGAGGTACGACAAGATCAATACAGGTTTTGAGTACATGAGCAGGCATGGGATCAAGGTCACACGTTTTTATAGTGGAATTATTGATACAGAGTAAAACATCTCTTTCTGAGACTGGACAAAATGAATCTAAAACTTGTCCAGTAAACTCAGGGAAATCTAAATTCTCGCTTGGTTCTAGATCGAGTGAAGAACGGATGTTTTCAATCTTGTTACTGAAAAATGTTATAAATTGATCACACAACTCGTCGTCTGACCCTATGCAGGGGAGGGGAGATCTTGTATCCTTTCCTAGAATGGTGTTGGTTGTACGAAAAAGTTATTTACATGACTTTACGTCATTAAGTTCATTGATGTAATGTCTCTTTTTGTTTTCCTCGATGACTTTGTTGACTTTATCTCGTTGTTTAATGTACGTGTCTCTATGAACTTGTAGTTTGGTTTTCCTCCACCTTCGTTCAGCTTGTCGTCGGTGTTGCTTGGCTTCTTTGATTTCTAGTGAAAACCATGGCGAGTATGGTCTGATGGAGATGTTTCTTCTTGTGAGTGGGGGATGTCGGTCGATTGCAGCCTTCAGGGTGTCACTGAAGGTGTTATATATAATGTTATATATGTCAATGTTCGAGGTGAGTAAGGTCTTGGGGATAATAGCGCATTCGACTAATCGAAAGGCCACTCACACTCGTCCAGGCACAATCATAATAATTCATAACACACTCGTTGAATATATATATCAGGCCTGAAGGGCCATACTACTTTATTACTACGGATACAATAGGTATGATTGCAGATACAATAAATATGGTTGCAGATACAATAAATATGGTTGCAGATACAATAGATAGGATTGCAGAATACAATAAATATGGTTGCAGATACCATAGATAGGATTGCAGATACAATAAATAGGACTGTCTTAATTAGTGGCTACATCAAAGCCCCGTTGTGGGAACTCCAGCTTGTCGCTGAACTTATTAACTGTAATTCAAAAGTTCTAATCTCACATGGGATACAACTAAGGCATTCAATATAATATGAGATACAATATCTACGTACTACGTCTACAAAAGATTATTTTTCTATGACTGACTTCAATACTTCTTTCTTTCCACACACACTATCATTCTATACTATTAATCCTGTCTCTATTGTGAGGATTGCCAGGTGGCTTTCCTACTACTCAGCTTCGTCACTGGGCTGATCTAGTAATTCCGGTCTCTTTTGTGTGGACTTATGAATTGCCTACCATTATACGCTCGTAGCCAAGTACGAGCGTAGATCCTGGATGACGACACGGTCACTCCACTTCGACTTCACTTGTGTCTATTCTGTCTGTGCTCGTCTCCTATTGTCAGGCCCTGGAGCTCGAGCCGAGAGGAACCTCACTGGATCGAATGATTTCCACAGCCGTTCTCTGCTTAAACAATGGCGACTTAAGCTTATATACCTCCAGCCAAACCCCGTGAAAGTTTCTTGTCTCACCTTCCGAAATCATGCCGGGTTCACGTGCCCCGTGCATAGCTTACACAACTCACCGCCTTAAGGCGTGAGTCCACTAACCTATAAAATCCCACCTTTTTATTCTAAGGGTCGGATCACCCTAACACTACTCACTGGATCCCAAAAATGAGATCATGACAATATATGTGAGTGTGCATGAGAAAACCCATAATAAGTCGGCAGATCTGATTTTGAGAAAAACGGCTTTGAAGTGAAAATATGGGTCCGACACAAACTTCTAACTTGGCTGTTGTTTAGGGGACCGTGGCATGTTACAGGGTAAACTGTAGATGAGCAGTGAACACTACTCATTATGATCTCTATAACGGCTTAGTTATTAGGCTACGGTCTCCTAACAGCAATCACTCCAATATTACTCGGTCAATTAGCTATTGCCACTTTTAGGATTAAATGCCGTTTTCTCGAAATCTTGTTTTAGGGGGGGTCACTGACTTCAATTTATCAGAAATGTCTTGTCTTTTATTATACTAGTGTAAGGGCCCGTTCAAAGAACGGGTTACAAACAACACGCACAATCAGCACACAGATTATGTAGATCTAGGAAGAAAACAACTCACAACTGGCACATTAACACCCGCATGGCCCGTACCGTGCATAAGGCAGACAGCACAGAAACTCATGCCTTCAAACTTTGAAACGCAACCAGAAGTTTAAAGTCGAAACAAAACAAAGGCAGGAAGGAGGCAACCATTGTTGAGGAGCAAGCATTATTCGATGACGTACTCTCCCTCTCTCTCTTACAATAAGAAAAGTAGTAATCTGCAGTCCTGCTTCAGAACTCATGCGCGCCAGGACACTGCGCACCAAGCTTGATATGGTTATTTTTTATGACATGCACGGTACTAAAGTCGAAACAAAACAAAGGCAGGAGGGAGGCCATCATTGTTGGGGAGAAAGCATTATTTGATATTTTTAGGCCTATTTTCATTTATTACAAAATTACGATACTTCGCTTTCATGTCAGAGGAATAGAGATAGTAGCAAAAAGAACTATCTTTCACGTGTAATTTTTTCAGGCCTGGGCATTTCTTCCTCGCAGCAGTGAATTTTTTTTCCTTGCTGTTTTTTTTTATATAGATGTACAGGACTCAAAATGTCATGTTGCCGACTTAAGCCTGGTTTTCTCATACACACTCACATATTATAAAACTCAGCCACTATGGATAGAGGAACGGGTTAGAGGGGGGATTAACTATATCTATCAAATGTTTAATGAAAACAACTGGAAAACCCTGCACGATAAACACAGATAACTGGACATTATCCTGGAAGTCATTGCGACTACTGAGCAGTCACAAATGCAGTGAAAAGAGAATGGAAGGAACAATTCGTTGAGACCATAAGAGAAGACAGATTGGCGTTGGACACAGAAGCTGAGATAGACGAACATGTTAAAGGTATCTTCAAGCCAACAATCAAATAAAATCAGGAAGAAATTAATAAGTAACAAAACATCAACGGTCTGTAGGTATAGGTTTCTGGAAACGAAAATACGATGTTGATATCCGCCCTTATTTTAGTATTGGTTTGAGAGCCTGTGGGGAATCCAGACTGAGGCTCTTACACTTAAAATCCTGCATAATATTTATCCAACAAATATTCTCTTACATAATATCAAAATAAAGGAAAGCGATAAATGCGAGCACTGTAAAACACCAGATTTTATACTATAAAAGTGTGCGAGCGTGACCGTCGCGATGTCGTATTTTCTACGGTCTAAATAAACAACTCCACCTTTTCAAAACATCATTGAAAATGCATCTGTCAATAGTTTAAAAGTCAATGTTTGCAGTGATATAATTTTCATAGCATTTCATGAACCACGTTTTGAGATATCTTAGGTCAAAAACTACCAAAACGGCACTTTCTCTTCTGCTTGACCCCATTTTCCAGCGCTTGCAGGCGGGGCTTTGTGATACCTATTTATAGAGCATTTGTTTTTCCATTGCAAACAACTGAAGGGTTATTGGTGCAATGTGGCCCAGTATATTTTAAGTAAACCGGGGAAAAGAATTGAAATAAATGAGGAAATTGCCTATTAATAACGATTTAAACAGTGCGGCAAACCTAAATACCATTGATGATACAAATACTAGAATACTTATTGCTAAAATGTGTATCAGCAAAGTGAAATATTGCAAATCAGGTAACCTCAAATTGGCATTTGAGACAGAAATGAAAACAAGAGGAAAATATCTTAAACTACGTTAGGGATAAAGACAGACAGCCTATATGAATGAATGATATGTGTGAAAAGGAGAAAGTGGAGCAAGAATAAACTTGAGAGCAAATGGAAATAAAAATTTAAAAAAAAGAAGATAAAAAGCTATGAGGAAAGAGGAAAATTAGGAAAACTGATATTATTATTTGCATGTAGTAAAGCTTAATCCTCGCTGTCATAATCTTACAGTTACTGCTATTATCATTCTATGACCATTGATACTGTTAGTAATAGAAAATCAAATGTTCAGAAGATATCGACTGTTTTTATTTTATGTACTAGATGAAGTTCCCGGCATAATCCGGAATACACCTGCGAACCAACTGTATCTCTCTCTCTCTCTCTCTTTTGGGTCTACAAAGCATCCCATAATTATTCTACAGTCTTATCCATGCGCACCAGAGCACTACCCACTCATTTCTGGCAGGGAAATTGCGCGCACCGAATTGAACGCGTATTAATACGACGTTTCCGGCGCGGTGGGTTTACTACAGGGAGCCTAAACAAAGATCATTGTATTTTACTTTTTCGCGCTTTTAATATAAAAATACCTGAAACTTGAATCAACATAATCGGTCGATCCAAAGCGATTGGACTGGATTAGTTGACACTCAGGAAAATTAACTTTATAATTGTTGAAACTATCAATTAGGCTGTAGCGTCGAGCAAAAAAAAGGGTCAAAATTGTACCACAATGAATTACTCCTGCCACTATTTTTTTTTATAATAAGATAATGGAGCATATCAAGCCGCCTTGGGATGATAATTGTTTTATTTTATTATCTATTTATTTATTCTCCCTCAATATTTACGATATTTATTAACGTGTGAAATACAGAATATATTCCAGCTGCTCAAACTGGACTGTAAAATCCTGTCAGCTGATGATGAAAAGATCTAAACGGTTCGAGAACAGCCGACAACGCAGAATTCAGTAGCTGGAAATTCTGGGATCTAAAGGACTCCAATTGGGTCCGATCCCCAGGAAAGTCCTTATAGACAGCGATGAATTCATTTACTTGTTTATCGATATAAGTATTTTTTTTTCCTCTCTACTTATCTTTCTCTATAGATTTTTCTGTCAACTTTAAACATGTATCTACATTTTATACAGGTTTTTGAATTATATGCTTGCCTATTCACTTATCTGTAATCAACGAGTCATGCACTGAATGAATACACTCCAAATCGTATTTCAATCTGAGCCAAAAAAACAAAAAAAACAAGTCTGTCTGGTTAGTTGCTTCAAAAGAAGTTCCAGTCGTGAGTCAAAACTGACGGACTAGATAATTGACTTAGGGCGCCAATCCACTGACCTTAAATGTGTGAGCACTTAAAAGTCATTAACATTTGACAAGACACAAGTTTAAAAGAAACAACCAGAAACATCTGCCTGAGTTAGAAGGAAACGACGTCGATAGTGGCGGCCATATTGTGCAAGGAAAAAGTAAGACGACAGCAGAAATGTAAGAGAATGACAGGACAGACTGAGACCCCACCAGCCCACTAACTGCACACACAACAATAATTGCAATCAAAAACAAAAGGAAAACAATAACAACAACTACAACATCAACAACAACGAAACCAGCTTGTTTACCAGAACTTCGGCGCCTGGATCATAGTTTGACGAAGGCCGGTAATAAAATACAATCCTCCGTCCCCCTGGTTCACTGACCCCAGAATTGAGATGCGCCTCAGCTTCAATCCTAAAGTGGTCAACCTGCGACAGAAGTCCAGCACTACATTCTGTCTCCTTCACTAACCGCACGTTCTCAATGTAACCATCTATAAGGATATAAAGATGTAAGTTTTTATCCCCTTCACAATACAAATCTTTGTTTCAGCTTCATGTTACTCTCCAAACTAACGTTTGGGAAGAGTTTGGGTTTGAATTTGGCTTTAAAGGGCGTCTGCGCGACAATGGCCTTTTTTTTTTTATGGTTTACTGTCCATTTGGGTACTTTGTTTACGTTTGATGTTCAGAGCTCTTGATCTTTGGGTTTTACGGAGCGTCGGCATGGTAACGGCCACTTTGCGCCCTTCACGGTCTATTTGGGCACATTGTCTTTATTTGTGTTTCCTATTCAGAGCTGTTAAGTTTAACATAGAAGTAAATATATGTATATAATTTTAACACATTGGTAAAATTCTGGAAAACGATGTTTTGTATAGATCTGTAAAAAAAGTTATTAAATCAAGTTGTAGATCTTTGCCTCAAACACAGTGTCCTCTTCGGATATTCATGAAATTTACACATTCAAATTATATTTAATTGACAGTTTGTAGTCGCTTGCCACACATTCGGGGGGGGGGGGGGGGAAGGGGGGGGGAAGGGAGGGAAGAAAGCTAAAAAGTTTGACTTTGGGTTTTACAGCTCGCTGTGACAATAACTGCCATCTTCCTGCCCTCACGGTCCACCTGGGCACATTTTCCCCATTTGTGTTTGGTATTCAGAGCTGTCAAGTTTAACATAGAATTAAATACATTATAATTTTAACATATTTTTAAAATTCTAAAACAATGTTTTAGAAATACTTGGCAATTGCATGCCACACATTCGGGGGCGGGGGATTTTTCTCCCGAAGTAAAAAACGGTGTGTGCAGTAGGCATGACCTGGACGGAGTCTACTAAGGATAATTTCATCTCTCCGATTTTGTTGAGAGCCATGAGTTCACTGTCCAAGTTGATCCTGAATAAAGTAGAGTTTATATGATGTTTGTTCACCCCATCTTTCCTGACATCTCGATTTAATGAAGTTATTAGTAACCGGTTTAAAGTCAGTGTGTGGTATTTTTAGATGTTTTGGTGGACCTTTGAACGTTTCTTTGGCAAGCGTGATTGCTGTTTCATTGCCCTTAATACCATTGTGGGCAGGGAATCAACAGAGAACAATTTCATATCTTCAGTTGGACAGTGCATGAAGACGTTGTAACAGATTTTTGACTTCATGGGTCCAATGTGTCCAGGGAATCAACAGAGAACAATTTCATATCTTCAGTTGGATAGTGCATGAAGACGTTGTCTGTGGACACTTATGCTGCTGGTTTCTTCACTTCTGAAGATTTCCAACAGCAGAGGCGGCTTGCCTCACAAGCATCGGTATCTTTGGTTTCAGCGCAATGACTCTCCTCTCGCTTTGGCAAAAACACCTCCGTTTTGGGCCTTGTACTTTTGAATGGCCTTTCTTTCTAGCCATTTCTGGCAGCTTTGGTCGAAGGTGATGTGGTTGCCCTGACAGTTTGAACACTTCGGCTCAGCTGTACAAGCCTTGTCGTCCGCATGGTCCTTGCGGCTACAGCGAGCGCAAACTGTTGATTTCTTGCATTGAAACTTTCCGTGTCCATTCCGCTGGCAGTTAAAACATCGCATAGGATTTGGAATGAATGGCGAGACCGGAATCTCTAACTATGCCACTTTCAGATGAGTGGAGGCTTGATTGCATCGAATGTGAGGATGATGGAGCTGACCGCAATCACCTCTTCTCCTCGGAGGATCTTGATACGCCGGGCATGTATAACGCCTGGTACGTTCTTGACAATGTCCTCTTCACTCTCCTCGTCAAACTCACCGGTGCAGATGACACCAAGTTGGCTGTTCAAGCTCCTGTGGGGTTGAAATGTTATGGGAACACCGTGAAAGATAATCTGCTTGAGCAGGTTCTCTGAATGTTGTCTTTTTAAACATTCTGCCAACAGTTCACCATTTCTCATCCTTGTTACCGATTTAGGTTCGCCTGCAATGCTCTTTTTAGCGTTTTATAAATCACAGAGGCGCTCATATTTTTTTTCTTTTCGGGGACTTTGCTGCTGACCAGATTCCCTCCCCCCCCCCCCCCCCACCACATTGTCAGTATTTACTTCCAGCAGAGACGAGATTGTCCATTTTCGCTGACCGGACGTCTCGCCAAGTTCCTCATGCTTGCGTTTTTTACTTAATCCGGAATTGTGGAATCTAAATTTTTTAAAGTATCCATGAGAATTTATGGCTATTGTTCATCCCCGGGGCTCCACAAACGACAACGTGTCCAACAAGGGGGACACATAGTGCTCGGATTTTTAGAGCTGTTGTGCCAGGACTATCCCAGATTACACTTCCTACAGGGTGTCACTCTCGCCAGGATGGACCGAGGTCTCGAACCACAAAAAATGCGAGACCTAACTGATTAAGTGTATGGGCCTTATCACCCTCCTGTCTTAGGGGAAGGCCGGGTCAAAGTGCTGTGTCGGTAGAGGGGCAGTCCGCAGACTGGTCTACCTCAACCACCAGAATCCTATTTTCCCCCATCACAGGTCTCACCTCACGGTCAAATAGACACCTATGCTGTGGGGACGTACCAAGGTGGATCTGTTCTTTGCTTGGCCGGGAACCACACACGACGTGAAAGAAAAGCGGAACAGAAGACAAAACAAGAGAGGCCAACAGCTGTCACCCACAGGCCGCCGAGATGTGGTGGTCCAGTACATGGTGGGGTTTTACCGCTATGCAGATGTGGCAATGTCAGAATTGGGCAAAAAGAAAAGTGTAGATCTAGCAGTGGGTCAATTTCTCAGATCTTGGATCCACTGGGGAAGTCCCCCAATACAAGTCGCACCTCAAGGTTAACGAGGCACCCACGCTATAGGGACGTACAAAGTGTTTCTGATCTTTGCTATGCCAGGAACCACACACGCCGTGAAAGGAGAGGATGAAAGAAAAGCGGTAACAGAAAACAAAGCAAGGGTGGACAACAGCTTTCACCCGCGGGCTCTCGGATTTTATTTTTTTGGGTGATGATAGATCTAAATCTAAATCTAGTAAGATCAGCCCAAACCTCACGGTAACTTTCAATCGGCAACAAGATAAAAGCTGCTTTATATGAAAGGACACACAGGAGAAACAATCTGGTAGCCTTCAGGAACAGTATTGCCGTTTCCTCAATCGTGCCAGGATGATGTCTATACAAAAAAAATGTAAGAAAACCCCTTTGTTCCCTATGGACTCAAAAACTACTGCAAGTATTGAACTGAAATTTGGCACACACAATTGTACGATACTGACCAGTGTTCCTATGTACATAGGCATAAAAAAGCTTATGGGATTCGTGAGTTATTCCAATAATGCGATAAGAATGGAACAGTAAATTTGCGAGAGCGTTTGATCCGAATTGTACGTTCGTTAACCTATGACCTCTTTCTTTGTTAATCGCTTTTCCACTTCCGGCCCCGGAATTCGATTCATAATCACAGTAGTGTCTGTGAGAGCTAGATCTAGCATGCACTGATGCAGCATGCCCCCTAAAAAACGTACTATCGGTAGGCATACAAGTCTCAAATCGCTGTAGTTTTTTTTAATTGGAAATTTATTGTTTCGCCATCATTCAGATCTATTTCGAGTCATGGTTCGCCATTTTAAGGTTTCGTTATCATTACCTGCGATGTGTTCACTATCAAACACACTAACCCGTGCGCAAATCATGCAGTTGTACGGGATGCGCAGGGTGTCAACTCACAAAGGCAGAGCAGTGAGACTTATTTAAAAACAAACAAACAAAAATAAAATAAACAAATAGGAACAGGCCAGATGAAGCAGGTCCATAATAACCACCCAGAACTGAAACCAATATTCAAACCGATTTATCCCCGGCAGGGCCGGGACCTCAACTAGTTTACAAAGTGATTCACCGACTGGCGGTGTGCTTGTTGTCATGGAAGGTTTGACGTGTCTACTTGTTGAACTTCAGTGCTGTCTGGTGTGCTGAGACCAGTGACCTACATTGCGCTGCAACCCATGGTTCGCGGCTCACAAAGTGAAGACAATCGTGGAGGGCGGAGGCCATTTTTCTGATATGGCAAAACAAATATTAGAACTGTGGACTGTGAGTCTCAAAAATTCCATATGTAAGACGATACTTGGCAAACAAAAAAGAAAATCTTCATGTTTTGTTTCCTCCAGAAATTTGCGAGATGTATGAATAGAGAATTTCTCACCGAATTCGTGCGTTTGTCCCCGCACACCATACAGCACTGAAGCTGAACAAGTATTTACCGCACGTAAAGTCTTCGTTGACAACAAGAGAACCTCCATTTAGTGTATCACTTTGTAAACACCATCCTGACACGACAGAAGAAACGACAATGCTCTTCCTGAAGGCTACCAGATTGTTTCTCATATGTGTCCTTTTATATAAAACAGCTTTTATCTTGGTGCCGATTGAAAGTCAGGGTAAGATTTGGGCTGATCTTATTAGATCTGGTCTAGATCTAGATCTAGAGACATCATCACCCAAAACAAAACAACAAATTATCATTATCAACATACACTTTTTGTTTTCATTACCACATGCATCATAGAACGTTTTTTTCCCTCCTGTAAGGTCAGAGACATTAATCAGATGTCACTTACTTATGAATTATCATAAAAATGGGCATTGAAGTATATGTCAAAAAGTTATTAACATCCTAAAGACCAGCTCAAGAACATCAAATCACTCTTTTCATCATCGTCCTCCTCCTCCTCCTCCTTCCTCCTTCTCCTTCCTCCTCAGCATCGTCATTGTCATCATGAAAATAATGAAACAAAGGTTATAAACAAGGGAGGAAACTGCTACAATTATTATATTCAAATTTTTCAATTCATCTTTTACAAAGACTTGTGTCCCTTTTCGTTTTCGTGAAGACAGAAACGATCATGCCAAGTGCCATCAACAGCTTTTTTAAGGGGCCATTTAAAACGTCATGTGTGATGTGTACTTCATTATTTAAGCTCTATGCTGAAAACTCAAAGTCCCCCAGTGTAAGCGTCAACCTATCCACCACTTTCCCCCTCTCCCATAGGTACGTACGGCATTTCAAATTGTGTCTGTTTATTTCCAGTGTGTATTCTGTTGGATCCCTGGCCACACTGGCATCAAGGGAAATGTTTTCAGACACCTTAAATCATGGCATTGTGATTGTAAGATTTTCCGAATGATTGGTAGGATTACCCGACCGGCGATTCCCTGCATTAAACCGAAGTCGGAGTTTGGTGCGGATCGTCTCTCCATGCTACGTCTCTATCGCTCCCTGATCAGATCCAAACTATACCATAGTTATATCGTCTATGGGTCACCTAAACCAACGTGCCTGAAAACGCTAGACCCCGTTCACCACTAAGAATCATGTCTTTCTTTGCGCCCTTTCCGCACCTGTTCAATCGAAAGTTTGTATCTGGCAGTAAATAAACTCTCTCTCTTTCCAGTATGGATTAAAGTTGTCTTCTCATCCAGACAATCCCGCTTACAATTTAGTTTTCAACAAACATGCATTCAAAATTTTGATTCTTTTCCCCCCTGATTCAGATCTTTGCTCATAAAGGCAAAAACCCAGCAGTGTGAGGTGGAAAATGACCCATTTCCTACCACCCCCAATGGCTAACACATGAACCAAACTTTTAACATTATTTCCGATCTAGTGGCGTGTCCGAAGAACAACGCCACGCCAGAAACTTGCAAACGTAGATAGGTAATATGTAAATTCCCTGATCATAGGACTTTTTAGTTTACACAGACGGCTCCAAAGACCATGCCTTGGTAGGAGCCGTTTCATTCTCAAACGAATGCCTTAGACGCAATCCCGAATCCTCTGTCCTTACCGCTGAAATTCATGCCATCAACTTAGTCTTAAATCTAATGTCCAATTCCCAACCAGGACGCTTAATTACCTTTTCTATTTCACTGTCTTGCCTCAGGCTTGAAAAAACTCTAATATAAAAACGTAAGAAATCAATAAACTATTACAGCGTCTTCACACCCTGTCCATCACGGAGTACGACATTATTTTCTGTTGTTGGATCCCTAACCACAATGGCATGAAGGGAAATGATACAGCAGATATCCTCGCCACCCCCCCCCCCAAAAAAAAACAACAACAACAACATTACAGCGTCCACCAGAACACACGGCAATACCGTACACTGAATTTACACCAGATGGCAGGAAAGACGGGATGAACAAGTAAACAATAAACTTCATCTAAGATCAACGAAATCGGAGAGACTAAAATTGTCCTTAGTAGACTCCGTCTGGGTCACATCCACCTCACATACGTTTTTTTACTGAGGGGGGGGGGGGTCGGGGGAGGGGCATGCAATTGCCAACCATCAATAAAGCATATTTCAACTGAATAATTATGTAGATTTCATTCATGCACATCCGAAGAAGGTACTACTAGGACTATGCCTGCGGGTCCATGAAAGAATTATTTTCCGACGGTAGACCCACAGACTAACCTTGCTGGAAGAGGCTTGGATGTAGCGCTTCATTTAAAAGATTTTATATGCATAACTAGCCGACCCGCGCAAGATATATCTTGCAAATTTTCCATGTACTAAGCGCAACCGTATATCTAGATCTAGGCTACATTAAAACGGCATTTGGATTCCATGCTATGACTAATAAAACGTACTGTTACACCACCATTTCACACAGAATTATTTTATTTAATTACCCGTTCTACGAACGGTTTCGTTTCTTGGTGCGGAACCAAACTTCCGCGCTCAGTCGGCGCGTCAAAATGGTATCATTCTTCCCGTTCACTCAAAATGGTGAATTAAAATAGAATGACCGAAAAAAATCTATTTTGATAAATTCGGGGACTGGAGTTTTCGTACGTTTTATGTGACGAAAACCTGGGTATGTAGATACTGTCGACGTGTGTAAAATTTGAAGCGTGTGGGCTAAGTACATTGTACTAACGGAGAAGTAGGCTAACATAGCCTCCCTGTCTGAGCTGTAAAAATGAAGAATCGGAAAAACCTCGAACGGCCCATTTTGTTTTCTATTTTTCTAAATTTTTAAGGTTGTTGCATCATTAAAATGAATTGATACAAACCTTGCTCAGTCTTTGAACTACTTTCAGTAATTTTTTCATGGCTCTACGTTCAGTAGTTTTTTCAGCTATAGAGTACAACCGTCCAATTTTACCCAATTATATATATAGATTACAAGCCTCTTTTCAAATCTCAAGAAAACAACCTTTGAGAATTTTACCAAGGCTCCACTCGTGAAGTTTAAACAGATAAAGCTTTGAACATCAAACGTAAAAAAAAGTTAGACCTGAAAATCAAACATAAATAAAGTTCCCAAACGGACGATAAAAAGCCCCCAAAAATGGCGATTACCGTGCCGACGCGCCTTTAAACCCAAACTCAAACTCACACACTTCCCAAACATGAATTTGTAGAAAATCTTGAAACAAAGTCGTGTCTTGTGAAGGGGATAAAAACTTACATCCTTATATCCTTATAGTCGATCACATTGGCCCAGTGCAACTTGTGAAGGAGACCAGATGTAGTGCAGGACTCTTGTGGCAATTTGACCACTTTAGGGTTGAAGTATTCGCGTATCTCAAACCTGGTGTCAGTGGCGCAGGGGGACGGATCATAACATTCAGTTACCTCCCTTCGTCAAAACAGTTCGGAGTTAATCCGGTAAATACGCCGCGTTCGTTGTTGTTGTTGTTATTTTATTATTTTTTTTATTGCAGTTATTGTTATGTGTGCAGTTAATGTTCTGGCATGGTCTCCGCCTGTCTTGTCATTCTCGAATATTCTGTCTGTCGTTTTACTTCTTCCTTGCACAATATGGCCGCCACTCTGCCTTGTAGTTTCCGCCTAACTCAGACAACTGTTCTTTGCTGTTTTTGTTGCTGTTGTTTCTTTTTAACTTGTGTCTTGTCAAAAATTAAAAATGACCATTACAGTTTTATTTATATATATATATATATATTATTTTTTTGTAGTTCCTCTTATTTTTTTTATTATTTTTTTGGGGGGGGGGGGGTCTTAAGGTTAGTAATAGTACAAAATGGTAGATTAGCGCGCTGAGAATTATCAAGTCTGTTCGTTTTGACTCACGACTTGAACTTCCTTGGAATCAACTAACCAGGCAGCCTTGTTTCAGTCTCACCTGTGCACTAGGTTCCCTTTATCTCCATTCTCTACAAAACTCAGACAAAACATACTTGATTCAGTTTCAGGGAATATCTTTAAACAGTTGACAGATTAACAGCTAAGTTCATTTTCTGTAGCTAGTCTTTAAAAATGGAAGGGAATAACAGTCTTGATGACTGAATTCCATATTATGCATTTCAGATCACAATTTGCGCCATAGATCTTGATGATCCGTGCCTTCCGTCTGACGCAGAGATAACCTCGGGCTGTCAGTGTCGTCAACAGTACCCGACCCAGTACCAAGTCACATTCAGGACGGTTGCAGAGCCTGTTTACTCTAAAGCACGAATCAAGGTCTCCTGGAAAGGGGACCAATTCGTCACTGTGCCAACCATATACAGTACGTAGCTGTGGTCACACGAGATCTGGTATGGAGTGTGTGAATTGTGATTTATCTTAAGAGGGCACTTTTTCCAGTCCGACTAGTGACCAGTGGCCGTACGCAGGAACTTGGTGTAAATCCGTGCGTTTTGGACCGTAGCGCTAACTTAGTAGTGTCAAAGATACCAGACACAATATGATCGAACACTCCCTTTTTCCGGCCTCTTAAATTGCGCTTAGACCATATCCGCTCATAGCCCCCACCCACTCTCGGCACGCCGAGTCAGCGCTTCGAACAATGAATTTGCATAGAACTCCACATGGGTCATACCCATCTCACACACCGTTTTTTACTTAAGGGGAAGATCCCCCCCCCCCCCGTGCAATTTTAACAGTACAACATATTTTGATTGAATGTGAAGACCCCATGCATATCCGAAGAAGGCTCTTTGACGGCGGATCCATGAAAGAATCATTTTCTGACGTGGACACGCAACCCATCCTGTCCTTTCTGAGAGAGGCTGAGATCTACTACTTGATTTAATAACTTTTATACTCGTTTACAAAACGCCTTTGTTTCCCAGATCTATACAAAACAACTTTAGAGGAGTTTACCAATTGTTAAAATTATATGAATGTATTTAATTCTATGTTAACCCAAATAGACCACAAAGGACAGAAAGTGACCGCGGAGTCTCCCTAAAATCCAAATTCAAACTCAAACTCTGACATGGCTGAAAAAGACTTCCCTTCAACTACATATGTTTTTTGCTTCTTTAGGTGTTGTATGAACCTCAACTTGCCTGCTTTCTTCCTTACCATGACATAGTTTTCTGCTTGGTACCCAGCCAGGATCAGTCTAAAGGCGCAGTTGTAGCCAGTTTTTTTTTTACTGAGAGATAACGAAACAGTTTGGATATTTGATAATGATATCCTTTCGTAGTCTGAGAAATGAACGTTCAGTGCTCATTCAACAAAAACGACATAGCTGTAGTGGAAACCAAGCACTGTGAAAATTTGTCATATATGTAGATCTACATTACAGGAAATCGAAAGTAAGAGCCTGCAACTTCTCACTAGTCATTAGAATTTTACGAATGTCATCTATCAGTAAATTTTTTTTTTTTTACGTATAGTTATGCTTTAGTATTGACCCCTGCCTCAGGAAATTTCAATAGTTGGGTATATTTCCATTCCAAATAATTTACCTGATGATTTGAAAGCTCAATTTTATTTAAATCATAGAACAGACTGAGAAATAGGCCCATTGTTTACGACCACTCAGCTAGGATCATCCTATCTCCAACCCATAACCCACATTAAACTGTGTCCATATCCCTAACCCTAAATGTAATTTGTTTTATCCCTGCCTCTTTCTCTTGCAACCACAAAGCAAAAAGAACACCTGTAAATACTTGTTAGAGTTCGAAGTGGACGAGATGTACGGAGCTCTTTACCTACACTGTACTAACCAGTTAATGTGAATAACACAGATGCCATTGAAATTATGAAATCATGCTTGGGTCTAGATATATGACAACAATTACACTGATACATGTGGTTGAAATTTAAAAGAAAATGACAAGCTAACAGTTAAAAATCATATAAGTACCTGAAACGAAGTGGTCAGCACAAATCCAGTGATAATTAAATCTGCATCATAGTTTTCTGTCCATTTTCTGTGTTGGGCTGATGGCTTTCAAACGTTCCGCCATAGGTGAAGTTTTCGTCCAGACAATTGAAGCGGTTGGAATTAGAAGAGGTCTAAGTGCCAGAATGCCTCAGTGGAGACACATAAAAAGTGTCGGTAATGAAAGGCTTGACAACTGCCCCTTATGAAACATTTCCTATTTAATTACTGTTTTCGCCAGGTCTGAATACAGGAGGAGCCAGCATTCTTCATGGCATGAGGCCGCCCAGAGGTATGCCTTGTGAATTTGAAGTACCCACAAACAAACAAATAACTTACTGCTGTCAGAGCGATCTTAGGCCTTGCGTTGCAACCATCGTCAATGATGGTACATTGATCACTCAAAATAGGCCATGCGCTGTCTACACGGTGCCACCCCACAGAAAATGGCATGAATTCCAGTTTTACATTACAGCCTGTGGTCAGACAAGAAGGCCATTCACCTGCACCCCGCATTACCTAGAAGGTTTGTGCAAAAGACAGTTAATGAGTTTGTATGTGTGTTTTTTTCTTTTTACTTTCACTCTTTCTCTTTTGTTTTTCTTTCTTTCTGTCTCTCTTTCTTTCTTACTTTTTCCTTTTTGCATGTCCATTTTTCTTTCACTTTTTTTCTTTCTTTGTTTCCTTCCGTTTTACTTTCACTATCCCCGCCCGATTCTGGGGGAGTATAAAACCATTGCCCACACCTTCAGGTGGTGAAAAACCACCAACGGTTGGCTGTCCCTCACAGACTGCCATATCTCGGTGGTCTCCAGGTGGTAGGTGTTGTCCTCTCTTACTTTGTCTTCTCCCTTGCTTCTCTTTCATCCTTTTCTTTCGCGCCGTGCGTGGTTTCTGGACTAGCAAAGAGAAGACTCACCTTGGCACGTGTCCACGTGACGTGCGACTTGTGATGGGGGGGGGGGGGGGAGGGGGAGAGAATGGGAGTCTGTTGGGTGAGGTGGTACAGTTTGCGGACTGGCCCTCCACCAATACACCGCTTTGACCCAGTCTTCCGGGAAGACAGGAGGACGGCATGGCGCCGTCAACTTTGATGAGTTATTTGTACATTCGTGCAAACAGAAACTAAAATCAGTTCTAAATAATTGCTCCCACCCCTTGTTCCACCAGATAGTCCGATCCCAAAGAAGTGGACGAATACTGTATTTAAAAACAAACAGAGAGCGCTATAGACGATCTTTTTTTTGCCATCCGCAATTCGAAGTAGCAGTGTTTCCTGGTGTAATGTGCTGTTGTTAGTTTTTCCTAATGGATTGTTCTTACAGTGTGTGTGTTTGTGTGTGTGTGTGTGAGCAATGTTCTTACTTGTTGGTAATGTTGTGTGAGCAATGTGCATGTGTGTGGTGTGCGTTAAAGACGTGTAGGTCTAAGATATTGTATTTGCTGTTGTACTGTTACTGATGCTGTGACAACAAATTTACTGGAAACAGGATAATAAAGTCATATCTTATCTTATCTTATCTTGTCTTGTCTTATCTTATCTTATCTTATACCAACAAGTTTTGATAAATCCTGCAGGATTAACACCTTGTGGGGAGTATATCTGACACAACAGTGCTTGATATCCGAACATTATGTGTTTCCCTAGTTGGACTCGGTGGCAGATAGGGAGTTATAAGTCAGTCTCATGGAATCTGAACAAAACACTTACCCTTCCCCAACTCCTGACTTCAAAAAAAGACTCAGGCAGGAGGAACGGATTTAAATATTCTGTTCATTAAACCATCGCTGTCCACCTAGGTAATAAAAGAAAATTTTACAGAGACCCCGGCCTCTTGATTCATGTGGATCAGCCAATTCCAGTGGAAGACGAAGCCAGATTTCTAGGCTCGTTTTAGACAAGAAAATTAACTTGTACCCCTCATACAAAACCATTTAAGCTCCCCTGTGGAAAAGCTCTTAGTATGTCAAAGATCATATCGGGAACTTTTAGGGGTGTTGATCAAGATTCCATGTTAGATCTCGATTGCTTGCTGGTCACATCTAAAGTAGACGCCTGCAGGCCATTGAAGCCTGAAAGGCTAAACCCAATGCACCACCAAGGACTGGGATTTGTAATAATTATAACAGGACAACAATCACGAACGAACACGTATAACACTTAACAGAACAACCCATCAGACTCACACATTTATTACACATAAAGATAAAGATAACAGTGCAATTACATACATTATATTATTCTAATCAACTGCCGTCCAACGGCCTTCTTTCCCTCAAGCACTCTTCCTCGGGTCCACAACCCGGTAGTTACTTTTAAATACACGTCGGCTTCAGCCTCTCCACTCAATGTCTTAATAACACATTCCTATGGCAATAACACCTGAGCATTCCAAGAGCTCCTCAACATGACAATAGCACGTTACTAGAATTCACATTAATCTCACAATAGCACAGTCGTATATCACTATCACATGTAGTACATCTTAAGAGCACATTAACAATTATATACACATCCCTGTCTGTGGCCAGACTACCACGACTCATGCGTTCCTCCTGTCCTGCTCGACAGCTTCACTCCACTGGCCTATGCGTAGCCTTCGGCCCTATGCTGGCCTATCCCCTGTGCTGCTCGCTCACCGCGGGTGGCTTCTCGGCCCGACCCCGGCACCTATAAGAATAACATTACATTGGTATAATACCATACCATTTCTAACCACTTCACCCCTCATTACAAACCATGAAGCGTACACACAATAGTCCACCTTTCACTCACCACACATCTTACGGTAACACACCTCCACCGTACCACACAGCACTCACTCTCGCTACGAATCCATGAACCTAACTTACATCTATCGCTCATGGCGCACATTTCTATACACAGTAATCACTGACTTCCACATTCCTCACATATACTTATTTACATCATGGTCATAGGCGAATATAATACATCAATCATCATAATTATAAATCATAGTTCAACCTACCAGTCATCACTGGAAAACACACACAATCTCCCGACTGCCTCTGATCTCACGTCTGTCCCCTGGGACTCCTTAACTTGCAGTGATTGTCAGTACAGCGCTCTCGCCTCATGCCGACTCCCCAACTCACAACATTTCACGCTTTAACGTTAACTAACAGAAGTCAATATAGGTGAGCAGCCTCACTATCCCGTGAGTCAATCCCTCACTTCCATGCCCCCGTAATCCTTGAATCTCGCTCACTCCACTCGTGACAGGTTTCAAGTTAGTGGATAAGCGCACTGAATGAAGTCCGTCGGTTTTGCTTCAAGACTTGAACTTCCTTTGAACCAACTGACGGGGCAGCCTTGTTTCAGTTTCGCTAGTACAGAAGGTTCCCCATCTCTCCATTCTCTTCAAAATTCAGGCAAAATATACTTGATTCATGCACTAGCGGGTCCTAGAAACTCATTCAGGAAAGAGTTTTTGAAAAGTTGACAGATTAACAGTCAAACTCATTTTCTGTTGTTAATCCTTAATTGGAATGGCATAACCATTTTAGTGCCTGAATTTTATATTTCAGATCACAGTTTGCACCATAGATCTTAAGAATCCATGTATTCCGTCCGACGATGGGAGCACCTTGGGCTGTCTCTGTGTCCGACATAGCGCCACATACTATACAGTCATTTACAGGACGGTTGCAGAGATTGTTTACTCTAATGCACAGATCTTTGTCTCATGGAAAAGGAATCATTCCATTACTATGCCAACCATATACAGTACGTATCTGTGGTCACACGACATCTGGTATGGAGTATGTGAATTGTGATTTATCTTAAGAAGGTACTTTTCCAGTTCGTCTAGTAACCAGTGCCCGTATGCATGAACTTGTAAATCCGTGCGTTTTGGACTATAATACTAGTTTAATAGTGTCAAAGATATTAGACACAGTAGGATCGAACACTCCCTTCTTCCGGCTTCTTGAAGTACCGTTTATAGTTATGACAAGCATAATCACCCGTTCAATGAACGGAAAGAAAATAAAATGATAATACATGAGTAAAAATCATGTGACTCACAATTCACATGAATTAAAATGGTAATTAGGATTCCATCCATCCACACGAATCATCTTACAGTTACATTCAAACAAAGTCATTTGAAAGGCACAATTGTAATGAATTGCAGAGAAAGATTTCCTACGGCTATGGTCACCAAACAACTTTCCAGAGAATAATTTAAGGCCTTTGGTAAAGTATTGTGCAGTGCAGCTGGATATAGGTGGTGCAAGATCTGGCAAGGGTGGCATTACTTCTTAAGTGACTGGGGCGCTTAGCATTGGGAGTTAAACGACCCATCGTGGACTTTCATTTGCGAGGCATCTGATGAAAAAAAAAAAAGATTAAATAGTTGATGGAAATATGTAACGTTTTGAGTAGAAAAATGAATTAGGCGGCCTCAATGTAAAATACATGCACCGCCCCCCCCCCCTGCAATTTCTATTTAGATGCAGAAATCAATGAAAAACTGTACTGTACAATTGGATCTAGATTGAGAGTAACACCCAGATCTATATCTAGATATAGTTAAACCTTTCTTGGATCTGTCAGCATTGATTTATAATGGTGTTCGTGATTCCCAACTACACGCTGACTAAAATAAAAAAAATAAAAAAAACAACTCTAAAAATCATTGATAATGGTAATTTTGACTCCTAAGTAACTGATCAGTTTACCAAAAAAATTTTCAGAGGTGTTCTTGACATGTCGAATTGATGTTCACGAATAACACTAACAGCTAGGCCCTATTTCCAACGAATAAGTTATTGCCCTAAATTTCTTTCATTAGATATCTAGATCTAAAAGTGTAACTGTAAGCTTTGATCTCGCATTTGTAGATCTATGTCAAATTAAGGGATCTTCCTGGAGGCAGAGCGAGTAAATCCAGCTAGATCTAGATCTAGCTGTAGTGTAAGTAAGCTTATATAGAGCTCAAACACAAAGATAAGCAAGATCTCTATAATGTATTTGTTATTTTGTAAGTAAGTCGTGAAAAATCAATGATGCTTACCTTGACCAAAGCATGTACTTCAACTCTTCAAGCCAATATGTGCGTGCAACTGAATCCGTCACAATTGAAATCAATGTCAAAGGTGGAGAATTTGTGGAGAGAGTAGAGCTCAAGATCTTGATGTGTAATGCAGCTTGGCCAAAACGTGTTCTTCGAGTCACCATGTGCATGCAAATGAATCTTTCACATTTGAATTGTAGTTGTAGAGATATTGGGCGGTCTCGGTGCCGGATTGGTTTCACGATACCGTAATAGAATATTGTGCCGGATCGGTTTCAAACGATACTTCCTTTCAAACAGATGATCTAAGCATAGGAAAAAAAAACTCGATCCCCGATACTTTTTATGACATGAAGGATACTGTCAGGATGACGCCAAGATGGAGAATGAAAATTAGAACTGTTGACAGCACGATGAAACAATGCATTTTCTATAAATTCAAGAACAAAACTAATCAAAATAATAAAAACTTCCGTGCACCCTCCAGGGTATTTTAAATGTACATGCACAATTTGGTTACTGTATTTGGCCTAATAGAAAAGCCTTTTGCGTTCAAAGGTGGAGAAAGTGCGTAATATATAATTAGATGTCACGGGCATCGCGTACCCTCGGCGCGCAGAGCCAACGCTTCGTACAATGGATATGCATAGAAAATAAGACTCAATACCTATCGGTTTCGCCCCCAGAGGCAATTTCACCATCAAAATATTTAAACAACATGCAGTGTCTAATTAATAAAGCAAATCATAATACATCAGATTGGTGAAGGAAGGAGAAAGAGAAAGAAACAGATTTTTCCCGAGGTGGCATTGACCTAGATTTATTAATGTACGTGCGGCTTCCCCGGCCTCTTCCGTGACAAGAATAAGAAATGATAATAAAGTGGTCAAACTTGAAAGAAATTACTGTCCCTACTGAAACACTTTCTATTTAATTGCTGATTTCATCAGATCTGAATACAGGAGGAGCCAGCATTCTCCATGACTTGAAGCCGCCCAGAGGTATGCCTTGTGAATTTGAAGTACACTCAAACAGAAATATAACCTACTGCTGTCAGAGCGATTTAAGGCCTTGCGTTGCAACCATCGTCAATGGTGATACATTGATCACTCAAAATAGGCCATGCGCTGTCTACACGGTGCCACCCCACAGAAAATGGCGTAAATTCCAGTTTTACATTATAGCCTGTGGTCAGACAAGAAGGCCATTCACCTGCAGCCCAGATTACTTAGGTTTGTGCAAAAGACAGGAAGTGAGTTTGTATTTTTTTTTCAATATGTTTATTTTTTTCTGTCTTTCTTTCCTTTTTTTCTGCGTGTCTATTTTTCTTTCTCTTTTTTTCTCGTGGTTTGTTTCCTTCTGATTTACTTTTTGACGGCCGGGTGGGTCCACAGGAGTATAAATAGACCCACTGCCCACACCTGCATGTGGCAAAACCCCACCAAGATGGGCTCTCATAAAATGCCACACCTCCTCGGCCTCCGGGCGGCGTTGAACTCTCTTACATTGTCTTCTATTCCGCTTCTCTTACATCCTTTTCTTTCCCGCCGTTTGCGGTTCCCGGCCTATCAATGAGCAGAACCACCTCGGTACGTCCTCACAGCTTGGGCGCGTCGCTGACCGTGAGGTGCGGCCTGTGACGGCGGAGAATGAGATAGACCAGACAGCGGACTGCCCATGGTAGACTAGTGTGCGGACTGCCATTCGACCGACATACCTATTTGACCTAATCTTTCCCCAAGATAAGAGGATATGGCCAATACCAACCAATCAGTTAGGCCTCAAATCCTCTGCGATTGCAGACTTTGGTCAGTCCTGCAGTATTAACGCAATGTGGGGAGTATATATATATATATGGCACAACAGTGCTTGACATCCGAGCGCTATGTGTTTCCGTTGTTGGACTTTGTGGCAGACGGGGAGCCTTGGAGATGAACATCGCATGTTAGTTTCATGGAATCTGAACAAAACTCGGACCCTTCCCCAACGGCTGACTTTAATAAAAGACTCAGGCAAGAGGAATGGGATTTAAATTTTCTTTTCAGAAAATCATCTCTGTCCACTTTAGGAATGAAAGAAAATTTCACTGAGGCCCGGACCTCTTCCTTCATGGGAATCAGTGAATTCTGTGAAAAACGGAGTCACATTTCTAAGACTTATATTCGACAAAAAAAAAAAAAAAAGTGTTTCCACCATATTTAAAGCACTTAAACATTTCTGCCCAGGAACTGTGTGGACTGTCGATCGAGATTTGATTGTCACACCTCGATCTTGTGCTAATCAGATCTAAAGCAGACGTCCATGTGTCAGTTAAACCATCATGCCTGAAAATACTCTGCCAGGAACCACCAAGGAGTATGTCTTAGTCTGGGTGCTTTCCACCACCATTCCAGTCGAATGTCTGTATGTGGAGGCAAATGAATCATACCTATTTCACACACCGTTTTCACGAATGTGTGACATACAATTGCAAACTATCAATAAAGCATATTTGAACTGAATATGCAGGTTTCATTCATATCCCAAGAAGGCTTCCCGATCCATGAAAAAATTATTTTCTAATGTGGACCCACAACGCGTCTTGTCCTTTCTGAAAGACGCTAAAATCTATCATTTAATTTCAAAACACATTTACAAAACTGTTTCCAGATATATACAAAACAAGCTTTTGGAACTTTACCAGTGTACTTTAATTAATACGAAAACTATGTTATTCTCTTCGTGAAATCTAGAAGCTCTGAATACCAGAAATGAATAGAGTACCAAAGAGACCGTGAAAAGAGCAGACTGACCGCTATCGATCGGACGCGCCATGAAACCCAAACGCAAACTCAAAAGTCACAGGCCAGCATGAATAAAACATAATTCTTTATAGAAGGTCTGGGTTTCATGCATATCCGAAGAAGGCACCATGCCTGCGGATCCCTAAAATCATTTTGAGAATTTTGCCAATGTAGTAGAGTTCATGCGGAACTGTTTAATTCTCTTTGGGCAATTTAAATTGGTGAAACTCTGAATAGAAACATAAGCAAAGTACCCAGATAGATTGTGAAAACTGCAAAATGGCCATGATCTCAAACCCAAATGGTAATGTTGAGAGTAAGAAGAATGCTGAAGAAAAGGTTTGTTTTGTAAAAGGGAGAAGGAGTTAATTTTGTATATCCTTGCCTGTACAAGATCAACTTGACCAAGTGCGACTTGTGGAGGAGACAAGATGTAGTGCAGGATTTTTGTCGCAAGTTGACCAGTTTGGGGTTCATGCAGACGCTGTTCTCAGACCTGACGACAGAGACACAGTTGAGAGAATCATAACAGTCAGTTACCTCCCTTCGTCACAAAAGTCCGGCAGCGGCCGTAATCCGGTAAAGAAAACTGCTTTTGTTGTTGTTGTTCTCGGTCTTGTTTGCTGTTTACTTGCTGTGGAGACAGTAATTTTTCATTTCTGGCCCGGTCTCCTTCTGTCTTCTCATATTGCTCTGTTATGTCTGATTTTGTCTGTTGTGCCTTGTTTTTTTCTGGCACAATATGGCTGCTACCTGGTCGACATGCTTTTAAAGCCAACCGTCTTTTGGTTGTTGTTGTTGTTGATTTGCTGTTGTAGAAGCTGTAAATGTCATTATTTTGACTAATGTATAACTGGCGTCTTTTCGACGTTTTAAAGGTGATCATTGTACTCCAAGGTTTTTTTGTTTCGTTGTTGTTGTTTTTTTTATTGTTGATTGACTGAAGTTTAAAAGAAAAGCGCATTGAGTGAAGCCCGTCGGTTTTGTCTCAAGACTTGAACTTGCTTTGAATCAACTAACCAGGCAGCCTTGTTTCAGTCTCACTAGAGCACACGGTTCCGTTTATCTCCATTCACTACAAAACTCAGGCAAATAGACTTAGTTTATATTGCTAAAGACCTAAGAATCTTTTCATTTTTTTTTTTCTGGGTAGAGTTTGAAAAAGTTGACAGATTAACAGTTAAATGTATTTTCTGTTATTAAACCTTAATAAGAATGGCATAACTACTTTAGTGCTTGAATTCTTTATTTCAGATCACAATTTGCACCATAGATCTTAAGAATCCATGTATTCCGTCCGACGATGGGAGAACCTTGGGCTGTCTCTGTATCCGACATAGCGCTACATACTATACAGTCATTTACAGGACGGTTGCAGCGATTGTTTACTCTAATGCACAGATCTTTGTCTCATGGAAAAGGAATCATTCCATTATTCTGCCAGCCATATATAGTACGTATCTGTGGTCACACGACATCTGGTATGGAGTACATATGTGAATAGTGATTTATCTTAAGAGGACAATTCCAGTTCGTCTAGTAACCAGCGCCCGTATGTGTGAACCTGGTGTAAATCCGTGCGTTTTGGACTACAGTACTGGCTCAATAGTGTCAAAATACTAGACACAGTAAGATCGAACACTCCCATCGATGTCAAGGGCATCGCGTACCCTCGGCGCGCAGAGCCAACGCTTCGTACAATGGATATGCATAGAAAATAAGACTCAATACCGATCGGTTTCGCCCCCAGAGGCAATTTGACCATCAAAATATTTAAACAACATGCAGTGTCTAATTAATAAAGCAAATCATATACAAGGTTGGTGAAGGAAGGAGAAAGAGAGAGAAACAGATTTTTACCGAGATGGCATTGGCCTAGATCTATTGATATGGGTCGGGCTTTCCGGCTTCTGCCGTGAAAAGTTATTTTTAGCCTACCGCAGGCGCTAGAAATCCATTTACTGGTGTTCAAGCTTCTATGTTTCGCTGATACACCAGTTGATGTGTTTATTGACGGTGGTATATTTTTCCTGAATTTGGAGATGAAAAGGAGGACCGGGAAAAACGAGAAGATGGAAAAACCAAGGTTATTCTGTAATTCTGTTTTCAAACACCTTCATAATTCCTGCTATTGTTCACTTTCTTATTTTCCATTTGGCGTGCGAGTTACGTCATAAGGGAAAATCCGGCCTCGGTCCCATCTCATTCTGTAATAGACTAGATCTGTCTTCGGTATGATGGTAAATTAATAAAACGATTGTGACATTGTTACCACATTTAAAAAGGAAAGAAAATAGCCAGATGTTTCTTACAACGAATTGAGTTATACCCACAAAGCAAGCCACTTCTAGCAGGGCAGGGTCTAGGATGATGGCTGATCAGAGAACAAATCTCAGCATTTTCTGTCTTCGGCTTTGTGAAAAATGAAATTGTTCATATCTCTCACAAATTTGTCACAGGGGGGCGCTGCGAAACCTGTATACGCAAAACCCCAAGGCTGTCCAATTTCATTGTTTCTAGTATATTTGATAGTGTCTACGGCCACCTGGGGTATTTTTCAAATTTCGTCTGTATGCATTGAGCGGAATTACACGTACCAACTCTCATCCCTTGGCGGAGATCAATTGCCGCTTTCACGGAAATTATCATTGTGCGTGCACACAGATTTCGCACTGCGTTCGTGTCCGACATGAAATTTGGCCAAGTCCATCCCCAATCCAAGTGGAAAAGGGGAAACAAAAGACTTTGCACGAGTAGATCTAACATTTCCTGACATCGTGGAATTCTTGTCCTCACCTCAAGTTTCTGCACAGCACAGTGGTTCAAGGCTGGCTGAAATACCTAGAGTCAGATTGTAACAAATCCCAGACTGGGAGATGTACTTATTATGACAGGACAACAATCACGAACGAACGCGTATAACACTTAACAGAACAACCAAACAGACTCACACATTTATTATATATAAAAATAAGATATCTATGCAATTACATACATTACATTAACTCACTTCAAATACCATTCAATGGTCAGCATTCCCAACATTCATTCTTCTCCGGGTCCACAACCCGATAGTTACTTTCTAACTATGCTCTGGCCTCAGCCTCACATCCATATAAAATATTACTTGCTGGCCTCTCTTATTGGCTCCTGCTCAACCTAATCTCCGTATCTCAATCTCCCCTGGATGTCTTAATAGCACATTAATATATCAATAGCACATTAGTATCTCAATAGCACAATAACGTTTTAATAGCACAAGGACAATAACAACGTCCCTGTCTGTGGCCAGACTGCCACGACTCATGTGCTCCCGCTGTCCTGCGCGACAGCTTCACTCAGGCAGACCTGTGGGTAGCCTTCGGCCCAACCCCGGCACAAGTCCGCTCACCGCGGGTGGCTTCTCTGCCCGACCCCGGCACCTATAAGAATAACATTACATTTCTATAACACCATACAATTACTATCCACTTCACCACTCATTACGAACTCTCAAGCGTACACACAATAGTCCACCTTTCACTCACCACACCTCTTACGGTAACACACCTCTACCGTACCACACAGCATTCAGACTCGCTACGAATCCATGATCCGAACTTACATCTATCGCTCATTGCGCACATCTCCATACACAGTAATCAATGACTTTCACATTCCTCACATATAACTTATTTACATCATGGTCATAGGAGAATATAGTACATCAATCATCATAATTATCAATCATAGTTCAACCTACCAGTCATCACTGGAAAACACACAATCTCCCGACTGCTTTCCCACGTCTGTCCCCTTGGACCTCTTAACTTGCAGTGATCTGACTATTCAGATTTTGCCTCTACTACGCCTCAACTTCACTCACAACATGCACGCTTCAAATCCCTTCCCCGCACTCACTGACCCTGCTCACTCGCTCGTGACACAGATATACCTAGGGAAAGATTACCGATTCCAGTTATCGCGAGAAAACACACTTTGTAATGTGGCAGGAATAAAAAATGATGTTAAAGTGAAAGAAATTACTGTCCCTATTGAAACACTTTCTATTTAATTACTGTTTTCGTCAGGTCTGAATACAGGAGGAGCCAGCATTCTTCATGGCTTGAGGCCGCCCAGAGGTATGCCTTGTGAATTTGAAGTACCCACAAACAGACAAATAACTTACTGCTGTCAGAGCGATCTAAGGCCTTGCGTTGCAACCATCGACAATGATGGTACATTGATCACTCAAAATAGGCCATGCGCTGTCTACACGGTGCCGCTCCACGGGAAACAGCGTAAATTCCAGTTTTACATTACAGCCTGTGGTCGAAGAAGAAGGCCATTCACCTGCAGCCCGCATTACTTAGAAGGTTTGTGCAAAAAGGAGGGAGTGAGTTTGCATATGTGTATTTTTTCTTTCTTTTCTTTTTTTTGTTTATTTTTCTTTCTCTCTCTTTTTTTTTTTTTCGTTGTTTGTTTCTTTCTGATTTACTTTTTGACCGCCGGGTGGGTCCAGAGGACTATAAATAGACCAAGTGCCCACACCTGCATGACTATGCTAAAACCCCACCAAGATGGGCTATCTCTCATAGACTGCCACATCTCAGCCACCTCCGGGCGCTGTTGTACCCTCTTAATTTGTCTTCTGCACCGCTTCTCTTTCATCTTTTTCTTTCCCGATGTTTGTGGTTCCCGGCCTATCAATGAGTAGAACCACCTCGGTACGTTCCCAGAGCGTGGGCACCTCGCTGACTGTGGGGTGCGACCTGTGACAGGGGAGAGTAGGATTCTGGTGGATGAGGTAGACCAGTCTGCGGATTGCCCCTGGTAGACCAGTCTGCGGACTGTCCCTGGTAGACCAGTCTGCGGACTGCACCTGGTAGACCAGTCTGCGGACTGCCCCTGGTAGACCAGTCTGCGGGCTGCCCCTGGTAGAGTCGTGTGCGGACTGCCCCTGGTAGACCAGTCTGCGGACTGCCCCTGTTAAACCAGTCTGCGGGCTGCCCCTGGTAGAGTCGTGTGCGGACTGCCCCTGGTAGACCAGTCTGCGGACTGCCCTGGTAGAGTAGTGTGCAGACTGCCCCTGGTAGACCAGTCTGCGGACTGCCCTGGTAGAGTAGTGTGCAGACTGCCCCTGGTAGACCAGTCTGCGGACTGCCCCTGGTAGACCAGTCTGCGGACTGCCCCTGGTAGACCAGTCTGCGGGCTGCCCCTGGTAGACCAATCTGCGGACTGACCCTGGTAGACCAGCCTGCGGGCTGCCCCTGGTAGAGTAGTTAAGTGTGCAGACTGCCGCTCTACAAAAACACCATTTTGATCCAGTCTTCCCCTACTAGCCAATCCCGGCAAGATAAATCTTGCAAAATTTCCTTGTATCACGTCCAGCTGTATATATCTAGATCTATATCGCATTCATAACGGCACCTAGATTTGATGAAAAGACCCATAGATCGTTTTGTTACTTCACAATTCTTGCAGAATAAACAGATGTGATAAGTTGACCTTCGGCCTGCAATGAGTAAATATAGTGACAAGACCGCAATTTCCTCAATGAAACCTTAAAATGGCAAACATAACTCGAAATAGATCTAAATGATGGCGAAACAATGAAAAATGACACGTAGAAGCCTGAACGTTTCATAATTTCTAATATAGCTGATGTTAATTTCGCACTGATAATATGCTGTTGTGCAAAGTTTGAAGCCTGAATGTGATGCAGTTCCTGAGCCGTAGGTGACCAAAGTTTCGAGTTACCAAAATATATTATGATAGAAAGGACAGGAGGATAATTATTATACCCCATACAACCCAATCAGTCAGGCCTCGAATTCTTTGCTTTGGTCAATCCTGCAGGATGAACACCCTGTAGGGAGTATTTCTGACATCCGAACACTATGTGTTTCCCTTGTTGAACTCTGTGGTAGATGGGGATCCCTGGAGATAAACATCATAAGTCAGTTTTATGGAATCTGAACCAAAAACGGAGCCCTCCCCAACTCCTCAATTCAATAAAAGACTCAGGTAGTGAATATGGTGAAAGACGAAGCCAGATGTCTAGGACTTATATTCGACAAACAAAAAATTAACTTGTATCCCTCATATTAAAGCACTAAAAACATTTCTGCTCAGGAACTGTGTGAATTGTCGATCGAGATTTGATTGTCACTTCTCGATCGATCGATGATCGGATCCAGAAGAGAATTTTACCAATGTGGTAAAGTTTATAAGGAACTGTTTAACTCTCTTGGGGAAATATAAATTGGTGAAACTCTGAGTAGAAGCATAAGTAAAGTACCCAGGAAGATTGTGAAAGCTGCAAAATGGCCATGATCTCAAACCCAATCGGTGATGTTGTGAGTAAAAAAGAATGCTGAAACAAAGATTTGTTTTGTAAAAAGGATAAAGAGTGAATTTTGTATTATCTTTACCAGTACGAGAACGAATTGACCAAGTGGTACTTGTGAAGGATACCAGATGTAGTGCAGGACTCTTGTCGCAAGTTGATCGCTTTCGGGTTCATGCAATCGCAGCTGTCAAACCTTACGACAGCGACACAGGGGAGAGAGTCATAACAGTCAATTACCTGCCTTCGTCAAAACATTCCGGCAGCCGCCGCAATCCGGTAAAAAAAAAAAAACAACTGCTTTTGTTTCTATTGCTGTTGTAATTAATTTTTTTTGTCTTGTAGTTTTTGTTGTGTGTGCAGTTGGTGGGTGCTTTTATTGGCATCTCTTTCTGTCCTCTCATGTTGCTATATTCTGTCTGATTCTGTCTGTCGTCTTACTTTTCGCTCGTACAACATGGCCGCTATATTGTCGGCGGATTTTCTTTCTGACTCAAATATTTATTGCTGTTTCTGTTGTTGTTGCTGTTGCTGTTGTCGTCGTCGGCGTCGTCTTCGTCGTCGTTGTCGTTGTTGTAGTTGTTGTTGTTTTTTGTTTGTTTTTGTTGTTGTTGTTGCTGATGTTGTTGTTGGGCCCACCTGGTAGGGTCTCCTTCTGCCCTATCGATCTGTTATAACAATTCTATCTATCGTCTTGCTTTTTCTCGAGCTCAATGTGAGTGTTATCGTGTCGACGATATCCCAAACTTCCAACATGCCTGCACCGGCCGGGTTTTGAACCCGGTACCCTTGGCATGCGAGGGGAGCACCTTGCCTCTAGACCACCTCATCTCCATACTCCACAAATCCCAGCCAAAACAGACTTGTCTCAGTTCTCTATGGGTCCTAGAGTCTCTCATACAGAGAAGAGTTACAAAACATTTGACAGTTTAACAGTTAGATTCATTTTCTGTTGTTTATCTTTAAAGACTGTTGTTACTTGTGCGTCTTGTTCCTAAATGTTTTGCTCCGGGGCACGTTTTTAAAGTCTTTTTTGACTCTGTACCTAAAAAGCTATTCACGAAATACTTCGAAGAACAGTCTTAATTACTTGTGCTTTCAGATTTTCTGTTTGTTTTCCTCCTTTTTTTTTTTTTTTTCATTTTTGGTTGAAAGGGGGTGGGGCCAGGGTAAGCCATTGGATTTAGGGTTGAGGATAAGGACGGGGTTAGGGATAGGTACGTATAAGTGCTACCCCCTCCCCTTCCCCCCCCCCCCCAGTGCAAAACACTTTGGGTTCGTAGGTACAAGTGACAACAGCCATTTTTAAATTGGAATGCAATAACCATTCCAGTGGCTGAATTTTATATTTCAGATCGCACTTTGCACCATAGATATTAACCACCCATGCAGTCAGCATGACGTTGCGGAAACCACGAGCTGTCACTGTCGTCGACAAGACTCAACACATTACACAGTCATTTTCAGGGCGGTTGCACAGCCTGTTTACTCTAAGGCGAAGATCTATGTCTCGTGGAAAAAGAATCATCCCATTACTATGCCAGCCATATACAGTAGGTACCTGTGATCACCAGATATCTGGGATGAAACGTGTGAATTGTCGTTTATTTTTAGAGGGCACTATTGGTTCAAGGAAACGCTTGGGTAGGGTCAGTTGTCAATATGGATTTCGGTAGGAACATGTTGTCAAAGCCGACGTTTGGACAAGGTCAAGCCACGGTAGGGACAACATGTGAAGAAAATTGGTTCCAGGCATGCATCTGGAGAGTTCTGCTTGGCACTGGTTTTGATGTTTAACCCTAAATCTGGCCCTGACCCATAGAGGTTATATGACTTATGGGGATAGGATAAGCTATCGAGACAGTATAACAATTAGAAACAAGATAACATAGTGAAAAAGGATAACCCGTAGAGACATGATACCCCATAGATACAGGATAACCCATAGGGACAGGATAATCAATAGAGACAAGATAACCCATACAGACAAGATAATCCATAAAGACCACATAACCCATAGAGATAAGATAACAAGTCGAGACAAGATAACCCATAGAGATAAAGATAACCCATCGAGACAAAATAACCCATAAAGACAAGAAAATCAATACAGACAAGATAATCCATACAGACAGGATTATCCATAGAGACGGGAAAACTTTTAGAGACAATAATTGTAGCGTCCCACTAGTTGAACGATCGATATTTTCTCACCCCCCCGCTTGGCGAGTCTCACTCGGCGACCTTCCTCCCCCCTCTCGCCAGCAAGGCCGGTATTTCCCTTTGATGTCGCTGTGTGGCTTGTTTGTTTCACTGTAGAAAATCTAGAGAGTCTGGAAGATACTGCAGTGTCCGAGATTACGCTAGGTCGACCTTGAGTGATGTAATTCTGTGACGTGTCTGTGTACGATTGGGTGGCTGGTATGTGTCCCGAACGATCTAGGTCTGTCTCGTGCTTATGGGGCGGTTAAGCCGCTTCCTGAACGTTCCTGGACAGAATATATATAAGGAGGGCCAGGCGAGTAGGAGTGGTGCAAATTGTCACAAATCCCAGACGGGGAGATGTAATAAGTATGACAGGACAACAATCACGAACAAACAAGTTTAACACTTAACAGAACAACCCATCAGACTCACACATTTATTAAACATAATTATACATATAATAGCGCAATTACATACATTATATTATTGAAATGCACTGCCGTACAACGGCCTTATTCTCACACACACTCTCCCTCGGATCCACAATCCGGTAGTTACTCCTAAAGGCACTTCGGCCTCAGCCTCTCCCCTCAGGGTCTTAACAACACATTAGTAATTTACTGGCACCGCAGTCTCTCAATATCACCTTCCTATTATCATACACCTTAGCATTCCCCTCGCACCTCAGCAGGGCAATAACACATTATTATTTCCATAGCCATCAACATGGCAACAACATAATATCAGTTCACTAGCCTATCAACATGGCAACAATATAGTATCTCATTCACTCTCATATCTACGTCCCTGTCCGTGGCCTGACTGCCACGACTTTATGTGCCTCTACTGTCCTGCACTGACAGCCTCGCTTCTGGCCTATGTGTGGCCTCCGGCCCTATGCTGGCCTATCTCCTGTGCTCATCGAGGTGGCTCTGCGGCCCGTCCCCGACACCTACAAGAATAACATTACATTGGTATAATATCCTACCATTCCTATTCACTCCACCTCTCCTTACAACCCATGAAACGTACACACACTAGTTCACCTTCCACTCACCACACATCTTACGGTAACACACCTCCATCGGAGTACACACTACTCACTCGCGCTACAAATCCATGAACTCACTTCCATCTATCGCTCATGGCGCACATTGCTATATCCAATATCAAGGACTTCCACATTCCTCACATATACTTATTTACATCATGGTAATAGACGAATATAATATAATACATCAATCATAATAATCAATCAACGTTCTACATACCAGTCATAACTGGAAAGACTCTCACTAGTCTTCTCGACTGCTTCCCCTTTATGTCCGCCCGATGGGCTTTTATTCACAGGTCCGATCCCTAGGACCTTCTAACTTGCAGTGATAGTAATACCGCGCTTTCGCCTCCTTCAGACCCCGCCCCCACTACTCACAACAGCACGCTTAACTTGCTGTCTACTGTGAGCCTTTCTTACTCTACACCCGCTCTGTAGCAATCCCCTTAATTGCACTCACTCCACTCGTGACACAAATCGTAGGGTGAAAGTCGTGGGTGTAAATCGTAGATGTGCAAATCCAGTCATAGTTAGAAGTGTGTCTTCCCGGCTAGCTAGGTGTAAGTAACCTGTGGATATCAGCTCTTGTTTACAGTTATTAAACGTTAGTATTAATTGTTCATCGGATCCTGTTATTTATTTTTACAACAGTTCGAGACAGTTTCGTTTTTAAGGGGCAAACGATCAGTTCATCTGACTCGCCCCCATCATAACGTGCTGAAATTTGCTTCAACTGTTACATATTGGGGGCTCGTCCGGGATCCGATCAGATTAGAACAGATTCAATTCAGACCATCGAAGTGTTTCTAAAGTACATTAAATTGTGTACTCATCATCGAGGATATCCACAACATGTCAGAGGCTATTGGAAGGCTTGGCCAGGAAGCAGACGCCTTGGAGCTCACTGGAAAGGAAAGACAGGACTACATCCGTGAAGGCCTAAAGGAGGAAAGAGAGAGGCAAGAGCGCATGGAGCAACTGAAGGAAGAAAGAGAGAGGCAAGAGCGCATGGAGCAACTGAAGATGGAACGACAGGCTCAGCTGGAAAGAGAAAAGATGAAGCACGAGCTGGAGATGGAGAGGATCCGCCATCAGCGTGGAGGCGAGTCGACGCAGGGGAACAGCGACCACGCCAGTTCCAAGAGACCCAAGCTACCTGCATTTCAGGATGGGAAGGACGACCTTGATAGCTGGCTACTTCGTTTTGAGAGGTTTGCCGAGACAGCAGACTGGCACAGATCCACCTGGACGACATCACTGTCTGCCCTGCTGACTGGGAGAGCTCTGGAGTGCTTCTGTCGATTGCCGATCGATGAGGCCAAGGACTACGACAAAGTCAAGGAAGCTTTGCAGAAGAGGTATAACCTGTCAGAGGACGGTTACAGACTCATGTTCAGACAAGGTAAGCCTGAAGATGGAGAAGATGTCGGGATGTTTCTTACTAGGATCAAGACTTACCTAGAGAGGTGGATAAAGCTATCAAAGACGGAGAAGACCTGCGAAGGAGTGAGGGACCTGTTCGTTAGAGAGCAGTTTATGGATGTTTGCCCACCAGACCTTGCGACCCATGTGAGGGAGAGGAAGGCAAAGACGCTACAGGACGTCGCAGACTCAGCGGAGGCGTTCCTGGTAGCGAGGAACCGGACACTCAGCGGGAGCGCCAGACTGCAGAGCCGGCCATTGCGACAGAGGCCCAACGGAGACAGAAGCACACAGGTCTGCCATAGGTGCCAGAGGCCGGGACATAAGGCGACGGAGTGTCGTGCCAAGATAAACGACAAAGGTGAGTTGAAATGTTACCTTTGTGGAAAGCCAGGCCACGTTCGGAGAATGTGTCCAGCCCAGAAGGATACGGGGCGAGGCAAGCCGAACAAGGCGGCGGCGGCCGTAGTGATAGCGGCGGACGAGTCGTCGAGACAGGATGCGACGACGGCTGACACCAGCATCAACGTTCAAGCGGTAATGAAGGACGGGAAGCTCCAGTTAGCGGTGCCTGTTAGGTGCGGAGGATGCAGTGACGGAAGGACCGTGGAGAAGCTGAAGTTACCAGTGATGAAGGGCTTGATTGGAAATCGAGCAGTAGACGTCCTAAGAGATACCGGCTGTGAAGGTCTAGTGGTGCGGCGATCACTGGTGGACGACGGACAGCTCACCGGTGGGAAGAAACTTATCGCGAGGATCGATAACTCCTTGCTAGCGGCGGAGGAAGCCATTATCGACGTGAGAACGCCTTACCTGACGGGCAGAGTGACGGAACTGTGTCTCCCGGAGACCATCTGCGACCTAGTAGTCGGGAACGTGGACGGAGCGAAGGACCCGTACGACCCTGATACTGAGGTGATGGTAGGAGCGGTGACCACGAGGGCCCAGGAGAAGAGGAAGGACCAGTCTACGTCTCTGAAGGTGCCGAGGGCAGAACGGCACGCAGGAGTGGATAGGAAGGAACTCATCCGACTCCAGGAAGAAGACGAAGACCTCAAGAAGTTGGGGCAGAAGAAAATTCCGACCAACAGAGGCAACAAGTCCGTACACTTCGAGAGACACGGAGGTGTACTGTACCGGATTTATAGGGACATAAGACAGGCTACGATTACAAGACAAGTGGTACTACCCGAGAAACTGAGGGAGTATGTAATGAGCGTTGCCCATGATTCTGTCGTCGGAGGACATCTCGGCGTGAAGAAGACGAAGGACAGGGTGATGAGCAATTTTTACTGGCCTGGTATCGAAGGTGACGTCGCGAGATACTGCCGCTCATGTGACATCTGCCAGAGGACAGTGAACAAGGGAGCGACTCCTAGGGTGCATTTGCAGAGTATGCCAGTGGTAGACGTCCCATTTAGGAGAGTGGCCGTGGACCTGGTAGGACCTATTGACCCCCCAAGTGAAGGCGGACATTGGTATATCCTGGTATACGTAGACTACGCTACTCGTTCCCCTGAAGCGACCCCCTTGAAGAAGATTGACGCGGAGACAGTAGCAGAAGCCTTAGTAAATATCTACAGCCGTTTGGGTGTGCCCGAGGAGATCTTATCTGATCAAGGGACTCAATTCATGTCGGACGTCATGAAAGAAACGAACAGACTACTGGGGATTCGACAGTCGACCACCACAGTCTACCACCCTATGTGCAACGGGCTGGTGGAGCGATTTAATGGCACACTGAAGAAGACCTTGAGGCGACTGCGCGCGGAGCAACCTAGGCAGTGGCACCGATACATTAACCCGCTGCTCTTCGCGTATCGTGAAGTTCCCCAAGAATCGACAAAGTTCGCCCCATTCGAGTTGATGTATGGAAGAACGGTGAGAGGACCGATGCACATCTTGCGACAATTAGGGTGTCACAAATCCCAGACTGGGAGATGTAATAAGTTATGACAGGACAACAATCACGAACGAACAAGTTTAACACTTAACAGAACAACCCATCAGACTCACACATTTATTAAACATAATTATACAGATAATAGCGCAATTACATACATTATATTATTGAATTTAACTGCCGTACAACGGCCTTATTCCCACATGCACTCTTCCTCGGATCCACAACCCGGTAGTTACTTCCTAAAGACACTTCGGCCTCAGCCTCTCCCCTCAGGGTCTTAATAGCACATTAATAATTCACTGGCACCGCAGTCTCTCAATATCACCTTCCTATTGCCATAACCCCTTAGCATTCCACTAGCACCTCAGCAGGGCAATGGCACATTATCATTTCAATAGCCCATCAACGTGGCAATAGTACATTATCATTTCAATAGCCCATCAACGTGGCAATAGTACATTATCATTTCAATAGCCCATCAACATGGCAATAGTACATTATCATTTCAATTAGCACATTCACGCTCATATCTACGTCCCTGTCCGTGGCCAGACTGCCACGACTTTATGTGCCTCTACTGTCCTGCACCGACAGCCTCACTCTTGGCCTATGTGTGGCCTCCGGCCCTATGCTGGCCTATCCCCTGTGCTCACCGAGGTGGCTCTTCGGCCCGTCCCCGACACCTACAAGAATAACATTACATTGGTATAATACCATACCATTTCTATTCACTCCACCTCTCCTTACAACCCATGAAGCGTACACACAACAGTTCACATTTCTCTCACCAAACATCTTACGGTAACACACCTCCATCGTAGTACACAATACTCACTCGTGCTACAAATCCATGAACTCAACTTTCATCTATCGCTCATGGCGCACATTGCTATATCCAATATCAAGGACTTCCACATTCCTCACATATACTTATTTACATCATGGTAATAGACGAATATAATACATCAATCATAATTATCAATCATCGTTTCACCTACCAGTCATCACTGGAAAAAACTCTCTCACTAGTCTTCCGACTCCTCCCCTTATGTTCGCCCACTGGGCTTTCTCTTGCGTCCGCTCTTTAGGACGTTCTAACTTGCAGTGATAGTAATACAGCGCTCTCGCCTCCTTCAGACCCCCACCACTCATAACATGCACGCATTCCCTTACTTGTCTACGTGCGTTAATTTTACTCTCCTCCTTTCCCCCCGTAATTATTAACTATCGCTCACTCCACTCGTGACATATGGACCAAGGACGTAGAGGAGCCGGAGACAAAAACCAGGTACCAGTACGTCATGGAACTACGCGAGCGGCTGGAGGACACTTGGAAGTTGGCTGCGGAAGAGCTCTCAAAGGCACAAGGAAGACAGAAAACCTACTACGACCGGAAGGCGCGAGAGGGGAAGTTCCGCCCTGCCGACGAAGTTTTAGTACTGCTGCCGACAAACGCCAACAAGCTCATAGTCCAGTGGAAGGGACCATACAAGGTAGTCTCGGTTGTCGGTGTCAACGACTACAGGGTCAAGATGGGTGTGAAAGAGAAGACATTGCACGCTAACCTTCTCAAGAGGTATATCCCCAGGACTACACCAGCGACGGCGCAAGCAGCGGCGGCGGCAATGGGACCGGCATCTGTCGTGACCGAGATGTGTGAGATGAACGACGGCAGGAGCGACACCATACCTGGAGATGTCGACGCTATGATGGACGACGACGGTGATGGTGCTGGGACTGTGCTGGCAGAGAACGACGTGATGGACAAGAGTCAACCTGTGGAGTCGGCTGGCATGACAGTCATCGAGGACTGCGACCTGGAAGGCGACAACGGTGGAATGACGGAGGACCTTGCCGACCTAGGCAGCTGGGACCAGAAGGAAGGCTACGAAGATGTCCAATATGGAACGCAGCTGACGCCGGAACAACTTCAACAACTCGGCGATGTGGTGAAGGAGTATCAACGCATCTTCACCAATCTCCCCGGATGCTGCCAGTTAGGCGAACATCGCATCGACCTGACATCAGAGGTACCTGTTCGGCAAAGACCATATCCGGTGCCCTATGCTATGCGCGACTCCTTGAAGGAGGAGCTCAGCACCATGGAAAGGTTGGGCATCATACGCAGGAGCTCATCAGCTTATGCTTCACCGGTTGTTGTCGTCAAGAAGAAGGATGGATCCAACCGAGTCTGCATCGACTACAGGAGGCTGAACAAGATCACTGTGTTCGACCCTCATCCGACAGCAGCCCCATCGGAAGTGTTTCAGAGTCTGTCGAGAGGAAGAATATTCTCTCGGATCGACTTAAGCAAGGGATACTGGCAAGTGCGAGTCCGGGAACAAGACATTTCCAAGACAGCGTTCGTCACCATGTGCGAACAGTATGAATTCACCCGGATGCCCTTCGGGATGATGAACTCAGGAGCTACACTGAACAGGATCGTGAAGCCATTCATCCAGGGACTGAACAATGTGACAGCGTATGTGGACGACCTGCTGATCCATACAGAGACATTCGACGAGCATGTGAAGGCTCTCAAGGAATTGCTGCAGAGGATGGACCAAGCTGGATTAACTGCAAGACCATCCAAGTGCCTGATTGGAACGTCTGAAGTGGACTTTGTTGGACACTCAGTGGGAAAGGGTATGATTGGCTTGTTAGAAGAAAATGTGTGTAAGGTGCGGGATGCACCCAGACCCACCACTAAAAAGGAAGTGAAATCATTTTTAGGACTGGTGGGATATTACCAAGAATTTGTACCTAACTTTACAGCGATTGCAGCACCACTGTCTGATTTGCTTAGAAAGGGTCAGCCTAATGTAGTTCGGTGGGAAGAAGTGCAGGAGAAAGCGTACACTTCTTTGAAGAATGCCATTGTTTCCAAACCCGTGTTATGTTTGCCAGATTTTTCAAAAGAATTTGTCTTAGCAACTGATGCATCAGACCGCGGATAGGTTGCTGCTCTTATGCAGGAATATGAGGGAAAGTTATATCCTGTGGCATATGCCAGTCGTAAGCTATTGCCTCGTGAGACGAAATATTCAGTCTCAGAGCGAGAATGCCTAGCCATCGTTTGGGCCGTAAAGAAGTTTACTTTGTACTTGTATGGTAAGGAGTTTGTGCTCCAGACTGACCATAGGTCATTAGAGTATTTGAATTCTGCCAGATTTGACAGCCCAAAGCTATTACGATGGAGTCTATTTTTACAGTCATATAGATTCAGGATTAGGTATGTCAAGGGCAAGGAAAATGTCGGCGCCGACTTCCTAAGTAGAGTGTTTTGAATAGTACAAGTTCAGTGAGATGTATTGTAACCCAGATTTTTGCCTATTAGATAAGTTTCTGGGATGACTGTATTGTAATGTAATGGCATATATTTTTTATCTGAATGAGTATTGAATTATTGGCCGGCAGAGAGCCACTATGTATTAGTCATATTTTGATGTTTTCATTATTTGTCACCAATGGGACTTAATGTAATTTTGAAGACTGTAACCCAAATGGGAACTGCGAGCAAGCAGTGATTTTGTATGTTGCATTGATGTAATTTACGAGTGGCCTAAGCTTAGGCGGTATTGGTATTGCTTCGTTTGATCTGATATGATGAAGTTAGACCCTGATCAGTGGTCGATATGTGTTGGTATTTTTGCCATTGTATCTATGAGTTTATGCATTTATGCATTTGGTATTTAAGACAACCATCGTTGTGTACAACGTTATGTGCTATGGTTCGTGCACGAAGCATTTTGTACTCGATGGCCATCGTTTCGCCATTGTATGATTTTAATAGTATCATTGACCATCGTTTCACCACAGTGGTGGTAGTGTATTGGTTATAATAGTAGGTCTACTGTTGACCATGGTTTTGTAATGGTACTGTAATGATATTGTAATGAGATTGTATTAGTGTTATACAGATAATATGGTTATTGTATTGTACTTAGGATATTGGGAAGACACCTAGTACATTATTAGCAATGGCTATTGTAAGATTGGAGATGATAAGTATTCTATGATAGTGTAGACGCTTTATGATGTAGATAGTTGAAGAATGTTCAACTTAAATTGGGGAGTTGTGTAGCGTCCCACTAGTTGAACGATCGATATTTTCTCACCCCCCCGCTTGGCGAGTCTCACTCGGCGACCTTCCTCCCCCCTCTCGCCAGCAAGGCCGGTATTTCCCTTTGATGTCGCTGTGTGGCTTGTTTGTTTCACTGTAGAAAATCTAGAGAGTCTGGAAGATACTGCAGTGTCCGAGATTACGCTAGGTCGACCTTGAGTGATGTAATTCTGTGACGTGTCTGTGTACGATTGGGTGGCTGGTATGTGTCCCGAACGATCTAGGTCTGTCTCGTGCTTATGGGGCGGTTAAGCCGCTTCCTGAACGTTCCTGGACAGAATATATATAAGGAGGGCCAGGCGAGTAGGAGTGGTGCAAATCGTAGGGTGAAAGTCGTGGGTGTAAATCGTAGATGTGCAAATCCAGTCATAGTTAGAAGTGTGTCTTCCCGGCTAGCTAGGTGTAAGTAACCTGTGGATATCAGCTCTTGTTTACAGTTATTAAACGTTAGTATTAATTGTTCATCGGATCCTGTTATTTATTTTTACAACAGTTCGAGACAGTTTCGTTTTTAAGGGGCAAACGATCAGTTCATCTGACTCGCCCCATCATAACGTGCTGAAATTTGCTTCAACTGTTACAATAATTATAACCCCTAAAGACAGGATTACACATAGAGACAGGATAACCTATAGAGACGGAATAACCCATAGAGATATTTTCGTAACTAGAGGAAGACAGAAGTTTTAGTGTTGTAAACAATTTGAATAAGGCCAATGATGATAAGTGTTTACAATCCAGCACCTCGCAATTCATTCTCGATAGGACATAGCTAGGAAAATTACAAAAGATTAGTCTAGAAACTGCAGTGCATTGTAACATCTTATGTCAAAAAAAAAAAAAGGCTATGCAGATTTCCCTGAGGCGCTACCCTCCCCCCCCCCCCCCTTAAATTTTGAAGCCATAAGGTTCGGTCCACCTAAAGGTAAATTCAGCACAGCAGCCATCATTAAAATTTCACACTAATCGATGCTGTTTGGGCAGCGACAGATCTTGTCCAAAACCCCGGGGAGTATTTTTTTACATTTTCTCCTGTTTTGTTAATTATTACTATTATTATTATCATATTACTAACTGATGTGCACAAGCTAAATCTTGCACGTTTTCCATGTACCAACCTCAGCTGTATAATTATCTAAATCTAGGTAGCTTTAATAATGGCATTTGGATTCGAAGCAAAGATTGATAGATGGTTTTGTTACACCACAATTCCTTGCAGAAAACACAGATGTATAAAGTTGGCTTTCGGCCGGCAATGTGTAAAAGAGGCGTAGAAAAGTTCCAGTAGAAAATTTCCGGTCAGTCTTTTCGGTTCGACTCGATAAAACTGCCTCTCTTATTTTGTGGCTCAAGAAATCGTGAACAAATAATATTAATCCCTTCAGTACTGAAAAAGCAGTGCTGATTAATCTTTACTGATCCATCCCTTACACGTTTAGGTTCTCAATTACCAACTTGCAAATTACGGATCAATATCCCAATTTAGATTCATTTTATTTACCATTTAAAGTAACTGAAATAATAGATCTTCACACAGACATCATCATCATCATTGCCTTTCTCACCCTGGATCAGGGTATAGGCCACCAACAAACACTTTCCATCCCTCTCTATCATGGGCCAGTCTCTTTACATTATTCCAAGTCTTTCCGCTTCGTTGCACATCATTTTCTCTGGCTCTTCTCCACGTTCCGCGCGGCCTTCCTCTTGATCTCTTGCCCTGGGGATTCCAATCCAATACCTTCTTCGTGATGCTGTTTCCTGGCCTCCTGAGAGTGTGGCCGATCCATCTCCATCGCCTCCTACCAATTTCCTCTCTGACTGGGCTCTGTCTTGTTCTTTTCCATACAATTTCATTGCTGACCTTGTCTGTCCATCTGATCTTAAGTAGCTTCCTCAAACATCTGTTGATGAAAACTTGGATTCTCTTTATGCAGGCCTGGGATGCATTCCAAGTCTCACATCCACACAACAGGACTGACTTCACGTTCGAGTTGAATATCCTCAGCTTTGTTTTTAGAGATATATCCTTGGTTCTCCAAATCTTGCTTAAGGACGTGAAAGCTGCCTGTGCCTTTCCAATTCGTGCTTTGACTTCTGCCTCTGTTCCTCCCTTATTGTCAATGATACTACCAAGATAGCAGAAGGACTCTACATCTTCCAGTGGTTGATCTCCTACTCTGACTTGTGCGCTTGGGGGTGCAACAATTTTTAGGACCTTCGACTTCGCAGGATGTATCCTTAATCCAATAGATTCTGAAATTTTGTTTAGAGCTGTAGTCTTTGCTTGCATCTGGTCGTGTGTGTGCGACAATAGTGCCAAGTCATCTGCAAAATCTAGATCGTCCAGCTGTGTCCATGGGGTCCATTGTATGCCATTTCTTCCTCCACTGGTGGTTTCTTTCATAAGCCAATCAATCACCAGGACAAACAGAAATGGGGACAGCAAACAACCCTGCCTAACACCAGTCTTGATATCAAAGAGAAATCATGCGTTCACGCCATCAGTTGTAGTCAAAGGGTTAAAGACTGGGTTCTGTCCAAAACGAGGGTGTCCACGTATCTCATCATCAAAAAATGAAGCAGTACGGAAGTTTCATAATTTGTTGTTGAGTAGTCACGAAGTTTTAGATGTTCACCCTCTAGTTGTCAGATTACCATTGTTTCATTTTTATTGTCATTAATATTATTATTATTATATCATTATTATCCTCATTGAAAGGCTCGACCAGTATCTCTACCGATGCTTCAGTGGAGATAAATTAATAGAAAGTATCGATACTGAAGCGCCTGCCAACTCTTTCCCTTAGAATGACAAGGTTCTGATTCAATTCCGTCTACTTTTGAGAAATCGAGAATTGATCATAGCTTTTAGAGCAAAGACTTTTTGTTCTCTTTAGTAATCTTACTATAACTGAGCTAGAGGATGAACCTGTAAGCAGCTAAAACTTCCCAACTACGCCATAAAAAAATATGAAACTTGGTGTGCTGCATCAATTTTTGACGGTGGACACATTCATTACAGAGAAAAATCAGTCTTTACTATTATTTATATTAAAACTTGCTGAGCCGCAAGAACAGAGGCCCATTTTCGTCCGGCAGAATCAAAAGGCATGATCGGAAATTCCCTCCTTGGCCTCTCTCTACAATTGGTGGTCGAAAATCAACGTTATAATGTCTGTGTATTTCTAGGTAAGTTCTATTAATCATTGCATCGAATCCTAATGCTGCTTTTAATGTAGCCAAGATTTTGATATACTGTTGAGCTTCCAACAAAGACTCTGAAAGATTTTGCCTTGTACTCACAAATTACACACCGAACCTGCTTGATACTTTGACACATAATGGAGAAGGCCTGTAGAAGTAGTGTGTGGTGTGTAACTCAGTTCAGCCAAAAAGTGTTTTCTGATAAGAACCTTGTCATTTCAGGGAAGGAACTTACCGTTCCTACCGAAACACATCCGACTTAATTACTGTTTTCGCCAGGTCTGAATACAAGTGGAGACAGCATTCTTTATGGCATGATGCCGCCTAGAGGCAAAGACTGTGAGTTTGTAGTATACCCAAGCAAACAAATAACTTACTGCTGCCCGGATGATTTAATGCCTTGTGTTGCAACCATCGACATCGATGGTACACTGATCACCCAAAATAGGTCTTGCGCTGTCTACATTGTGAAACGACTGGAAATGTATCGTCCGTTCTATTTTTTCATCACCGCCTGTGGTTGGAAGCGGAGGCCATTCACCTGCAGCCCAAATTATGTAGGAGGTTTGTGCAAAAGCCAGTGACCGAGTTTGAATGTGTGCACTTTTTCCTTCTTTCATTTGTTCTCTTTTTCTGTCTTTCTTTCCTACTTTTTTCTTTCTCTGTGTCTGTTTGTCATTTTTGCTTTTTTTTTTATTCGTTTCTTTCTGTCTTACTTTTTTCTGTCTCCCTGTGTTTTTTCTTTTTTCTTTTGTTTTCTGTTTCTTCTTTCTTTCTATCTTTCACTCTTTTCTTCTTTTTCTCTTCCTTTTTTGTTACTTTCTTTCCTTCATTCTTTCTTTCCTTCCTTCTGCCTGTCTGTTTTTCATTCTTCCTTTCCTCTACGTTGTTTGTTTCTTTCTTTCTGTCTTTTTGTCTGCTTTTCTGCCTTTGTTTGTTTGTCTATTATTGTTCTTTTGTGTCTTTCTTTCTTACTTTCTTTATTTCTTTTTCTTTTTTTTTTTACTTTCTTTTTTCTGTCTGTTAGGCTCTATTTCTCTCTTCCTTCTTGCTTTTTCTCTTTCTTGCTTTGTTTCTTTTCTTTTCTTCCTTATGGCAGTCTATCTGTCTGTTTGTCTCTTTGTCTTTGTTTCTGTGATCCTTTCTGTGTTTCTTCGCTCTTTCTTTCTTTCTTTCGCGCTTTCATTTTGTCTCTTTCTTTCTCTCTTGTTCCTTTCTTCCTATCTGTCCTTCTTTTTGTTCCCCTTCTTTTTTTACCTAGACATGCCGTCGTTGGAGTTAGGAATGAGTCACGACTGGACAGCATATCAAAGTTACCTGGTGGCAGCTGCATGTGTACTGGGTGTGACAATGCTCCTCGCCCCCGTGGTTATCTACAACTTCATTAAACGTCAATAAAAGAGACTGTCCACTGCTATACGGTTACTGTGAAACTGAATGGTCTCTGGACTCTCCCAGATTTGTGTGGACGACTGTCCTATTCACTGGTGGATTTTTTATTATTATTACAATAATAACATTATGTGGCATTTATATCGCTCTCCATCTTATTAACGACACAGCTGTAGGGGCTGTCTGTTCTCTGTCTGTCTGTTTGCCTGTCTTTCTCTCTCTGTAGCGGTCTTTTATACAGCATCCGCTCCGCTCCGCTATTTCACTGAAAATGACGTATGAAACAGTAAAACGCACTTTGCCCCTGTATACTTGTCCACGACATCCATCCAGCTCCGATCCTCACCGCTGGAAAGAGGCCAAGGTTTTACTTTGTCATACGACATTTCCCGTAAAAAAAAATAAAAAAATATACCGGAGCAGAGCGGATGCTGTGGAGAAGATCATTTACACACACAAAAAATCTAATTATATATTTCACAAAATCTCCACTTTTGAACGCAAAAGGCTTTTACTAGACAACCTATACTACTACTAATAATAATAATGGATGTCATTTATATAGTGCATATCCATTTAAAATGCTCTATGCGCTTTACAGAAGCAACATGTCAACCACAGAGCAGAATGGAGCGCCAGCGAAGCGCTCAACACACTACACTGCTTCTTTCTCTCTCCCTGTCTCGCTCACTCTCTCTCTCTCTCTCTACCTCTCTCCATCTCAGAGCAAATTGTAACGCAGCCTGTTAGGCGCAGTTCACAACTCACAACTCATAACTCTCGACACAAATAATGTTTGAATATTTATTAATAATAATATATATTTATTATTTAATAATGAATAATAAATTTTGTTGTACTAACCAAATTGTACATGTTCATTCCAAATACCGCGGAGGGTGCACGGAAGTTTTTATTATTTTGATTACTTTGGTTCATGAATTTTTAGAAAATGCATTCTTTCGTCATGCTGTCAATAGCTCTAATTTTCATCCTCCATCTTGGCTCCATTCCGTTAGAGTGTCGTGCATGTCATAAAAAGTAACCTAATCAAGCAATCAGTTTGGTGTGTAGTGTTCTGGCGAGCATGAGTTCTGAAGCAGGACTGTAAGATAGAGATAGAGAGAGAGAGAGACAAAGAGAGAGAGACAAAGAGAGAGAGACGAAGAGAGAGAGACAAAGAGAGAGAGACAGAGAGGAGAGAGAGACAAAGAGAGAAAGACACAAAGAGAGACAAAGAGAGAGAGAGACAAAGAGAGAGAGACAAAGAGAGAGAGAGACAAAGAGAGAGAGAGACAAAGAGAGAGAGACAAAGAGAGAGAGAGACAAAGAGAGAGAGAGACAAAGAGAGAGAGACACACAGAGAGAGAGAGAGACAAAGAGAGAGAGACAAAGAGAGAGAGAGAGAGGAGAGAGAGAGAGACAAATAGAGACAGAGAGACAGAGAGACAGAGAGAGGAGACAGAGAGAGACAAAGAGAGAGAGAGAGAGAGAGACAAAGAGAGAGAGATAGAGAGAAAGAGAAAGAGAGAGAGAGCACATTGTCATATTTATTCCGGGCAATGCCCGATAGGTCATCTAGTATTTATATATTCAGTTAGAAATAAATTCATTTGAAAAAAGGAAACAAAAAGATTCATGCATATACAGAAGGTAAAAATATGGCGCTTCAGGTAAAGTTTAATCAACGGACAATGTTCAAGATCTCTCAAAGACTGAAGCAGGTGGGACCCCCCCCCCCCCCCGGAGAAAAAAAAGGACTTTTTTGGACATTAAACGTTTTTTTTTTTGCAAGTTTATTGATGAATTAAGACGTCATAATTAATATGGAGTTTGAAAAAAAGTTAAATAGGTTGGTGCATGTTTTTACAGACATAGTGTCGGGGTTCGCTTTATAAACTGTCGTAACGATTATTTTACATAATCATCGGGAGACGCACAAAAAAAACCACAAAAAAACTGAAAAATAGCTCCAGGTGACCTGTTTCAAATAATATAGGTACACAAGGCACTAAAGGGTTAATATCCTGAATACTATCTCGAGAATGGAGTGGGCTATGGACAGAGCGCCCATGTTGGATCTCTATTGCTCCCTGATCACATCCAAACTAGACTACTCTGACTACGGTCTTTGCTCGCAAAGGTTGAAATCCATCCACACGGGGTGGAAATGGAGACTGGATAGTTACCATTTTTAAAGTTACCTAACCTTCAGTTTTCAGAATTTAACTTTTATCTATAACAAAACCTGCCGGCTGTCAAGGAGTAGAAGCGTGCCCAGTTTCTCTCTCTTTCTCTCTCTCTTTCTTTCTTTTTCAGTTCGAGTTACGATAGGTTACCATGCGACCCTCATTTTACGAAACGTAGATGGGTGTTTTTATGCTACTGTTCTGCATTAATTTTTTCACCATTGACATCCACATCTTAGCTGCATACGGCAATGTTCTATACTGGAAATATTTGAGTCTTTTTTTTTTTCTGGCTATTTTTTTTCATCTTTCATTTCTTTTAGGACAGAACAAATCAAGAGCCGTAAGGCATTCTATCGACTTTCTTTTTCAAAAATTGAGTTATAGCCCTTGGCCACTCTTGGGTTGTTCAAAGTTGGGACTAAATTAATTTGTGTGAAAATGTAAGGGTCAAATTCAGGTGTTATTAAAAAGGTCGTAAATAGTAAGTCTATTTTTCTTTTTTATCTTCTGCTGAAAAATGTGTAAGAGCCAGTTTACGATAAGTTACCATGCACCGATCGAAATGTCTGCGTGGCCTTGATTTTGTTGAAATGGCATCAGAGTTTGGTGCACCAGAGTTATGAAGTGTTTTCTGAATAAACATGTTTTAATTAAATTTTTCATAGCTGTTTCAGTTTTTATTTCATCAGTACTAGATAAGGCATCCAGCCATACACCAATTATTCCCTACCTCCCTCTCTTTTGTCCATCTGTCTGTCTGTCTCACACACATAATATAGACCCTTTTCACGGTTGTTTGCGGGGAGCCGCACGGCATCGAAAAGCACCGTGTAGGGCAAAAATCTCCACTTGCTTTAGTGATGGCATCTGAATATGTGCACAGTCTAAACAAAGATGCATTTTTATGCCAGAACCAGCACGTAGCGGGTTTGTACAGTTGGGTGCCCAACAAGAGGATGGCATCGTTCGACTGTTGTCCACCGCTTCCACCCTACAAGTGGGGCACGCCGCCATTTTGTTTGCAAATCACCTGATATGAAGGACGGCATATGAAAAGGGTCTATACGTTTCTCTCTCTCTCCCTCTCTCCCCCTCCCTCTCTCCCTTCCTCTCTGTTGCCCTCCCTCACACTCCTCCTACCTCTCCCTCCCTCGCTCTCTCCCCGTTCTCTCTTTTTCATCTCTCTTTTTCCCAATCTTTTCAATGCCATAACCACACAAGTATGTGACCTGTGACTGTGACACTCTGACCATATTTTTACCTTTTATTTCAACGGAGGGAAAAAAACACAAATAGAAACAGAACAAAGGGGGAAGAAGAAAAAACATGAGCTGGAATAAAAGAAAAAAAAACATGAGCTGGAATAAAAGAAAAAAAAAACATGAGCTGGAATAAAAGAAAAAAAAAACATGAGCTGGAATAAAAGAAAAAAAAACATGAGCTGGAATAAAAGAAAAAAAAACATGAGCTGGAATAAAAGAAAAAAAAACGAGCTGGAATAAAAGAAAAAAAACATGAGCTGGAATAAAAGAAAAAAAAAACATGAGCTGGAATAAAAGAAAAAAAAACATGAGCTGGAATAAAAGAAAAAAAAAACATGAGCTGGAATAAAAGAAAAAAAAAACATGAGCTGGAATAAAAGAAAAAAAAACATGAGCTGGAATAAAAGAAAAAAAAAACATGAGCTGGAATAAAAGAAAAAAAAACAAGAGCTGGAATAAAAGAAAAAAAAAACATGAGCTGGAATAAAAGAAAAAAAAATACAAACGGGTGTGTTATCATTGTAGTAATGTATGCATAATGATTCAATCCAGTAATTCGCACACATGCACATACACAAACACACACACACCATACAATTTTACAAAGTATCTGATCTACTATTTGTGTTACAATTGAGTAACTTGAAGGCCATACCCCACTTTTACCTAAAATACCGCTGAAGTCGTAAGAAACTACTTCTCATGTGGAACGAGGCAGATGACGATCTTCAGAGGAAGAGTGGATTCTTTCATTAGATGTTTCGACCTTTAACTTCCTGACATCCTCTCGAACCCCCGGCCACACCAAGTTCATGACCCTCGGTGTTCGACATCCACCTCTTTTTTTTTTTTTGTATTCGTCGCCAGGCTTTTCTTTGGATTTGAACCCATACCGCTGGTTTCTGTTCTATAATCCTCGCGGAACTCAATGTTTTCAAGATAAAGATACCCCTTGAAAAATTCATGTTTACATATTTGGAGTGACTCTCTAAATCCATATAGTCTTTCTGAGAATAATTTCCCATTTGAATAGCAAAAGATAAGATAAGATAAGATAAGATAAGATAAGATATATGCGTCAAGCTTCCATGCTTTTGGCGGACGGACGTGCTTTGGTGCTGCTAACGAAGCAAGAACTCGCAGCCAAGTAAACTGTTTCACTTCGTTCCTGTTGAAGTCTTTTATTGTTCGTTTTTTTTTTCACTTGAAAAAGGCGAAAGCCGAAAATTTGTGTATTTTCTGTCTTCTCTTTAGTTTGCTTTGTATTGTTTTGGGTTTTATTTCTCACGCGGGGCTTTGCAACATACAACCTTTTCTTTTTGCCCAATTTTGACTTTGTCACAGCATTCAGTAACAGTACAACAGCAATTAATACAATATCAAAGACCTACAAGTCTTTAACGCACACCACACACACGCACATTGCTCACACAACATTATCAACAAATAAGAACATTGCTCACACACACACACACACACACACTGTGAGAAAATTCCATTAGGAAAAACTAACAACAGCATACTACTAAATCAAGAAACACTGCTACTTCGAATTGCGGATGGCAAAAAGGATTGTCTATAGCGCTCTCTGTGCAAGGTTGTGAAGCAATCTAATGGAACTATCTCGTCTACAAAAGGAATTGATCCCTTCAGTGCAACAGTTCGTAAGACTTAAGTTTCCCTACAGACTTCTGTGACTTTATGCTACCTGGAGACGCGGTCCCGTGGCATGCCATTTGCCAACTGCAATAAAAGATATTTTAACTTAATGTGTGGACTTCATGCACATCCGAAGAAAGCACTATGCCTGCGGACCCATGAAAGAATTAATTTCTGACGTGGACCCGCAACGTATCCTGTCCTTTCTGAGAGAGGCTAAGATCTACAACTTCATTAGTAACTTTTATACTCAAACACAAAACTTTCCAAATCTATACAAAACAATGTTTGAGAATTTTTACCAATGTAATAGATTTACAGGAATGTATTTAATTCTATGTTCAAAGCTCTGGAGGATAAATTTCCTTTAATTTTGACCCGGGCAGCGGCCTGTTCTGTCCGCTCTTGTCGATTTCCAACTGCCAAAGTATCTTTAACGTGCGCTTCGGGCACCCTTCAAGGTCTTCGTCCGTATCTGAGAAGACTAGGTGCTCGACCCTACTTACCTTACGATCAGGGACAGGAATATATCAGAAAAATCCTAAACTTCCAACAAGCCTGACCGACCAGGATTCGAACCCGGTACCTTCAGTATGAAAAGTAAGCACCTTGCTTCTAGACCGACGTGTCCCAACTCAACACAGTCCAGAGGTGAGCAATTAAGAACGGCTCAGACAACCATCACTGTTTACTTTAGTCAAGAAAATTTCACAGGAAGTTCGATCTCTTTAAAAGAATCATCGAATTTCTGTGGATGAGAAGCCGGATTTCTAGGAATTGTATTCTATCTCAATTAGTTTGATCTCTCTTATAAAACAACTTAAACTTTCCTGTCAAAAAGCTCTTAACCCTCTAGTGCCCGATCGAAAATTGCCAATCCCAATTCTTCTGAAATATTACGCTTAACTGTTTTTAAATAGTCATGTATAAAAAAAATTAGCCAAACCCGGGAAGATAAATCTTGCAAAATTTCCTTGTACCACATAAAGTTGTATATCTAGTTCGAGGTCGCATTCATAACGGCACTTAGATTTGGTGCAAAGACTAATAGATCGTTTTGTTACACCACAATTCTTGCAGAATATACACAGATGTGATAATAATTAATAATTGTCTTTCGGCTGGCAACACAGACAAATAAAATACCCAGATTGGATGATCCCACTGTGTGGCGTCACAAAACAGCAAAAGATCATGAACCATCCGCCATTCTAGGTTTACGGTAGCGACAGACGCTTCATCATAGCTACAATTTTGAATGATACCATTTTGACGCGCCTACTGAACGCGGAAGTTTGGTTCCGCACCAAGAAATTAATACATGTACAACCAATCTTGACAAATAAAAAGAAATTTCTACTGCAGATAGAACTAGAATCAGAATTTCCCGAGCTGCAGCCATGTTGGTTATACAGTCGCTGCTCGGGAAATTCCGTAAAAAACGACAAACCCCGAAGCTCGTGTTTCCAGTCTGGTTATTTTATTAGTCTGTGGCTGGCAATGAGTAAAATTAATAGTGACGTAGGGCGCAATTTCCGAGCATGCTTTTTGATTATACTCGTCGAAAATGCGTCGCTGTTTTTGCGGCTGAAAAATGTTAATATAAATAATAGTAAAAACTGATTTATGTTCAAAATGAATGTGTCCACGTAACTCATCGTCAAAAATTGAAGCAGTACACAAAGTTTCATAATTTTTGATGACGTAGTCGCGAAGTTCTTGCTGCTTACATTAGAATTTGAGGCCAGTCCGAACAATTACACCATGCCACAAATAAATGTTCTGAGAATTGATCGATGAATTACGTTATCACAGGCCTTTGTGCACAAACGGCTCCAAAGACCAAGATTCAGTGGGAGCCGCCTCTTTTTCTATTTCATGAGGCAAAACAGAATGCCTCAGTGTCAACCCCAAAGCTTCTGTCTTTACCGCTGAAATTTATGCAGTCAACTTTATCTTAAATCTTATATGCAATTCTCAACTCGGGTGCCTGATTAACTTCCCCGATTCGCAGTCCTGTCTCCGTGACCCAGGCTTTTGAAAACCTAATCATGAAAACCCATAAACTCAAACTCAAGACTTATGAAAGAAATAATTTTGCACTTTCGTTCATTAGTTTATCTCAGCACACCATACCGCACTGAAGCTGAACAAGTAGATACGTCAAACTTTCCTTGACAACACGCACACCGCCAGTCGGTGAAAGCAACTTGTGGCTACACTCCTAGGGCATCAGAACAATTGGCAATGCTGTTCCTGAAGGCTACCAAATTATTTCTTCTCTGTGTCCTTTCATATAAAACAGCATTTATCTTGTTGCCGATTGAAAGTCAGGGTGAGTTTTTCACTGATCTTCTAGATCTAGATCTTGATCTATTACCACTCCTAACAAGAAAATATCAACGCCCCCCCCCCCCGCCTCCCCCCTTTTTTTTTTGATTGACATATCGCGAGCTTAGTTCTTGTTTGTACTGTCTCCATTTTTCCCGAAAAAACTGGAGATCTTTTAGTATGTAGAAGAGGTATAACAAATGCACCGCTTTGACAATTGTTTAAAATGCGTTGTTGCATTAGGTCCGATTTGTTCTAGGCTAACTCCCTTTGATTTGTCGACTCCCCCCGAGTGGGTCCGCGGAGTGTAGAAACTCACCCACTGTCACACCTGCAGAATGGTGAAAACCCCACCAAAGATGGGCTGTCCCCCACAAACCGCCTTTGCCCGGCGGCCTATGGGTGCCAGCTGTTGTCCTACCTCTTTGTCTCTTGTTCCTCTTTTCTTTCGTCATTTTCTTTCACGCCGTGTGTGGTTCCCGACCTAGCAAAGAGAGAACCACCTTGTACGTCCCAACAGCGTGCGCACCTCGTTGACCGTGAAGTGCGACCTGTGATGGAGGAGAATTGGATTCTGGTGGTTAAGGTGGACCAATCTGCCCATTGCCCCTCTACCGACACACCACTTTGACCCGGGATTCCCCTAAGACATGAGGATGGTATCGCCTATGCCACTCAATCGGTTAGGCCTCGAATTCTTCGGAATTTTAGATCTGGGTCAATCTCTGGGATAGCCTTCACACAACATCTCTAGATATCCGTGCATTATGTGTATCCCTTGTTGGACTAAGTGGCGGGTGGGGTGCTCCGGCGATGAAAACATAACAAACCCACCGAACTGAATGTCAAATTCTATGGTGCTCTGCCAGAATTTCAGAAAACTGTAGATTTTCTAAAAAGAACAAATATGCAGATTTAGATTGGTGAACGAAAGAAGAAGAAGATATGGATATCCTGAAAAAAAAAGACCTTTTCCCAATTCCCAACTCGAAGAAAAGGCCCAAAGGGTCATCCTCCTTAATGATCAGCAGCTGAGACCCCGAGAAGAAGCTGGCTAAGTTGAGCGTCTTTCTTATCTACAAGACGCCCAAAAAAAGCATCACAGGTGAACCGAAGACAGTCAATCGCGTGAAAATGGGTGAACTGTTGATATAGTGCGATAAAAAAAAAAACGGCACTCGCTGAGCCTGTTAAAACAGACATCATTCAACGTTGTGCCAATCACTGATCAGCCTCACAAGAGACTGAAAAGTTCCCGTGACGTAATTCGCACGCGTGAATTAGATGAGGCAGACATTGAAAATAATATTGAAGGAGTCACAAAAAGGCCAGCGTATCAAGATGAGCCGGGCAAACCAACTCATCCAAACAGGTTCCATTATCTTGGCCTTCAATACGATTAAGCCTCCTACCATCCGCGCATAGACGTGATGTCGGCGAAAGTTACCCAATGGGGAGGAATTTGTCCATTTTCGCACTATTTTGGGTCGCGCTTAGTTGCGATTCGGCTGTGAGAGTTACGAAAGTAACTTTGCAACTGCTGTCGATACGAAGCTTCTATTTGTGGATTTTCCACCTGGAAACAAGTTTTTTTTTCACTATATGAATGGATTTTTATGAATTATTAATCTTTTTTTGGTGCGAATTTGATGGCCACTTTTTCTGTCCATGACTGATATGTTCATAAAGCTTCATTTTTCAACATATGGTGAAAACCCCATTTCGTTGTGGTAGCGTAGCGCCCTACTATTTCCTGTTCGCATGACCTACTTTATCGAAGTGGGGCTACCTTCACGATTCAGAACTCTAAAATCAGATTAATCTTCGTCCCGTAATCCTGTTGGTACCACAGTGTTGTGGACAAGATTTTATTCTGACAACTTACGAACATTTATCCTTTTGTTTACAGTAGGTAGGGCTTAACCACGGGCAAGCTTGAAAAAATGTGTATGACTGCAAACATAGCTCTAGGTCAGGCTGCTTTCGTTGTTCAACTTTCTGAAAGAGAAAGAGAGAGGGGGGGGGGTGTGGAAAATGGTACACGTTATGATTACTTTGGCCTAATGCAAAAGATATACATGTAGCTTAGTGAAGCCATAATCGTTGAACAGCCGCTGCAGGCACATGTAGGTCACAATCACTAAATCAGTAGGGAAGACGCAGGAAGATGCATGCAAGGCTAGCATCCTTTGGTCTGCTGTTCCACGCGAATAAGCTCCCTTCTCTCCCATTAGTACCGAACAGCACGTCGGTGCGCGGAGTGTGCTTTACTACGATAAGGAGTGCCTTACGATGCGCTTCGGTTGGCTTTTGATAAGTAACTGTAGGCCAACGTGATGTCTCTGCGCGGACTCTCTAAAGTAAAACTAGCTTTCTTGCAGGTTCCAGTTGCACCATACGTTCCCAATCCCATGCGATGCTTCACCTGCCAGCATTATGGCTATGGCAGATGTAAACTGCAAAATACCGGTAGTTTGAGCTCGCTGCGGCAGCAAGGACCATGCGGACGTCAAGGCTTGCACAGCTTAGCAGAGTTGTCCGAATTGTCAAGGTGAACATATGGCTTCTGGCAAGAGCTGCCCAAAATGGCTGGAAGAGAAAACCACCCAAAGATATAAAGACGAGAACGGAGGTATCTTTGCGCAGGCGAGAATCGCTGTCGTTGTTTCAGAGTCCAGGGCAACGATACCAGTGACATACGCCGCAGCTGGTGCGAAGTCTTCCAATGTGAAGAAAACAGCAGTGCGAGTATCTACACACCCCCAGGGATGGGGGGGGGGGTGGGGGGTGGGGGGGGACTCTCTTCTCGTTCTATTTTCCAACCACAAGAAGGGAGTCTGTCCCATAAAACATTACACAGTCATCATTGCGTCATCCCTCCGAAAAAGTACTGGAATATTCGCGAGCGGTCGTGTCCAATGGTGTACTTTGAGAAAACCTCAAAACTGTACACCATAGTTACATCAGCATTTCAGAATGTACGGGAATATACACAATCAGTTTATAAACAACACGAGCCAGTCACGAAGGGGACTCCCGGATGAAAACAACGGGGATTGGGGGCACACCGGGGGGGGGGTGGGGGGCTGCCTCTGTCTGTGAATATTGCGCTAGAAGCCTGGGCGGGTGTGTATTAGGTATACTACATGTGGTTCGAAAAAAAGAACGAGCTGGGAGCCCCCTAGGGGAGCGGGAGTTATATTTCTGAACTGCGTCAGAACCCCCCTTAATTATATTTCTCTGCGAAATACTGAGGAAGGAAGGGCTGGGAAACTTCCTGCCATCTGATATTTTCCTTATTAAATTCCTTCCCAGCAAACAACCCTCTGGAAATTCAACGTGCAGGGTTGACGTCGAGTTTATCCACAGAAAGGATATTGTCCCGACGTAGATCCGCTCGTGTGCTGACGAGAGTTTGATTTAGGGAATCCGCCCTTACGGTAATCCACTATCCTTGCCAAAAGCACTTACAAATTTATGTTGAATTGATGTAGGGATTATGGCTACGTGGTCTAATTTTTTTATTTTTTTTTGCACAGACACAGATGTGTACATGACGGCCACAGGTATCCTTCAGGGAAGGAACGTAGAGGAATACACAAGTCCGTGTAAGTTTTTACTGTTTCCGGAAAGGATTTTGAGATATTGTTGCAAGAACATCGGCAGGATTTGCATTGCATCCATAGAATATGATGGTGACGTCGTCTCTCACAACACACTATGCGTCGTCTATGAACTGCAGGCTGATGCTTTCTATGGAAAAAAATTCAAGTTCTTTGATAATAGATATGGTGTGGTGTCTAACATATTCTACTGCAGTGTTGACTATGGTAAGTGTGTCTGTTACTTTTCACAAATTACTGCAAATATTATATGACTTCATTTTGTTATTCTGAAAGGCGCGACATGTTTTCGGGCCAAAACTGGATCGAAGTAATAATTTGTATCTGCCATTTTTCAGATATTATTTCTGTCCACAAATGTAATTATTTGTCGTTCTGAAGTGTGGTTTGAAATGTATTCATTCTGTGCATGACTCGATGATTACAGTTACGCAAATAAAGTAATTAAATGACTAAAAAAAAAATATGTCGCATGCAAATTGCCTATTATAAATAAAACATATTTTGACTAAATGTGTAGATGTGCATATCCGAAGCAAACACTATGGCTGCAGATCCATGAAAGAATTATTTTCTAACGAGGACCCAGAGCGCGCCTTGTCCTTATTGAAAGAGGCTAAGATCTACAACTTGTTTTGAAAACTTTTATACTCATCTACAAAACTGTTTTCAGATATTATACAAACGTTTTGAGAATTTTTTCAATGTGACATACGTAATACGGAACTGTTTAATTCTGTTATTAAATCTGGAAGCTCTGAATACCAAAGATAAATAGAATACCCAAACAGACCGTGAAAGGAGCAATATAGCCGTTATCGTGGGGACGCGCAGTAAAATCCAAACCCAAACTCAAACTCTCTCTCTCTCTCTCTGTGTTTTTGTCTGCCTATTTCTCTCATTCGTTTATGCCGCATTTTGGCTTTACGTCATTACTGTTTTCTTACCACAGAGGGAAGATCCCCCCCCCCCCCCGATTGTGCGGCATGCAATTTGCCAACTTTCAATACAACATATTTTGATTAAATGTGGAGACTTCATGCATATCCCAAGAAGTCACTATGTCTGTGGATCCATGAAATAATTATTTCCTGATGTGGACCCGCAACGTATCCTGTCCTTTCTGAGAGAGGCTAAGATCTACAACTTGATTTCATAACTTTTATACCCGTTTACTTTTTCTTAGAATTTTTACCAATGTGTCACATGAATGTTATATGAATGTAATCAATTCTATGTTGAACTTAACAGCTCTGAATACGAAACATAAATAGAGGCAATGTATCCAAATACACGGTGAAGGGCGCTACGGCCGATGCGCCGTAAAACCCAAATTCAAACTGAAACTGACGTGGACTCGCAATGCATCCTTTCCTTTCTGAGAGAGGTTGAGATCTACAACTTGCTTCAATAACTTTTATACCCGTTTACAAAACGTTTTCCAGAGGGAAGCGCATATCCGCTTGCATATCCGCTTGGACAGTGCATATCCGTACAACGCACACAATTCGATGACGAAGAACACGCACCGGAATACTATATTACTGACCCTGTTAATTTGCACAGTTTTTAAATATATGAATCGGCTTAGTGGCAAAACAATTCGACTTCTGCTCGGAGATTGCGTGATCTGCGCTAATAATATACTTGAGTGTACGACGATCACCAATGGCTACACCAACCCCTTTTCGCCTGATTAGTCAATCTGTCTACCGCCCATTGATACTAATTAACTAGACCCTCGCGCTCCCAGGTCCATCTGTCTATTCCATGTGTTGTCACTTTAAATTCATAAAACACCATACCAAATTTTGTTTCAGCAAACCTTCACCAGTCGCGCTTTTGGTAAACATGTTGTACGGATATGCACTGTTCATATCCATACAACATGTTGTACGGATATACACTTCCTTTCCAGAGCTGTACATAATACCTTTTTTGAATTTTACCAATGTTAAACTTGACAGCCCTGAAAATGAAATGTAAATAAATAACGTGTACCCAAATAGACCGTGAAGAACACAAAGTGGCAGCTATCTTGCCGACCTGCCGTAAAACCCAAACTCAAACAACGTTCCTACGTAGATCCGGTGGTTGCGCATGTTTTTGTTTTCGTCGATTCCAAGTTTATTGTAACGCAACTAACCTTGAGGATTGAGGTAGGGATGCTGTCTGGGTGGTGTCATTTCTTTGTTATTGTTTTTGCACAGAGGTGCATATGACGGACGCCGATGTTCTCCAGGGCCGGACGGTAGCTGATTACCCCAGTCAGTGTAAGTTTTTACTGCCAATGGACAGGCTTCTGAGATATTGTTGCAGGAAAACGGACAAGCCTTGCGTTGCATACATCGACTATGATGGTGACGTCGTCTCTCAAAACAAACCATGCGCCGTCCGAGAACTGTCTCGTGATATTTTTTATGGAAACCCATTCAAGTTCTATCATTCAAATGTTGGTCTGAAGTCTGACATTTTTCACTGCAAGGTTGACTATGGTAAGTGTGTCTGTCATCTTTCACAAATTACTCTGGTTACAATGTGATTATGTATCTGTTATTCTGAAAGATGCGACTATGTTTTCGGATTTAAAACTGGATTGAAATAATATGTATTTGCCATTTTTCAGAAGTTACTTGAGGCCAGAAATTTAATTATTTGTCATTCTGAAATGTGATTCTATTCATTCTGTGCATGACTCGGAGAAAATAATTAAAGAAATAAATTAATTAGTGCATAAATTATAAAAGTGGTGGCATGCAACTGGTTACTAAAAATAAAAAAAACAACAATTTTGACTGAATGTGTAGAATGTGCATATCCGAAGAAGGCACTATGTCTGCAGATCCATGAAAGAATTATTTTCTGACTTGGCCCCGCAGCAGGTCTTGTCCCTTCTGAAAGAGGTTAGGATCTACAACTTGGTTTGAAAACGTTTACAGCCATCTAGAAAACTCTTTTCAAATTATATACAATAATTTAAAAAAAAAAAAGTTCTAAGAATTTCATCAGTGCAATATAACTAAGAAGGAACTGTCTACTTCTGTTTGTGAAATCTAGCTCTGGGGACAAGGTGGTTTAGAGGTGCTCGCCTCTCATGGCAAGGGTCCCGGGTTCAAAACCGGGAGCCATGTTGGAAGTTTGGGATTTTTCTCATATTTTCGTGTCCCCGATCCTATTTGGGGGGGGGGGGGGGGGGTCAAACTTCTCGGATAAGGACGAAAAAATTCGGGGGGTCCGTGTGCACGTTGCGCACGTTAAAGATACCTTGGCAGTTGGAAATCATAAACTGCAGGCCGAACAGGCCGCTGCCCGGGCAAAATTAAATAAAATTCATCCCTACCATTCCTTCTCCTCCCCCCCTCCCTTCATCAACCCCCCCCCTACACACACACACATTAAAAAAACATAAAAAAACTGCCGACCGACGCTGCACTGTGGCGACGACGTGCCTACTCCAGTTGTAACTTGGTGCAATGACCCAACGGCAAATTTCCCAAATGGGATTAAAGTAGTATACAATATACATACCAAAAACACCATGAATGGAGCAGTGCCGGCTATTGTGCCGCATCCTGTCCTTTATGAGAGATGCTAAGATCTACAAATTGATTTACTAACTTTTATACTCATTTACAATACTTTTTTAGATCCATACAAAAGAACTTTTTAGAATTTTACCAACGTGTTAATAAATATTTTTTCTATGTTAAACTTCAATGCTCTGACTACGAAACATAAATAAGAACTTGTGCCCAAAATAGACTGTGAAGGGCGCAAAGTGGTAGTTATCGTGCTGATGCGCCGTAAAACCAAACTCAAACTCAAACCGCCACTATTTCTCTATAGTTAGATACCTGTACGATCTTAAGTTAATAAGTAACAGAATTTAAAGTTAATAAATAGATAAATGAACATGTAGGTAACAAACTGCGTAGATAAACAAGGAATAACTGTTTGTAAGGACTATCCTTGGGATTGGACCCAGCTCTAGGCTGATTATACATCCTGCCATCATGTCATATAAAAATCTTTCTATCTCAACTATATTTTGTGTACTAATAACTTTTTTGTTGTTTTTTGTTTTGTCATTACTAAATGGAATTTGAGCCAGTAAAAGAGTACACTATTAATTTGATGATACTCTCGTCCGCCACATTTTTTTTTTTTAGCGTATACGGTCATTTTCTAAAACGCTGGTTTACACTCAAACACTATCAACTTCTACTGCTACCTTGTACAGAAGGTTAAGATCGACAAGATCGACAAACTGATTTAAATATTTTTATGCAAATTTACAAAACTTCTTCTAGATTTTTACCAAAACACATTTGGAGAACTTTACCGACAAGAGAATTTTCGACAGTACTGTGCAATTCTATTTTATGACTACTGAACTGATGAAGCCCCAGGTATCAAGCCCAAATAAAGTACCCACAATAAAGTGAAAGGTCCACAGTGGCCATTGTCATGCCGACCCACCGTTAAACCCAAACTCAAACTCAGAACTCGAAACTGTACATCTTCAGAGAACAACACAGACTTCCGTCTTGTGGTGGAGACAAGATGCAGTAAAGGCGTGCTTGCAGAAACCGATTTTGTGGAGATCATGAAGACAATGCCCTACACTGGATCAGAGATCAATGATCATCCTTACCTGTATTTTGATATGGATTACAACCATAGACTATTCGAACGGGTGAGTCATTTTTTGCTCCAAAGCTTTAGATTCCGGTACTGAATTTGTAAAAACGCTGTAGGGGCCTAATCTATAAAATCTGAGTGATTTTCTTGCTGTAATTACTGTATACTTTTTATTTCCTACTGATTACTGTAGATCAGTGTTTTTCAGCCATTTTTGCCACACTTCATTTGTGTAGCCATCCAATAAAATGAGGCACTTCGTGCATTTTGGTGGTATGGAGATATTGGTGTCACCAGATAGGTTATTCAAAGTCCTTTCAATTGGTAAAACAAATATGGGCTGTAATGTAAATAGCAAAGGAGATATGTCCTCTCAAAGACAGGAAGTGACAGAAGCACAGTTTTGAGAAAAACGCGTTTAAAGTTTCAGCATTTCATCAAAATTATTGATGGTGACTCGATTCAACGTCAGTTTTGAGGCATCTACCCTTCTCGAACAGGATTATCATTTGGAAAAGGGATAGTAAAGAGGTTAAACTTTTCAAAAATACTGAAAACGCAAAATCGACCAAATTTACCTTATGATGCCTGTAAAAGATTTTCTCGAATCATTTTGTCGGGCAGCTACACATTATCTATATTAATAAAAATGAAACTTTAGGACAATTGCAGCGCGCCTTTCGCTATTCCTCTGTTAATGCTGATTCGGTGGCCCTTAGATTTTATACAACGCTTAGTATAGACTGTCGTCGTGTCGCCACACAGGAAATAAAAAAATAATTAATAACTCGAAGAACGTTTGTATTAGTTCCTAGGTTGCGACACATTGGCGTTCGATCTATTTTTTCGGCAAATTAATGTAATTGAGATTGATTTCGGTATCTGTATCACACTCACAAAACAATTTCCGGTTAGGACTGGTTTGAACGATGAGATTGAGTTAGACTATCAAGTATGAAACTCTGTGTGTTCTTAAAGTGCCTAGACTAGGAAAAAGAAAGGGTCTGGAATTGGGAGATTGACGTTGCAGGGCCAAAAGTACAGGTTTATGTGCGCAAATCATAGCCATTTGAGTGACGGAGAGCAGCAAAAGGTATCTAAAAACAAACAAACAAAAATAAAATAAAACTAAAGGAAAAGGCAAAATGAAGCAGGTCCATAATAATCACCCAGAACTGAAACTAATCGATTTAGCCCGGGCAGGGCCGGGAACTCAGCTGGTATATATATATAATTATATTTGTATATATATATAAAAGTGGGATCGGATCAAGTTAGTATGCAGTATTAATCAAACCAGCTAGGCCGGGCATAACTAATTAAGTCATGCAACTAGTAAGTACAGCTAAAAAATGTAGTACCAAACAACTTAAGAACAAATTAAGAACCACCCGAGGGTAATGCAAAGAAAAATACTAAACAACAGACTGCAAGACAGAATTCCCTAAAAGCTGAAATACGCAAACAAACAGCAATAGCGGACATAGTAAAATTCGTGCTACATGGAACGTGGAATTGGGCTGGACATGTGGGAAGGATGAATGACACTAGATGGACAGAACGCCGCATTAAATGGCAACCATGGACAGGAGGAAGAACAAGATTAGAAGGAAGAAGATGGCAGGATGATATTAAAACGAGATGGTGGTGGGGGGGGGGGGGAGGGGGGGAGGGGGGGAGGACAACATGGACGAGGAAGACGTAGAAAGGAATGGAAGTCATTGTCGGAGGGCAACATCCTGCAGTGGACGAACAACGCCTGGGTGAAAGGTGAGAACAGGGAAACCACCAACATGACATACAGTTAAGTTTAAAATACACTATGAAATTCAGATTTCTAGGAAAAATCCCAATACCTCTTTCTGAAGTGCCACATCCCACCAAACTATTGCCATGCCCAACTTTGAGAAACATTGCTTTAGACTATGGGGTCTTTCTTAGAATGAGTGGATTGGACATCGACTTCCCACAAAGGCTTTATTACGAGTGTTTGAAATTTTGCGTGGGCTTATAATTATTTTGTTCTAAACCTTTGTTTGTTTTTGCCGGTGTAACCTGATTTTGAGTTTGTTTCTTTGCATTTTGTACAAACTAATAAATGCAGAGAAATATTTTTTAAAAAACTACATGTGTAGCCGCCAGATAAAATGAGGCACTTCGTGGATTTTGGTAGTGTGGAGATATTGGTATCACTAAATAGATTTTATCCAAAGCCCTTTCATTTAGTAAACAAAATTTTGCTGTAATAATTTAATTAGCAGAGAAGATATGACCTCTCCAAAACAGGAAGTGAAACAACCACAGTTTTGAGAAAAACGTTTCTAAAGTGTCCGTTTTAAGTCAAAAGTGTTGATGATGACTCGATTCAAAGTCAGTTTTGAGGAATTTACTCTTCTCAAACAGGATTATCATTTAAAGAAAAAATAGTAAAAAAGGTTTAACTTTTCAAATATACTGAAAGCGCAAAATCGATATATATGACCTTTAGATGCTTTTTAACGATTTTCTCGAATCGTGTAGTACCGAAATATGCCTCTTTTTGTCTGGCGGCTACACACATTTGTACAGTACTGAACGCTAAGGGCCACGCGCTTTCATCTTATGATTTTATCATCCATAATTATGACGTTATTGATTATGCTGATTTCTTATTCGCGACTTTAGTTCTTGTTTTTTTCCATTTTCTGACAAACTGGAGACTTTTTAGTATGTAGAAGAGATATAACAAATGCACACTTTGACACTTGTTTAAAATGCGTTACACCAAGCCCGCACTGGCCTATTGAGGCAACTACATGACCGACGTACTTGGATGGCGACTTGACGAATTTCGGTGAGAACTGTTCAAGTTCATGGACTGATCTTTCTCTTTCATTAAAATAAACAGACCCAAAACAAAATGCACCAAACAAGTCCAAAAAACGAGACAAAAATACCACTGAAATTCGTCAAGTCACCATCCAAGTACGTCGGTCACGCAGTTGCCTGATCAAGATACGCTTGTGCCCGCCTGGGGTTATGGTACGAGGTGTTTCTCAAAAATAACTTTCCCTACCTTGTAAAATCTTGAAATAATAAACTAAATGCCTGAAACTTCACACAAATGAACATCAACATGTACGGAAATTCCCTTTAAAAACATTGTGGCACTGCGGAGCTAAAGTTATCGGGGTTTGTTTATACCATCTTTCATGAGTTTAACCACGGAAATGGACGTCAACATTTTGAGAAAATCGTTCTCCAGATATGACATCAGAACAGTTATAAAATTTTCGATTCTTTTGGGAAAAAAGCCAACAGAAATTCATCAAGATCTTTTAGCTGCTTTAGAAGATCACTCTCCAACTATTCAAACTGTAAGATCATGGGTAAGAGAGATTCATCGAGGGCGAATCAGTGTTGAGGAAGGATCACGACATGGAAAGCCTGTGACTGCATGTGGAGATGCAAATATTGATATTGTAAAGACAGCCATTGATAAAGACAAAAGAAAAACATGCAGGGAGATATCAGATGAAGTTCCTATTTCTTCGGCTTCGGTTCATAGAATTTTGACTGATAAACTTGACAAAAAGAAGATGCTCGCTAATGGGTGCTCCATTTGCTGAATCAAGATGAAAAGGAAAACGAGTGACATGCGGACTAAGACTTTAGCTTTCTTCGACCTTTTCGTTGTGAGGATCAGCAGTTTTTGGATAGAATAATAACTGGCGATGAGACCTGGTTCCATTGAGACCCAGAGCCGAAGAGACAATCCGCTGTATGGCTGGGCGCCGATGAACCTCGCCCAGTGAAAGTTCGTCGCAAACAGGGTGAATTGAAAGTACATGCACATTACGTTTTGCTTTTTTAATATAAGAAAGGCATCATCTTATCGTGGCCTGTCCCTATAAGCACTACTGTCAATGCCACTTACTACTAAATGGTTATTCAAGAAAAGTTACGACCTGCCATAAGGAAAAAGCGACCTGGATTGCTTGAAACTGGTGTGATTTACCACCATGACAACGCATCTGTGCATACGGCCAATGTGGTGACAGACCTTCTGTACTCGTATAACTGGGAAATATTGAATCACCCCCGGTATTCTCCTGATTTGGCCTACTGTGACTTTAACCTTTTCCCTAAAATGAAAGAACACCTTCGGGGACAGCGGTTTCAGAAGGGGGAAGACATTATTTTGGCCACAAAAGCTGGTCTTAGAATGCTGGACAAAGAGACATAGGTCGCCGCCTTTGAAAGCTGGTTGCGTCGGTGGCAGAAGTGCTTGGACAATGGTGGTGACTATGATGAATAGCTAATATAATAAAGGTGCATTGTTCCAAATTTGGGGACATTTTCTTCAGTTGTTTTTGAAATGTGGGGCAGGGAAAGTTATTTTTGAGACACACCTTGTACTGATCAAGCTGTTTCACAGTTCTGATTTATTCTAATTCCTTATTATCATATTATAAAGGAGGTAAGGCCTCCAATGTAATCATGAAAGGGTTTTAAACTGCTGATCCTTGTATTCTACAAAATATCATGTTAGCCCCTGAAAGACGTAAAAATATACGTGGGCATAATTTAAAAGGTCTTGAATTTCTCTAAATTTGTTAATACTTCCGTCGATTTTTAGCCACAACTGGGTTGAACAGAAGAAAGTGTTCCCACATTTTGAGCCGGGAAAAAGAAAAAGACGCATTTTTGTTCTAGTATTACTAAAGCCGCAAATGTTTAACGCCAGCAGATATCCGAAGAAGACACAGTGCCTGCGGCTCCATGAAAGAATTATTTTCTGACGTGGACCCGCAGCGCCTAATGTCATTTCTGAAATACTTCGAACTCTACAAGTTGATTTAACACACTTTTATCATCTTATATCTTATAATAAAAAAAAAAATAGTGGCGGGAGTAATTCATTGCGGTGCAATTCTGTCCCCTTCTTTGCTCGACTCTACAGCCTAAATGACAGTTTCAACAATTATAAAGTTAATTTTCCTAAGTGTCAATGAATCCAAGGCAATCTCTTTTGTATCAACCGAATATGTTGATTCAAGTTTCAGGTACATGTATTTTTAAATTAAAAGTTGCAAAAACGTAAAATACAATGGTCTTTCTTTTGGCTCCCAGTAGTAAGCTCACTGCACCGGAAGCGATGTATCAATACGCGTTCAATTCGGTGCGCGCAATTTCCCTACCAGAAATGAGTGCGCTCTGGTGTGCATGAAATCTGTAGTAAGACTGTAGAATAATTATGGGAAGCTTTCTAGACCAAAAAGAGAGAGAGAGAGAGAGAGAGAGAGAGGGAACGGTGGGTTCACAGGTTTATCCCGGTAATGCCGGGAACTTCATCTAGTATTATTTTAAAAATTCATGCACATATTTTCGACCACGGGCCTTTTCCCGTTAGATCCCCACCTTCACTTTTATCTGATGTTATCTATAGGCAACTGAAGGCTGAAAGCTAACCAAAAGAGAGAGAGAACGGAAAAAACCGTGAGAGGCGCAAAATTTCTCAGTTGTGACAAAAATGGAGATGGAACAAGCATGACCTAAGATCCCGTTTTGTCCAAGCAGGAAAACTGAAGAAGGAAATGAACTGAGTCCGCTCACATACGTGTAACAATTTGTTGTGTGATTTCCATTCCAGGTGTGCCATTTGGACCTGAGAAATGATTGTCCCAGGCGAAGTTATTACTGTTACTGCAGACCTGCCAAATCGGAGAGAAATGTCGTTTTTCGAACTGTGGCTTTCCCAAAATACAACGGAGCTCATGTCATGTGCATTTGGCGCGGGGAATACACCATTCTGCATTATCCGCAAATATTTGGTGAGCGCCTAGCGTCGTATTGTCGCGATCATAACATGATGGTGAAACTGGCAAACAATGTAATTCCAAACGTAGGTAAACTGATTTTTTTTGCTAAATGACACACCATAACGATTGTGCACCATCTACAATAACTTCTATAATAAAACACCAATAGAAACCCTTGTATTAGTCATGTGTGCGAACCGTTTAACTTGGATGGTTCGCGGATTGTATTTGAACAGAAAAGTAGCTTTTTGTGGTTTTCTCAAAACAATGGAATTTGGACTTACACGGTTTGCGAGTTTCACTGTCAAATTGAAGACCGCTTTTCCAAAACTGGGTAAGTCAAATTTTGCAACAGTTATGGTTCCTTTCAGATAGTCCTTCAACTTTAGGGTCAGATACAGTGTAAGTGTCCAGTTAAAACTTGCTATGTCCCGACGTTACCCGAAGATAAAGACGGGACATATCAAGTGCCAAATGAACACTTACACCGCGTCTTACACTAATTTTGAATGAATAATCTGAAAGGGACCATAAATCTTGCAAAATTTGACTTACTCAGTTTTGGAAAATCGCTCTTCAATAGCGTAAGTCATGTTTTTGTGTTCTTTGAAAATCAAAGAAAACTGTTTACTTTGAATATAGTGGTAGCTGTTGTTAGGGAAGCGTAGTATTTTGCATAGAAAGCTGTAGCAGAACAGTGAACACAACTTTGTATTTTCTCTATTTGGCTTTGTCATTAGTTTACGCTCCCCTATTGTACTCAAATAGGTTGTGAAGGGCGCAAAGTGGCCATTAACGTGCCGATGCGCCGTAATAACCCAAACTTAAACTCAAACCCCTGCCAAGTGTAAATGGTGGTTGAGGTGGATGTGGGGATTTCCTTTAAAAGCTTAAGTTTAAGTCAATGAAACAAAACAATGTAACTGTTGAACAGTGACTGTGTGATTAACGTGAGCATTTTCATCTCAAAACAACGAAAAAAATGACTTAGGTAATTGTGTTGTGAGCGAGACATTATGTTTCTTAAGACTGTGTAAAAATGTTTTTTTGGTGGTGGTGATGGTGGGGGCGGGGGGGGGGGTAAAATTGGACAGAAAGGGACATAGAATGGGTATGGCGTATCTTATTACAAATATCGGCCGGTCTGTGGATTTCTAACAGCAGGGATGCCATGACATAATTATAATGTCTTTATTTAAACACGGAGGATGCAGAACTGATCTTGTCCACATAATCCGCTCCGCCACTCTACTTTTAGGTTCAATGACGTAAAACACTCTATTGGCTCTCTATACTTGTCCACAGCATCCGTTCCGCTCCGCTCCTTGCCGCTCTGGAGTTCTTCTCCTTCTTCTTCTAATTCTTCTTCTTGTTCTTCTACTTCTTCTTCTTCTGCGTTCTTCTTGTCCGACTGTTTATATCAGGAGGCCCGCAGGCTTTATGAAGGACGATGTGCTCCTGAGTTCCTCTGCTGTCCCATATAGCTTAGTGTGTAGTGCCGCACCTCGGGGCCAGCTGTCTTCCCTCTGTTGTCTGTATAGAGGGAATTGTTGGAGGACATGTTCTGCATTCTCTGGGGAATTTCCACATGGGCATGTCTCAGTTTTTCCAACCCTGAATCTTTTGTAAAGATGTTGCCGGAGTCTGTTATGTCCAGTTCTTAGCCTAAAGATTGCAGTTTGCTCCTTTCTGCTAAGCAAGTGTATCCCATCATCTGTTACATGGCTGGGGTGACTTTGTTTCCAATTGGATTTCAGGGCTGCCTTAATGGCTCTTTAGGTAAAGAGAGTTTATCATACTTTATTTTTACGTAAAAATAGCGGAGCCGATGATGTGGTCAAGACATCAAAGTACACTTTTCTCGGGAGAGTGGGTGCATAACATCTTTCTCATGAGAGTTGGATACATAACACTTTTCTCAGAACACACTGGATGTTTAAGCCTTTGGCAAAACAGATAGGGTGCACAATCATTTTTTTCTCAAAGCATTTCTTCCAAATGTGTTCGCTATTAAACGTGCTGCTCAATATGCAAATTATAGCAATTTCATGACAGTCTTCGCCACTAATGAGATGAACAAACAAATCAAATACACTTCATCGAAGATCATCTTGGACAGCGGACCCATGCCTCTCAATAAACTCGGAGAGATGAAATTGTCCTAGTAGACTCCGTTTGTGTCATAAACACCTCACACACTGTTTTTTTACTTAGGGCGGACGATCCTCCTGAATGTGTGGCATGCAATTGCCAGCTATCAACAAAACATGTTTCAACTGAATGTGTTGACTTCATGCTTATCCGCTAATGATACTATGCCTGCGTATCCATGAAAGAATTATTTTCTGATGTGGACTCGTAGAGCATCCTGTCCTTTCTCAGAGAGAGGCTAAGATCTACGACTTGATATTCTTTCATGTCATCACTGTTTCACCAATCCCCCATTACTTCAACCATAGTAACTTCAATGGGAGAATTCTCATTATTAGGTGAATCACATCGAATTCACCGATGAGTTAGGAAACTGGTTTTTAGTGGTCTTCAGTTCGATTCGTCTCAGCAGCTACATCCCTAACAGGATTGCTTTAGAGGTTGTCGCCTTTCGTTTGCACAACTGAATTATACATGTCATTACATTAGCTTGTTCTGCAGCTCGTTTTGCAACTGCAGCTAAACAGGTTAAGAGCCGTTTCGGTGTTCCCAGCCTCATCTCCACAGACCATGTAGTCACAGGGCAGAAGGTTAAAGTTTAGAAATGAGCCACCAGCAACTTTCCACGGTAACACCTGATGCTGAACGCCCAGACATTGCGTCTGATACAATACAATTCATAGATGGTGAAAAGCTGAGCAGCTTTGGTGTGTCATATCTCTTGGCTGCAGTTTTCGTCCTGAAAAGACGCATTTTCCTTAAGAATGTCCACGGCGCCCGATAATGCAGCGAAGCTATGAAGTGAAGCAGAATTCTGTGATTTCTTCCTCTGTTTAATACGTGTTTCCAACTTTTGGAAGACCAGAGAACAATTTATTTCTAACTTGGTAAGAACTGTAGTGTTTCCAATGACAGCAAACGAGGAAACAGTGTCCCGCCCAGTGAGGACATGACTCGCAAGGTTGTTCAGCATGATGGCTTCGTGGATACTGACAAACAATATTAACGGACATGACATTACTAGTGGCAATAATACCTTCACGAAAGGTACTATTTTGACCAGAATTTCGTGCATTTCCACGTGCATGGTGTTAGCGAGATATGGAGGTACGTCTGTGTCATCTGAGTTGACGTTATTGTTATTGTGCTCATCACTAGTTGTGGGTCTGGGCCTGTGACAATGCGATGTGTACTCACTGACTGCTACAGAGACCTCACCTGGCTGATAATCATCCGTCTGGTTTGTTCTTCCTACATAGCAACGGTGAGAAAAAGGGTCTGCTGACGACGCTACCGCTCTTCGTAGTGTTAACAAAAAAGACGATTTAGTCCTCTCTAGATGGGGTGGGGAAGAGGGGGACATGCAGCAGGACTTTCTACGTAGTTTGAATTACTGGTGAAAACCACATACAAAATCGTGCATTTTCATCGCGAAGGATACGTCCCTTCATCTCTGAAGTGATAAAGTCAGACACTTTGTAACTGGTGAAACTGGTCATGGCATCGGTCCACAGGCAGCAAGGACGACTATCTCTGAAACCCCACAGTAAAAGTTTCAGTAGAAATCTTACACACTTTATTTCAACATTGGCTTGGTGGTAGATTGCATTTCCATTATTTGACCAAAGAGAGATGACGACAGTGAGTGAGATGTAATGAGAACAAAGTCTCTATTAGGGTACGAAAGCGTGCCCAGTTGAATTCATGTTCAATATTTAGCTCAAGAGTGGAAGCTATATCCCTGGCCTAACCGTGAATACTCGCACAATAATGTGTTCTCACAACTTCAGATAACAACTCTCTTTTGCCCAATATTCTACACACTCTATCCAAAAATTTCCTTTTTTTTACTGCCGATGAAGGAAAAGTAGAATTTTTCAAATATTTACTAAAAACGTAAGAAGATAAGCATTGCATTTGAAGAAATTTGTTTTCTCCCTCTTGTAAATCTGTCCCTTGCATTTGTGCAGTCTTATATGTGGTTACCTAACTTGGCCACAGGTAGATCTAGCAGTTTTCTGTTGAAGCCTTGAGAAAAAAAATGAGATGGGGGTGGGGGGGCATTGTAGGTCGTTCCAATGAAAAGATCTGACCAAATGCTATGCCACACACCAACTTACTATGCACAGAATGTCTACTGGGAGGAAACCCCTTAAAGAGGACAGGATGAAGCCGTGTACGAAAGGCAGGTAATACAGTCTGCAGTGTACGTAGCTGTTGATATCTTCTGCGAAAAAATATGGCAGCATCCTCCGGCTGCAATCAAATGAAAAGGCCACTCATCTTTTCTTCCAGTACAAAACAGTCATGATGGACAGTCACTGCGAAGCAGTTCTTTCACGATTGCGTCGTTCGTTGACTTCCCAGTTTTCTCTTTACACATATCTAGAGTCCACTATCTTTCGAATTTAGTGAATTTGGTGGTGAATCCTGATCTCAAGAGGTCTTTGAAGACTGGGCTCAGTGCCCAGCTCGCCGCAGATTGGTCAGTTAGTTTACCGCCCTCCCGTCAGCTGGAATTGTTCCTCATTCAATATTTCCCAAGATCGAACAATATTGTGTTAAGGAACATCGACATTCGGCATCGATATTGTTACGTCACAAGATTGAATATCAAAGGACCGCTATTGTTGCAGTACTGTGGGCGCCTAGTATCGGCGCTTACGAAGGCATTGTTACTGATGGTAGCGAAACATTTTGTCCTCTCATAAAAAAAACAAAACGCGACTGGCATCAGTCTGAACGGTGATCATTAACTATCTGACAACTTAATTCGGCAATAACATTTTCCAGACGTCCAATCGCTAGGCTCATATAGCCTTACATAGAAGCCACACTCGAACTATATTGCATAAATTTGAGAACAAGTTGTTGTGAAGAGATAACAGTGGCTCAGAGAGCACCCACAAGGTAAATATTTGGTAACAGATTGGTAAAAATACAGAAATTTATTGCCATGGTATTGGTTGTTCTTAGTACTCAGAATGGCGGAGCAGGAGAAATGCGTGCTATAATTCTTACATACAAAAAACATTAGGATGTATATAGAAATTCTAAATTTATATTCTTGGGGGATTAATGTTACAATTAGCAAATTAAAAAATGTTTGTAGCATCTTTCGAAGACATGAGATCTGTGGTAAAAACATTTAGATAGTGCCATATTAATCACTATAAACATGGATGCGAAATGATTTATTCGAAATTTTCAGATTTTTTAAATGTGTATAGACCAAGAAAGTAGTGAATATTTTCTTACCCCACCCACCGTTAAAATTGAGCTATTACCTAAATAAACGTGGAGACAAAATCGCGTCTAAATACGTACTGCCACCCTTTAGCCAAATATATCCGGCAGTTTCTTACGCCCAGGGGATCACTTTAAATGAAAATACAACAAACAAGAGTGTATTTTTTAGTGCAAGGTTCAACGCTTATTTGAAGAGTTGCCCCCCGCCCCGCCCCCCCTCTTCCCCCTCTCCCCCCCCCCCCCCCACAAAGAATTATTCTCACAGAGCTAAGGAACACGGCTACTTTACAGAGCAAAGGCCTATTATATTTTTTAATAATTTTTCGGACAGTGGCGCTCGGGGAAATTTTCCCTTTATCCCCTAAAAACTCTTCTTAGTGTTTGGTCGGTTTACCATTTGTCTTTACCGCTGATTATTACACATGAAAAAAAGAACAAATTTTTCTTGATATTTTCCTCAGATCTCAGATCCCGTAAAGCCGGCTTTCTTCAAGGCAAAATGCTGACTGACTACTCACAACCCTGTCGGTTTAAGATCCCCAAAGACGGGGAAGTGACCTATTGCTGCAAGGACACGGCCGAGCCTTGCATTGCAAGTATTGAACATGGCCGTCAAACCTTCACTCAAAACAAGTCCTGCGCGGTTTACAAGATCCTCAGGGCTAGTGCCCTCGAAAAATCTTTCTATTTCACTCACACTGTCTGTGGCCGCTGGGCTTTCCATTTTGAGTGCAAGGGGCTTGGTAAGTTCTTTTGTAATCTGTAATGGGTACGTACGTCCCGGTCGCAGAACCGCGGATATCGCCGGGTTTCCCATAATCCTACCGGTATTACTTCATTTTGGACCTCCGGAAATGCGATGGGGAAACCCTCTGCCCTTCACCTGTCACGTTGTTGTTTTTAAAACAAAATAAAGGGCGAGCACTATCATCATAATTATGAAAAGTAGGGCGAGAGAGAGAGACAGAGAGAGAGAGAGCAACCACCCAGTGAGCATTGTTTTTAAAATATAAAAAGGGAGAGGAAAGATTAGAAACACACACACTGTACGCAACACTTAAGTCAGACATATTGAATTAGACATATCATCACTGTTCACAAACTAGAATCATATCTATCATCAAAATAAAAAAATAAAAAAGAGAGATCGTTCTCACCACAGGGAAACGGAGACCCACTGTATCTAGCCACTAATGACACCTATTCTCTTCAGATATGCCACTGGACACTGAATTAAATGTCTATATTTTGAAATTCATGCAGCATTTTCAATGAATGGATCTTGTGTTTATAGCTGAAATCTAAATCCACCTGATACCTCTCCCAATGCGGTAACTTCGAAGTTTAGATCTATGTAAACACAATGGGCTGTCCATAGCAATGACATGATTTATGTTCATGATTAGATCTATATGTTTGCATGAGATTCCTTATTCAGAACAACAATTCACAGGAAAATGACATGAAGAATGAATGTCGTAAAGTAGGCATTAGGGAAGAAATAGTGCAAGAAGAAAAGTATCCAATTTAGGAAAGATTTAAGTGGTGAGAACAGTGGCAGAAAATACCCCCATGATCAAACTGTGAATTGTTGTGAAGTGTAACAGTCCCAATCATCATAATCACCAACTTGCATCATCGCAGTCAGTTTCATCAGCAAATGTCAGCTGCCATCATCAATATTACTTACAGTTACACCACCTTTGTGGTCTTCAAAACTGATTTTTGAAAATTGCCTTTACCATAGATTATTTTCTACTTACCATCACCTATACTGCCTGTATACTCAGTTGGTCCACGAATAATTATTTATTTGGGACAACAACAAAAATTCATAACAATAACAACAATGAGAAACAAGCAATATAACAGAAAAAATGCTCGTACTGTACACTTGTTATTACTCTCTTGAAAGGTCATTCAAAACTAATACTATTGTTACCTGTATTTGGGCCTGGAGAATTAAAAGGAGTGGGAACAAAAATTACCAGACTAGCAAAGAAGAGGTTTACTAAAATCTCACGCATCACTAGCATTTCCATCCCTTCATGAAAGATAGATACCCATGGAGCCTATATGTGGACATGCAGGATGGATGGACTAAGGGTCATTGATTAGATAACGACCCTGAGCAGCCTTATTCACGCATTTCTCCACCTGTAGTAGATTACTTCCAGATCAGAATTAGCCTTTAGATTTCCTCAAACTTATTATCAACTAGCAGAGGTCCCTGGCCCTGCCCGGGATAAATTGGTTTGAATATTAGTTTCAGTTCTGGGCGGTTATTATGGACCTGCTTCATCTTGCCTGTTCCTATTTGTTTATTCTATTTTTGTTTGTTTGTTTTAAAATAATTCTTACTGCTCTGCCTTTGTGAGTTGGCACCCTGCGCATTCCGTACAACAGCATGATTTGCGCACGGATTAGTGTGTTTGATAGTAAATACATCGCAGGAAGTAATAACGAAACCTTAAAATGGCGAACCATGACTCGAAATAAATCTAAATGGTGAGTCTGTAAGTGTGTTGGTAGGCCTACAGATTTTGTATCCAAACCACTGAAATGATGGCGAAACAATAAATTTCCAATTAAAAAAACTACACAGACTTCTATTGAAAACTGTGCACTCTTACATCCATTGTGATGCACCATATAAAATTTGAAGTCTGAGTGTTGAGTGGTTCAGAAGCCTTTTGCAAGGAAAAATCTCAAGTCCACAAATATTAGTATATAGATGATAACTTCTTTAGAGCTCTTGTCGAGCAGACTAACAATTATGCTGACGAAGGGTGTCTCTTTATTGAATATCGCCGCTCTCCATAACAGTGGTGCTGAAAGAGACTGCCGCAGCAACAGCACCAGAATTATTTTTTTTTAGCCAGTTTACTGAATGGTGTTATTTCATGCATTTTCATGGCCAAACGATTGTGGAGTTACATTTTACTTATTAGAAATTGAAGAAAAGTGCAAATTAATGATGATGTTGCTGCAGCAACAATAACAACCATCTTCATCACCACACAAACACATATCATATATCACATACATAATTATATTTTAAACCTTCATCCAATTTCCACCAATTTTTGTTTTAACAGATATTTAAAAACTTTAAAAATAAAAAAGTTATGACATTTTTTGAAAGACAACCATTTTTTTTTTCAAATTTTGTCCAAACTGTTCTAGCACTGAGGGAAAGATTTCATGGACATATCTGGCAAAAAAGGGTTAACCAGTAAATCTATAAAATCACTTTTGCCAGAAGAGAAACATGATTCTTTTCTTAACTACTGGGGTCCCAGTAATGTATTTATTTGGCTGATTCTGGCAAAAGTGCTTTTCAAAGTCACATGCTGGTTTCACATTGAAATCACACTAAAAGTAATAAAGTGAACTGATTTAACACTGTGTAAAATACGTTTCTCCTCTGCAGCCTCACCAACATCCCTATACATTAGGGCAGAAGCAGCTAAAATTGGGTGGTTGCTTTCCCACCTTAATTCCACAACTGTGGGCCATTCTGGCAAATGTATGGGTCATTTGTGCTGAAAAAGAGCAATTGATAAAATGTCCTGATTTATCCAGAGCTTCCTCTATGATATTATACATGTCAGTTGTTGACAGTGCAGCATCAAACAGAAATCACTCTGCAAATTATGGAAACAACAGCATGATTTAAAATGTTTGTTGTTGACCAAGTGCAAGCTCTGGTCTGGATCATGTCCTGACAAAATTTAAAAAAGAAAAAAAAGGCCCAGCATCTCTCATTTCAGTTGCCACTGTTATAGAAATTTGAAACAAACCTGATTCTAAACTTAAGTCATGGCTGGGCTGCTTTCTTTAGCTCTGAATTTCTATGTTGACACAATTGATAGAAAATTGCACAATTTGAAAAGGAACATTATTTCTATTAGTTCTGTCCATTATCATTTAGTGCAATGAAATATTGCAGTAGCGCTGAACTCACCTGCTATTTTCCTTTACTTTTTTCACTGTTACAGTCATCATGGCTGTACACCCAGTTTTTTTTGAAGCTCTTTGTAGGTTTTGAGACTTTGCTTGAGGAGCTGTGCCATGTTGACAATAATAGACTTTCTGAAATTTTGAAAGGTTTAAGAATTTAGAAGAAAAAAAAGGGACACTGTTCTTGCTTGACAGGTAATGAGAATCACTAAGTAGCCTACCAGACATCAGTGACTTAAAAAGAATAAATGACATCCTCTCCAATAATTATAAATGAGAATAATATATTTATTTATTTTAATTTGATCAAACTTGCCTAGATTAAATTCTGTAAAATGTACACAAAATTATGCTGGACTAAACATGATTACAGCTGAATCCTTATTTTAAAAAAAAAGTGGAATTGAAACAAAATGCAGTAACTTCAGTTTGTCAAGTTTAAATTTTATTTTAATTTAAAAAAAACAAATTCAAAACTAAACTTGAATCGTGTTATCATTCGCATCCAAAATAAAGAGAAAACACAGATTCGATACTGGTAATAAATTCAGTTTGGTAGGGGATGTTACCATGGATGTTATAATACATCAATTCATAAATTGATTCAACATAGCCGCTACTGTCTTAACGGACAACCAACACATAAAATTAAACAAACCTTGAAAGCGATACGTTGTCCAAGAAGCTTTCTGACTCTGCCAACACGAACGGTGGTAAATGTGAATGACTGAAATATATCCAACCATTCAGTCGCTCGCTCTGCCTCGGTCTCCGTCAATCTAATAACAGCATGGAAATGCTCAGGATGTGCCTGAAGTTCTTCGTAAGTACTAACTTGATAATTATAATTCATATCCATCTGGAAGGATGCTCTATGGATTTAAGAAAAACAAATAATGAAATTTTGCAAGTGGGAAGCCAACCCCAGCCCCAGTCCCCTTTTTACATTTTAAGACCAATCCAGTCATCCAATATGCCTTTTCCAATAACATTGTTTGGTGAGTCTGTAAGTGTGTTGGTAGGCCTACAGATTTTGTATCCAAACCACTGAAATCTATAATTACGCATTGTTGGTTGAACACAGAATTCTGTGATCCAAATAAACTGCCAAGGCCTCTGCATTGGGCTACACTACAAAACCCTTATTAGGTTTACATCCAGCTCGATCTAGATTTCTAGGAAACCCTTACAACTAGATCTAAATTTGATTCAAAATGCATACAGATCTTGATTTACGTCTGGATTTTTTTCTTTTGTCCCCTGTAAAAAGTATTCTTTGAGGTGCAAAAAAAAAAAGGACCTGGATCTGGACACATTTTAACACTAAGAATGAATGTTCAATGAATGTTCACTATAAATAATTAGCAATTTGAAATTTATGGCAAACCTACCCCAAGCCGAGTAGCTAGCTGTGGATGCGCAATGTTATTTATGATTACTACATTTTATTCTTTTTAGCAGCACACTAAATATTTAATTACACGTACTCTGGAAACATTAAGTTACAGTTGTTTTTGTTTGTTTTTTTGTTTGGTTTTTTTACTTATTCTATTTTATACGACAGTCAATTTGGGGTTATCAGGTTGTTATCTGAATGTTTAATAAAAAATGTATTATTTTATGGCAATTCTTTCCATTCCATTGAATTCTCCACCATTGAAAACCACAGTAAAGATACCAAAATTATATTTGTCCCTTTTTTAGATTGAAAAATACAACATGTTATGGTTTTCATTGCTTTTTGAGGCGGCCATTTTTAATTTATGCAAATTAGGGCCAGATAATGCAGCCACAACATGTGTCCTACCCTAAAATGTTTTGGTTTGGTATAAGGTATTGCTATGCCAAGTAGTTCCTTTCTAATCAGAAGTGCAGGTTTTAGTGGGTTTTTCAGGCTAAGTCAGTCGACTATACGCCCTGTTTCAGAAAAAGCAACTCGACAGGTCAGGGGCAGATGGTTTCCCCTCTGCATTTCCGGATGTCCGAAATGACGTCCTACCGACAGGCTTGCGGGAAACCCGGCGATATCCGCGGTTCTGCGTCCCGGCCGGTGCAGGCATGTCGGAATTTATGGATTTTCTCATATTTTCCTCTCCCTAATCCCATGGTGGGCAGGATCGAGCACCTAGTCTTCTCGAATAACAAAAAAATTAATTCTGAAGACCCTTGTGCACGTTGCGCGTTGTAAAGATACCTTGGCAGTTGGAATCCGAGAAGAGCAGGCCGAATGATTTAAATTGAATTTAAATAAGATTAAATAAAATGCATCCTTAACACATCCACACCCCCCCCCCCCACACTCCCGAAAACCAAAACCGCCGACAAACAGTGCACTGCGGCGCCGATGTGTCGGCTCCAACTGCTACCTGATTTAATAACTTCTTTACTCGTTTACAAAACTTTTTCCAGATCTATACAAAATATCTCTTCAAGAATTTTACCAATCTGATAAAATAGTATGAATGTATTTAATTCTATGTTAAACTTTACAGCTCTGAATACAAAATATAAATAATGACAGTCTACCCAAATAGACCGTGGCGGGCGCAAAGTGGCCGTTACAGTTCCGACGCGCCGTTAAACCCAAACTCAAACTCAAGACACACGCGTGCCTACGAAAAGAATGTTTAAAAAATGGGAGTTTAAGTTGTTGGAGATGGTACATCATGGGAGGTAGTAGAGTAAACAAGGCGCCTTGTGTCGCTTTTCTTTACGAGATTGGAACTATTGAAAATCGTCATTTTAACCCAACTGCTCTTGATCTAAAATACCTACGAAATGCACCCAATGTTACTCCTTAGAATTTCGGCTTACGCAATTTGCACTGTACCAAAAATACTAGATAGATACGATGAGACAGCTAGGGGTTCTCGCAGCTCCACCTAGAGACTTATTTCCATGACCGGACACAAAGGTCGGAAGAAGGGAGTATTTGATCTTATCAGTTTAATATCTGTGCCTATACTAACGTGGACAGTAATGCAGTTTCCAAATAATAATGTGGAGTGTAATACAATAGCCAGGCAGTAATGTGAAGAGGAGAACACAATACCCCAAAAAAAAAAATAATGTGGAGAGTAATACAATAGCCAGACAGTGGTGCAAAGAGGAGAACACAGTACTCAAAAAGTAATATGGAGAGTAATACAATTCCCACGAAGTAATGTGTAGAGTTATACAAGCTAAAACAAAGATGTGTTTGGTGAAGGAGATGAAGAGTTACATCTGTATTCCTTACAGGCCCTGACGTGCCGACATCTGGTGAGAAATGCAGTGAAGGGGCTTTAGCGCATAGGATAAATGTTACGATAACTATACCTGTGGGACAAGACATCCCTGTTCCTGACCTAACACTACTTTTAAACGGGAAACCGGTAAAGAAACTGCGTTGTTGTTGATGTCGTTGTTATCATTGTTGTTTTTGTTGTTGTGCCTGTGTAGGCGGTTCGGTTGGTGGGCGCTTCTGGTGGGTAATTTAAAAGTTGTTTCTAATCGGAGGGATGAAACAAAAAAAAACCCTAGAGCCCCGCTAGGTCTTAACGTCTTAGTTTCTGTTTTACCCTGGGCTCTAGAGGAAAACAACCAATTAGTGACCTCTGTGTTTTGGCAATAAATCGATCAACCCCTGAAAAGGACAGTGCCTTAGAACTGCCCTCCTACCTCTACATCTGTCCTCCTTCTGCACCTCTCATGGCGTTCACCACGAAATATAAAAAAAAAAGACAGACAAAAAACGACTTACAACGAAGAACGGCACAACAATAAAGAATAGGAGGTCAACATCATTAGGCTGACCCCCCCGAGAAACCAAACGACCTCATCCAGAGATGAAGTTGTCCTTGGTAGACTCCGTCTGGGTCATACCCACCTCACACACCGTTTGTTATTCAGGGGGGAAGATGCCCTTGATTGTGTGCCATGCAATTGCTATCTATGAATAAAACATAATATTTATTTTACCTGAATGCATATCCGAAGAAAGCACTATGTCTGCCGATCCATGAAAGATTTATTTTCTGACGTGGACCCGCAGCGCATCCTGTCCTTTCTGGGAGAGGCTAAGATCTCCAGGTACAACTTGATCTAATAACGTTTAAACTCGTTTACAAAACTATTCCCAGATCTACAAAAAAACAATATTTTTAGAATTTCACCGATGTGTTAAAAGTATATAAATGTATGTAGTTCTATGTTAAACTTAACGGCTCTGAATACGAAACATAAATAAAGAATGTGTACCCAAATAGACGGTGAAGGGCATAGAGCGGCTGTTATCGTGCCGACGTGGCGTAAAAACCCAAATTCAAACATGCAAAGCCTCTTGGGCACCTTGACATGGTGATCGGGACGTCGTAGGGAAATGTTTCTGAGCGACCGCAGGATGAAAGGCCTAGCTCATCTCCAAATGCAGTTTTGTTACCCACCCCACAGGGAATATCTAAATCACCTCACCTGTCACCTGTCGGCTTCATCGTCATCGATGTTAGCTGCTACAGTGGATGTCACGACAAAATCTCCTCCACCCAATCCTGTCCTTAGCTTTCCTAGTTAGTTCACTTATTTCCAGCTGGCTGACTTTCTTGATGTTATCGTGATATGTAATGGGTGGTCTTCCTTGTTTTCTCTTTGTTTCTGTCTTTCCTTGAAGGATTGATATCATAAGGGCCGTGCTTTTGTTTCGGGCCGCGTGGCCGATGTATGCCAAGCTGTTCTAAGATGCTTGTATTTGTTCTCCTTTCTGTCCAACTTATTCTGAGTAGCCTTCTGTAAAGCCACATTTCAGCTGCCTCCAATCTTGTTATGTCTGCCTTTTTGAGTGTCCAGGCTTCACAACCATATAGTAGGACTGGCCAGATCAAGCACTTAAGTATGTTCACTTTGAGGTCCGTTGGTGTGCCTCTATCCTTCCAAATGTTGTTGAGTTGAACCATTTTGTGTTTGCCATTCCTATCCTTGTTTTTATGTCCTTTGAGCAGCTTCCATCTTGCGATTTATGTGATCCTAGGTATTTGAAATCAGTCACTTTTTCTAGTGCTGTTTTGTTTACTAGTATCTCATGGTGTTCATGGTGCCCTGTTCCAGTATGCATGACTTTCGTTTTCTTAGCATTTAGGTGTAGGCCTGCTGTCTTGCCCGCTTCATCCACTCTGTGCAACACTCTTTTCATGCTGGTGATGTTATCTGACATAAGAGCTGTGTCATCAGCGTAGCGAAGGTTTGTGATGTTTCGGCCTCCGATCTTTATTCCCATATCTTCTATGTCTGCGTTTCTCATGATCTGCTCAGTATAAATATTGAAAAGATGAGGTGAAAGTATGCAACCCTGTCTGACTCCTTTCTCGATGTTGAAATATGGACAGTTCTCATTGTTCCATCTAATCGTTGCCTTTTGTTCGTGGTATAATGCAGCGATGAGGGTCACAAGGTGTTTCGGGAATCCCATCTTAATCATTATATCGAACAGGTGATGGTGCCTAACGCTGTCGAACGCTTTGCTGTAGTCTATGAACGTGATGAAGGCTTCGTTTCCATTGCTTCTTATCTGTTCAATCATTATTTGTAGTATGAAGAGCATGTCAGGGGTTCCTCTGTTGGTCCTGTAACCAGCTTGACATTCTGATAGTTCCTCTTCTACCTTAGATTTCATTCTGTTGAGTATGATGATGAGCAGGATTTTGCTGGTGTGACTGATGAGGGCGATGGTTCTATAATTTCCACAGTCTTTGACATTGCCGCTTTTGTATAGCATGACGAATTCTTGTAGCTTCCAGTCTGTTGGCCATTCATTTGTCTGCCAAATTTTGCATATCATTTGGTGGAGTGCTTTTATTCCTGATTCGCTGGTATGTTTCAGGAGTTCACCTGGTATGTTGTCTAATCCAGGGGATTTTCCATTCTTTATTTGTTTTATTGCAGCCTGTACTTCCTCCAAGAGAGGTTCTGGTTCTTTATCTATCTGTTGTGAGTCTGGTTGTTGGAGGTCCCTCGGGTCTGGTCTGATGTTGTCCGCAAACAGCATCTTGCCGTATTCGTGCCATCTTGAGAGCACATCTTTTGTGTTTGTCAGTGTTGTGCCTTCTTTGTTGTTCAGACTCAAGTTCTGTGGTTGGAAATCCCACTTTTTTACTTTTCTTATTTGTTCAAACATTTCTTTTGACTTTCTTTGTGTATTACATTCTGTTATGTTTGCATACTCTCTTTCTGACCATGCATTCTTGTCTCTTCTGATCTTTGTTTGGATTTCCTTCTTCAGTGCATGATATTCATCTTGTTTACTAAGTTTTCTGGCTTTGCTCTTTCTTTTTGCAAGCTCTATCACCTCTTCACTGATGTATGGTTTGGGAGTTTTCCTCGTTCTTTTCCCGAGTTTCGATTCAGCTGTTTCACTCCAAATTCTTTTCATGTCTTTCCACAGTGTATCTGGGTGTCTTTCTTCAGCTGACCACTCCTTGAGTAATGCTGAGAAACGGTTTTCTGTTTCGATCTGAAAAGCATTGCTGGTTTCAGGGTCTTTCAGTTTGTCAATATCTAAATAGGAACTAAAAATAAAATGATGTTCGTAAAGTTTTGTTTTTTTTATAATATGTAATGTTACTGTTTTAATATATCTCATTATAAGCATATTTCATCCATTTATTTCTGAGTTTTCTTGTTTTTTATTTGAAGTTTGGGGGGGGGGGGGCGCGGGGGGGCTCTTGCATACAAAACAAAAACAACATTTCTTTTGTTGTGTGAACAAATTAAATATTCAGCAACTCCCACCATTTATTATCACTTTTTTATAAGCGTAATTTACACAAAAAAGGTACAGCATGACAGTATTATCGACTGAAATCAATATTAAATTTTGGAAGCAAAAAACAAAAATGCTAGTAGAAAAAAAAATATTATACCCCTGGTGATGAGTAAAGCAAAGACAAGCGCTTGACTGAGTCACTTCTACAAGACGCTCTCAGCGGTTCATACCAAAAAGCACTCAATTCAAATGGTGCATGCATATTACACACACCCAAATTATAATTTTGAAATGTCCAATAATTTGGCTTTTTTCTTTTTTTTATCTGAAATTGTTTTCTCATTGCCCAAATACTGATCCTTGACATTCAGAATGGTTATCATAAGAGCTGTAGATATCTTAAGACAACATTAGGAGTGAGTCGGTGAAATCCCGCGTACTGCGAGGAATATTTAAAATGAAGCCACTTTTTTACACTCTGATGAAGTCAAATACATATAAACTGGATTTCGGGATAACCAACTTTGTGACTGAATTTCATATTTCAGATCCTAAATTGCAGCACTGCTGCATGCGATCATTCCAGGCAGTCCAGATGGTTACACCATGGCTGTACCTGCCACCGAGATAACAAAACAGGTTACACATTGGTTTTTACGGACTTTGCAACGACTAAGTACTCTAAGAAACAGGTCGGCACTCGACTTTCTAATTACCGTACTCTGCGAGCCATATACGGTACGTGCCTGTGGCCACAAGTGATCTAGTATGAAGCTTGTGAATTGTGGTTTATTTTAAGAAGGCACTGTTGCGTTGCTTGGATGGATCCGTTGTCTCTATAGAAAATCATCGCCTTCCACATCAGTGATAAAAGAAACTTTCACAGAGACCTGGACCTCTCTTCCTTCACCGGAATCAGCGAATTCTAGTGAAGGGCGAGGCCAAATCTCTAGAACTTAGACACAATAAAAAAGTAATTTTCATCCGAATTATGAAACAAACTCTCCTGTCAAAAAGCTCTTAACATCCTAAAGTCCATCTCGGGAACGGTGTGGGCGCGGATCGATTCTCCATGCTACAACAGTTATCCTACCGCTCCTTGACTAGATCCAAACTAGACTATGGTTTTATCGCCTAGGGAGCAGCTGAACAATCATGCCTGAAAATGCTAGACCCCGTGCACCATCAAGGGCTGCGTCTTGTTCTGGGTGCTTCCCGCCCCGCACGTCTTCAGTTGAAAGTCCGTATGTGGAGGCAAATGAAGCTTCCCTGTCTTCAGTACGGATACAATTGTCTTCTCATCCAGACAATCCCGCTTACAATTAGGTCTTCAGTGCAACATGCATTCAAAATTTTGAATCTTTTCAGGGTATCACCCCTCCTTTTTGATTTCGGGTTCAGTATCTGCTGGCAAAAGGCCAGCCTACCATGGCTAACACATATACCAAACATTTTTTACGGTGTCGCGGCATGTCTGAAGAAAAACACCATGCTAGAAACGTACAAATTATATGTTTAGAGAAGTCATCAATAAATACTCTGACCCCAAGGAGCAAGGCTTCCTCATAATCAAATAATAAGTGATTACCCTTCGAATATTAATTCTAGAATTACTACACTTATCAGATCGAGCCCAACTCCAAGCCCATTTAGTCAGTTCAGCATTCTATTCTGCCTCGCTATTTGCGTTTGTTATAATCCAACACCTCTCACCGAAAAGCATCTTTTAGGGACCTACACTTTATGAACTGGTCCACAATCAGTGATTAACAAAGACGAAGAAGACTTGAATACACCTAGAAGCGAGCTTGCGGAAAGCCTTATTCGTCAACAAGCTTCGCCGCAGGTAGCAGAACAGTGGGGGAAAAAATTTAATAGGATCATAATCAAAGTTTGACCTGATTTTACCTATGCAGAATTTTCACTATGCGGTCGTTTTCATCCTACTCGAAAGGTAAAGAGTTTGTGTGGGTTTTTTCTTTGTTTGAGGTAATCTAAGAATAATACTCTATGCACATCAAGAGCTATCAAAGCAGAACAGTATAGTCTAGATCTAGATTTAACTGTGATCAAAATCAGTCGAACGTATCAAGAACATCAATTCGCTGGATAGGTCGATCTAACCTATACCGCAACGGCAGATAGCCACTTCTCCGAGTTCGCTGCACATTATTGTGTCACAGAGATGCCACTTACGCACTTTTTGCTTAATGGGTCCTTTTCGAGAAACTTTACGAGATGGTAGAATAACAAAATCTCTGGCTATGAATATGAAAATGAAAATTTGCCGTTATATTTTAAAACATGGATTTAAAAAAATGGGCATGTATAAGTATGTTAGTATGAATGAATGGTATTTTCAGATTAGTTTAGTTTGTAAATTGCTGCATTCCTGTCCTGTTGACAAGCATAGTCAGCTCTCTAGATTTTGCAATGCATAGCACCCGTTTCATTGTTTTAGACACATGTTTGTATTTCTATGTGAATGTGATGCAGCGAGACGTCCTAATATAAGGATCTTACTACTTAAATTCTGATTACCCTCTGCAGAGGGCCACGCCTCGCCCCTGCTGACCCCAAACCTTTTTGCACAGGCGAACTCCAAAGATCAAAGGGAGGCGCCTCAAATGTTATATTATCAACTTCCCAACCTGGGCGCTTCATTATCTTTTCTGATACGCTGTCTTGCCTCCAGGCTTTAAAAAAAACCAAACATGAAATCACGCCCTGTCCAACGGGGAATATGAAATTGTTCTCTGTTGGATCCCTGGCCACACTGGCATCAAGGGAAATGAAACAGCAGACTTCCTGGCTCCTAACTTGGAGACTCATATCTCTCAACGATACCGGAAAAATGAAATTTTCTTAGTCGTCTCGACTGATCATACCCACCCCACACACTTTTTTTTATTTTACTCAGGAAGGAAAATTCCCCCCCGAATGTTGTGCATGCAATTGCCCAGTATCAATAAAATGTATTTTAACTGAATTTACTAGACTTAATGCATATCCGAAGAAGGCACTATGCCTGCAGATCAGTGAAAGAATTATTTTCTCACGTGGACCTGCAGCACGTCCAGTCCTGTCTGAGAGAGGCTTAGGTCTACAACTTAATTTAAAGACATTTCTTCTCATTTACAAAAATCTTTTCAGATCCACACAAAACATTTTTTGAGAAGTTTACAAATGTAAGAAAGTTTATAAGGAACTATTAGTATTAGTGAAAATTAAATTCATGAAGTTCTGAATACCAAACATAAATAAAATACCGAAACTGGATGGTGAAAGTCGTAAAGTTCTCGTGCCCACGAGCCGTAAATCCCGAACTGAAAGTCATTAGTGTCAAATAGGATGCAGTGATGAAATGCTCGACGGCTGTCTTTACTGAAACACTTCCTGTTGCACGACTGTCCTCGCCAGATATAAATACATCAGAAGCCGGCGTTCTTCATGGCATTAGGAATCAAAGCGGCGGGCCTTGTGAATTTGACCTACCCTCAAACAGACAAGTAACTTACTGCTGTCAGGAGGATATAAGGCCTTGCATCGCAACCATTGTCGTTCAAGGTGAACTGATCACCCAGAATAGGACCTGCGCTGTCTACACGGTGCCTGTGTGGGCAATGTCGAAGAAATTCGAGTTTTACGTTACGGCCTGTTATGAGAAAAGTCGCCCCCTCTCCTGCACTGTTCATGATTTGGCAGGTGTGTGCAAAGGATTGTATGTGTTTATTTTTTCTGTCTCAATTTGTCTTTCTTTCTTTCCCTTGTTTTTTTCTTCCTTTTTTTCATTCCATGTATCAGCTTTTCTTTCCTTCTATCTTCTTTGTTTCTTTCTTTCTATCTTCTTTTTCTTTTTCTTTCACTCTGTTTTTCTTTCTTGCTTTTTCCTCGCTTTGTAAGTTCGTCTGTCTCTCTGTTTTCCTTTCTGTCTTTAACTTTGTTTGTTTTTTCTTTCTGTTGTTTTTTTTCCAGTGCCTCTTTCTTTCGTCATTGTTTGTTTCTTTATTTCTCTCTCTCTCTCTCTGTCTTTCTTTATTTGTTTGTTTCTTACTTTCTCGCTGTCTTTCTCTTTTTTAATTTTTTTTTTCTTTTTGTCAGTCTGTTGTTTTTTTTGTTCTCTTTCTTTCTTTCATTCTTACTTTCTTTTCTCTCTGTTTGTTGTTTCTTCCTGTCATTCCTTCTTTTATTTTCCTTTCTTTTTAACTAGCGATACTAGAGCAAGCAGGAGGGACATCTGACTGGACAGCATATAAAAGTTACCTGGTGGCTGCTGCATGTGTAGTGGGTGTGGCACTGCTCCTCGCCCCCGTGGCTTACTACTACTTTTCTAAAAGACACTAAAAGAGAATATCCACTGCTGAACGTTTACTACCAACTGAATGGTCTCTTGACTCTCCCAGAGTTGTGTGGACGACTGTCCTGTTCACGGGTGAATTTTGATCATTACGTAATATTATACATATATATATAATCGAATGTCGTCGGTTGCTGTTGGTACCTTTAGTCGATTTTTGGGCAAATTCACTTTTAAAAAAAAAATGAAATCTATAGCTTGAGACGAATCTGCTGCACTTGAAAAAATGAAAAAATTCTGCTTTGTAGTGGAAAAAAGCGATGATGTAATTCCGTGTTATAACCTCGGTAACGTTCAGCTGGCGGAATGTCGGCGCTTGAACCTCGCGAAAATCGTTTGGGGGGTTATGCAACTCTGGCCACGGTCAATTGTTGGCGCTTGAACCTCGCTAAACGTTTAGTTTATTAGGGTTTCATGGTAAACGTTTAGTAAACCTTTAATAGCGTGGCTATTACATGTATCAATTATTGGTGCTTGAAAAAGAAGAAAAAATGAACATCGGATGTAACCTTAATGTAAAAATCATTATTTCGTAGTAGTGCATGATTGTATCATGTTAACAAATAACGAGACTGAAGAAGGGCAGTCATGAACCATACCCTGTAACTCATAATTAATTTAAAGGGTTTGGAGATACAGGGAATAGGTCGTTGTGTGCAAAATTCACCCACGCATGCACACACACAGGCACACAGAGTAATTTGGTTTTGATATGTTCGAAATGACTTTTTCTTTTCTCACTACTTTATATAATTATAGTTATGTGCCAGTAAAATCATTGAGTCTGGGGACGGATAAAAAGTGGTCACTTTGAAATAGCCCAGATCTCAACCGGCGTATATTTTGCGTCCGAAGTCAAGAGATATTGTCATTAATGTAATCGCCGACAGTTGGGTAAACTTGAATGAATAGATCAAAGGAAGAGGCGGCGGCGAGTTTACAGTCTTTGAAGTTGCCGCTCAATGGATTGGACACCGTCTTTGAAGAAAGAAAGACAAGACAGGCGAATATGGGCAGATATATTATAGTGCTTCATTCTGTCAATGGCTCATCTCAGAGCTCTCGACAATATATTATATTATTATCTATGCTGAATTCTCTCTCTCTCTCTCTCTCTTTCTCTCTCTCTCTCTTTCTCTCTCTCTCTCTTTCTCTCTCTCTCTCTCTCTTTCTTTCTCTCTCTCTCTCTCTTTCTTTCTCTCTCTCTCTCTCTTTCTTTCTCTCTCTCTCTCTCTTTCTCTCTTCTTTCTCTCCCCCTCTCTGTCTCCCTGTGTCGGTCTGTCGGTCTCAGTTGTGGGCGCTTCGGTTGTCTCCTCCTCCAGTACTACCATTCTGTTACGTTATGTCTATCGCCTTACTTATTGCCAGCATAATGTGACTAAATTGTCGTGTCGACGAGCGTTCCCCTAATTCAAAACTTTCTCCCTCTCTCTCTCTCTCTCTCTCTCCCTCTCTCTCTCTCTCCCTCTCTCTCCCTCTTTTCACCAATATGTTAAAATTATATAAATGTATTAATTTGCTTCCGCACTGGGCTTGACAGCTCTGAATACGAAATTCAATCACAAAGACAGTGTGCCCAAATAGACCGTGAAGGGCTCCAAGAGGCCGTTATCGTGCCCTACGCGCCGTATAACTCAAACTCATCAAAGTCAAACTCTAGGTACCCCAAACTGATTTTGGAAAATGGCTATATCAATAAGTTTTGTCTTCCAGTGGATAGATCTCAGTATTCTAAGAATTTTGATACCAAATGTATCTCTGTATCTCCATATTTAAGAAAGATAAATGACATTTTAATTTTTTTTTAAATTTGTGGTAACGGTGTCATCAGTTGCGAAGCCAACTTTGACCTCCCATGAAATGACGGTTTATTGAGCCATGGCATTAAATATTCTCAGTACCCACGGTAAGAGGGTGTACACTACTCTTAATTTTTTTCGAGGGGTATAAACAAAATACAAGCATCTCGTTTTACATTTTTTTAGTCAGCAAACGTCATCCGACGTCACTTTTTGTGAACACTTTGTGTAACAGGGGAGACAAAAAATGATGTTTTTTGTTTTTTTTAATTGAAAAGGAGGTCAACCGTGTCACCATCGACTTAGCACTGAGTGGGTCTCTATAAACAGTCGGCGCTTCGATCCCAAACATTCCCCATGTCTCATTTTGGCATCCCCTTATAATAAAAAGGCTGAGGTTTATTTTGCGTATTATTTTGCTCCTGATCAATAAAAGTTTCCGCTAGTTTCTCGGTCTACAAACTTTTCAACAAATGATTTTCAAAAGAATTTCAACTTAAAACACAGGGGAAAATACACTGAGTTAAACCTCATTTATCTGGATTTCTGTGTGAGTTATTTCCAAACACGTGCGCAACACCATATTGATGCGCCGCGACCCTTTGTTATGATGGGGTCAATTCGGTGCGCGCGGCTCAGAGCAAAAACGGCAAGACTATGTCCGGTTCAAGCGACAAAAAACACACAGCGAAACATTAAACAATACAAAAGGAAGCATATTTAAGCATTGATCTTTATTGTAGGATACATGGCGTTTCACATAAATACAAAGCAGTAATAATACTTAATAGCCTAATGTAATGTTGGCCTAAAATTATGCCAAAACGGGATTTCAGTCCTTTAGCGGTCCAGTTTAGGGCACCTACTAACACACACATACACAAGTAAAATTAATGTTAACTTTTTTATAAATGAAACAGAAAAGATCCATGGATATTCAGAATGTAGTATAATGGCTCTTCAGCTGTTGTTTAATAACCATACCAATAGCTAGTCCAAAATGAATTTTGAAAGTCAAAATATCCATTCTTTCACTGTTTAAATGAGTAGAAATTTTAATTCCAAGAAGTTTGGTACCAAACTTTTGGCTTTCGCTAAGTATTTACAGAAGTTATGCCACTCGGAAATTTTGAGAAAATGACCATTTTGGGCAACATGACGAGAGGGCATGTCTATGGCGCCATATCTCTAGAAGTTATCATCACTAATCATCCAAACTTGGTAAACACAGGGCCATGCACATAGATAACATTTTTATTTTTTAATAACAACCTCTAATTTAGGGGGCCCCTGAATTCAAACAAACATCATTAGAAAGAAGAGATTCAGTTCTTTAATTTTAATTCATACCAAACACCAAACAAGCAATGCTCGAACAAACGGACCACACAACGACAAAAACAGTCGATTTTAGCTGAAATTCGCTGCCGCGGCGGGCATTTTGGACTAGCTAGTAGTACTAGTTGTACTATGTTCAATCTCTCTCAGTCAAACACTAAGGCAGAGATCTCCAAATCTGACGCCAACGGAAACTACAAAATTCTTCGGGGACTTTTTGGGACGTGTAAACTTTTTTGTGTGTTTATTGATGATCTTTCACCTTTCACCTAGGCATTGTCCATCCACTGCAGGATGTTGCCCTCCGACTATGTCTTCCATTCCTTTCTGTCTGTTGTCTTAATCATCCATGCTGTCTCCTCCCCCCACCCCCCCCCCTTTTAATATCACCGTGCCATCTTCTTCTTGGTCTTCCACGTCGTCTTTTTCCTGCCTGTGGTTGCCATTCAGTGCAGCGTTTTGTCCATCCATTGTCATTCATCCTTCTCACATGTCCGGCCCAAATCCACTTTTGTTGGAGCATGAATTATGAGACGTCATAATTGTATGTGGAGTCTGAAAGCAAGTTAGATTGGCCGGTGCATGTCTGTATACATAGTTTCCAGGGCCAGGTGATAAACTATCGTAACATAGTTTTTATAAATTTTCCAGTATGAAAAAAATGATAACTTGTTTTATCAGACTTCCTAGGTACTATGTTTTACAAATCTGCTTAAATCTTAGTTTTCAGAATTTAACCCTTTATTTATAGCACAATCTGCGGGCTCCTAAGGACTCTAAGCTCGCCAAATAGCGCAGATTTTGAAACAGAGTTACGATATTTTACCAGGCGGCACTCAAGTTTACTAAACCTGGTAATTTTATTAATACTAATAGTAGTATGCTTTTGTACTACAGTGATTTGCATTTGTTTACCATTATCACAGCCACCCACATACGATAATGTTGTTATAACTTATATGTTGGAACAGTTTATTTTTATTTTTGCTCTATTTTCCATCCGTCTTTTTTTTTTCGGATATACGGAAATGTTTAAGTTTAACGTCGTTTTGTTGAAATGGCACTAGAATTTGGTGCACCAGAGTTCCAAGTTTTCTTATCTGAATAAATATGTTTCAACTTCATAGCTGTGTTAGCTGTTTTTTTTTTAGCACCACTAGACCAGGTACTCAAGTATAAGCCAGGTTCCCATTCTGTCGGTGTGTCTGTCAGTCTGTGTCTGTCTGTCCGTCCGTCTGCCGCAGGCTGAAATACGCAAACAAACGAAGCTAAAAGACGTAGTGGAATTCATGCTACAGCAAATTTTAATGTATAATTGGGCCGGACACGTGGGGAGGATGAATAATAATAATAATAATAATAATAATAATAATAATAATAATAATAATAATAATAATAATTGATTTATATAGCGCCAAAATCCACTTAAAGTGCTCGGTGGCGCTTAACAAACACATAGAATACACAGTCTCAAACACTCCAGTATATCACACCTACACACTAACACATCCAAAGATACATTTCAGTAACAGTTCTAGTATCATCTATAAATCATACACTTTTTTGAAAAGCAATGTTTTGAGTTTCGATTTGAAGTGCTCTATTGAATTAGTTGTTTTTATACCATAGTTCAGATTGTTCCAAAGTTTTTGGGCACAGATGGAAAATGCCCTTTCTCCAAGCATTGTTCTGGATCTAGGCATGCAGAGCTGACTGTCACTTAAGGACCTTAAATTGCATTGTCATTGACAATAGGTGGACAAAACGCTGCACTGAATGGCAGCCTAGGACAGGAAAAAGAACAAGAGGACGACCAGGAAGGAGATAGTAGGATGATATTAAAAAGACGAAGACAGGAGGAACGACATGGACGAAGCAAACAGAAGACAAAAGAGAATGGAAAGCATTGTCCGAGAACTACATCCTGCACTGGCTGGACAACACCTAGAAGAAGAAGAAGGAAAACAAAGAAAAACAGAGTATTTCCAAAACGAAGGTGTCCGCGTAACTTATAAAATAATTTAATGCAGTACACCAAGTTATATAATTTCGGAATCGGATCGTGTAATCACAAAATTGTAGGTGCTTATATGTTCACCCTCTAACTCCATTATAGAAAGATGTGTCATTAAAATGTCTTCATGTTCCATCTCTGGCGTTGGTGCTGAGGTGGGAGACGGTAGATTGATTGTATTCGTTATATTCTCTGCATCTAAATCTCCCTCTATTGCGCCTAATTACGTGATGTATCACAGGTGCAGTGTATGGTATCATGAATGTCGTCACATCAAACATTTCTATAAAGCCGATGCTACTTTTGAAGTTTCTTTCAACTTCTCATATTTTTTCGGACCAAGCTCTATTGGCATATCTCGGTGGGTTTTATCAAATTAAAGTGAGCTGAACCACTGCAGTGGGGTTGATATCACCCATTCTCAGCAGGTTGTGCTGACGTCGTTTTTCTGTAGGCCTCACAAAGTACAGAGTAGTGAATAGCAGTACAAAAGTGGCAACCAAATTTGATCAGTGATCTCTCACCGACAGACGAGGGGAAAAAATAGGGAACGGGATTTAATGACACGGTTACTGTCATGATCACATTAGGATCATAAATGCCGTGCTAGGTCACGACGTCAGTGAGTTAATTTTTACGATCTTGTTGATTATAACCAGCGTAATTTGTCCTTGAGCTGTTCTCGTGAACAGTTTGTTTTGAAACACCTTTTTTCTGATAGATGGAGAGAAGGAGGGGCGAGACAGAATAAATGTATAGCAAGGAATGACAGAGCAGTTCTCGACCCCGTGATTTTGATTAACATAGATAAGGGGCGAGTAAAGGTAGTTTATTTAGACGCTTAGTTGGCGTTCGGAAATTCGTGCATAAGAGTAGAAAGCACGGGGTTTGAAGATTTTAGTAGTTAATGTTTCGCATTTTAAATTTTGTCTAGACCGTAAAATTGACCTTGATTTTGGCGCAAGGCCATGACAAGCATAAATTAGTATTGCAGGCTGAGTTCCCAGCGGCTGCACCAATCAAATGTATGAATCTGGACGGAAGGTCGAGACATAGCTTTAGTATTTAAACCCGTGCAGAGCTTAGATAGTGGCCACATGTAGACAATCCATTTACGAGGTGGACGGCGATAGTCCTCAGCCAGATGAGAGACATAGAGACGCAGTTGAGCAGTCCATATTGTGAGGAGCGCCATGATTTAAAGCTCCAGAGCCTAAGCTACTTGGTTTGATATGAACCCACCGCGTTTACATCCAACGCTCTCACTCCCAGTGAGGGCCTAATGGTGAGAGTTCATACTAATTTGTAATGATGAAAGTGAACCGTTCTACTTACTTTTGAAGACAGTTTCAGAGCTACCGCCAGACAACGCATGGTTGTACAAGCATTCTCAATGGCGTGTATAGAGGAAATGTCCATATCATAACATGTCTCATTGAATTAATAGAATTTAAACTGTTATATCCGTCGCCACGTGCGCGGATTCTATTTGGCATCTAACTCATATGACCTGCAAGTAGTTAGAGTGAATAAGTTAGTCTTTATAGAAAGCTGTAGTTTCATTAGTTAGATTCAGTTGCCTTTGAATTGATATTTATATTTATAATTATATTTGTTACATTAATTCCTGTAATTAAACTGCCCTACAGTTCTGCTAAAAATCAAAGCAATTGATTTATTTAGTTTTTAGAGTGCAAGTATTTTTTTTTTTTGTGTGTTCGTCGATTGTGGGAGCGGACCTCGAAAGAGTGTCAGTCGAATTCTCCCCATCTAACCCACATCGCGACAGTTACTATATTTAAATTTATCGATGAGGTCATGAGACATTCGAACTGTTCAACGCGGTGGTTAAGCACAGTTGTCATGGACTTTGTACGGGCGATTCGAGGCACAAAGATCAACTGTATACAAGAAAGCCAACCAGCGCATGTATTTCCTCAGAAAGCTCCGCTTTTTAAAAGTTAGCAAAAGCATTCTGAAAATATTTTACACCATGGCTATTCAGAGCGTTTTGATGTATGGAGTTGTCTGTTGGGGAGGAAACATCTTACAAAAAGATAAAAATAAGATCAATAATTTAATTAAAAAAGCATCCAAAATTTGTATCTGTGATCTGCCATATTTTGATGAGCTGTACACTGGTGCTTGTATTAAAAAAGCTAATATTATTATAAATGACCCCCAACATCCCCTGAACAAGGAATATATAAGATCTGTAAGAAGTTTAAGGCTGTTGTCAAAGAAAACTAAAACTGAGCGCTACTTTAAATCGTTTATTCCATCATCAACTAGGATGTTACAATAATGTCGTCATCTTGATCGTAATCTGTGCACAGTTGAATTATGTCCTGCGTGTCAGGTCAATGTGTTTTAGTTAGGGAAGCATATTGTGTGCACTGTTAATTCTATTAATTTAGTTAATTTATCAGTGTGTGTATATATATGTGTGTGTGCGCGCTATGTATCATACTTTCTGCTTCTGTAACTGTATTGTTATGTATTCAATGATCAAAACAAATTTCCTTGTACAAGGACGAATAAAATTTATCTTATCTTATCTTATCTTATCTTATTCAATCCCGTTCCCTAGACAGCGTGAATATAAATTCAGTTCTGTTGCCTGTCGTGGTATGTGGGCGTTTAAATGACCGGAATACAAGTAATACAGAAGAAATTTCTGTTTGCTCTATTTTTTTTTTCATTAGAATACGCCCGACATTTCTGTTCCATTCCGATGTGTAACTTACGCTGTGAGCGGGAGCCTTAAGCCTGTATTATGACAACCGAAAACATACTAAGCAATAGAAAATCACAGTCATGAATAAAAAATAATATGCTTTCGTTTACTGTATATTGCTTTTTTATGCGACTATCGCTTAAGTGAAACATTGTCCCATGTGGGCTTCCAAAAGAATTGAAATTTGAATTTTCTTTAAATTTTTATACGGTACAAATTCAAGAAGAAAAAAAAAACACCTCAGAATTACAATTATTTTGGTATAAATCCATGTCAGATTACATAATCATGACTTTCTTCTTAAAGTTGTTTCAATTACCTCTTTTTACAACATATCGTAAACTATCCTAACACGGAAAAGTTAAAAATATAATAGCTATTGCTATATGACTAAGAGCGTCTATGTATGTGAAACTGAAAGTTTGTATGGATGAGAGTGCGTGAGATTTGAAAGTGTATGCATGAATTATTGATGCAATGAACAGCGCATTGAGTAATCATTTTATTAGAAATGCGCTATAGAAATTCTATGTATCATTATTATTATTATTGAAAAGAATAAAGAACACAGACATTATTTTGAGTTTGGGTTTGAGTTTGGATTGCACGGCGCATGGGCATGAGAACGACCACTTTTGCGGCCATCATGATCCGTTATCGTTATCGTGCCGACGCGACGTTAACATACTCGTTTACAAAACTTCAGATCTCTACAAAATAACTTTTTAGCATTTTACCAATGTGTTAAAATTTTATGAATGTATTCAATTCTATGTTAAACTTGACAGCTCTGAATACGAAACAAAATTAAAGAAAATGAAGACTGGCATTAATTTTTGTTAATTTCAGTTTAATACACAACTTGGAATAAAGCATCAAAATAACACGATCACTTCAACTTAGATTGCTTCCCAACCCCAGCAGACTCGACTTTGTGATACCTACCTAGTTAAGTGCTTAGTTACATATCGAGTGGTGCCAACGCAAAGGCCGTGTCGCCAGTTTTGTGAAATTTACGAGAGAGCGATTTGAAAGCTTGACATGAAGTATCAAAATGTCTGTTACGACCTTTAAATCCTCATCAATTATTAGGTGAATTAATCCGATAATGGAATTCGCATCATGTCAAAATGTATTATTTACCAAGGCGAACAGAATAAAACAAACAAAAAAATTCGAATTACGGTGTTTGCTCAGGCACCCCTCGATATGGTCTGGAGATTGTGTAGGTTAAAAAGGCATAATCATTATGGTAGTGAACATGGCCGGATATAGATGAAGAAAGGCCCTGAGCAAATCTAGCTGTGAGGCCCCTCCCAATCCCCCATCTTTACTCCCAGAGGAAGATGGAAGTGTTTAATATAACAGTCTGGATGGTTTAATATATTGTGCTAAATCCATGAAAAAAAAAAAAAGGCAAGCACAACTTTTCTCAAACCAGTCGGGGCGTGGTCTACGCCGACACAATGTCTGGACGGTTTCATATATTGTGCCTACATAAAACCAGGGGGAATGGTACATAAATGGCACTAGAGATAGTTCCTGCAGGATCTAATAAAGTAACATAAAAAATACAAAAAAATAAAATTAAATGAAAGAGAGAGACAATAGAGGGAGTAGAATATAGTACACAAGAGAGTAGATTGGGGTAGAAGTGAATAGAACGGAACAGAATAGAAAGGACAAAAAGACCCAGAAAAAAAGAATAAAAATAAAGATAAACACTCTACCTCATCCTCACTCCCTGGCCCCCCTCCCCCATCTTTTCCCCCATACCCCCCCCCCCCCAAATGAACGCACTACGTCTTCACTTCCCCCTCCTCCTCCCAAAACATTTGCTACTCATACTCCCCTCTCCCTCCTCCTCCCCCAGTGACAGAACATCAAAATATTTTTTGCCACAGATTAAAACAATGTCCCCTCCGCCGAACTCCCAACACGTAAAAAAAAACAAAGGCTAATAAATTGCCACCCCCCCCCCCCCCCCCAGCACCAAATGAAATCCAACTCTACACAAAAATAAGCTAACAGGCTGTAGAAACATCCTCTTCAAAACCCAAATAAAAATTCCTATTAGACAAGAACAATAAAATATGGCTTATCCCACCCACTCCCCCAGCCAGCATCGCTTTTCTTTCCATCCTACACCAACAGATAAGTTAAGTTTCTATACTCGCAGGCTTTTAACTCTACATGTGACGTAAAACTTCCCAAATACAAATTTGATAATGTGGCAACAACCGAAGCAAAAGGAATTAATTAAACCATTTCAATTTGAGATGTTAACTTGTCTAACTATGTTGTGTATGGACATTGAACAATTTCACTTAGCAAGTAGATTTGCAAACATTTAATTTTTAGACTTTGTAAACATTATGTTGGATATTAGAAATCCAGCACAATCAGATGTTATGCACCATTAATTTAGAGATGGACGTTTCTGAGTAATTGAAAATTGCATACAATATTAGAACCAATAAAGCGACTGAAAAAAAACAACCCAACAACTTATAGAAAGTAAAACCAATACAAGTACTTAGCTGTGAGCCCAGACTTGAATTTTCGTAATGCAGCTCGTCCGTCAATGTATGGAGGCTTGAAGTAACGCATTGGTTCGATCCCAAGATGGAGGCGCAAAAGTGGTGGCTGAGATCACAACACAGGTTTGGTGGGCAGCATTGGGGAGCCACAGAAAGCTTAAGTGGAAGAAAAACAGAAAGAAAACAGATTTAATTGAAAAAAAAAAAGAAGAGAACTAACATCTATTGAAACATGTGAGGCAATGTTGTACATAAATGCCACAGCGAGTCATGGCACCAGTTTAAAAATGTAACGCCGCTCAGTCTCAAAGCGCACCTCAGCCCCAAAGTCACAAGACTTGAGTAATATAGTTTCTTCTGTTCTAGAGTTTAAGTAAATTGAGATCATTGTATTCTATTTGCATCACTGGAAAAAAACAATTGAGGCTAATGTATGCCCCCTTGGCACGAAAACTGAACATTTTCGAAGCCTTGACTCAATTAGCCGTCACTTGATGGGCGGTCAAAGTAAAAAGGGGGCGGGAGATGGTTGTAAATTTGATCATTTCTGTCCTAGAATGTCCTATGTTGAAGCCTCCCCCAATCTCTGATGGGCGTCTTAAGCTATAAAATCCCGCCCTTCCCCAACCTCCAGCAGTTACAAAAATACTAAATCTATAATTATATTAGTACATTGCTGCAGTTATTACAAAGCTTCATGTATGTGGCTACTTTACCCCGGACAATCCGACACTTTCAAACTTAAAAGAGTCGCGGGAAAATAGGAGTTGATGAGTTTACTATCATTATACAGCAGATAGTATTGCTAATACTATTATTGTTAGCTTCCTAACCCTGTGCAGTTGTAAAGGGTACGGAACTTTCCAAAAGAGTCCCTGCCCTATGAAAAGGAGGGAAATTCTTACCTGACAGGGTCATTGCCTTTCTAATTCTTCCTCCATGATTTCCTTGGTTACTTCCACAGTTTACTAAATTTGACCTCTGTGTGAAACAGATCTATCAAACTGCTTCCTCTGCAACAGTTGTATTTCAAAATCAGCTTAAATTTCATCTACTCACCCAGGTCATGATTTTGCCAGTACACAAAAAATTCACATGTTGTCTCCAAGAACTGAGACTGTTCTGATAGCAACTGTAACGGAAACAAGAAAAATAGTGAACTTCTTGGTTGACATAAAACACTGTATATAATATTATAACATTAATCATATCATATAAAAATATACTACACAGACTAAACTGAACATTTTAATCTATTACTCTAACACAAAACATAAGCATGTTTTACAGACCCTCCACCTCTAACACTTTTTATCTATACAATTGTTACAATGATTGTTTGCAAGGCGTATGGGGCCTAGTTTAATATTCAATAATTATAAATGCATCCGTATGTGTCCAGTATGAAATAATATTTATAATCAGAAACAAATTAATTGAAGTTGAATTGCAGTTAAAAGTTTTATAGTATTGTTAAACCCATTTGCTTTGGTTTTCGGCTGGTATATTATTATGTTTAAGGAGCCTTTGACACCAAGTTAAAGGCCTGCGAGCATTTTGATATAATAGGAAAAAAACTACTTAAATAGCTGCAAATAGGTGAACTGATCACAAACTATTGAGCATTTACTCAACACCCTAAACGCCCCGTAACCAACTCTTACTATCTTTACATGCCCAACTACATAGGAGTTTAAGACATGCTATTGTTGAACATGTAGATGGAGAAACCCAAAGGTGGACAAAAGTGGCGTACAGGACCTGCCGTGTTCCCCCTGACACCGACCGCACAACTGTTCTTAAACCTCGTCCAACGAACAGTCTTCGGGGGCACAAAGTATGGAGAATCTGTATTGCGCTGAATCGGTATAAAAGGTGCACAACTTTTCTCTCACCGGCCAAGGAATTGTCTTCCATGACACAGTGTGGATAGTTTAATATATTGTGCTAAATCCATGAAAAAAAAAAAAAAATTCCAAACAACTTTTCTCAAACCGGTCGAAGCGTGGTCTACCCCGGCACAAAGTCTGGATGGTTTCATATATTGTGCCTACATAAAACCAGGGGGAATCTTATACCACGTTCCTGCAGGATCTAATGAAGTGAAATAAAAAATAAAAAAGGAAAAGAAAATGAAAGAGAACAGAGGGAGGAGAATATAGTACAACAGGGTAGAGAGGGGTAGAATTGAGTAGAATGGAACAGAACAGAACAGAGTAGGAAGAATTGAAAGAGAAAAAAAAAGACTGAAAACACTACCTCATCCCCTACTCTTCCGACGCCCCCCTCCCCCCCCCTCATTTTACCAAAAAAAGAAAAAAATGAACGTCCTACTTCTTCATTTCAATAGATTTGCCACTCATATCCCCACTCGACACCCCCCACCCCCCCCCCCCCCATCACTAACATATCAAAATTTTTTTTACCACAGATTAAAACCTTGTCCACTCCGCACTACCCAACACCAAAAAAAAAAAAATTGCTATCTTCCTCCCCAACCCCCCCCCCCCCCGACCCACACCCTCTGCACCAAATTAACTCCAACTTTACACAAAAATAAGCTAAAAGGCCATAAAAACATTCTCTTGAAAACCTCAAATGTAAATTTCTATTAGACATGAACAATGAAATAATTATGGCTTATCCCAATCCTTTCCCCCGCCTCCCCCAACCAACGTCGCTTTTCTTTCCATCCTACACAAACAGGTAAGTTACGTTTCCATAATCGCAGGCTTTTAACTCTACGTGTGACGTAAAACTTCCCAAAAAACAACTTTGATAATGTGGCAAAAATTAAAGGAAAAGGAATTTTAAATATTTAAGTTTAAGATGTTCACTTGTCAAGCTATGTCATGTATGGACATTGAACAATTTAATTTAGCAAATAGATTTGCAAACATTTAATTTTTCGACATTATCAATTTGTCAACATTATGTGGCAGATTAGAAATCCAGTACAATCAGATGTTATCCACCATTAATTTAGAGATGGACTTTTTGGCAAAATTTTATAAAGTCTTCTTGTTTGTTCAAACTTAACAATGGACATTTTGTGGAGCAGTAAATCGTCATAAAAACTTCATAATTCAAAATTGGATACAACATCGGAACCAATAAAACGACTGAAAAAAAACAAAAAAACGCATGTAAAACCAATACGAGTACTTAGCTGTGAGCCCAGACTTGAATTTTCGTAATGCAGCACGTCCGTCAATGTATGGAGGCTTGAAGTGACGCATTGGTTCGATACCACGATGGAGGCTCAAAAGTGGTGCCTGAGATCCCAAGAAAGGTTTGGCGCGCAGCATTAGGGAGCCACAGAAAGGAAAGAAAGAAAAATAAATATTTTAAAATAAAAAAGAAAAGAAGAAGAGAACTTACAATAACATGTATGGAAACATCTAAGGCAATGTTGTACATTAATGTCACAGGGAGTAATAGCACCAGTTTAAAAATGTAACGTCGCTGAGTTTCATATATTGTGCATACATAAAACCAGGGGGACACTTACACCCCCTCTTCCCCCTCCCAATACATTTGCTACTGATACACCCCCACTCCCCAACCCCCAACCCCCCCCACCCCACAACTTCAAAAAATTTTTGCCACAGAATAAAACATCGTCCACTTCACCATACTCCAAATACCTAAAAAAAAAAAAAAAAATCTTATTCCCCCCCCCCCCCCCAGACCAAACTAAATTAAGTCCAACTCTACATAAAAATAAGCTGACAGGCTGAAAAAACAATTCTCTTGAAACCCCTAAAATAAATATTTTGTTAGTTGTGAATAATGAAATATGGTTTATCCCACTCCCTCTCCCATGCTTCCCCCCCCCCCCCAACAACCAACGTCGATTTTCTTTCCATCCTAATACAGGTAAATTAATGTTCCATACCCGCAAGTCTTTAACTTTGCATGTGACGTAGAACTTCCCCAAAATAACTTTGATAATGTGGCAACAGCAAAAGCAAACGGAAGTTAAACCTTTTTAGTTTGACTTGAGATGTTATCGTGTCACACAATGTCATATCTGTGTGGACATTGAACAATTACGTTTAGTAAATAGTTTTTCAAACATTTATATTTTAGATTTTATTCATTTGTCATCATTATGTTGGAGACTAGAAATCCAGCACAATCAGACGTTATGTACGATCAACTTATAGATGAACATTTTTGGCTAAACTTTACAAAATCTTATGGTTTTATCCAACTTAAGGACATTTTCTGGAGTAGTAAATCATCATAAACGTCATAATTCAAAATTGGATACAACATCAGAATTAAAAAAAAACGACTGAAAAAAAATCTTGTAGAACGTAAAACCAATACGAGTACTTACCTGCAAGTCCAGACTTGAATATTCGTAATGCAGCACGTCCGACGATGTATGGCGGCTTGAAGTGATGCATTGGTTCGATACCAAGATGAAGGCGGGAAGTGTTGCAAGTTTCACATGTTAGAAACATTGATGGTACAAAACTTTAGCTTTAATTTATTTTATTTTTTTTGTCCCGAGCTCATTATACTTCATTTTTGATGGGTACCCTGTTAGTGAGTGAACTTAACTTGTTAACCGTGGTTATGTTTTAGCAGAACAGTCAATAATGTGTGATAATGTTAGTTGGTTTTTTCTTTTTTTTTTTGTATATATATATATTTTTAAATTCCGTTTGAAAAAACAGTGAAGGAATGATATAAAAATTATGTTACAGCAAATATTTGTTAGTTTTCTGCTGGCCCCTGGTCTGTACAGAACCTGGGGGTGAGCTCTTCCCACTTTCCCCGCTTCATCAAAAGAAGCGTCCGTTGTTAGTCCAGATGCCACAATATTGAAGGTCTCTAAACTGCAGAGGTCCGATCTAAAGTGGCTGTTTATGTTAGTTCTGTTCCTGTCCTAACCAAATACTAACTGAATGAGAGAAAGTGCAACTGTAGCATGGACAGAGAGGACGAGGTAATTAACGAAAGGATGATCCGAATTAAGCAAACTCTGCTAATGAAATTGACCGTAAAAAAACGGGGGGGGGGGGGGGGGGAGGTTGTAAAGATCTGATCATTGGTCTCCTAGAATGCCTCATGTTTAGCCTCCCCACTTAATTTTTGGGTGCCTTAATCAAACTGACACCCCCTCCCCTTCCACCCCACATCCTCCCCCGATCTCCAGCAGTTACAATGACACCTACGTGTATACAATTATTGCTGCAGTTATTGCAAAGCTTGGTGTATGGGAGTGTTTTCCCAGGCATATTCTCAAACTTAAAGAGCCGAGGCAAGACAGCGTATTTTGATGAGTTTATCATTATAGCAGATATTATTGCTATTAGTACTATTGTTAGCTTCCTAACCCTCTGCAGTTATAAAGGGTACCATAACTTTCCAAACAGCCCCTGTCCTATGAAAAGGAGTGAAATTCTTACCTGAATCACCGTCTTTGCCTTTCTTCCTCAATGACTTCCTTGATTAATCCCAGTTTCCTAAACTTGGCCCCTTGTGTTAAAAAGATCTATCATACTGCCTCCTTTGCCATAGTTGTATTCAAAATTAGCTTTGATTTCACCTGTTCACCCAGTCCAAACTTTTTACCAGTACACAAAAATTTCACATGTCTCCAAGAACTCAGACTGCTCTGATGCCAACTGCACACAGATGCAAGAAAAATACTGAACTTTTTGGTAAACATAATACACTGTATGTTATAATTAATAGTAATAACATATATAAATAACCCGGCCGGTGCAGGCATGTTGGAAGTTTGGGATTTTTCTCATATTTTCGTGTACCTGATCCTATTGAGGGGTAGGATCGAGTACCTAGTCTTCTCGGATAAGGACGAAAAAATTCGGAGAGCCCGTGTGCACGTTGCGCACGTTAAAGATACCTTGGCAGTTGGAAATCGTAAAGAGCAAGCCGAATAGGCCGCTGCCCGGGCAAAATTAAATAAAATTCATACCTACCATTCCCTCCCCCCTCCCTCACTCCCTCCACCTCCCCCCCCCCCCCAAAAAGAACCGCCGACCGCTGCACTGTGGCGACGACGTGCCTGCTCCAGTTGTAACTGGGCTGCAATGGCACAAAGGCAAATTTCCCAAATGGGATTAAAGAGTTTTACAAATACAAATACAAATACAAATATACTAGGCATAACACTAGACATTTTAATCTAATGCTGTAACGAAAATCATACGCATGCTTTACAGACCCTTCACCCGATACGCATTTCATCTATATTATGATGACGACAATACCCCTCATTCCTCCTTTTTGAGCGTATGTACTTTATGGACGGCCCCTGGTCAACCTGTGTGAGACAGGGGGTGGGTGGAAGAGGGGGACAGGTAAACAGACAAGTAGGTGATGTAGCATAAGTACATAAACACATATGACATGTAACATGTAACTGAGCAGAGAGAGAGAGAGAGAGAGAGAGAGAGAGAGAGAGAGAGAGAAGGAGAGAGAGCAAGAAAGATAGGGTGAGAGAGAGTTGTGCTGTAGAAGGAAATGAAATATTTTATGTCAACATTTGCATTAGATGTTAGGGCTCCTTTTTGGGCATGGGGGTGGGGAAGTACAACAAAGGGGGGCCGGGGGTCAATGAAGAGGACTATTTATAGCTTTTAGGGGAAGCTATTATGAAAATATATGCCTGATTGTTTTGGAAAAAAAGGGCCAACATTTAAATTCAAACCCAATTTTTAAAAGCTAAGAGATTCCATTAATTTCTAGGACCAAGTGTCAATAAAGCTTCAGTTCAAGGAGGGTTTATCATTTCTTTATTAATATAGAAAAACTTACATCATTCACACTAAGCTACGTAAGTCAACAAACTTTAAATGGCTGTAACTTTTTTTAATGAATTGGGTGAATTCAATTTTTTTTTTTTTTAAATGAAGTAAAGATTGTTCATGTAAAGTAAAAATCTTGCAGTTTTCTAATGACTTGATACACAATCATAGACAACCAAACAAGGTTCAGAACTATATGAGTTTTCGGACGGTCAGGTTTGTTTTAATTAAGTTTCTATTTTGTCTGAAATACTCATTTAAAGCTAGGGCATTTATGGAATCAGTAGAACTTGAATTGGCGATGTCAAGCTTTTTTTTATTTCATTCAGTTATCTCCAGCGATTCAAAAGTTACAATCGTTTACAAGTCGTATGCGGCCTATAATAGTAATATTCAACAATTATAAATGCATCCAGATGTGTCTAGTATTGAATAATGTTCACAATCAGAAACAAACTTAATTGAAGTTGAATTGCAATTAACAGTTTTATGGGTTTGTTAACCCCATTTGCTTTGATTTATGCCTGGTATATCATTATGTTTAAAGAACTTTTGACACCGGGTTAAAGGCCTGCGAGCATTTTGATACAGTGGGAAAAATAAGGTAAGTAGCTACAAATAGGTGAATTAAATTATTCTGTAATTACACAACACCTCCCCTCCCTCCACCCACCCATCCCCATCCTTACTATCTTTACAAGCCCAACTGTGCTGGAATTTAAGATCTAATGTTAAATGGTTTAGCTCGCGAATCCCAAGAGTGGACTAGAGTGGCATGCAGGACCTACCGACTTCCCCTTCGACCGACCCGCAACTTCTCTCAAACTTTGGCCAACGAACAGTTTTCGGTAGCTCAAAGTATGGATGCGCTATATTGCGTGGAATCGGTAAAAAAAAAGGCGCACAACTTTTCTCAAACCGGCCAAGGAAGGACCTCCATGACACAGCCTGGATGGTTTAATATATTGTGCTACATTCAAAAAAAAAAAAAAATCAATGCACAACTTTTCTCAAACCGGTCGAGGCGTGGTCTACCCCGGCACAAGTAAGGATGATTTCTTATATTGTGCTTACATACATCCAGGGGGACTCTTCACCACGGCACTATAGAGATCTGGTCTCCAGACTGGTTCCTGCAGGATCTCATAAAGTGAAATCAACAATAATAAAAATGAAATAAAGTAAAATGAAAGAGAATAGAATGAGAAAAAGATAGCACAGCAGAGTAAAGTAGAGTAAAATAGAACTGAGTAGAATGGAACATAATAGCTCAGACTAGAAAGAACAGAATAACTAGAAAAAAGAATAAATTAAAATAACTATCACTGTACTTCATCCCACCCCACCCCACCCCCAATGAAAAATAAAAATTGCCCTACTACTTTCTTCCAACCCACCCCCCACCCCCTCCTCCTCGCCCCCACTAAAATAACAGACATCAAAGTACAGTGTATTTGCCACATTTTGAAACATTGTCCACTTCACCTTACTCCTAATATCCAAAAACCACAATTCCAACGCACCCCCCCCCCCACCCCCAGCCCCCATAACCCAAACAAATTAAATCCAAGTCTACACAAAAATTAACTAACAGGCTGAAGAAAAATTCCCTTCAAACCCCCAAATATAAATTGCTATTCGGCACGAGTAATGAAATATGGCTTATCCCACTCCCTCCCCCAGCCTCCCCCCCCCCCAAAAGCGACGATTTTCTTTCCATCCTACAGCAACAGGTAAGTTAAGTTTCCATACTGGCAGGTCTTTAACTCTGGATGTGACGTAAAACTTCCCAAAACAACTTTGAGGATGTGACAAAAACTAAAGCAATTGGAATTTACACCATTTATTAAGTTTGAGATGTTATCGTGCCACACTATGTCATGCATCGACGTTGAACTATTTTATATATTAAATAGATTTTGTAATATTTAATTTTTAGACTTTATTACTTTGTCAACATTACGTTGGAAATTATAAATACAGAACAATCAGATGTTATGTACCATTAATTTAAAGACGGCCGACTTTGCAAAAAACTTCATAAAGTCTTCTCGATCTTTCAGACTTAACAATTAATATTTTCTGAAATAATAACTCGTCATAAAACTTATTCAAAACTGGACACCACATGACAATATAAAGTATGGCATCAGCTGCACAGGTAGTGGACCCTTCAAGTAAAGTCCCCGTTCTACCAGTGGCCGATCGTCCCCTTAGAATGACAAGGTTCAAACCTCCTTCCTTCAACTATTGAGACATCGAAGATTGGAGTTTCATGTTAAAGGAAGCATTTTTTTTTTCTAGTAATACCTACAATTTACACACCGGATCGATTTGATACTTCGACACAATGGTGAAATCCCGTAGAAGTAGTGTGTAGTATGTAACTCAGTGCAGCTAAACAGTGGAGAAAGAAACTTGTTATTCTACGGGGACGTAATGCTCACGGCGACGACTGGACTGTAGATCACAAATACCACAGCACTGTGTAGAATTCGGACTTCAAGTACATCACTCAAGTTAGAATACAGCCAAGGTGGTGTAGCTCTCCTCCCGTCTGAAGAATAAAACCAATCATGACTTCTTTATCAGGGGAAAGTTTGACCTCTACACTTACCATATAGTATAATACTTTATTACCTTCAGCCGCTGACACTATTACGAGTCAGACCAGTAGCTCTCACACAATCAAACATTGACGATAGAATGAATGATTAATATATCTAAGATGTATATGTTTCCCTAAAAGAACAGTACTTTCTTTAATAGACCTCATCCAGTTAGATTTATAATAATTGACTAAACGGCATTTTTCTTTGAATTTCGCAGAGGCAGCAATTATGCTTAAATAACCTTACTAGAGTTAGGTTCCCTATGGACATTAAATAAAATACACATTTGGGTACACAAGTTTACTTACCACTCAGCAGCAGCTCAAATGTCGACAAAATGTTACGCTCGAGTTCTGTGGACTTCTTAACTCTCCCAACTCAATACGGAAGCACTTGTGGTCTCTTCTTGAGCATGAGCCCGGTAAAGGCTCTCACAGTCGCAAATCGAAAGGAGCATCCGCGGGATTTATAGCTACTTGGGCAGCGGCCAGGGATGCTGGCACAAAATATAGGTCAGCTATACTCATGACTACATCGTCTACCATCACCCTCTCCACCCTCAGTTCCGCCACTGCTACATCCTCCCCAAACACTAACTGCTAATTTCCACGTAATATGAATTTTCCAACATCAGCCTCACATAAGAATTATAATACAGAAACGATACAATCAAATGCACAGGCATAGGAAAGACACGCCAAGCTTTCAATGGGTGTTTACCTTTATAAATTGGATAAAAATAAGTTATGACAGGGTGGAAAACTGAACCAATAAAACAACTAAAGAAAAAAAAAAACTACAGAATGTAAAACCAATACGAGTACTTAGCTGCAAGTTCAGACTTGAATTCTAGTAATGGAGCAGGTCCGCCAGTATGTTGGCTCGAAATGATGTACTGGTTCGATACCAAGATGAAGGCGCAAAGTGGTGCCTCCGATCACGTCAGGTTTGGTGGACAGCATGGTTTAGCCGCAGTAAAAGAAGAAAAAAAAAAGATTTTAAACAAACAAACAGAGAATTCACATTTCTTGCATCATCTGTGGCAGCGTTGTACATACCTGCCACGGGGAGGCATGACACCAATTTAAAAAAAAAAAAATTAAGCGCTGCTCAGTCTCAACGGGCACCTCAGTCCCCAAGTCACAAGATTTGAGCCTCGAGTTTCCCCTGTCCTTGAATTTAGCAAAGTAACTACGTCTGCAGCATTTCACATAACGTTTTTGCATGTACAAATGTGTTTTTAAATGTTATCTGTAACAACTTCATAAAATGGCTCTCTGGCAAATCTATCATCCTTTCATTTCACGTAAACCCCAAATTAATTCTAGATGTAAAATCATGGTTCGAGTTTGGAGAAAGCACGTCGACACGATAACGCTCACATTGTGCTGGTAAGAAGCCAAGACGATAGACAGAATATAACACAATGATAGGACAGAATATAACACAATGATAGGACAGAATATAACACAATGATAGGACAGAATATAACACAATGATAGGACAGAATATAACACAATGATAGGACAGAATATAACACAATGATAGGACAGAAGGAGACTTTACCAGAAGCGCCCGCCAACCACCCGCGTAAAATCATGGTTAAAAAGATTAACTGAAAGCGGGAAAGGACCAAATAGAAATTTACAAACAAGGAGGTCGAAAGAAAATAACAAATTAATGGGTTTAAAAGGTCGGGTGAAATAACCACAGACAGGGAAGAAATCCTAAGTGCCTGCGCAGATTTCCATAAAACACTATCAGAAAACAATGGATACACCAGAACCAACCGTAACAACAAGTCCTGAGGCTGATGACGTACCACCTTTCACAGAAGAATAGATAGAAATGACCTTAAGAAAAATAAACAAAAGGAAAGCACCTGAAAATGATAATATAACAAGCAACATATTACAGCCTTAGTAGAATTTTGATTTCTATAAGTACAAATAGGTTGACAGTGTTGGTAAAATTATGTTGTCTATATGTACATATAGATTGACAGCGTTCGTAAAAATGAAGGCGTGTATATATACATATACATTTGGAATGTTAGTAAAATGATGGGGTCTATATGTACATATAGGCTGACAGCATTCGTAAAATGATGGGGTGTATATGTACATATAGGTTTCTACTGTTAGTAAAATGATGAGGTCTATACGTACATATAGGTTGACAGCGTTCGTAAAATGAATTAGTGTATATATACATATAGGTTTATAGTGTTAGTAAAATGATGGGGTGTATATGTGAATATAAGTTGATATCATTAGTAAAATGATGAGATCTATATATGTACACATAAGTTGATAGCTGTAGTAAAACGATTTAGTGTATGGACATATAGGCTTAGTACGTTAGTAAAATGATGGGGTTGTATTATGTAAATACAGGTTGATAGTGTTAAAAAAAAATGATGGTGTATAATTTTATGTACATATAGGCTGATAGCATTCGTAAAATGCTTTGATTTTTATGTACATATAAGTTGATGGCGTTAGTAAAATAATCTCATTTATATATACGTATAGGTTGATAGCATAGTCGTAAAATGATGATGCGTGTATGTACATATAGCTTTATAGTGTTAGTAAAATGCTGAGGTCCATATGTACATATAGGTTGACACCGTTCGTAAAAATGAAGGCGTATAATTATATATATATATATACATATAGGTTTCTCAGTGTTAGTAAAATGATGGGGTCTATATGTACATATAGGCTGAGAGCACTCGTAAAATGATGAGGTGTATATGTACATATAGGTTGACAGCGTTCGTAAAATCAATGCGTTTATATACTTTTTAGTATTTGTGATGAACTAACTCACAGGGAAAAGAAAGGAAACACCTCTACCCACAATTTACGAGAACAATTTGTTGCCCAATGTTTTTGCTGATTATTTTGATAAAAAAGTTACAACTATCCGAGAAAATCTTGACAGTTTTGATGCCATTGATCATTTTGATGAGTTTCAGGGAAATCCTATAGACACTTTTGGTGTTGTGTCGAATGAATCTGTAAAATCTATCATCATGGCATCGCCATCAAAATGTTGTGACCTCGATCCTATTCCTACATTTTTGGTTAGATCTTGTATTGATGAACTGGTTCCCACTATTACAAAAATAATAAACAACTCTATTTTAAGTGGGTCTGTCCCTGATTATTTTAAAACAGCCTGGGTAACACCACTTTTGAAAAAAACGACTCTTGATCAAAACATGTTGAAAAATTATAGACCCGTCTCAAACCTTCCTTTTCTTTCAAAAATCCTTGAAAAGGTGATATTACAACAACCTAATGTGTCATTTGAGAAATAATGACCTGTTGGAACCATTTCAATCTGCTTACAGAAGTAACTACAGTACTGAAACTGCACTATTAAGAATCATGAATGACATATTAGTAAAGGCAGATTCTGGAAATATTACTCTCCTAAATTTGTTGGATCTATCAGCAGCGTTCGACACCATCGATCACGAAATCCTGCTCAGAAGGCTAGAAACATCGTTTGGAATCAGAGGGGTCGCCCTTAAATGGGTCGAATCTTACCTGTCAAATCGCCACCAATTTGTTGTAACCAACAAAATAAGATCTTTTTCTTATGCGCTTCAGTATGGCGTACCACAAGGCTCAGTGCTTGGTCCTATTTTGTTTACTATCTATACTATTCCACTTGTACATGAAATAAAGAAATTTAATTTACAATATCATTTCTATGCTGATGATACCCAGCTCTACAGTTCTGCCTTGCCATGCGATGTTGACAGCCTTCTGCAGCAGGCTGGAAACTGTATAACAGAAATTAAAAGCTGGATGAACCAAAACAAACTGGCACTAAATGAGGATAAAACTGAGGTTATTTTATTAGGCCGTGAGCGGGTTCTGCAAGAAGTGGACAGAACTGAGATGATAATTGGCACTAATTCAATAGAAATTTCAAAAAAAGTAAAAAACCTAGGGGTTTACATTGATTCAAATCTTTCTATGTCATCTCAGGTTAGTCACCTCATTCGTATTCTATACATGGAAATCTGGAAAATTGGTAAAATCAGACATCTTATTTCAACTGAAACTGCGGCTGTTTTAGTAAATTCTTTTGTACTTTCAAAGCTTGACTATTGCAACTCCCTTTTGGCTGGAATTTCACAAAAAAATATTAGAAAACTCCAAATTGCTCAAAACAATGCAGCGAGACTTGTTTTGAAGAAAAAGAAAAGAGATTCAGCACTGCCACTTCTGCAGAGTTTGCACTGGCTGCCAGTCGAGAAAAGAATAATGTACAAATTGTCATCCATTTGTCACAAATGTGTCAATAATACTGCTCCATCGTACCTAGTTGATTTAACTGATTACTATGTTCCATCTCGTCAACTAAGATCATCATCTGACACTACAAAATTGAAAGTACCTAAAATGAATCTGTCCACTGTAGGAGAAAAGTCCTTTTCATTTCTTGGCCCTACCATCTGGAGCACTCTTCCAAAGACAACCAGGGAAATTAATGACATTGGTTCTTTCAAACGCCATCTGAAGACCCATTTCTTTCAGACAAACTAGGCTAGGTGTTTTTCGGCAGCAACAATAGTAAATATTTTTGAATTTCTTTTGTGTATGCGTGTGTGTGTGTGTGTGTAAGAGTTTGTTAAAGCGCCCAGAGCTTGTCATCGACGGGGTTGGGCGCTATATAAATGCAATATATTATTATTATTATTATTATATACATATAGGTTGACAGATTTAGTAGAATTATGGGGTCTGTACATATAGGTTGACAGCGTTTGTAAAATAATGGGGTGTATACGTACATATAGCTTTATAGTGTTAGTAAAATGACGAGGTCTATATGTACATATATTTTGACAGCGTTCCTAAAATGAAGGCCTGTATATATGTACATATACGTTTATTGTGTTAGTAAAATGATGGGGTTTTATATGTACATATAGGCTGACAGTATTCGTAAAATAATGGGGTGTATATGTACATATAGGTTGACAGCGTTCGTAAAATGAAGGCCTGTATATATATGTACATATAGCTTTATAGTGTTAGTAAAATGATGAGGTCTATATGTACTTATAGGTTGACAGCGTTCGTAAAATGATGGGAGTTATATATACATATAAGTTGATATTATTAATAAAATGATAAGATTTATATATGTACACATAAGTTGATAGCTGCAGTAAAACAAATGCAGTGTATGAACATATAGGCGTAATACGTTATTAAAATGATCGGGGTGTGTATGTCCATACAGGTTGATAGTGTTAAAAAAAATGGTGTATATATGTACGTATAGGCTGATAGACTTCGTAAAATGATTCGGTTTTATGTACATATAAGTTGATGACATTAGTAAAATAATGAGATCTATATATGTACAAATAGGTTGAATGTGTTTTTAAAATGTTTGGGTGTATATGTACATATAGTTTAACGGAGTTCGTAAAATGATGATGTGTATATGTACATATAGCTTTATATTGTGAGTAAAGTGATGATGTCTATACGTACATATAGGTTGACAGCGTTCGTAAAAATAAAGGCGTGTATATATACATATAGCTTTTTCATTTTTAGTAAAATAATGCGGTCTATATGTACATACAGGTTGACAGCGTTCGTAAAAATGAAGGTCTGCACATATACATATAGGTTTGTAGTGTTAATAAAATGATGGAATCTATATGAACATATAAGCTGACAGCATTCATAAAATGATGAAGTGTGTATGTACATATAGCTTTATAGGGTTAGTAAAATGATCATGTCTATATGTACATATTGGTTGACAGCGTTCGTTAAAATAAAAGTGTGCACATATACATATAGGTTTGTGGTGTTAGTAAAATGATGGAATCTATATGTATATATAAGCTGAGAGCATTCATAAAATGATGGGGTGCATATTAAGTACATATAGCTTTATAGTATTAGTAAAATGATCATGTGTATATGTACAAATAATTTGACAGCGTTCGTAAAAAAAGAAACCCTGTATATATACACATAGGTTTGTAGTGTTAGTAGAATGATGGGGTCTATATGTATATATAGGCTGACAGCATTCTTTAAATGATGGGATGTATAGGTACATATAGGTTGACAGCGTTCGTAAAATGAAGGCCTGTATATATGGGTACATATAAGTTTTTTAGTGTTATTAAAATAATGGGGTTTATATGTACATATACGTTGATAGCATTAGTAAAATAATAAGATCTATATATGTACATATAAATTGAATTTGTTATTAAAATGATGAGGTCTATATGTACATATATTTTTACGCCGTTCGTAAAATGAAGGCCTGTATATGTACATATAGATTTATAATGTTAGTAAAATGATGAGGTCTAAATTTACATATATTTTGACAGCGTTCGTAAAATGAGGGCCTGTATATGTACATATAGGTTTATATTGTAAGTAAAATGATGAGGTCTAAATGTACATATATTTTGACAGCGTTGGTAAAATGAGGGCCTGTATATGTACATATAGGTTTATAGTGTTATTAAAATGATGAGGTCTAAATGTACATATATTTTGATAGCGTTCTTAAAATAAAGGCGTGTATATATAGGCACATATAAGTTTTTTAGTGTTATTAAAGTGATGGGGTTTATATGTACATATAGGTTGAAAGCATTAGTAAAAAAATGAGATCTATATATTTACATATAAGTTGAATGTGTTATCAAAATGATGAAGTCTATATATACATCTATTCTGAAAGCGCTCGTAAAATGAAGGTCTGTATATATAGGTGCATATAATTTTTTTGTGTTATTAAAATGATGGGGTTTATATGTACATATAGGTTGATAGCATTATTAAAATAACGAGATCTATATATGTACATGTAAGTTGAATGTGTTATTAAAATGATGAGGTCTATATGTACATATATTTTTACAGCGTTCGTAAAATGAAGGCCTGTATACGTACATATAGGTTTATAGTGTTAATAAAATGATGAGGTCTAAAGGTACATATATTTTGACAGCGGTCATAAAATGAATGCGTGTATCTATATTAATAAAAGTGAAACCTTACGGCAATTGCAGCGCGCCTTTCGCTACTCCTCTGTTAATGCTGATTCAGTGGCCCTCAGATTTTATACAGCGCTTAGTATAGACTGTCGCCGTGTCGCCGGCACAGAAAATAAAAAAATAATTAATAACAGGCAGAACGTTTGTATTAGTTTCTAGGTTGCGACACATTGGTGTTCGATCTATTTTTTCGGCAAATGTACGTAACTGAGATTGGTTCCGGTATCTGTATCACACTCACAAAACAACTTTCGGTTAGGACTGGTTTGAATGATGAGATTGAGTTCTAAGACCATCAAGTATGAAACTTTGTTTGTGTGTTCTCACTGTGCCAGACCAGGAAAAAGAAAGGGGGTCTGGAATTGGGAGATTGAAGCTGCAGGGCCCAAAGTACAGGTTTGTGTTTTCAATATTCCTAGGAAAATATAATATTTCTTGACGTTATACCACTTTCTGCGATGTGCAAACAAACTAACCCGTGCGAAAATTATAGCCATTTGACGGATGCTGGCGGGACGCGCAAAGGGGGAGAGCAGTAAAACGTATCTAAAAACAAATAAAATAAAACTAAAGGAACAGGCAAAATGAAGCAGGTCCATAATAATCACCCAGAACTGAAACTAATAAATCATTTTATCCCGGGCAGGGCCGGGAACTCAGCTAATATATACATATATGATTATAGTGTTAGTAAAATGACGGGATATATATGTACATATATAGGAAACAGCGTTCGTAAGAATGAAGGTGTGCACATATACATATAGGTTGGTAATGTTAGTAAAATGATATAATCTATATGTATATATAAACTGACAGTATTTATAAAATGATGGGGTGTATAAGTACATATAGCTTTATAGTGTTAGTAAAATGATCAGGTCTATATGTACATATAATTTGACAGCGTTCTTAGAAAATGAAGCGTGTATATATGCATATAGGTTTGTACTATCAGTAAACTGATGGGGTCTATATGTATATATAGGCTAACAGCATTCTTAAAATGACGGGCTGTATCTGTATATATAGTTAGACAGCGTTCGTAAATTCAATGCGTATGTATATACATTTAGGTTGACAGATTTAGTAGAAAATGGGGGTCTATATGTACATATATGTTGACAGCGTTTGTAAAAAAATGGGGTGTATATGTATATATAGCTATATAGTGTTAGTAAAATGATGAGGTCTATTTGTACATATAATTTGACAGCGTTCGTAAAATGAAGGCCTGTATATGTACATATAGGTTTATAGTGTAAGTAAAATGATGAGGTCTAAATGTACATATATTTTGACAGCGTTCGTAAAATGAAGGCCTGTATATATAGGTACATATAAGTTTATAGTGTTATTAAAATGATGGAGTTGATATGTTCATATAGGTTGATAGCATTAGTAAAATAATGAGATGTCTATATGTACATATAAGTTGAATGTATTACTAAAATGATGAGGTCTATATGGAAATATATTTTGACAGCGTTCGTAAAATGAAGGCCTGTATATATAGGTACATATAAGTTTATAGTTTTATTAAAATAATGGGGTGTATACATACATATAAGTATATAGTCTTAATAAAATGACGAGGTGTTATTAAAATGATGGGGTGTATATGTACAGATAGGTTGACAGCGTTCGTAAATTCAATGTGTGTATATATACATATAGATTGGCAGATTTAGTAGAAATATGGGGTCTATATGTACATATAGGTTGACGGCAGTTTTAAAATAATGGGGTATATATGTACATATAGCTATATAGTGTTAGTAAAATAATGAGGTCTATTTGTACATATATTTTGACAGCGTTCGTAAAATGAGGGCCTGTATATGTACATATAGGTTTATAGTGTAAGTACAATGATGAGGTCTAAATGTACATATATTTTGACAGCGTTCGTAAAAATGATGGCCTGTATATATAGGTACATATAAGTTTATAGTGTTATTACAATAATGGGGTTTATATGTACATATAGCTTGATAGGATTAGTAAAATTATGAGATCTATATATGTACATAAAAGTTGAATGTGTCATTAAAATGATAAGGTCTATATGTACATACATTCTGACAGCGTTCGTAAAATGAAGGACTGTATATATAGGTACATATAAGTTTATAGTGTTATTAAAATGATGGGTTTATATGTACATATAGGTTCATAGCATCAGGGAATAATGAAATCCATATTTGTACATATAAGTTGAATGTGTTATTAAAATGATGAGATCTATATGTACATATATTTTTACAGCGTTCGTAAAATGAAGGCCTGTATTTATTATGTACAACATAGGTTTATAGTGTTATTAAAATGATGAGGTCTATATGTGCATATATTTTTACAGCGTTCGTAAAATGAGGGCCTGTATATGTACATATAGGTTTATAGTGTTAGTACAATGATGAGGTCTAAATGTACATATCTTTTGACAGCGTTCGTAAAATGAAGGCCTGTATATATAGGTATATATAACTTTATAGTGTTATTAAAATGATGGGGCTTATATGTTCATATAGGTTAATAGCATTAGTATAATAATGAGATCTATATATGTACATATAAGTTGAATGTGTTATTAAAATGATGAGGTCTATGATTATGTACAAATATTTTTACAGCGTTCGTAAAATGAAGGCATGTATATATAGGTACATATAAGTTTATAGTGTTATTAAAATAATGGGGTGTATATGTACATATTGCTATATAGTGTTAGTAAAATGACGAGGTCTATTTGTAGATATATTTTTACAGCGTTCCTAAAATGAAGGTCTGTATATGTACACATAGGTTTATAGTGTAAGTAAAATGATGAGTTATAAATGTACATATATTTTGACAGCGTTCGTAAAATGAAGACCTGTTTATATAGGTACATATAAGTTTATGGTGTTATTACAATAATGGGGTTTATATGTACATGTAGCTTGATAGGATTGGTAAAATTATGAGATCTATATATGTACATAAAAGTTGAATGTGTCATTAAAATGATAAGGTCTATATGTACATACATTCTGACAGCGTTCGTAAAATGAAGGCCTGTATATATAGTTACATATAAGTTTATAGTGTTATTACAATAATGGGGTTTATATGTACATATAGCTTGATAGGATTAGTAAAATTATGCGATCTATATATGTACATAAAAGTTGAATGTGTCATTAAAAAGATGAGGTCTATATGTACATACATTCTGACAGCGTTCGTAGAATGAAGGCCTGTATATATAGGTACATATAAGTTTATAGTGTTATTAAAATGATGGGCTTTATATGTACATATAGGTTGATAGCATCAGTAAAAAAATGAGATCTATATATGTACATATAAGTTGAATGTGTTATTGAAATGATGAGGTCTATATGTACATATATTTTTACAGCGTTAGTAAAATGAAGGCCTGTATTTATTATGTACAACATAGGTTTATAGTGTTAGTAAAATAATGAGGATTAAATGTACATATATTTTGACAGCGTTCGTAAAATGAAGGCCTCTATATATAGGTACATATAAGTTTATAGTGTTATTAAAATGATGGGGCTTATATGTTCATATAGGTTAATAGCATTAGTATAATGATGAGATCTATATATGTACGTATAAGTTGAATGTATTATTAAAATGATGAGGTCTATATATAAATATATTTTTACAGCCTTCGTATAATGAAGGCCTGTATATATAGGTATATATAAGTTTATAGTGTTATTAAAATGATGGGATTTATATGTACATATAGATTGATAGCATCAGTAAAATAATGAGATCTATATATGTACATATAAGTTGAATGTGTTATTAGAATGATGAGATCTAAATGTACATATATTTTGACAGCGTTCGTAAAATAAAGGCCTGTATATATAGGTACATATAAGTTTATAGCGTTATTGAAATAATGGGGTGTATATGTACATATTGCTATACAGTTTTAGTAAAATGGCGAGGTCTATTTGTACATATATTTTGACAGAGTTCCTAAAATGAAGGTCTGTATATGTACACATAGGTTTATAGTGTAAGTAAAACGAGGAGGTATAAATGTACATATATTTTGACAGCGTTCGTAAAATGAAGGCCTGTATATAGCCTGTATATATAGGTACATATAAGTTTATAGTGTTATTACAATAATGGCTTTATATGTACATGTAGCTTGATAGGATTAGTAAAATTATGAGATCTATTATGTACATAAAAGTTAAATGTGTCATTAAAATGATAAGGTCTTTATGTACATACATTCTGACAACGTTCGTAAAATGAAGGCCTGTATATATAGGTACATATAAGTTTATAGTGTTATTAAAATGATGGGGTTTATATGTACATATAGGTTTATAGCATTAGTGAATAATGAGATCTATATATGTACATATAAGTTGAATGTGTTATTAAAATGATGAGATCTATATGTACATATATTTTTACAGCGTTCGTAAAATGAAGGCCTGTATATATAGGTACATATAAGTTTATAGTGTTATTAAAATAATGGGGTGTATATGTACATATATCTATATAGTGTTAGTAAAATGATGAGGTGTTATTAAAATGATGGGGTGTATATGTACAGATAGGTTGACAGCGTTTGTAAATTCAATGCCTGTATATATACATATAGGTTGGCAGATTTAGTAGAAATATGGGGTCTATATGTACATATAGGTTGACAGCAGTTTTAAAATAATGTGGTGTATATGTACATATAGCTATATAGTGTTAGTAAAATGACAAGGTCGATTCTTACATATATTTTGACAGCGTTCGTAAAATGAGGGCCTGTATATGTAAATACAGGTTTATAGTGTAAGTAAAATGATGAGGTCTAAATGTACATATATTTTGACAGCGTTCGTAAAATGAGGGCCTGTATATGTAAATACAGGTTTATAGTGTAAGTGAAATGATGAGGTCTAAATGTACATATATTTTGATAGCGTTCGTAAAATGAAGGCCTGTATATATAGGTACATATAAGTTTATAGTGTTATTACAATAATGGGGTTTATATGTACATATAGCTTGATAGGATTAGTAAAATTATGAGATTTATATATGTACATAAAAGTTGAATGTGTCATTAAAATGATAAGGTCTATATGTACACACATTCTGACAGCGTTCGTAATATGAAGGCCTGTATATATAGGTACATATAAGTTTATAGTGTTATTAAAATGATGGGTTTATATGTACATATAGGTTGTTAGCATCAGTGAATAATGAGATCTGTATATGTACATATAAGTTGAATGTGTTATTAAGATGATGAGGTCTATATGTACATATAATTTTACAGCGTTCGTAAAATGAAGGCCTGTATATATTCATATCGTGGGTTGGCTGTTGGAACCTCGTTAAGTCCATTTTTGGGCAAATTCACTTTTTTTAAAAAATGGAATCTATAGCACGAGACGCATCGGATGCATTTGAAAAAAACGAAAAAATTCTGCTTAGTAGTGGAGAAAAGCGATGTTGTAATTCCGTGTTATAACCTCGTTAACGTACGGCTGGCGAAATGTCGGCGCTTGAACCTGGCTAAAATCGTTTGCCAGGTTATGCACCGCTGGCCACGGCCAATTGTTGGCGTTTGAATCTCACTAAACGTTTAGTTTAGTAGCGTTTAATACTAAACGTTTAGTAAACATTTAATAGCATGGTTGTTGCATGTACCAATTGTTGTCGCTTGAAAATGAAGAAAAAAAGTGAAAGTCGACAAATGTAGCGTCGATGTAAAAATCATTATTTCTTAGTAGTGCATGATTGTATCATGTTTACAAATAACGAGACTGAAGAAGGGCAGTCATGTACCATACCCTGTAACTCGTAATTATTTTAAAGGGTTTGGAGATACAGGGAATAGGTTATTGTGTACAAAATTCACACACGCATGCACACACACAGGCACACAGAGTAATTAGGTTTTTAATAAGTTCGAAATGACTTTTAAAAAAAAATTACTTTATATAATTATAGTTATGTGCCAGTAAAATCATTGAGTCTGGGGACGAATAAAAAGTGGTCACTTCGAAATAGCCTAGATATCAACCGGCGTATATTTTGCATCCGAAGTCAGAGATCTATTGTCATTAATGTAATCAGCGACGGTAGGGTAAACTTGAATGAATAGATCAAAGGAAGCGCGGCGGCGAGTTTACGGCCTTTGAAGTTGCAGCTAAATGGAGTGGACACCGTCTTTGAAGAAAGTAAGACAAGACCGGCGAATATGGGCGGATCAAATCTGATCAAATAAGGGAATGGTAAATATTATTTTGGTAAATATTTTGAGTTAATTGATCAATCTGTAATTAATCATGCGAATCTTCGCCCCACCCACACTTTAATAGCTATAAATACTGTCAGTCTCATATCAATCAGTGACCAGACAAAGTAAAGCGCCCCACTATCTGAATTTTTGAATCCAGTGCTTTCCAGTATGTAACACATAAGTCACTGTGCATTTCCAGTTTGTTATTTTCAACGTTTCCTCTGAGCAGAGGACAATGCATTGCGCAATAAGCACTTTCAAAACCTGTTAGAGGAAGATGCCGATCGCAGGAGCCTTTAATTGACGTTGCACACAAACCTTACTGGTGTGAAAGTAGATCTCTCAAAGAAACACAGAGCAGTTCTCTCAGTACACTAAACTGCAACCCTCCCTCAAAGAACTATGCTGGAACTCTCACAGAACCAAGTGCACAGCTCTCAAAGACCCTATGTGGAACTCTCTCAAAGAACAAACAAGTAACTCTCAAAGAACAAAAGTGAAAATTACCCAAGGAACTGAAATGCAGCCAGCTCAAGGATCCCCCCCCCTCTCTCTCTCTCTCTCTCTCTCTCAGAACCAGAGCGCCACATTCTCAAAGTGCAAGATGCAGCTCTTTTAGGGGGCAGCTCTCTCAAAGACCAGATTGCATCTCCCTTAATAAAGAACCAAAGTGCAGCGCTCACACCCCTCCCCCCCTTCTTTATCTCTCTCTTTCTCGCGCTCTCTTTCTCTCTCTCTGTCAAATAACCAGAGTGAACGTCTAACTCAAAGATCCAGTAAGCAGTTGTCTCTCAAAATCCCTGGGTGCAGTTTCTCTCAAAGCCCCAGAATGCAGATTTATACAAGAACCAGAGTGCACCTCTTTCAAGTTGGATCTCTCCCAAAGAACCAAAATGCAGCTCTCTCTCAAAGGACTGGATTGCACCTATTTCAAGTTTCATCTCTCCCAAAGAACCAAAATGCAGCTCTCTCTCAAAGGACTGGAGTGCACCTCTTTCAAGTTGCATCTCTCTCAAAGAACCAAAATGCAGCTCTCTCTCAAAGGACTGGAGTGCATCTCTTTCAAGTTGCATTTCTCTCAAAGAACCAAAATGTAGCTCTAGCTCTCTCTAAGAACGTGAGTGCACCTCTTTCAAATTGCATTTCTCTCGAAGAACCAAAATGCAACGCTCTCTCTTTCTCTCTCTCAATGAACCAAAATGCAGCCCTCTCTCAAAGAACTGGAGTGCAACTCTCTCAAAGAGAGAAAGAGAGCGGCAGGGGCAGGTGGATGCGGCTGGGGAGGGGGCAGTGAGCAAGGGCATAACATAGACAAAGATAGACAGAGGGAGAGACGGGCAGATAGAGAGAGAAGGGAAGGGGACAGGGAGAGAGAGATAAAGAGATAAAGAGAGAGAGAGAGAGAGAGAGAGAGAGAGAGAGAGAGAGAGAGAGAGAGAGAGAGAGAGAGAGAGAGAGATAAATAGTAGAAATAGTAGAAAGAGAGATTTAATGATGTATTTAATGTCTTTTGTAAACAAATGACATGTGATACTTTGTGTTACTAAAGAGTCAAGTGTGAATAAATAGTTTGGTTTAGGCTAGACAGTAAATCATACATTTATATTACATTCATTCGCTCGGTGATGGTGTGATACATAGGAAATAAACGAAGTGAAATACTAAGTTTCGAGGGATAAATTTAAAACAGAACTAAAACGGCAAAGACAACAATAAATGCCTCCGAGGCACTTTTAAACATATTTTTACTATGCCCAAAGAAAGGTAGCGAGGTTATACGATCAGCCAAGCGGCGCGATGTGAGCGCTGGAACCTCATTAAAACTTTAGGCAGGTTCCAACAGCCGACTTCGGCGTGTTATAACCTGCTTAACTCTGGTTACGTAATTACAGTAGGGTTGTCGTCAAAATGCAATACACGGCACAACTACTGGTCAAGAACATAGGCTAGTTACCAAGTTACAGCTCCCAATAATGAAAACTATTAAAGATAATCACTTTTTTCCTTCTGTAAAATTTTGATTTTGGACTTAACGAGGTTCCAACAGCCAACCGACGATATAGGTTTATAATGTTATTAAAATGACGGGATTTATATGTTCACATAGGTTGATAGCATTAGTAAAATAATGAGATCTATATATGTACATAAAAGTTAAATGTGTCATTAAAATGATGAGGTCTATATGTACATATATTTTGACAGCGTTCGTAAAATGAAGGCCTGTATATATAGGTACATATAAGTTTATAGTGTTATTAAAATGATGGGGCTTATGTTCATATAGGTTGAAAGCATTAGTATAATAATGAGATCTATATATGTACATATAAATTGAATGTATTATTAAAATGATGAGGTCTATATGTACATATATATTTACAGGGTTCGTAAAATGAAGGCCTGTATATATAGGTACATATAACTTGAATGTGTTATTAAAATGATGAGGTCTATATGTACATATATTTTTACAGCGTTCATAAAATCAAGCCCTGTATATGTACATATAGGTTTATAGTGTAAGTAAAATGATGAGGTCTAAATGTACATATATTTAGACAGCGTTAGTAAAATGAAGGCCTGTATATATCGGTACATATAAGTTTATAGTGTTATTAAAATGATGGGGTTTGTAATTATGTTCATATAGGTTGATAGCATTAGTAAAATAATGAGATCTCTATATGTACATATAAGTTGAATGTGTTATTAAAAAGATGAGGTCTATACGGACATATATTTTTACAGCGATCGTAAAATGGAATGCCTGTATATATATAGGTACATATAAGTTTATAGTGTTATTAAAATTATGGGGTGTATATGTACATATAGCTATATAGTGTTAGTAAAATAATGAGATCTAAATGTACATATATTTTGACAGTGTTCGTAAAATGAAGGACTGTATATATAGGTACATATAAGTTTGTATTGTTATTAAAATAATGGGGTGTATATGTACATATAGCTATATAGTGTTAGTAAAATGACGAGGTGTTATTAAAATGATGGGGTGTATATGTACAGATAGGTTGACAGCGTTTGTAAATTCAATGCCTCTTTATATATACATATAGGTAGACAGATTTAGTAGAAATATGGTGTCTATATGTACATATAGGTTGACAGCAGTTTTAAAATAATGGGGTTTATATGTACATATAGCTATATAGTGTTAGTAAAATGACGAGGTCTATTTGTACATATATTTTGACAGCGTTCGTAAAATGAGGGCCTGTATATGTACATATAGGTTTATACTGTAAGTAAAATGATGAGGTCTAAATGTACATATATTTTGACAGCGTTCGTAAAATGAAGGCCTATATATATAGGTACATATAAGTTTATAGTGTTATTAAAATGATGGGATTTATATCTACATATAGATTGATAGCATCAGTAAAATAATGAGATCTATATATGTACATATAAGTTGAATGTGTTATTAAAATGATGAGGTCTAAATGTAAATATATTTAGACAGCGTTCGTAAAATGAAGGCCTCTATATATAGGTACATATAAGTATATAATGTTATTAAAATGATGGGGTTTATAATTATGTTCATATAGGTTGGTAGCATTAGTAAAATAATGAGATTTCTATATGTACATATAAGTTGAATGTGTTATTAAAATGATGAGGTCTATATGTACATATATTTTCACAGCGATCGTAAAATGGTATGCCTGTATATATATATAGGTACATATAAGTTTATAGTGTTATTAAAATAATGGGGTGTATATGTACATATAGCTATATAGTGTTAGTAAAATGATGAGGTGTTATTAAAATGATGGGGTGTATATGTACAGATAGGTTGACAGCGTTTGTAAATTCAATGCCTGTATATATACATATAGGTAGACAGATTTAGTAGAAATATGGTGTCTATATGTACGTATAGGTTGACAGCAGTTTTAAATTAATGGGGTGTATATGTACATATAGCTATATAGTGTTAGTAAAATGACGAGGTCTATTTGTACATATATTTTTACAGCGTTTTTAAAATGAGGGCCTGTATATGTACATATAGGTTTATACTGTAAGTAAAATGATGAGGTCTAAATGTACATATATTTTGACAGCGTTCGTAAAATGAAGACATGTATATATAGGTACATATAAGTTTATAGAGTTATTAAAATAATGGGGTGTATATGTACATATTGCTATATAGTGTTAGTATAATGAGGAGGTCTATTTGTACATATATTTTGACAGCGTTCGTAAAATGAAGGCCTCTATATGTACATATAAGTTTATAGTGTAAGTAAAATGATGAGGTCTATATGTACATATATATTTTGACAGCGTTCGCAAAATGAAGGCCTTTATATGTACACATAGGTTTATAGTGTTATCAAAATGATGAGTTCTAAATGTACATATATTTTGACAGCGTTCGTAAAATGAAGGACTGTATATATAGTTACATAAAAGTTTATAGTGTTATTAAAATAATGGGGTGTATATGTACATATAGCTATATAGTGTTAGTAAAATGAAGAGGTGTTATTAAAATGATGGGGTGTATATGTACAGACAGGTTGACAGCGTTTGTAAATTCAATGCCTGTATATATACATATAGGTTGGCAGATTTAGTAGAAATATGAGGTCTATTTGTACGTATATTTTGACAGCGTATAATGAAGGTCTGTATATATAGGTACATGTAAGTTTATAGTGTTATTACAATAATGGGGTTTATATGTACATGTAGCTTGAAAGGATTAGTAAAATTATGAGATTTATATATATAAATAAAAATTGAATGTGTCATTAAAATGATGAGGTCTATATGTACATATATTTTGACAGCGTTCGTAAAATGAAGGCTTGCATATATATGTACATATATTTTCACAGCGTTCGTAAAATGAAGGCCAGTATATATAGGTACATATAAGTTTATAGTGTTATTAAAATGATGGTGTTTATATGTACATATAGGTTGATAGCATCAGTAAAAATAATGAGATCTATATATGTACATATAAGTTGAATTTGTTATTAAAATTATGAGGTCTATATGTACATATATTTTTACAGCGCTCGTAAAATGGAATGCCTATATATATATAGGTACATATAAGTTTATAGTGTTATTAAAATTATGGGGTGTATATGTACATATAGGTATATATTGTTAGTAAAATGACGAGGTGTTATTAAAATGATGGGGTGTATATGTATAGATGGGTTGACAGCGTTTGTAAATTCAATGCCTGTATATATACATATAGGTAGACAGATTTAGTAGAAATATGGTGTCTATATGTACAGATAGGTTGACAGCAGTTTTAAAATAATGGGGTTTATATGTACATATAGCTATATAGTGTTAGTAAAATGACGAGGTCTATTTCTACATTATATTTTGACAGCGTTCGTAAAATGAGGGCCTGTATATGTACATATATGTTTATACTGTAAGTAAAATGATGAGGTCTACATGTACATATATTTTGACAGCGTTCGTAAAATGAAGGCCTGTATGTATAGGTACATATAAGTTTATAGTGTTATTAAAATAATTCGGTGTATATGTTCATATAGGTTGATAGCATTAGTAAAATAATGAGATCTCTATATGTACATATAAGTTGAATGTGTTATTAAATGAATGAGGTCTATATGGACATATATTTTTACAGCGATCGTAAAATGAAGGCCTGTATATGTACATATAGGTTTGTAGTGTTAGTAAAATGATAAGGTCTAAATGTACATATATTTTGACAGCGTTCGTAAAATGAAGGACTGTATAAATAGGTACATATAAGTTTATAGTGTTATTAAAATAATGGGGTGTATATGTACATATATCTATATAGTGTTAGTAAATTGAAGAGGTGTTATTAAAGTGATGGGGTGTATATGTACAGATAGGTTGACAGCGTTCGTAAATTCAATGCCTGTATATATACATATAGATTGGCAGATATAGTAGAAATATGGGGTCTATTTGTACCTATATTTTGAAAGCGTTCGTAAAATGAAGGCCTATATATGTACACATAGTTTTATAGTGTAAGTAAAATGATGAGGTTTAAATGTACATATATTTTTATAGCGTTCGTAAAATGAGGGCCTGTATATGTACATATAGGTTTATAGTGTAAGTACAACGATGAGGTCTAAATGTACATATATTTTGACAGCGTTCGTAAAATAAAGGCCTGTATATATAGGTACATACAAGTTTATAGTTTTATTACAATAATGGGGTTTTTATGTATATATAGCTTGATAGGATTGGTAAAATTATGAGAGCTATATATGTACATAAAATTGGAATGTGTCATTAAAATGATGAGGTCTATATGTACATATATTTTTACAGCGTTCGTAAAATGAAGGCCTGTATATATAATAGGTACATATAAGTTTATAGTGTTATTAAAACGATGGGGTTTATATGTACATATAGGTTGATAGCATCAGTAAAATAATGAGATCTATATATGTACATATAAGTTGAATGTGTTATTAAAATAATGAGGTCTATAAGTACATATATGTTTACAGCGTTCGTAAAATGAAGGCCTTTATATGTAAAACATAGGTTTATAGTGTTATTAAAATGATGAGATTTAAATATACATTTATTTTGACAGCGTTCGTAAAATGAAGGCATGTATATATAGTTACATGTAAGTTTATAGTGTTATTACAATAATGGGGTTTATATGTACATATAGCTTGATAGGATTAGTAAAATTATGAGATCTATATCTGTACATAAAAGTCGAATGTGTCATTAAAATGATGAGGTCTATATGTACATACATTCTGACAGCGTTTGTAAAATGAAGGCCTGTATATGTAGGTACATATAAGTTTATAGTGTTATTAAAATGATGGGATTTATATGTACATATAGATTGATAGCATCAGTAAAATAATGAGATCTATATATATACATATAAATTGAATGTGTTATTAAAATGGTGAGGTCTAAATGTACATATATTTTTACAACGTTCGTAAAATGAAGGCCTGTATATGTAAATATAGGTTTATAATGTTAGTAAATTGATGGGATTTATATGTACATATAGGTTGATAGCATCAGTAAAATAATGAGATCTATATATGTACATATAAGTTGAATTTGTTATTAAAATTATGAGGTCTATATGTACATATATTTTTACAGCGCTCGTAAAATGGAATGCCTATATTTTTATAGGTACATATAAGTTTATAGTGTTATTAAAATTATGGGCTGTATATGTACATATAGCTATATAGTGTTAGTAAAATGATGAGGTCTAAATGTACATATCTTTTGACAGTGTTCGTAAAATGAAGGACTGTATAGGTACATATAAGTTTATAGCGTTATTAAAATAATGGGGTGTATATGTACATATAGCTATATATTGTTAGTAAAATATTGTTAGTAAAATGACGAGGTGTTATTAAAATGATGGGGTATATATGTATAGATAGGTTGACAGCGTTTGTAATTTCAATGCCTGTATATATACATATAGGTAGACAGATTTAATAGAAATATGGTGTCTATATGTACAGATAGGTTGACAGCACCTTTAAAATAATGGGGTTTATATGTACATATAGCTATATAGTGTTAGTAAAATGACGAGGTCTATTTGTACATATATTTTGACAGCGTTCGTAAAATGAGGGCCTGTATATGTACATATATGTTTATACTGTAAGTAAAATGATGAGGTCTACATGTACATATATTTTGACAGCATTCGTAAAAATGAAGGCCTGTATGTATAGGTATAGGTACATATAAGTTTATAGTGTTATTAAAATAATGGGGTGTATATGTTCGTATAGGTTGATAGCATTAGTAAAATAATGAGATCTCTGTATGTACATATAAGTTGAATGTGTTATTAAATGAATGAGATCTATATGGACATATATTTTTACAGCGATCGTTAAATGAAGGCCTGTATATGTACATATAGGTTTACAGTGTTAGTAAAATGATGAGGTCTAAATGTACATATATTTTGACAGCGTTCGTAAAATGAAGGACTGTATAAATAGATACATATAAGTTTATAGTGTTATTAAAATAATGGGGTGTATATGTACATATATCTATATAGTGTTAGTAAATTGAAGAGGTGTTATTAAAATGATGGGGTGTATATGTACAGATAGGTTGACAGCGTTCGTAAATTCAATGCCTGTATATATAGATATAGATTGGCAGATTTAGTAGAAATATGGGGTCTATTTGTACATATATTTTGAAAGCGTTCGTAAAATGAAGGCCTATATATGTACACATAGTTTTATAGTGTAAGTAAAATGATGAGGTCTAAATGTACATATATTTTTATAGCGTTCGTAAAATGAAGGCCTGTATATGTACATATAGGTTTATAGTGTAAGTACAATGATGAGGTCTAAATGTACATATATTTTGAAAGCGTTCGTAAAATAAAGGCCTGTATATATAGGTACATATAAGTTTATAGTGTTATTACAATAATGGGGTTTTTATGTACATATAGCTTGATAGGATTGGTAAAATTATGAGAGCTATATATGTACATAAAATTGGAACGTGTCATTAAAATGATAAGGTCTATATGTACATATATTTTTACAGCGTTCGTAAAATGAAGGCCTGTATATATAATAGGTACATGTAAGTTTATAGTGTTATTAAAACGATGTTGTTTATATGTACATATAGGTTGATAGCATCAGTAAAAAAATGAGATCTATATATATACATATAAGTTGAATGTGTTATTAAAATAATGAGGTCTATAAGTACATATATGTTTACAGCGTTAGTAAAATGAAGGCCTTTATATATAAAACATAGGTTTATAGTGTTAGTAAAATGATGAGATCTAAATGTACATTTATTTTGACAGCGTTCGTAAAATGAAGGCATGTATCTATAGTTACATGTAAGTTTATAGTGTTATTACAATAATGGGGTTTTTATGTACATATAGCTTGATAGGATTAGTAAAATTATGAGATCTATATCTGTACATAAAAGTCGAATGTGTCTATATGTACATACATTCTGACAGCGTTTGTAAAATGAAGGCCTGTATATGTAGGTACATATAAGTTTATAGTGTTATTAAAATGATGGGGTTTATATGTACATATAGGTTGATAGCATCAGTAAAATAATGAGATCTATATATGTACATATAAGTTAAAAGTATTATTAAAATGATGAGGTCTATATGTACATATATTTTTACAGGGTTCGTAAAATGAAGGCCTGTATATGTACATATAGGTTTATAGTGTAAGTAAAATGATGAGGTCTAAATGTACATATATTTTTACAGCGTTCGTAAAATGAAGGCCTGTATATGTACATATAGGTTTATAGTGTAAGTAAAATGATGAGGTCTAAATGTACATATATTTAGACAGCGTTCGTAAAATGAAGGCCTGTATATATAGGTACATATAAGTTTATAATGTTATTAAAATGATTGGGTTTATAATTATGTTCATATAGGTTGATAGCATTAGTAAAATTATGAGATCTCTATATTTACATATAAGTTGAATGTGTTATTAAAATGATGAGGTCTATATTTACATATATTTTCACAGCGATCGTAAAATGGAATGCCTGTATATATATAGGTACATATAAGTTTATAGTGTTATTAAAATAATGGGGTGTATATGTACATATAGCTATATAGTGTTAGTAAAATGATGAGGTGTTATTAAAATGATGGGTTGTATATGTACAGATAGGTTGACAGCGTTTGTAAATTCAATGCCTGTATATATACTTATAGGTAGACAGATTTAGTAGAAATATGGTGTCTATATGTACATATAGGTTGACAGCAGTTTTAAAATAATGGGGTGTATATGTACATATAGCTATATAGTGTTAGTAAAACGACGAGGTCTATTTGTACATATATTTTAACAGCGTTCGTAAAATGAAGGCCTGTATATATAGTTACATATAAGTTTATAGTGTTATTACAATAATGGGGTTTATATGTACATGTAGCTTAATAGGATTAGTAAAATTATGAGATCTGTATATGTACATAAAATGTGAATGTGTCATTAAAATGATAAGGTCTATATGTACATACATTCTGACAGCGTTCTTAAAATGAAGGCCTGTATATATGGGTACATATAAGTTTTTTAGTGTTATTAAAATAATTGTTTTTATATGTACATATAGGTTCATAGCATTAGTAAAATAATAAGATCTATATATGTACATATAAATTGAATTTGTTATTAAAATGATGAGGTCTATATGTACATATATTTTTACGCCGTTCGTAAAATGAAGGCCTGTATATGTACATATAGGTTTATAATGTTAGTAAAATGATGAGGTCTAAATGTACATATATTTTGACAGCGTTCGTAAAATGAGGGCCTGTATATGTACATATAGGTTTATATTGTAAGTAAAATGATGAGGTCTAAATGTACATATATTTTGACAGCGTTCATAAAATGAGGGCCTGTATATGTACATATAGGTTTATAGTGTTATTAAAATGATCAGGTCTAAATGTACATATATTTTGACAGCGTTCTTAAAATAAAGGCGTGTATATATAGGTACATATAAGTTTTTTAGTGTTATTAAAGTGATGGGGTTTATATGTACATATAGGTTTATAGCATTAGTAAAATAATGAGATTTATATATGTACATATAAGTTGAATGTGTCATTAAAATGATGAGGTGTATATGTACATATATTGTGACAGCGTTACTAAAATGAAGGCCTGTATATATAGGTACATGTAACTTTATATTGTTATTAAAATGATGGGGTTTATATGTACATATAGGTTTATAGCATTAGTAAAATAATGAGATCTATTTATGTACATATAAGTTGAATGTCTTATTAAAATAATGAGGTCTATATGTACATATATTTTTACAGCGTTCGTAAAATGAAGGTCTGTATATGTACATATAGGTTTATAGTGTTAATAAAATGATGAGGTCTAAATGAACATATATTTTGACAGCGGTCATAAAATGAATGCGTGTATCTATTCATATATGTTTATAGTTTTATTAAAAAACTGGGTATATATGTACATATAGGTTGACAGCTTTAGTAAGAATGAAGGTGTGCACATATACATATAGGTTGGTAGTGTTAGTAAAATGATATAATCTGTATGTATATATAAACTGACAGTATTCATAAAATGATGGGGTGTATAAGTACATATAGCTTTATAGTGTTAGTAAAATGATCATGTCTATATGTACATATAATTTGACAGCGTTCTTAGTAAATGAACCGTGTATATATACATATAGGTTTGTACTGTTAGTAAACTGATGGGGTCTATATGTATATATAGGCTAACAGCATTCTTAAAATGATGGCGTGTATATGTACATATAGGTAGACAGCGTTCCTAAATTCAATGCGTATATATATACATATAGGGTGACAGATTTAGTAGAAATATGGGATCTATATGTACATATAGGTTGAAAGCGTTTGTAAAATAATGGTCTGTATATGTACATATAATTTTATAGTGTTAGTAAAATGACGAGGTCTATATGTAGATATATTTTGACAGCGTTCGTAAAATGAAGTCCTATATATATAGGTACATTATATGTTTATAGTGTTAGTAAAATAATGGGGTTTATATGTACGTATAGGTTGATCGCATTAGTAAAAAAATGAGATCTATATATGTACATACAGGTTGAATTTGTTATTAAAATGATGGGCTGTATATGTACATATAGTTTGACAGCATTAGTAAAATAATGATGTGTATATGTACATATAGCTTTATAGTTTTAGTAAAGTGATAAGGTCTATAATAGGTTTGTACTGTTAGTAAAATTATGGAATCTATATATACATATAAGCTGACAGCATTCATAAAATGATGGGGCATGTGTGTACATATAGCTTTATAGGGTTAGTGAAATGATCATGTCTACATGTACATATTGGTTGACAGCGTTCGTAAAATTGAATGTGTGCACATATACATATAGGTTAGTAGTGTTAATAAAATGATGGGGTCTATATGTATATATAGGCTGACTGTATTCTTAAAATGATGGGGTGTATATGTACATATAGGTTGACAGCGTTCGTAAAATCAATGCATGTATATATACATAAAGGTTGACAAATTTAGTAGACATATGGGGTCTATATGTACATATATCTTGACAGCGTTAGTAAAATGATGGCCTGTATATATGTCTACATATAGGTTTATAGTGTTAGGAAAATGATGGGGTCTATATGTACATATAGGCTGACAGTATTTGTAAAATGATGGGTTATATATGTACATACAGGTTGACAGCCTTCGTAAAATGAAGGCCTGTATATATATGTACATATAGGTTTATAGTGTTAGTAAAATGATGGGGTGCATATGTACATATAAGCTGACACTGTTAATACAATGATGGGGTGTATATGTACACATAGGCTGATGGCGATAGTAAAATGATGTTATTTATATGTACATATAGGTCGATATCATTAGTAAAATCATGAGATCTATATATTATGTACATATAAGTTTATAGCGTTAATAAAATGATAGTGTACATGATGTACATATAATCTGATAAATAAAATGATTGTATTTATAATATGTACTTATAGATTCATTTGGTCTATAAATTATGTGAATATAGGTTAGTAGGATCAGTAAAATGAGGGTTTCTATATATTATGAACATAACGGTTGACAGCGTCAGTAGAATTATGGGGTATATATGTACAAATAGGTTTACAGCGTTGATAAAATTATGTGGTCTATATGTACATATAGGTTGACAGCGTTTGTAAAATAATGGGTTGTATATGTACATATAGCTTTATAGTGTTAGTAAAATGACGAGGTCTATATGTAGGCCTACATATAAGTTGACAGCGTTCGTAAAATGAAGGCCTGTATATGTACATATAGCGTTAGTAAAATGATGGGGTTTATATGTACATATACGCTTAATACGTTAGTAAAATGATGGTGTGTACACATTAAGGATATTACAAGGATGCGACTTAAGGAGCTTCCGTGAGAGGGGAGGATGGGGCTGGTGTAGGGAGGCAGCGCCCCCTTGGCGAGTTAGTGTTCTAACTGGATGTTTTGTTTTGTTTTTTTTATAATAAAATAAAATGCGGGGCTCGGCGATTAATACTCAGAACATTGAAATATGCTCCCGACTAAATTTATGTAACTCATAATGGTACTCTTTCCTTATGTCCTAATAATATATTATTGCAACTTGCCGGGATAGATGTCTTCCTCGCGCCTGCAATCCACTCTGAAGTTAAAGCGTCTGTAGCATCTGCAAGCTATCCCTTGCCCTCCCCCGTTTTCTTGTTACACTGGTGAGCATGTGTTCATTTCTTCTTGCATTTTATTGTTGTACTCCGTGACCTGACCTTCTTTTCTAGTGAGTAGTTTTTTTCCTCGCTCGCTTGTTGTCAGGTGTTTTGACTCGTTCAGTAAATATTAGTATGTTCCCGAATATTCGATAACGTTGTGGATAAGAATGTTTACGCCAGATTTGGCCTTGGGTGATGTGACCTGATGACGTATTGATGCGTGATTGGTTAGTTTGTGCGAGGGTAAAGGTAACGTTTATTTCGGGAACTTTCTGTAGGAATGTTTATATATATAGACCTGTGTGAGTGGTTGAATGGGGTGAGTAAGTGAGTTTCCTTTTGTGTGGCGTAGATATTTAGTTTCGCTGGTGTCTTCCTAGTAATTTATTGTTCACTATACAGTTATTAAACTTTAGTATTATTTAATCTATCGTCGGATCTCGTGTTTATTTATTTTACAGCTGTAATAGTTTCGTTTTCTAAAGGGTTGTAGTTAGATCAACTAACTCCCCCCTACTATAACGTGCTAGAACAACCTCAGCTGTTACATATTGGGGGCTCGTCCGGGATCCGACCATATTCGAGCGGACCAGATCAAAATTACTAGATTTATTTACATAGTTTATTGTAGAATATCATCGACAAGCTATCTAGAACATGTCGGAGGTTATTGGAAGGCTTAGCCAGGAAGCGGACGCTATGGAGCTCACTGGGCAGGAGAGACGGGACTACCTCCGTGAAGGCCTAGAAAGAGAAAGACAGCTGGAGGCTGAACGACAGGCTCGGGAGAAGGAGGCTGAACGACAGGAGAAGGAGGCTGAACGACAGGAGAAGGAGGCTGAACGACAGGAGAAGGAGGCTGAACGACAGCTGGAAAGGGAAAAGATGAACCACGAGTTGGAGATAGAGAGGATGCGCCAGCAACGTGGAGGCAACGACTCAGCGCAGAAGACCGACGACCACGCCAGTTCTAAGAGACCCAAGCTACCTGCATTTCAGGACAAGAAGGACGATCTGGATAGCTGGTTGCTGCGGTTTGAGAGGTTTGCCGAGACAGCTGAATGGCCCAGATCCACCTGGACGACATCACTGTCTGCCCTGCTGACCGGGAGAGCTTTGGAGTGCTTCTGCAGACTACCGATCGACGAAGCCAAGGACTACGACAAAGTCAAGGAAGCTTTGCAGAAGAGGTACAACCTGTCAGAGGACGGATACAGACTCATGTTCAGACAAGGTAAGCCTGAAGATGGAGAAGATGTTGGAATGTTTTTGACCAGGATCAAGACCTATTTAGAGAGGTGGATAAAGCTGTCGAAGACGGAGGAGACCTACGAAGGAGTGAGAGATCTGTTCGTCAGAGAGCAATTCATGGATGCCTGCCCACCAGACCTTGCAACCCATGTGAGGGAGAGGAAACCAAAGACGCTACAGGACATCGCAGATTCAGCGGAGGCGTACCTGGTAGCGAGGAACCGGACGCTCAGCGGGAGCGCCAGACTGCAGAGCCGGCCAGTGCGACAGAGGCCCAACAGAGACAGAAGCCCACAGGTCTGCCATAGGTGCCAGAGGCCGGGACACAAGGCGAGGGAGTGTCGTGCAAGGACAAAACACAAAGGTGAGTTGAAATGTTACCTTTGTGGAAAGCCAGGCCACGTTCGGAGGATGTGTCCAGCCCAGAAGGATATGGGACGAGGCAAGCCGAACAAGGCGGCGGCGGCCGTAGTGATAGCGGCGGACGAGTCGTCGAGACAGGATGTGACGACGGTTGACACCAGCATCAACGTTCAAGCGGTAATGAAGGACGGGAAGCTACAGTTAGCGGTGCCTGTTACGTGCGGAGGATGCAGTGACGGAAGGACCGTGGAGAAACTGAAGTTACCAGTGATGAAGGGCTTGATTGGAAATCGAGCGGTAGATGTCCTAAGAGATACCGGCTGTGAAGGTGTAGTGGTGCGGCGAGCACTGGTGGACGACGGACAGCTCACCGGTGGGAAGAAACTTATCGCGAGGATCGATAACTCCTTGCTAGCGGCGGAGGAAGCCGTTATCGACGTGAAGACGCCTTACCTGACGGGCAAAGTGACGGCGCTGTGTCTCCCGGAGACCATCTGCGACCTAGTAGTCGGGAACGTGGACGGAGCGAAGGATCCGTACGACCCTGATACTGAGGTGATGGTAGGAGCGGTGACCACGAGGGCCCAGGAGAAGAGGAAGGACCGGTCTACGTCGCTGAAGGTGCCGAGGGCAGAACGGCACGCGGGAGTGGATAGAGAGGAACTTATCCGACTCCAAGAAGAAGACGAAGTCATTAGGAAGTTAGAGCAGAAGAAGATCCTAACTAATAGAGGCAATAAATCTGTTCATTTTGAGAAACATGGAGGAGTACTGTACCGGATCTACAAGGACCTGAGACAGGCGACGGTTATAAGGCAAGTGGTACTACCCGAGAAACTGAGAGAGTATGTACTGAGTGTAGCCCACGACTCGATCGTCGGAGGACACCTCGGCGTGAAGAAAACCAAAGACAGAGTTATGAGCAATTTTTATTGGCCTGGAATTGAAGGTGACGTCGCGAGATACTGCCGCTCATGCGACATATGCCAGAGGACGGTGAACAAAGGAGCGACACCAAAGGTGCACCTGCAGAGTATGCCAGTAGTGGACGTACCATTTAGGCGAGTGGCCGTGGACTTAGTAGGACCTATCGACCCCCCAAGTGAAGGTGGACATCGGTATATCCTGGTGTATATAGACTACGCTACTCGTTACCCCGAAGCCACACCCTTGAAGAAGATCGACGCAGAAACGGTAGCAGAAGCCTTAGTGAACATCTACAGCCGTTTGGGTGTGCCCGAAGAGATCTTGTCGGACCAAGGGACCCAGTTTATGTCAGATGTCATGAAGGAAACGAATAGACTACTGGGAATTCGACAGTCGACCACTACAGTCTACCACCCTATGTGCAACGGGTTGGTGGAGCGATTCAACGGCACGCTGAAGAAAACATTGAGACGACTGTGCGCAGAGCAACACAAGCAGTGGCACAGATACATCAACCCGCTGCTCTTCGCATATCGTGAAGTTCCCCAAGAGTCGACCAAGTTTGCCCCATTCGAGTTGCTGTATGGGAGAACTGTGAGAGGACCAATGCACATCTTACGACAACTATGGACCAAGGACGTAGAGGAGCCGGAAACGAAGACCAGTTACCAGTACGTCATGGAACTACGTGAGAGGCTGGAGGACACATGGAAGTTAGCGACGGAAGAACTCTCCAAGGCTCAAGGTAGACAGAAGACCTACTACGACCGGAAGGCGCGAGAGAGGAAGTTCCGCCCCGGAGATGAAGTGTTGGTGCTACTGCCGACGAACACTAACAAGCTCCTAGTCCAATGAAGGGACCATATAAGGTAGTCTCAGTTGTCGGTGTTAACGACTATAGAGTCAAGATGGGTGCAAAAGAAAAGACCTTGCACGCCAACCTCCTCAAGAGATACATTCCAAGGACGTCAAAAGCAGCAGCAGTGGCAATGGAACCGAGACCTATTGTGACTGAGATGTGTGGGATGGACAACAGTAGGAGAGATACCACGCCTGAACATGTCAACGCCATAAAGGACGGCGGCGGTGATAGTGCTGAGACTGTACTGGCAGAGGACGACCTGATAGACAAGAGTCAACCCGTGGAGTCAGCTAGCATGACAGTCATCGAGGACTGCGACCTGGAAGGCGACAACGGTGGAACGACGGAGGACCTTGCCGACCTAGGAAGCTGGAACCAGAATGAAGGCTACAGAGATGTCCAGTATGGAACGCAACTGACATCGGAACAACGTCAAGAACTCTGCAATGTGGTGAAGAATTACCAGCACGTCTTCACCAATCTTCCTGGATGCTGCCAGTTGGGTGAACATCGCATCGACCTGACGACAGAAGTACCAGTTCGTCAACGACCATACCCGGTGCCCTACGCTATGCGCGACTCATTGAAGGAGGAGCTTAGCACCATGGAACGGCTGGGCATCATTCGAAGGAGCTCATCAGCTTATGCTTCACCTGTTGTTGTCGTCAAGAAGAAGGACGGATCCAACCGAGTCTGCATCGACTACAGGAGGTTGAACAAGACATTCCCAAGACGGCGTTCGTCACCATGGGCGAACACTATGAATTCATTCGGATGCCTTTTGGGATGATGAACTCAGGAGCCACACTGAACAGGATCGTAAAGCCATTGATCCGTGGAATGAACAATGTGACAGCATATGTGGACGACCTGCTGATTCATACAGAGACATTCGACGAGCAAGTGAAGACTCTCAAGGACTTACTGCAGAGGATGGACCAAGCTGGATTAACTGCAAGACCATCGAAGTGTCTGATTGGAACGTCTGAAGTAGACTTTGTTGGACACTTAGTGGGAGAAGGTATGATTGGCCTGTTAGAAGAGAATGTATGTAAGGTACGAGACGCACCCAGACCCACCACTAAGAAGGAAGTGAAAGCATTCTTAGGATTAGTGGGATATTACCATGAATTTATTCCTAACTTTTCAGCGATTGCATCACCATTGTCTGATTTACTTAGAAAGGGTCAGCCCAATATAGTTCAGTGGGATGAACGCAGGAGAAAGCGTACACCTCTTTGAAGAATGTCATTATCTCCAAACCCGTGTTATGTTTGCCAGATTTTTCCAAAGAGTTTGTCTTAGCAACTGATGCATCAGATCGCGGATTAGGCGCTAGTCTTATGCAGGAACACGAGGGAAAGTTATACCCTGTGGCATATGCTAGTCGTAAGCTATTGCCTCGTGAGACAAAATATTCGGTCTCAGAGCGCGAATGTTTAGCTATTGTTTGGGCTGTAAAAAAGTTTACTTTGTATTTGTATGGAAAGGAGTTTGTGCTCCAGGCTGACCATCGGTCATTAGAGTTTTTGAACTCTGCCAAGTTTGACAGTCCAAAGTTGTTACGATGGAGTTTGTTTTTACAGTCTTATCGATTCGGGATTCGCTGCGTGAAGGGCGGAGAGGATGTCTGTGCCGATTTCCTGAGCGGGGTATTTTAAAGTGGTGCACTATCAGTGAGGTGCATTGTAACCCATGCTTTTGCCTACTAGATGAATTTCTAGGACGGCAGTATTGTACTGTGGTTGGGGACATGGTTCATCTGTGGCTGAATATTGAATTGATGGCTGATATAGAGTCATGATGTGTTAGTCACATTTTGGTTTTATGCTATGTCATATTAGTTACCAATGGAACTTGGTGTAATTTTTGGAAAATGTAACCCAAATGGGGACTGCGAGCAAGCAGTGTTTGTGTTATATTGCATTGTTGCAACTTGTGTTGACCTAATATGATGAAGAAAAGACCCTAATCAGTGGTCGGTATGTATTGGTATTTTTGCCATTGTACGTATGAGTTATACATTTTGGAGATAACCATGTTATGTACAACAAGTTATATGCTATGATTCGTGCACGAAGCATTATGTAAACGATGGGCCATCGTTTCACCATATATGATTTGTAATAATATCATTGACCATTGTTTCACCACAGTGGTGGCGTTGTGTTATTTTGACTAGTAGGCCTACTGTCTACTATTGGGAAGCAATGACGGTATTGTATTAGTTATGGTATTAGTGATGCAAAGGATATTGCATTGTATTGTATTTGCGATGAAATTTGGGAAGGCACTGAAATTGTTAATAATTGTAATAGAATTAGCAACTACCTTTGTGAGATTGGGAGTACTGTAAGATTGTTATTTCAAGATATTGCAGACGCTGAATAATGTTTCGGAGTTAAAAAATATTCAACTTAAATTGGGGAGTTGTGTAGCATCTGCAAGCTATCCCTTGCCCTCCCCCGTTTTCTTGTTACACTGGTGAGCATGTGTTCATTTCTTCTTGCATTTTATTGTTGTACTCCGTGACCTGACCTTCTTTTCTAGTGAGTAGTTTTTTTCCTCGCTCGCTTGTTGTCAGGTGTTTTGACTCGTTCAGTAAATATTAGTATGTTCCCGAATATTCGATAACGTTGTGGATAAGAATGTTTACGCCAGATTTGGCCTTGGGTGATGTGACCTGATGACGTATTGATGCGTGATTGGTTAGTTTGTGCGAGGGTAAAGGTAACGTTTATTTCGGGAACTTTCTGTAGGAATGTTTATATATATAGACCTGTGTGAGTGGTTGAATGGGGTGAGTAAGTGAGTTTCCTTTTGTGTGGCGTAGATATTTAGTTTCGCTGGTGTCTTCCTAGTAATTTATTGTTCACTATACAGTTATTAAACTTTAGTATTATTTAATCTATCGTCGGATCTCGTGTTTATTTATTTTACAGCTGTAATAGTTTCGTTTTCTAAAGGGTTGTAGTTAGATCAACTAACTCCCCCCTACTATAACGTGCTAGAACAACCTCAGCTGTTACAGCGTCAAACTTGAGCCATGCAGGTGACATCAGAGTCCCGTCATAATTGTGACACAGCCGTGTTTTATCTGACCAGTAGTGGCGCAGTGTTATTCCCTGCAATACAACAAAGAGAGAAAAATGTATTTTCAGCTGAACAAGATCTTAAATTTTGTAAGCTCAGTCGTGACATCAAAACAAACACTATGGTCTAGCAATATTTTCATTCACTACAGATCAATTCCGTCACTCCATCTGACCTTCTGAAAATGACACGAGCTACTTTAGATAATATATTACAAACCTGTTAACTTGCTTTTACAGGTTTAGGGCTAAATACATCTAACACGAATAAACATGTAAAAGTGCAGTTCAACCCTCCAAATTCCTCCTGCGCATGTCATGTGTGTTTCAGCTATTCTGTTAAGTGCGGGCCCCCCAAATTTCATTAAAAAAAAAAAATCAACTGATATCTTCACACAGGTGAAAAGGCCATATTTATGCTTTTAATAGGAATTCTAGGCAAGGAATCGCTGAGCGGAGTGTTTATTATAAAAAAAACACAAAAAACATCCTTATAAGGACTAACTCGCCGGCGCGGGTGGGCGGGGGGGGGGGGGTTGCTGTGCCCCGTTTGATGGGAATCCGAACGAAATGCCCCCCCCCCCTCAATTTGGAAAATGAACCATTACGCAGAGAGTTGGTTTAACTCTGGGAACAGCGGAACATGGATGCTCAGAAAAATGAGAAAGGGCTGCTAAACGGCACTGGGAACATTGGACATGGATGGGCCAAAACATGGGGTGGAGGTGTGCTAAACTACACTTGGAACATGGAATATGGATCCGCTGAAATATATAAGGGGGGGGGGGTGGGAGGAGAAGGTGCTAAATTGCAATGGGAACTTCGAATATGGATGCGCTGAAAATGGTGGGGTCTAAACCGCACTTTAGCCAATAGACAACCTGCGGCACTATTTCGGGGAAGAATTCCATTTGAGGTCCATTACAGGGTTACAAAGTACAAGGTGGCCACTTTAGGAACGTCCGTGAGTGGGGGGTCGCAAGGAGACAGCGCCTCTCCCCTCCCCCCCACCCCCCCTCTCCTCACCATCCAATGGGTTAGTCCTCTAGGTGGATGTTTTTATAGTACATATTATGGGCCTTGGTGATGAATACTTAGAACATGAAATAATTATGTGCCTGTCTGAAGTTCTGTAACATCATAGAGTAATCTTCCCCTTTTTCAGTCTGCACTGCTTGTTTACGCTCTGGCTTTGTATGGGGAAATGAATCTTTTCATGCATGGTTGCCGTGACAACAGATAAAGGTGAGGAGAGATCGGTTATGTAGGGGGGGGGGGGGATTGAAAATGATGACTGTTGCTGGCAATTGCAAGCTGTATTTGAATGTATACCACAATAAGTAAGTGTATGAATGCTGCAGGGAGCGGAGAGAGTGAACGATCATGCATTTTGTCTGTTTGTTTGTTTGTTTAATGTTTTCTAAGATTGTTCACATGATTCTTGTGTGTTTTTGAATTGGCCGCCAGGCCTATAATAAACTAAACTTGAAACTTGAAACTTGTTATAACGTACGCACCGTACCTATACGCACCTATCCCTAACCCCGTTCGTACCCTCAACCTTAAATCTTATCGAATCCCTAATCCTGGCCACTACCCTTTCAATCAAAAAATAGGGGGGAAAACAAGAAAATCTGAAAGAATAATCTATTATACATTTCAATAACTTGCAACCTTTGGCATGAGCCGCTGACCAAACTAGACAATCTTCAGGCCTTAAATTTGGCAGGAAGGTGGCAATTGAGATAAGGAAGATGATGGCTATAATCAAAAGTTGTTTACTTCAAGCATGTATTTATTTTAAAAAAAAACGTTTATTTCTATGTAACGCCTGTATTTTTGCATGTTTGTTTCCTAATATATAGTGCGCATGAGTTCTGAAGACTGTAGTTTATTACTTTTATTAAATGAGAGAGAGAGAGAGATAGAGAGAGAGAGAGAGGGGGGGGGCACATGATTGTTTATTCCGGGCTATGCTCGATAGGTCATCTAGTTATAATTAAGATTGTTGTCAAGGAGTATTTCGGGGAGAGCTCTCTAGTTTTGGAGTCGCTAAAGGCTTTAAAATACGCGCCCCTAGCGTAAAAAAATTGGGGGACGTGCGAACTTGTAACAAAATTCATCATGCATTGGGATGTTTGACTTTCATGAAATGTGAACACTGCACAAAACGTGCAAACATTAATACTGCCTCAAATGACTAAATCTAGATCTCCGCACTAGACTGAATAGTTCACAAAATGTTAGTATAAAGTATTCATCCGGTTGCATTGGCATATACGCCACGTCAAAGAAATGAACATGCTTTCAGTTCTGGTCAAACGTGTACCGCTTCCTCGCTTTCGAAATCTTGCCGCCATCAATTACTTTCTACTTTAGTATTTTATTCAGCGATTCGTAATCCTCGGGTTTCTTTACATTGGCAATTCTATTTACAAACTAGCTGAGTACCCGTTCGTTGAATGGTTTGTGTAGTTTTTTTGTTTTTTTTTGATAAAACTTAAGACGCCTGTGAACTAAGAAAGGCATTAATGCTGCATAGATAGCTTATCACTTCAGACCGAGAGGAATAAGAACAAAAGTCGAGATGCGTAGGGTCATCCCCAAAACTCAGCGATAGGACAGACAGTACACAGTGTGCAGTGGTGCGCACCGAACATTTTCAGGAAGTGATGATGTCATAAAAACCTACAGCATGTCAGTGAGCCTAGTGAAAATTGGGGAAACAATAAATTTTAATTATAAAAAAACTACACCGATCTGAGACTCCTATTAAAAACTGTGCACCCTTACATCCATTCTGATGCACCAATTAAACATTTGAAGCCTGAGTGTTGAGTGGTTCAGAAGCCTTTTGCAACGAAAAATCTCAAGTCCACAATTTAATATAGTATAGATTAATCTGACCCAGATAATATCGCCCTCTTAGAATTACAGGGTTCTATCTCCACTGTCTCCACTTTTTCGCTGAGCTGAGTTACACACTACACACTACTTCTACAGGCCTTCTCCGCTGTATGTCAAAATATCAGACAGATTCGTTGTGCAATTTGTAAGTATTAATAAAAGAACAAACTTCGGAAGGTCTTCCGCCCGTCCGCGCCAGTCAAGAAAACACAACTACCCCAGCCCCTTTTCGCGTGATTGGTCAATCTGACTACCGCCCATTGATACAAACTGACTAGACCCTCACGCCCCCAGGTCCATCTGACCATTCCAATGCAGGTTGTATAAATCTTAATCATATTATGTTTGTTAACTTTTTGGCAAGTGGCGCGGACGGGGGGAAGACCGCCCCAAACTTCTTTGCTCTAAAACCTATCAGTACATGAAACTCCAATCCGCGATTTCTCAAAAGGTGATGGAAAGAAGCCACAACCTTGTCATTCTAATGGGACGATATGATAGTACAATTATTCAACAGGCCCTTTAGCAGGTATTTAATTCATTCGTTACGGATTTTCGTTTCGCTGCTCCTGGTTCAGTGATTTTCCTTTACTTTAATGTATTATGTCTTATGTTTATGCTGAGTGACAGAAAAAAAAAAAAACATCTTTGATCTACGTCTAAATTTCAAACTGGATAGTATTGAGAGTTCCCGTCCATACCTAGGAAAACTTACTGTAGGGAATAACTCAAAGGTGGTAATTTATCGCATGCTACTCACCTGGCAGACTTCTGTACAAATAATGAAAACTTGAAACACAAATTATTACCGATATGGCAATAAATGAAGCATCGGTCGCCGCACTGAACTTGATGCAGACTCCAAACTGTCTACTGGATTATACACTATCCGACACTTGGAACAGAATTTCACCAAGCCGTTTTTACACGGACTGCAACGTCAACACGGGCAATGTCAACGAAATCAGCACTCCAGGGCAGGGTTAACTACAATTTCATGTGCCGAATATTACTCAGCACATTTTGAGTTCGGGTTAATTAGCCTATCCCAATTTTTTTCTCGAGTCTTTTGCGTGCTAGGTAAACTTTGTGTGAAACGTCGACACTTTTTTCCCCGTGCAGTGATGGTCCGTGATCTTGTTCAGCCTACCTGCTCACTGAACGATTGTTAATTCTAAGGGAGAGAACATAGAGAACACTTAAAGTGCAAGAAAGTTAGCGCCTCCAGACAAGCGCTTTTAAAGGAAGCACCTGTTACTGCCTAGGGCGCAACTAGATAGAGCCCGAAAAACCAAGCGCTTCACCACTGACAACACTTTCTCGGCTTTTAAGATGGTGTCATCGTCAGACGAAGAATATTGTTGAGGCAATGTTGTACTAAAACCTGTGCCTGACAAAAACGGAGAAGAATCGGTGTCAGGTGTCTATGTCTTAAAGAAAGTTCGAAGAGATGTTGATTAATACCATCAACTTTTTTTTTGTCAGCTGGAACATCACCTGATATTCAGATGTTTTTGTTTCTCGGGGGCCCCAGCATAGTGCTGTTGGCCCCCTATTCTTGATTGTTTTTCTTTCTTGCTTGCTTGTAGCAGTTGTACTTCTTCTTCTTGTTCTTCGTTCGCTTTTTCTTTCTGTTGTTATCTTTTCTGGTCTGGTTTTCTGTTTTTTCATTCTGTTTTTTTTATTTTATCTGGAACATCACCCTGACAGATTTCATTCTTATATATCAGGACTAGATGACGTACCGGGCGTTGCCCGGAATAAACAATCATGTGCGCTCTCTCTCTCTCTCTCCCTCTCTCTCTCTCTCTTTCTCTCTCTCTCTCTCTCTCTCTCTCTCTCTCTCTCTCTCTCTCTCTCTCTCTCTCTTCTCTCTCTCTTACAATAAAAGTAGTAATCGTCAGTCATGCTTCAGAACTCATGCGCGCCAGGACACTGCGCACCAAACTGAACGCTTGATATGGTAACTATTTATGACATGCACGGTACTATATCAGAATGACGCCAAGATGGAGGATGAAAATAGAGCTATTGACAGCACGATGAAACAATGCATTGTCTATAAATTCAAGAACCAAACTAATCAAAATAATAAAAACTTCCGTGCGCCCTCCGCGGTATTTGAAATGAACATGTAAAATCTGGTTACTGTAGGTGGTTAATAAAAAAGCCTTTTGAGTTCAAAGGCTGGGGTTTTGTGAAATATATAATGAGATGGTCCATCAAAATGATTCTTGATAATTTCAGTCATATACGAAGTAGAGTAAAACCCATGCTGACCAAGATATGATGTAACTGACACGTTAGCCTACATATTATTCTGCCAGAAGATCGAAAAGTACTTAAATAACTATTATACTACACAACAAGTCGCTTCAACGACTGAAAAAAAATTCACACTACTTCAAAACACGCTTGTTTTTACAGGCGATGCGCTATGCAGCAGATTAATTTGATAGTACATGCGTTTTCTATGTATGTGAAAACGTTTTCAGTGGAATACTTCACTTAAATTTTCAACGCTTGTCTGGAGGCACTATCTATCTCACGGCCTCGATGCGTTCTCTTTGTTCTTTCCCCAATGATATACTAAATATTTCTTTAAATCCGAGACAAAAAAAAAAAAAGTAGTGAGACGTTCTTGAAGCAGACAAAATTATAAAAAAAGGGCGGAGGGTTACGCCTCTTAACTCACGACTTGAATTTCCTTTGAACCAACTAACCAGACAAACCTGTTTCAGTCTCACTGGTGCACAAGATTCCCTTTACCTCCATTCTACACAAAACTCAGACAAAACATACTTGATTCAGTGCTCTATAAGTCTAAGAATTATCTACAGATAGTTTTTAAACAGCTGGCAGATTAACAGTTACGTTTATTTTCTGCAGATAGTCTTTAAATTGGAAGGGAGTAACAGTCTTGAAGACTGAATACCATATTTCAGATCACAACTTGCACCATAGATCTTGATGGTCCATGCCTTCGGTCAGACGCAGGGAATACCTCGGGATGTCACTGTCGCCGACATAACGAAAGGCAGTACAGAGTCATCTTCAGGACGGTTGCAGAGCCTATTTATTCTAAGGCACAGATCAATGTCTCTTGGAGAAGGTATCAATTCATTACTGTGCCAGCCATATACAGGGCGTATCTGTGATCACAAGAGATCTGATATGAAGCATGTGAATTGTTGTTTATTTTATAGGGCAGTATTGGCTCAAGGATGTGTTTGGATATCGTCAGTTGTCCTTTATGGATTTCGGTAGGAACATGTTGTCCGGAGTCCGACGTCCGGAGAAACAAAAGCCGTGTATTTTTAGTAAGTTGTCTTTTTGCCAGGACTGTTTATCTGAGACCAGCTGAGGTACCAGGTATTGTCCAGGGTAGATATGTTTATTAATTCAGCTCTGTGTGACTGGAATGAATCTGCCTAACCTTGAGTAAATTTCATGCATATTAGAAGGAGGCACTATGCCAGCTGATCCATGAAAGAATTCTTTTCTCACGTGGACTTGCAGAGCATCCTCTCCCCTCTGAGAGAGGCGAAGATCTATGACTTGATGTAAAAATGTTAATATTCATTTACAAATCATTTTTTTTTTTAGATCCATACAAAATAACTCTTGAGAACTTGACCAATGTGATAAAATTATATGAAATTATTTAACTCTATTGTTAAATTTACAAGCTCTGAATACGAAACATATTTAAGAGGAGGTAACTTTCCAAACCTGCCAAGACACATTAAAAAAAATGAGTTGCGGTCCTTAACATCGAATCAGTAGTTAAACGTGTCTACAGCAAAAATATTATGGCAATCAAAACGTGCAAAGTCAATGTGTTTTTCATTCAAAATGTAAGTACCATCTCAGATTCAGTATTATGGTGTCTCAAACGGAACGCATTTTCTCAAAATCAACATCAAGTGACATAACAGGTTTTGAAAGTTACCTCTTCTTATAAAGAACATGTACCCAAAGAAACCGTGAATGGTGTAAAGTGGCTGTTTTTATTCCAGCACGCCACTAAACTCAAACTCAATGTGAAATCCAACTATCAATAAAGCAAATTATTATTTTGACTGAATGTGTAGATTTCATGCATATCTGAAGAAGGCATTATGCCTGCGGATCCACAAAAGAATTGTTTTCTAACGTGTTCTCTAGCGCGTCTTGTCCTCTCCGAAAAAGGGTAAGATGTACAAATTGATTTTAAAAAATGTACACATGTACAAAACTCCTTTCAGATCTATACAAAACAACTTTTGAGAATTTTATCAGTGTAACTAAATTTATGTGGAAAATAATATTTGATTCTATTTGTAAAAATTATATTGACGAAACTCTAAATACCAAACATAAATTTTAATGAAGTGTCCAAATAGACAGTGAAATACGCAAAGTGGCCTTTACCTTGCTGACACGCTGTAAAACCGAAAATCAAACTCGGGAGTAAGAAATACTCCCACCCCTTGTTCCATCAGATAGGCCGATCCCAAAGAAGTGGACGAATACTGTATTTAAAAACAAACAGAGCGCTACAGACAATCTTTTTTTTGCCATCCGCAATTCGAAGTTGTAGTGTTTCCTGGTGTAGTAGTATACTGTTGTTAGTTTTTCCTAATGGATTGTTCTTACAGTGTGTGTGTGTGTATGCGTTCTTACTTGTTGGTAATGTTTTGTGAACAATATGCGTGTGTGCGGTGTGCGTTAAAGACCAGTAGGTCCTAGATATTGTATTTGTACTGTTACTGATGCTTTGACAACAAATTTCCTGGAAACAGGATAATAAAGTTATATCTTATCTTATCTTATCTTAGCTTAAATATCTATACTGCAACGCTTTGCAACTGTCCCTTCCAAAACACTTCTTGTATGATTACTGTTCTCGCCAGATCTGAATACACGAAGAGGCAGCATTCTCCATGGCATGAGGTCACCCATTCCCAGCCTTTGTGAATTTGACGTAGCCTCGGGCAGACAAATAACCTACTGCTGTCATGACGATTTAAGGCCTTGCGTTGCAACCATAGACAATGATGGCGAACTGATCACCCAAAATAGGCCATGCGCTGTCTTTACGGTGCCAACCCAGAAACAATGGTTTAAATTCTATTTTTACGTCACCGCCTGTGGACGGAGAAGTCGTCAATTTCCCTGCCTTGCTCACTATGCAGAAGGTTTGTGTAAAGGGCAGTGACTGAGTTTGTATGTGTATATTAATCATAGAGATAGTTTTATTACAATAGAGTCCGCACGGTGCCACACGGCTTGCAACCAATAAAATCGCCTGGCGGCCATTTTGAGCTGGGTTGGCGATAGGATGCTAAATGCTCTTGTCTACTAGTGTCTAGATTTAGGTGTCATCTAATACTTCATCAGTCCCCGCCCACTTCCATCCCCCTTGTGTTTTGGATTGTCTCAGTTAAAACAGACAGCCATGATGGGACTGGGTGGCAAGATTGTCTCCATAGGCCTAATTCCTCTTTGATATGAATAAAACATACATCCAAACAACTTGATCATTTAGTGAATTGGATTGAGAATAGGGAAGAGCTAGAGATCAAAACCTATTGTAATATATTTATCAATATATGAGTATATCGTGGGGTATTGCGATATTGTTTGCGAAAATGTGCTGATTTTTTTTTAGCCTTTGTTATGAAAGTGGTTCTCTCGCTCCTAATTTCATTATGTATATTAAGTGTCATTCCAATCTTTAAGTTACGATTTTGAAAGGTCTGGAACAAACCCCAGATGTTTTACAACTCTTCGAATTTTCAATCCTCATTTTCCGACCAAGATGCTGCTATGAGTATGACCCGTTTCTCTGAGAGAAGAGACAGTTGGGGGTTGCTTTACGCAAGCAAATACATGTTTACTATTATCAAAAAAGCGGACCAAGTTTTAAGGCATCTGCTTACGACTAAGCACCCCACACGTGTCAGCGGTTACAACACTGAAAGTGATATTGGCAGTGCCAGAAGTACTTGGCTCCAAAGTATTTGATGGACTCGAAAGTCACATTTATGACTGCCATCACCAAAGCCAAGACAGCCACCCAACCCAGATTATTAAGAAGGCCTGAGAACTATTTTGCAGGACAATGTTGCACCATCATGGCAAAGTCTTCACCCAAAGATATGTTCGCGGGGATGTAGGGTCAGTTAGACACAAGCTGAACAAAACGATTCTTTTCCGACATCAGTAGATCATGTGCTGACAGTCAACATAATACATCGCCCAGGGACTACAGATCGCCAAAAGTAATTTTATTCCCTTTCTTACAGGACTTTGTTTTGCTTTCTCCCTCTGCTCCCCCCCCCCCCCCATTTTTTCTTTTCATGTCTATTCTTTTCTTTCTTTCTATGATCCAGTTACACCTCAAAATTTTTTTTTTTCTGTGTGAAGGTGAACATTTGTCCTTGTTATATACCACTAACATGCCCTTCTCATGATTTTCTTTTCAAAGCTATGCATGTTGTAATTTTCATGACTCTTACTAGTTTTACCAGTTATGAACTTGTTAGTTTGAAGAAAGTTGTTTGGGGGACGTAGTCTGATTATAAAACCAAATAGAGAAAATATTGAGGTGTTCACTGTTCAGCTTTAGCTTTCTATGTAAAACACCATGTCTCCGCAACAACAGCCTGTGCTGCATCGTATTCGTAGTTATAGCTATTATGACTTTGACATAATTATAGGCGGGGATGAGTTCACTATTCTGTGAGACGTCCAACAGCCAGCGCCTGCTCGATAGCGAATCCAACCCAGTTGTTGGCCAATCGGGTCCGAGGTGACGAGTTGGACTGGTGTATGCATGTGGACTCTAGTGTATTATAGTATCTCTGTGGTATTAATAATTATTTTTCTGTCCAACTTTTTCTTTTTTTCTTTCTTTCTGTCTATCTGTCTTTCCCTTGTTTCTTTTTTACTTTTTTACTTTTTGTGTGTCTGCTCTTCTTTCTTGGTTTGTTTGTTTGTTTGTTTTTTATTTTTTCTTTCTGTCATTTTCGTTTCTTTGTAAGTTCCTCTGTCTTCCCTTTTTTCTTTGCTTGTTTATTCATTTTTTTCTTTCTTTCTGCTTTTTTTTTTTCTGTACTTCTTTCTTTCTTTTGTCATTGTTTGTTTACTTCTCGATTTCTGTCCATCTGTCTGTTTTTCTCTTTTTCTTTCTTTCTTTGTTCCTTTCTTCTTTCTTTCTCACTTTTTCTTTGTATTTTTTATTTCTGTCTGTCTGTTTTTCTTTTCTTTTTGTTTGTTGTTTCATCCTATTATTCCTTGTTTTATTGTCTTTTTTTTTCACCTAGCGATGCCAATGCAAGCAGGAGGGACATCTGACTGGACAGCATTATAAAAGTTACCTGGTGGCTGCTGCATGTGTACTGGGCGTGGCAATGCTCCTCGTCCCCGTGACTCTCTAGTACTTCATTAAACGTCAATAAAAGAGACTGTCCACGTTTACTATGAACTGAATGGTCTCTGGACTCTCCCGGAGTTGTGTGAACGGCTGTCCCATTCACGGAACAATACATAATATTTATATAGCTCTCCATTCTGTTGACAATAAGGCTCTTTAACTCTTAGCCCTTGGCGGTATATCAATTATCATATCTATAATGAATTTTCTCCCCACCCCCCCCCCCCACTCTCTCTCTCTCTCTCTCTCTCTCTCTCTCTTCACTCTCTGTCTCTCTCTCTCTCTCTCACTCTCTCTCTCTCTCTCTCTCTCTCTCTCTCTCTCTCTCTCTCTCTCTCTCTCTCTTCACTCTCTGTCTCTCTCTCAGAGGAGGAGGTAGGGTCTCCCCCTGTAGTATCATTCTATTACGTTCTGTCAATCGCCTTTCTTATTCAAGAGGTAAACTAAAAGGGAGGAAAGAGTGTTCCCCTGTATACGGAAATAGTCGGTCTGTTTCACTACTGGAGGAATTGTTTCTTTTGTTTTTTTATTTTCCGGTGCCATTTCTGTTTCCGCACACATGAAGATCCAGCTTCAGGCAGACAATTCCATGATGGAAGGTCTTACTCAGGGGGCCAAACACCAAGAATGGGGTCTAACCTAGAAATCAAAGATATACTTTTCTTTTGGGTTTTTTTCATCAAAGAGGTCTCTGGGGCATATGAAATGACCAAGAGCAGAATCTAGAAAGTTGGCAATTAGCAGTTATACGGGAAAATGTTGCCAGCTCGAGACGACAAAACATTGCCATTTTTGCAGCCGCCACTGTCTTCTAGGGCCTTTTACACCAACAAAAAGTAAAGAAAGCATACAAAGTCTGGTATCATTGGAAAAGGCACCCAATTTACTTTACAGTTACAACAACAGTTTTATAATAGAAGCAACTTGAGTTTGCAAAAAAGATAATTTAAGAAACCATACCCCTAAAACAATATGCCTCTTAGGTGACCACATTAGGAAATTTATGAAAAATACATTTTGGTAGAAATCAACATTTAGGCCTATTTTTCTGTCATGGGGGACCCTAAAGCAGTTTTTAAAAGTATTCTTAAATCAATGGGTCAATTTCAAGATCTGAGATACATGGGTAAAAACTTCCGAGTTTTGAGGAAAAAAAAAACCATTTTGCAATTTTTCACAAAAGTGGTGACTGAGACCAATATCATTATTTTAGCTTTTTTACCTCACAATAACAAAATAAAAAGGGATCATAATATTTACATGAAATTTGAAGATCATTTATCTAATAATTGTCATTTCGTGTGTGGGTATGCACATAGAGTTACGACATATTGTGCAAGCACTCATATGTGGTCATCCCATTATCAAAGTACCTGGTTCGTAGTGCCCGTTGGTTGGTTATCATATAGAAAGCAAGTTTCAGAATTCTTCTTCAGTCTCACTTTCTTCTTCATCAGAATCAATGGCTTGTTCTCTGCCGCAACCATCAACCGAAGTAGCACAGGCACAGGCTATTGTGCATAAAACGTCAGCCTTCACACAGGAGCATCTGCTTGTCTGACACTTTGAAGACTTGCATTTACAGAAGCTTGGTCCTTTAAGCTCTGTGGGCACTTGTGGCAGGACTGTTGTGGTTGGCACAAGATAGTCGTTTAGTACATTCCTACCAAAATCTGTGACAGGTGGGATAGTAGGACTACATTCATGAGCATGCTTCCACCATCTGAGTTGGAAAAGTGCCCGTAACACATGTTGCCTGAAAGCATCTTCAGTTGGAGGTAGTGATCTAAGGTCTGATTTATTCTGAGCAAACATATGCTGTCTCAAAGTATTGAGTGAAGAGACCGACTCCTTGTTGTAGAGCCTAATCATGAAGTTTCTAGCTTGGTCAAGAACTGGTCCTTCAATGTTGGGAGTCATTTCTTCAAACTCTGAGAATGCTTCAAGGCATGAAGGAGATGAAAGAATCTTCCCTCTCCTGAATGGATAACTCACAGTGTCACAACCAGTTAGAGCGAAAGCTGAAAGAAGGGCGGCAGTAATAGCTTCCATCGAGACATCACATCTTTCTGCCAGTATCTGAACCACTTTGTGAACATGGACATATCTGCCTCCTCTGTGCACATAGACTTCACAAAATCGGTTTAATCTTGCAAAGTGGAACATGCACAAAAGCAAGACATCTGTGTCTACAGACTCGACAATGATGCGTCGGCATTCCAGTTCTTGGGAGCAGTAATTGAGATGAGCCATCATTCTGGTGTCTGCCTCTTCATGCTGCTCACAAGATAAACTTTCTACCTTACTCCAGCCTCCATTAGTGAATGCCCAACTCCTGAATCTTTGCACATTCCACCCAGGTATAGCTCAATCTCTGATGAAGGAGTTAAAGCTTCTTGCCAGGAAACACTCAGGAAGTCTAAAAGGTTTTCTTTGTTTTGGGAACTTGTTATGAAAGTTTTCCATTTAGGAATTTTTGTCTGGCTTGCCATAGCTTACTGGCTGTCTAGTTGATTTGTTTGTCCACTTCTCCTCACTCTTTCATCCTGTTTCAGGCTTTCAGTTGTGGGTGCATCATATCTGTCTCCAACAACATGCAGTATACAGCAATTATTAGGACAAGTTGCAATTAGCTTCTTCAGATACTTGGTTGACATTTCTCCAAATTGGATGAAAGCCATGGCGTCAAAGATGGTCGCGGACTTTAATTCAGAAATGGGAAGCTTGTCAGTTTGTGTCCAGAGTTCTCCCAGCTCACTTGACAGGTGATTGTGATTCCTCCTTATATTGATAGACGACATGATCCATCTTTCTGAACGTCTGAGAAGTCTAGATTGTCAAACGCCATCTGGGTGAAACAACCTGCTTTAAGGTCAGGAGGGATAAATATTCCTTCTCTAGCAATGCTGTCATCAACCTTGTCTGCCTCCGAAGTAATGTGTCTCTGGGCATCATCATAGCTGATTGCATGACCAAATCTGTTAAGCATTGTCACAGTATCTTTGTTTCTTGTCTGCTTCAGAACATGCAAAGCAAGTGCAGTGTTTTTTGGCATACTCATTCGAGTCGAGGCTGATATGATATCCTGACTTACACTCAAAACCTTTTGCTTCACATTGTCATTTACCTGGACTCGACCATCACTGTCCAAATGAAAGTCATCACAGTCAGACATAATCCAGGATAGCATGTTGTACAAGTCTACTGGAACCAGCTTCATGGCAGAGTCATTTGACAATTTTAATGCAGATGACTTTCAGTACGCTGTTTCATTGCCTGTTGCTTTATCAACGTTCTGATATATTTTGACGCAGAGAAAATTACTGACGGAATTGTTTGCACACTGTCACCAGCACAAAACAATTCTTCGTGTATCTGAGAATCATCAGCATCATCTTTTAGTTGTTCATTCTGCAACCATAGTTCCTGTAATGACACACCTGGCGACATAACCATGTCTGACTTTCCTTTTTGTGACAAAATATTTATCTTGGAACCAAAATGCAGTGAAATTTTGGACTTCAATGTCTTTATACAGACTGGTTCAGCTTCCCCATCGGTTATCTCATGTAGGCAGTCTTTATACTTTTTGTACAGTTTGGACATTAATACTGTTCCTTTGTTTGTCATGACCATGTCACCAACCTCTTTGAACACAGATTGAAGAACAAATTCTTCTCTTGACACCGTTGAAGAGCTTACAAATGAAGCACAGGGCTTTCTATTCAAGAAATCAACCATGCAGGAGCGATGATATCTGAAATCATTGGCAACCATGTCTATACATTCGATTCCAAAGCCTTGTATCTTTGTAAGAATGAGCGTGTCTTGAAGTTCCTGTGCTTTCTCATGTATTGTCTTTTGTCTGTCAGTGGTAGATACAAGGACAAGGTTTCTGTCCCTTTTCTTTTTATATGTTGTCCTTTCTTTTTCACACAAGAAACACACCGTCTTGAAAGATGGGGAACTCGAACTGTTACTTCTTTTCTGTTTCGGTTCCACTTCTACAGACAATGGAGTGGATTCACAGATTGTTCTTTTGCGGGTCACATAACATCTGCATGATTTATGCACAACAGGTTTCTCTTGAAGAATAGTTTCCACATTCTGATGGAAGTCATAGTTTTTCAGCAATGGGTGCATGGCAATATAATTGTTTTCTTGAAGATTCTTCGACAAAGACAGTAAGCCTTCCTTTTGAACATTTTGAGTTGGTTCATTAGTCTTCTCCTGGCATACTATACACCTGTTAAAATTCAAAGAGTCTTTTTGCTCCATGGTTTTGATTGAGTTTATTTCTCTTGTTTGCTTTCACTTGTAATAAATCTGTGAACGCAAGAAGAAAGGGAGCATGTCGTTGGATTTTTTGCAGAAAACAAAGAAATAACAATACTTAACACATAGTTTCCTGCCAGTGCAAATGCATCTGGGCACAATTAATTTTACTTAAAAACTGTGTGGGCATGTTGTGGTGAGAAAAATTAAGTTGTGTGCAATTCAGAGCATTTTGAATATTTTTTAGGAATTAAATATGTCGCAGGCTGCTTCTTCGCAGCAATTTTTAAAATTTTCCATTTCTCATGCCATAAAATTGAAACAAAATTCGAGATAGAAATATCAGCTATAGTATATCAGAAGCAGTAATATGTTAGCTACTTTACCATGTAATTTTGTTAATGTCCAATGGAAACTTTTTTTTTAACGATTTTTTTTCTTCCCCCCCCGACCCTTAATTTTCGTCAATTGTTTAACGCAAAATTCAGCAACAAAAACGCCCCTAGTGTTTTTTTGCCAACTTTGTATGAAGTGCTCCTGGCATTTTCTAATGTATTTTGGTGTAGGGAACAAGAAAAAACAGGAGCAAAAAGTATATCTTTCATTTCTAGGTTCAACCCTTTTTGAAGAGATAGAGCCTGTTGGCCCCTGACTATCTACAGAAAATTCTACAAGGACAAATTGAAAAAAAAAAAAAAAAGTCGGTTTATTTTGGATTCTATATGACAATCTTTGAGACTTAGTAGAGGTCCGATCACCCTTATATTAGCATCAACATAAACATCTTCATCATTATCATCATCATTATCACCACCACCACATCACCACAATCATCATCATTTTCACAATCACATCATCATCATTATTTTCACCAGAGGTCCGGTCGCCGTTATTATCATCAATATAAGCAACATTATCATTATCATCATCATCATCACCATCATCACCACCACCACAGCACCACCATCATCATCATCATCAGCAGCATCGAAATAAATTTTTTATCGTCGAAATTTTCATGAATGTACATTCAGCCGTATTTTTTTTTTTACTGAGAAGATTACCAAGTTACCAAATTATATTAATACCTGCAGTATAATAATTATGTAAGTTTGTGTGCACACTTGTGTGTGTGTGTGTGTGTGCGTGTGTGTGTATAGATAGATCGATAGCTAGAGAGACAGAGATAGTGCGTATGTACAGGCAGGCAAAGAGAGAGAGAGAGAGAGGGGGGGTGCTGATGGGTATACGCATTTATACTGTGGTGCCTTGTCGAACATTCATAAAACAATAACAAACTCATTTAAAACACGTTTATTCAGATACGTCTTTATATATCTGGTATACCAAATTCTGATGCCATTTCAACAAAGCAAGGCTAAACTTCGCGATCGCTGTTTGGCAACTTTTCGTAACCCGGTTTTTACAGGTTTTTCAGCAGTTTCTCAAATTTAATGATTACGATGTCTCAAACAACAAAACCCTTTCTTTAACGCTGACTTTTTAACATTTAAGCCCAAATTTACAACAACCGGCGGGTTGCCATGGGCTATATTGTATATATTATATAAGGATAGTAAAAATAACTCAATTTAGAAAAAAAAAAAAAAAGACCATAGATTACCAGGCGGTCCTCAAATTGTTCTGTCGTAAAAGAAATTACAGATGGAAACTAGAGCAAATATAACCAAATATTTCCAACGGATAAGAATGTCATACGGGGTTAAAGGCTGGATGTCACAATGGTAAACATAATACAAATTACTAGTGTAAAAACAAAGATGTACGTTTAATAAACTGGAGGCCGCATGATAAAGCGATCGTAAATCGATTTGTTAAAAAAAAAAATACATACATTTATAAAAAAAACACTACCGGAGATATCACTATTGGACATACTTGTAGCCACTGACATCCTGCAATCATGTTGTATTATAAATGGAGTGTTAAATTTTGATAACTGAAGGTTAAATAACTCTCAAAAAATCGTAGGTATCAAGTCGGAAAAAGAAGATTTTTCAGTTTTTTTTGCCTCTCACGATAATTATGTAAAATGCGAGTTACGATAGTTGCCACGCGATTCTGGACACCATGTCTGTACAAACGTGCACCAAGCTATCTAACTTGTTTTCAAACTCTATCAATGTGCAGCCGCCGGACAAAATGAGGCACATTTCGGCTGTACCTGATTCGAGAAAATCGTTAAAAGGCATCACGAGGTCCATTATTGATCGATTTTTTTCAGTATTTTGAAAAGTTTAACCTCTTTACTTTTCCTTTTCCAAATGATAATACTGTTTGAGAAGGGTAAATGCCTCAAATTTGACTCTGAATTCAGTCACAATCAGTAACTTTGATGAAAAGCTGAAACTTCAAAAGCGTTCTTTTTATAAATGTTGGTCTATCCCTTCTTTTCTTTGAGAGGTGATATTTTCTCTGCTAATTAAATTACAGCACTATTTTTTTGTACCAGTTTAAAGGGCTTTGAATAATCAAGTTGGTGATACTAATATCTTCATACCTCCAAATAGCAAAACGTGCCTCATTTTGTCGGGCGGCCTAATTTTATCAAAGGTCCAAAGTCCTGGAGAAACGAACAGTTTCCTTTGACTGCTTATCGGAGGCATCATTTCTAGACACCTATAATAATTCATTTTTAGATTACTTAATCGTATGTCAATCAACAAAGGAATGTTCTATTTCCTTTCTGTTTGTTACATACAGTGTAAGATATCTCTGGTTACACATAACACTGTTTAACATTACACTCCAGCCTAGGCTTTCTCCGTTCCGTAGCTGGACAACCAGGCTATAGAATTTTAAAATTAGAAAGTAATAATTGATTCTATCCAGTACTCTGTTGTGTACACAGTGATCGAGAGCTTTTGCATAGTTTGCTGCGCGTTTGTTATTTATTCAAAGGTATAGTAACTGCCCCATTCTTCAAAAATAATGCAAGAAAAATGGACCTCACTTCAGATCATAAGAAATCACCACAAAAACACACATGCCGAGAGGCCTAAGGTCATCCATAAAACTCAGGGATAGGACAGTATACAGAGTGCAGTGGTGCGCATCGAAATGTTTTCAGGAAGTGATGATGTCTCGGGCTCATGTATTCATGAAAATGAAGGCTCAGAAGTAGTCAATTAGCACACAAAAAGCAAATGAAAAAAAAAGAAAGTACTTCCCTCATCATTTCAAATTTCCATATAAAAAAAAGAACCTTCTGCAGGTCGAAAGAAAAGCGTATGTAAAATTTTAAGCAAATCAGAGCTGACTTGGTCTTGTAAAAATTTACGCAACTCTTTTTATCACGAAATATTTGTTGCACGGGCCGGAGAGAACAGGTTACATCAGAGGTTCTAACCTTTTAAAATCTGTTCCCCTCTACATTCAAATCTCGCGACCGTATTTCTTCCATAAAAATATTCATCACAGCTTATTTTTCAAAAGCAATAATTGGAATTCTTAGAATTCTGACAAACAGATTCATAGCGTTAGGCTGATGGCGCACCCAGGGCCGGAGTTAGATGAACAAAAAGGCCCTCGGCTATTCTAGCTGTGAGGCCTCTCTCAAACCTCCATCTTCACGCCTTGAGGAAGATGGAGGTTGAGTCACGCCAATGACGATGATAGATGTTTAAAATGGCGCACTTTGCAATTCCCGTCCCGCCCTTTTGGTTCAGCTTGACACATGCAGAGGGTCAGTCATTCACACTTTTCCCTGACTGTCCTCCCTCCCCTCCACCGCCCACTCCCTTCTCCCGCCAAATGGAAAGCCACGAACATTACAAAAGATGTGTTAAGAAAAGACTACGCGCATCATAAACTATTTACACACTGGCCTGAGGCAGATGGATTTTGAGGGTTAGGCTTCAGCCTACTTAGGATAATGGTAATTCTGGCACTGGGCGCACCTAGTCAAATTTCTCTATAAATGAGCATGTTTCCCGCATGCGGGCTGGATTCGAGGTTCACCCGTCAGCCTATGGTTATTGATGGTTGGTAGTTAGAATTTCTTGTACCTGCGATTACCCTTTTTTTTGTTTTAAAGAGAAATTGAAACGATTAAAAAAAGCCACATGAGTCAGGGGCGCAGAAACTTGTAACTACTCCTGAAGGAGGAACAGCGCCACACTCAGTACACATGCAGCCACCACCATGTAACTGCTAAACGATGTCCAGTTGGGTGTCCCTCCAGACGTCGCCGCTGCCATGGTCTCTGGTGAAAAAAAAAAAAGGAACTGAAATACCAAGAAAGGGAAGAAACTGAAAGAAGACAGGAAAAAAAAGAAGACAGGAAAAAAAAGAAGACAGGAAAAAAAAGAAGAAAGGAAAAAAAAGAAGACAGGAAAGGACTGGAAAAATAACAGAAAGAAAGACAGAGAGAAAAACAGGCAGACAGACTGATACAAGGAAAGAAAGAAAGAAGGAAAGAAAAATAGACAGACTGATAAAAAGAATTTGAGTTTGAGTTTGGGTTTAACGGTGCCTCGGCACCATAATGGCCACTTTCGATCCTTCACGGTCTATTTGGATACAATTCTTTATTTATGGTGGTTCTGATCTTTGCTAGGCCAGGAACCACACACGGCGTGAAAGAAAGGACGTAAGATGACAACACCAGAGAGGACAACAGCTGTCACCCACAGTCCACTGAGATGTCTCGACTGTGAGGGACAGCCCAGTATTTGGTGGGGTTTTACTACTCTGCAGGTGTGGCAGTGGGTCAATTTCTACACTCCTCGGACCCACTCGGAGACCGGAACGAGGAGCATTGCCACACCTAGTACATATGCAGCGCCACCAGATAACTTCTAAATGTCCAGCCGGCTGTTTCTATCGCCAGCTCGAATTCAATCGTTAGTTAAAGAAAAGAAAAACATCGAAGGAATAAATTGAAGTAAGAGAGAAAAAAAATAAAAGATAAAACAATAAAAGAGGAAAGACAGAAAGACATTCAGATTGATAGACAAAACAAAGACAGTGATAAAAAAAAACAAGCAAAGAAAAAGAAAAAAGAGTAAAAGAAAGAAACAAAACAGAAATTAAGAAAGAATTGAGGAAAGAAAGAAAGAAAGAATTAAAGAAAAATGAAAGAAAGAAAGAGAGAAAGAAAGGAAGAAAGAAAAGATAGCATAGAGAAGAGAAAGAAAGAGAAAAACGTAAAATAAAAATAAACAATGACTAAAGAAAGACAGTAAAACAAACGGAAACAAACAAACAAAGAGAACATAAAAAAAACTAAAAACATATCAAAACAAAGAAAAAGGAAAGAAAGAAAAGAAGACTCATAGAAAGGAACAATTACGAAAGAAACAAAGGAAAGGCAGGAAGAAAGAAAGACAAAGAAAAACAGACGAACAGGATGAAAGAATTTGAGTTTGAATTTCAGTTTGGGTTTTACGGTGTGTGGGCACGATAACGACCACTTTGTGCCACTCATGGACAGAATGAAAAAAATCAATGAAAGACAGAAAGAAAAAAAAATACACACACGTAAACTCAGTGACTGCCCTTTTACACAGACCTCCTTCATAGTGAGCCAGGCAGTAAAATGGAATACTGTCCCGACCACAGGCGGTGATGTAAAAATAGAATGGAAGCCACCCACTGTCAGGCGGCACGGTAAATTCAGCGCATGACTTGTTTTGGGTGATCAATACGCCATCAATTTGTATGGTTGCAACGCAAGGCCTTAAATCAGCATGACAGCAGTATCTTATTTGCCTGTCCGAGTGAATGTCAAATTCACAATTTTTGCTGGTGGACGACCTCATGCCATCGAGGTGGCTAGCTCCTCTTGTATTCAGATCTGTCGAAAACAGTAATAACAGGGAGTTTCAGTTTCAGTTTGAGTTTTACCTCGAGTCGGGACGATAACTGGCAACCACTTTGCACCTTTCAAGATCTATTTGGATTCTTTATTTATGTCTAGTATTCAGCATTTCATTATTTTAAATTTCAAAAGTAGAATTCAACACTTTCGTATAAATTTTCTAGCCTTGGTGAAATTCTCCAATGTTGTTTTGCACAGATCTGAAAAAGAGACTTTTTAAATCTGTGTAAAAAAATTAAAATCAAATTGTAGATCTTAGTCTCTCTTAGAAAGGACGAAACGCACAGTGGGTCCACATCAGAAAATAATTCTTTAACAGACCTGCAGGCATAGAGCCCTCTTTCGATGTGCAGGAAATCTACACACTCAGTTAGAATATGTTTTTATTGATAGTTGGCAATTGTATGCCACGCATTGAGGGGGAATCTTCCTCCCTGAGTAAGAAAACAAGACGGGGACAAACGTTGATATGACCCACAAAGAGTTTGATAAGAACAATTCATGTCTCCGATTTTGTTGAGAGATATTATGATGGAACTTCCCAAGTTAATCTTGGATAAATTGTATTTTACCCGTTGTTTGTTCATCCCGTCTTTTCCGTGACTCGATTGAATGAATTCAGTAATAGCAAGTTCAAAGTTGTTTGGGGTATTTCAGGTGTTCTGGCGGACTTTTCACTGTTTCTTGGCCAAGGTGCCTGCTGTTTATTTCCCTAAATGCCAATGTGACCAGGGATCCAACAGACAACAGTTTTGTACGCCATGTTGGACATGGCGTGAGGACGTAACAGTTTATTTATTTCACGTGTCTCCATAATCATTAAAAAAATAAAAAATTTAAGCCTGGAGGTAAGACAGTGAATCATCGAAGATAAAAAGAAAAGTGTGCGGTTTGGAAATTGGATATAAGATTTAAGGTGAATGTCAGGGGTGAAGATAGAGGCTTGCGAGCTGAGACTAAGGCATTCGGCTTTGCCATATGAATTTGAGAATGAGGAGAGGGGAGGGGGGCTCCCAACGAATCTTGGCCCTTGGAGCCATTTGTGTAAAAAAGCATGTGATCAGGGTATTTATTCATCGCTTCTTTAAACAATTGTTTAAACGTTTCTGGTACGGTGTTGTTCTTAGGACGTGTCGGAAGATCTAAAATTATGTTTGGTTTGTGTATAAGCCTTGGTGGGATGGCAGAAAATGGGTCATTTTCCAACTCACACCTTTGGATTTCGACTTTTGCGAGCCAAGACCAAACCTAAAGTCAAAGAGAAGGGGTGATACCTAGAGAAGATGCCACATTTTGAATATAATTATGTGTAGTTGAAAAGTAAATTGTAAGCGGATTTCTTGGGATTTTGACTTTTAGTTTGAGTTTCAATTTGAATTTTACAATGCAGCGGCACGATAACGGCCACTTTGCGCCCTTCATGGTCTATCTCATTGAACATTCGTTATTTATGTTTCGTATTCAGAGCTTTTAAGTTGAATAGTAGTATTAAAGACATTCAAATAATCTTATCACATTCGTAAAATTCTCAAAAACTTCATTTGTATTATCTGAAAAGTTTAGTGAGTGAGTATAAAAGCTCTTAAATCAAGCTGTAGATCTTAGCCTTTCTCCGAAATGTCAGGATGCCTTGCGGATCCTCGTCAGGAAATAATTCTTTCATGAATTCGCAGACATCGTGCCTAAATTATAGATATGCATGAAGTCCACACATTCAGTTAATTCTTCTTTTGTTGTTGTTTTTTGTTTTATTGATAGGTGGCAGTTGCATGCCACACAATCGGATAGAACTTTCCCCCTAAGTTAAAAACAGTATGTGAGGTGGGTATGACCCAGACGGAGCCTGCCAAAATGCAATTTCATCTCTCCGATATTGCTGAGATTCATGAGTCCAGTGTCCAATTTGATCAAGGATAAAGAGTACTCTATCTGTTGTTTGATGGTCGCATCTTTCCTGTTTCCTCGAGTTAATGAAGTTATTAATGGCGGGTTTAAAAGAGAGATGTGGAATTCACCCCAAGCAAGGCGCAGGCCTTGGTGATGAACGGGGTCTAGCATTTTCAGGCATGGTGGTTTAGCTGACCCATACACGATACAGCGTAGTCTAGTTTGGATCTGACCAAGGAGCGATAAAGATGTCTTATGGAAATTTAATCGGCACCCAACTCTATTCCTGAGATGGTCTTTAATATATTAAGAGCTTTTTGACCGGGGAGTTGAAGTTGTTTTATTTGAGCGAAAAACATCATTATTTGTAGAAAACAAGTCTTAGAAAACTGGCTTTCTCTTTCACAGGAATTCGCTGATTCCCGTGAAGGAAGAGGTCCGGGTTGCCGTGAGATTTCCTTTTATTAAAACGTGGACGGCCATGGTTTTCTGGGGAGAAAATTTAAAACTGTTCGAATCTGCCACCTCTTGACGGTGTCGACGTGTAAGTTGAAGTTTCCAGTGTTACTTACTGTATATGGCTGGCATAGTTACGCTAGTCTTTCTCCCGGAGACAATGATGCGTGTTTGAGAATAAAGAAGCCCCGCAACCATCCGGAAAATGACTGTGTAATGTGTTGTGTCACGTCGGTGACAGTAACAGCCCAAGGTTTTCCATGCGTCAGACGGAATACATGGATCCTTTAAATCTATTCTGCACATTTGCATCTGAAATATAGAATTTGATCAATAAAATGGTTATTAAAAAATCTAGCTTAAAAGAAGTGGTTTAATTTTAACACATTATTCGCTGTATGTGGGCCTACAGTAGTAATGATAATGGATGACATTTATATAGCGCACATTATCCATTTAAAATGCTCTATGCGCTTTACAGAAGCAACCTGTCAACCACAGAGCAGAATGGGGCTCCGGCGTAGCGCTCAGCACACTACACTGCTTCTTTCTCTCTCCCTGTCTCGCTCACTCTCTCTCTCGTTCGTCCTTATCCGAGAAGGCTAGGTACTCGATCCTACCCCCCCCCCCCATTAAGATCAGGGACTTGAACATTTGAGAAAAATCCCAATTTCCAACATACCTGCACTGCCCGGGTTTTGAACCCGGAACCCTTGGCATTAGAGGCGAGCCAATTGCCTCTAGACCACCTTGTCCCTGTAGCTTATCATCATTCACTTACGTACCCTCGCCCCTCCCCCTCCGCTGGGGTTTTTGTTTATTGGTTTTATTGTGTGCAAGTTCTAATGTTGATTTCAATTACGAGATAACCAATGTTGTCATTTTAAATGCTGCACACTTTATGTGTGTGTGTGTGTGTGTGTGTGTATGTATGTGTGTGTGTGTGTGTGTGTGTACTTAAGTTCTACCAGAACATGATGGTAAATGGTGCGAGGGGTTGAATATTTTATTTTTTCCCCACATCGAAAGGCGAATTTTTTGTTTGTTTGTTTTTTTTTCTGTATGGAAATGAAAAAAAAAAAAATTCTTTACGACACTTCAGCGAAACATGGGATTTGCTGCATATAATAATAATAGTTCGTCCATCAGGTATGATGATGACCTTAACAACACCAGAGGAATAAAGAACAGAAATTGTTGAGAATTTCAACACATGGACAATAAAGAGAACTAAAGGACACAGAGGACAGAATGGAAAGACTGTTCTTTCATGACTTATGGCTTCTCATGTGACTGATAAGTCCTATTTTTGCCCTGCAGACCCTTCCGCATAAATGACAAGAGTGCTCCGTTGGTTCAGTACCAATGGGCCTTTTCTTGCGCCGTTCTCTTTTTTTGATAGCCTGCTGGACTCTGTCAGCTTCCCATGCTTTGCTGCCTCTGGTAAGGGCCGCCCTCCAATTTGCACGATCAAGCGAGAGCTTTTCCCACTCACTCACATCAATGGCAAAGGCCTTCAGTGATTGCTTGAGAGTGTCTTTGTAACGTCTCTTTGGGGCCTCAATATTCCTCGTTCCATTGGAGAGCTCAGAGAAGAAGATTTGCTTAGGGAGTCTGGAGTCGGGCATTCTGACAACATGTCCTGCCCAATGTAGCTGAATTTTTTTCAGGTGGCAGAAGATGCTCAATTCCTTGGCTGCATATACTAAGATAGTATAACACAACGAAACAACAATAACATAAAAAACTATATGAATGACATTTTAGTTCAGGATTATCATAAGAAAGGCACCTGAGATATAACTATTCAGAGTTTCCCTAAGGGCTACGTAACGAAACTTCATTTAGAGACGAGCCAAAATTTCCGTTCCATAGCCTCTCAGCCTCTCCCTACAACGTCCCGATCATCATGACAAGATAGCCAAAAGGTGTTCAAAACAAAATTATACTTCTCCACTCACTCGCCAAAAGAAAGAAACAACGTTCAAATTATACTGAGAAAGCACAGTGTGAGCATGAATTGAAATTATTTTTACAATATATAAGAAACCCAAACGTTTGTTTAAAGAATAGGTACAGAAAGTAAATTTAACTGTTAATCTGTCAAATTTTTTAAAACTACTCTTCGAAAAAAAAATTTTTGGGACCATAGTGCAATGAATCAAGTCTGTTTTGCCTCAGTTTTGTGGACTGTGAGAATAAACGGGAGCTTCTGTACGAGTGAAACTGAACCAAGAGTGGCTGGCTCAACGGTCTTGACTCAAGTCTGCTCCTTAGTAAACATCAAATTCATAAACACTTAAAATACAAAACACTCTAATGGCCACTTCAAATACGTCAACAAGACACAAAATTTATCAGGACCTACAACAATGACAGCATTAACAACAGCAAGCAACAAAAATAGACAGTTGAGTTAGGATTAAAGCGTATCGAAAGCGTAACTAGAGAGTATGGAATGTATAGAGAGATCTCACTCCCGCCAAATAGCGAAACTAGGTCGCTGCGGTAAACTAGATAGAAGTATTGAAAGACACCGTCTTCATTAAAGATAGTGTGCATGTTTGTTTACTGTGGTTTGTTCATATTTTTGGGCTGATTGAAACTATTTACAGCCCTTTGTAAGCTCTTAAGCCCCCTGGAAATGCATAAACGCGTATTGTTTACCGCAGCGATCTGGTTTCCGCTCCATGCTAACAGTAGTTTCGCGGAGCCTCTCGTATGTCGCATTGCAAATGACCAATAGTGAAACCTCTCTCTACATCTATACTCTCTGGAATAACGGCCATACTGTTCGAGGAAATTAAGTAAGAAGACAGAAGGCATATCACAGACTGATAAGACAGATGGAGACCTTACCAGAAGCACCCATCAACCTTTCACACAATAACCACAACAAGAACATTAAAACCATATGATCAAAAACAACAGTAATAAAAACGAGGACAAAAACAGCTTCTTTACCGGACGGATGCGGGTATCGGGAATATCAGGCAGGTAACTTATTAACACGACCCGCTCTTCTGGATCAGTGACATCAGGTCTGAAATCAGCGTCAGCTTCAATTCTAAAGTAGTCAACTTGGGATATAAGCCCCTCACTACATTTTGTCTCTTTCACAAGCCGCACTTGGTCCTTCGACTCCTTGTGGTCCTTCGCCTCCTTGTCCTTCGGATCCTTGTGGTCCTTCTCTTATATATACAAATATATATACAAAGGATATATACAAATGTAACACTTTATCCCCTTGTACAAAACACATTTTGTTTCACTAGTTTGTTACTCTCCAGATTACTGTTTGGAACGTATTACCCTCTCAAGATTACTTTAGGGTCATTATTTGCATTAATCTCTGCAGTGATAGTTTGGAATTGTATTACTCTCCATAATAATTACTGTTTGGGAATTGTATTACTTTACACACGACTGTTTGGAATTGTATTACTTTCCACAGTACTGATTTGGGGTTGGTATAAGTCTCCACAGTACTGTTTGGGGTTTGTATTACTTTCCACAGTACTGTTTGGGGTTTGTATTATTTTCCATATAAATGTTTGGGAATTGCAATACTCTTCACATAACTATTTGAGACTTGTATTACGCTCCACATTTCGTATTAACAGTATTTTGAGTAAAGGACGTTGGCTTAAAAACACTATTTTCACCAGTTTCATTGTCTCAAACAAAGTTAATACTAGACGTCTTGTTTTACTTCATTACCTCCCTTGATACACTGTCTCCAACTAGTGGTGAGCAACACTGCCAATTTTTAATAATCGCGAGTACTGACAACTTTTGTATAAGGTGAGATCAATTACTTTACCGATTACATTGGGATTTTTAATTTGGGGGTGGTTGGTTGGTGACAGGAAAGATGATTTTAATAAGGGGCGGGGGGGGGGGGGGGGAGAGGGGTGAGAATGTATGTTATATTAACAAGTTGGTCCGCTGACTCGGGGAATTCACAGATGTGATTTTTGAAGTTCAGTGTCGATTACCAATATGCAAATTGACGTGCAGAATGAAATTTCCTGTCATACTTTTTAAAATTCTATTCGACGAATATGTGCCCATTTTTTCCATTTCAAATGTCGTAACAATTTCTCCTGTTCAATTGAGTTGCAGCTCAAAGTCAACGAATGTATTACAAATAAAGGCAATTTTAAGATTACTCAAAATATGCCTACATACTCCTTTATGTCTTATCATGCGCAATTTGATGTTTTATAGAATTTAAGTTTGACTTTGAGTTGGAGTTTCACGGCACGTCGGCACGATAACGGCCACTTTGCGCCCTTTACGGTCTATTTGGTTACATTTTCTTCATTTAGGTTTGATATTCAGAGCTGTTAGGTTTAACATAAAATTAAATACATTCGTATCATTTTAACACATTGGTAAAAATTCTTTTAAAAATTCGTTTGTATAATTCTGTAAAAAGATTTGTTAACGAGTATAAAAGTTATTAAATCAAGTTGTAGATCTTAGCGTCTCTTAGAAAGGAGCGGTGCGTTGCTGATCCAAGTAAGAAAATAATTCTTTCATGGGTCCGCAGGCGTGGTGCTTTCTTTGGATATGTATAAAGCCGACACATTCCGTTAAAATTATAGTTTATTGGTAGTTGGCCATTGCATGCCACACATTAGGGGGAGGGGGAGGGGGGAGAAATCTTCCTCCCTATGCAAAAAACTGTCTTTGCGGTGGGTATATTACCCAGGGGGAGTCAATTGAGGACTATTTCATCTGTCCGATGTTGTTGAGAGGCATGAGTTCACTCTCCACGTTGATCTTGGATAAAGATATTTAAATTTGTTGGTTGTTCCTGAAGCTGCTGAGTAACCATTCCTGGCCTGAAACCCCCTTGTCTCTGGCGGTCTTTGCTTTCTCTTTCAAAGTTTTCTTTTGTGTCACTATCACTTTGACAGTAGAGTTAGCTGTCCTGGCAGTTCTGCTGCTATTCGTCTTTGTGTCTGTTGACACTTGTGCTGCTGGTTTCTTCACACCTGAAGATTTCCCAGCTGTCAAGGGTTAGGACTAGAATTGTCGTGCTGGGTCACGGTTTGTTTATTTCAGGGTCTCATTGATTTTAGCCAGTGCAAATGTCCTTGAACTATTCTCGTGGACAGTTTGTTTTTGGAACGCTTTTTCTTAGAGTTGGAAAGAAAGTGGGGCAGGATAGAATAAATGGATGAGTAACAGTGACGGTGCAATTCTCGGCCCCGTGATTTTGATAAACTTTAACAGGGGTGAGAAAAGGGAGTGAGTAAATTCGTACATAAAACGTAGAGGGTTTGGAGACTTTAGTAAGGGTTTTGACATGTTAAATTGACCTTGTCTGTTACTATTAATAGAATCTATTAATACTACGAGCTGAGCTCGAAATGGATGCACCAATCAAATTTGGGCAGTTGGCTGGGGATTTGCAGATGGCCGGACGGTATATAACCAGAGCCATTACTATGTTTGATCACTCCATGCAGACATTTCCATCTGTGAGGGCAGTCGGCGGGATTCGGCCTGAGAGAATCAGAAGATTGTTAAAGACATGTCTATGTCCTTGATAGACATTGGAATGAGACCATACGCTCTTACGAAATTAACTACTGCTATTATCTCCAGCTCCCTGATCTCGTATCAGGGACCAATCGTAAGTTTCTACCTATTGATTCGACGATGAACGTGAATCTGACCTTAATTTTCCAGTAGAAGTGCTACCGAAGAATGCAAGACTACAATGTATTTTACATGCAACTAGATCTAGCATGAGTGTCTGGTATACACATTTGTAAATTGAAATTGATGTGACTGGATGAGGCTGGGGATTGCCAGCCCATCCTAGAGTAGATCTAGATCTAATGTAACTACGTCAGTTGTATTGACGAGTTATATCCTTTATAAGCGGTAGGCACAAATAACTGAGTTAACATTGTCGTCTGAGACATTGAGATATTGTTTGTTGAATAGTAGGTAGGCTGTGTCTGAAAGATGGATAAGTAATAATTAAATTGTGAATGAGTCAGAATGATATAGTTTTTAGGAATCTAGAGGAGACTTCTAGTGATATATTATTGAATTTTCATTTGATGCTGCTGATGTTGTCTTTTAGTATGTAAGAGCTAGACGAAATTTGTTAGGGAATTTAAAGTAATAAATTTGTGGCCCTGCAAGGTCCTGGATAAAACTTATTCGAATTGTTATTAGTGTATGTGGCATGGTATGGAAGAGTAATTTCTAAAAAACCTCTCGATATTTTAAATGCAGTCGAAACACCATTAATTCCATATAACCATCCCCGTAACACCAGCAGTAGCGACTTATGTCATTGGCATCGCTGTCCTTGGTTTCAGCACAATGACTGCTCCTCTCGCTAGGGCAAAAGTACCTCTGTTTTTAGCCTTGTTCTTCTGAATGGCCTTTTCTTCTAGCCATTTCGATCAGCTTTTTGTCGTGTGGTGGCCTTGACAATTTGGACATTTCCGTTCGGCTGTTCAAGCCTTGTCATCCGCATGGTCCCTGCTGCCACAGCGAGTGAAAACTGCTGATGCCTTGCAGTGCGAATTCCCGTGTCCATACTGCTGTCAGTTGAAGCATCGTTTAGGGTTTGGAACGAATGGCGAGACCGGAACCTGTAAATATGCCACTTTCAGATGAGTCAAGTTGGAGGCTTGATTGTCTCGTGCGTGAGGACGATGGAGCTGGCTGCAATCAGCTCATCTCCTTTGCAGATCTTGATACGCCGGGCATGTGTGACGCCTGGGACATTCTTGACAATGTCCTTCTCACTCTCCTTGTAAAACTCACGGGTGCGGATGACACCAGTTGAGCTGTTCAAGCTCCTGTGGGATTGAACTGTTATGGGAACACCATTAAAGACAGTCTGCTTGAGCAGTTTCTCTGAGTGTTATCATTTTTTTTTTGTGCGTGCATTCTATCAACAGTTCACTATTTCCCATCCTTGTTACCCATTTAGGTCCTATAGACCACAAAGACTCTCATTTTTAATATCTTTATTTCGGGATTTCGAAAGGTGACCTGACCTGCCCAATGTCAGTAATTATGTCCAGGGAAGACGTGATTCTCCTTTTGTGCTGACTGGAGGCCTCACATTGTTCCTACTCCTGGCGTCTTTTACCTTTTGGAGAAGGGTCTAACTTTTTTTAACTATCCAAGACAATTTACTTTTATTGTTCATCCTCGGGGCTCCCCGCCCGCCACCGAATCCAACAAAGGGGACACATAGTGCTCGGATATCCAGAACTCTTGTGCCAGGGCTACCCCAGATTTTTATATACTCCCAACTGGGTGTTACTCCCGCCAGGATTGACCCAGATCTCGAATCGCAAAGTGTTCGAGGCCTAACCCAATTGGGTGGCATGGGCCATACCACCCTCCTGTCTTAGGGGAAGGCTGGGTCAAAGTGGTGTGTCGGTGTGTCGGTAGAGGGGAAATCCGCAGATTGGTCTACCTAAACCAGCAGAATCCCATTCTACCCCATCACAGGTCTCACCTCACGGTCAACCAGGCGCCCACGCTATGAGGACGTACCAAGGTGGTTCTGTTCTTTGCTAGGCCGGGAACCACATACCACGTGAAAGAAAGACAAAGCAAGGGAAGGCAACAGCTGTCACCCATAGGCCGCCGAGATGTGGTGGTCTGTGAGGGACAGCCCAGTATAGGATGGCGTAGGCCCAGCGGTTAAAAAGCCGTTCATGATTACATTGGTGATTTTACTTCCTTTGTAATATGATTATCATATTTTTTCCTATCTTGCATTTATGTAATAGAACAGAAAAGATTGCTTTCTTCAACATTCCTCATAAAGGCATACATTTTGCACAGTTAGTCCGTCTTGTAGCTGACTCACAAATTCAAAGAAATCAAGATTCAGAAACATCTTCCTGGCATAACAGAAAAAGGTGTTCTTAAATGTTTCAAAGCTTCTAAATTTCATAAAAAGAATTAAAAAGATCCGTTTAAATTTTATCACAAAGGTAAAATTCTCAAATGTTGATTTGTGTGGATCTGAAAAGCACTTTATAAATGAGTAGAACACTTTTCAAATTAAAATGTACATCCAAGATTCTTTCAAAATGGACAAGACCTGCTGTGGATCGACGTCAGAAAATAAATCTTTCACCGATCTATGTTGTCCTCAGTAAAGAGAGAAAGAGAGAGAGGGCGAGAGAGAGAGAGAGAGAGAGAGAACAAGAGAGAGAGAGAGAGAGAGAGAGAGAGAACAAGAGAAAGAGAGAGAGAGAGAGAGAGAACAAGAGAGAGAGAGAGAGAGAGAGAGAGAGAACAAGAGAAAGAGAGAGAGAGAGAGAGAGAGAGAGAACAAGAGAGAGAGAGAGAGAGAGAGAGAGAACAAGAGAGAGAGAGAGAGAGAGAGAGAGAACAAGAGAAAGAGAGAGAGAGAGAGAGAACAAGAGAGAGAGAGAGAGAGAGAGAGAACAAGAGAGAGAGAGAGAGAGAGAGAGAACAAGAGAGAGAGAGAGAGAGAACAAGAGAGAAAGAGAGAGAGAGAGAGAGAACAAGAGAGAGAGAGAGAGAGAGAGAGAGAACAAGAGAAAGAGAGAGAGAGAGAGAGAGAGAGAGAACAAGAGAGAGAGAGAGAGAGAGAGAGAGAGAGAACAAGAGAGAGAGAGAGAGAGAGAGAGAGAACAAGAGAAAGAGAGAGAGAGAGAGAGAGAACAAGAGAGAGAGAGAGAGAGAGAGAGAACAAGAGAGAGAGAGAGAGAGAGAGAGAGAACAAGAGAGAGAGAGAGAGAGAGAGAGAGAGAACAAGAGAGAGAGAGAGAGAGAGAGAGAGAGAACAAGAGAAAGAGAGAGAGAGAGAGAGAGTTTTGGTATCTTGGGAGCCTCAGCCAAAGCCAATTGAGAGCATTTTCTTGATTCTTTCTTGGCTCTGATTTCTGGTTCTTTTTCTGTATTTTCTGTTCCTTCTTTCTTGTTCCTTTTTTTTTTCTTGTTTCTTTTCTTGTGTTTCTTCATAGGTGTCTTTGGCGGGCACCAGATAGTATAGAAAGAGGAAGAAGAAGAAGTAGGAAAAGGCTCCCTGTAATATTCCTAACTCTCTTCGCCCACCCCCCCCCCCTTAGGGGTTTTGTCCTTTAAAAACATTTGATCAGTTACATACTGAAGGGAAATTCGCTCACGGCACTACCTGCACAGGCTGACAGTGTCATGACTTTTCCCTCTGCAGAACGAAAAAAATGCTGGGGACTTACTTTCTATAGAGAAGGACGTGTGTGTGTTAAGAAAGAAACGAGCGCCCAACCACAGATTTTGATGATAGAAGGATGAAAGAAAGAAAGGGAGAAAAAAATAGACACATAAAAACGCACTCCCTGCCATTTGCACAAACCTTCTAAATAACGAGGGATGCAGGTGAATGGCCTTCCTTCCCGACCACAGGCTGTCACGTAAAACACGTGCCATCTGTCGCGGGGCGGAGTGTGGACAACGCACGACCTGTTTTGGGTGATCGGTGCACCATCCCTGACCATGGCTGCAACACAAGGCCTTAAATCCTCCTGACAACAGAAAGTTATTTGTCCGTTCGGGGGTACTTCAAATTCACAAGCCCTATTTCTTGGCGGCCTCTTGCCATGAAGAACGCCGGTTTCTGATCCATGTAGACCTGGCAAAAACAGAAATTAAATAGGAAGTGTTTCAGGGAGGGACAGCTGACAAGTCTTTTATTACCGATACATTTTATTTGTTTCCACTGAAGTATTCCAGCACTTACTACTACTATTTCCTGTTGCACCCACTGGTGCTTAGGGCAACAACAAAAGATCTCCAGCTATGGCTGTCCTGGGCCATCTTTGCGAGAGTTCCCAAGAGTGACTGAAGGATTTCATCTCTGCCTCGATCGTTCTCCGCCAGGTTGCCATTGGGTCTGCCTCGCTTGCGCCGTCCATCCGGTGTCCATAGAAATGCCGTTTTGCTGATAGAATTTGCTTCCTTTCGCAACATGTGTCCGAGCCATCTTCGTCGTCTCTTCGTGATGATGTTGGCTATTTCTTCTTGCTAAGATGTAATGGGCTGACTTGGGCAACATTGCCTGCACTTCTGATTAGAAAGGTGACTTTTGGCACACAAGTAGCCTGTACCAATCTAAGAAATTTTAGGGTAGGACACAAGTTGTAGCTGCATAATTTGACCCTCATTTGCATAAATTAAAAATGGCCGCCGCGGAGTAGCACCACCAATTAGAAAGGAGCATAACTTCTAATTAAAATATGGCATAAATGCAAAAAAGTTTTCTATATGTAGGTTTAAAAGGGTGCTGAATTCATTAGAAGGGATAAAATTTGCATTTAAGGTCTGCTTTACCCAAAATTTAAAAAAGTTTTGCACTTTATGCTATGCGGAAATTATCTTTGTTACATATTTACGCGTCTGATGATAGCATGTGTGGTTACAAACCACCTTATTCAGGACATACACCTGTCATGGTTATGGACCAGCTTCTTTTCACTCTGGCTAAAAAGATCCAATGGACATACTCCAACACTCTTGGTGAGGACAAATTTGTTGTGATGCTTGGTGCCATGGATACTAAGAGGGTGATATGACTGTTTTGGCGAGTGTCTTGAAGGCAGTGGGTGGACATCTCTTCTTACAAACAGTGGATCCAGTAGTGTAGCTGACTCTCTTCTCAAAGTGTCTCATCTTACTAGGACACGTCATATGCTTCAAATCACAGCTTTCGCTCTTGCAGCAAGCTTATCTGGAGTACTTGAGAACAAGCGTACTGGATGAACCTCTGTCATTTGAACTCTGGATACAGCAACAACGGGACAAAGAGCCTCAATTCATGAACAGGACCTTGAAAGTCTTCAACACCTTATGCCATGGATTTTCGCTCTAGACCATATACATTATGCACGCAATCTGCCCATTCACTTGCGAGACATGTGTGCATTGAAGGAAATGCATCCACAGATCTACAAAGAGTTTGTGGAGGGGAGATTTCTTGGGCAGAAGACAGAACGATCTTTCTCCAGTCTCGCTCTTGACCAAATGCATGAGCAGCTCATTTGCACAGTAAAAGGTGATGGTGGTGTTATTGCTCACTGAAGACCCTGACGTCTCAGAAGGTTTATGATTGCAGGACCCGAGCTCGCACGAATAACGGAAGAATTTGAGCAGACTCCACCGTCCTTAAAAAACAAACAACATGAGCATTACAAAAATTCCAAGAAAATTTCAAAGAAGACACAAATTCGTTGATCAATGCATTTTCTGAATTAGTCAATCCTTTTTTCAGAAGATACCTGTGATCTGGTCTCACTAGAAACGTCTCAAGTCATGGGCCACAATATTGTTAGCACAGTGATGACTATCACTGAAACTGGAAGCAAGAAGTATGATTAATTTTTTTTTACAGCGAATACAAAAAGCTTCAATTCTATGGTCAGCAAAGATTGCCACTCAACAAATTGCCACTGTTTTCAACAAAATTTCCACAAAGCAAAGAAAAGTCTGTTACTGCATCTCTCAAAGAGGAAGGATCTCAAGTGGTGCACATGATGCTTTCAGGACATGCAGGAAGGGAAATTTATGAGGACATCTTTTCTCACGAAAATAGTGAAATTCCACGAAGACAGTTCATCAGCAGGCCAGATGCACAAAGGAACCAAATCGGAAATCATAAAATGCTTGGAATCAGAGGTAGAATTTTCAGCTTCGACTCCCACTGCTGATGTTATGATTCTCGATGGAGCTTTTGTTGTACAGTCATTAAGGCCGGGTCTTGTGTCAACATTCAAGGAATATGCTGACCATGTTTTTTGTACCTTGCATTCTTTCTTACCTTCAAAATGTTTCTCGACTGGATGTTGTATGGGACATATACAAACCTGGCAGCCTGAAGTTTGGTACTCGGCAAAGACGAGGTGAAGGTGTTCGGCTGCGTGTGACATTATCTCCCAGAATGCCAGGAAACTGGCAGACTTTTTTTTGCGTGTTGATGCAAACAAAACAGTTGTTTTCTGTATCAGTAGAATAAATCCAGAACATATGTGAAGGAGGCAAAGAAATGGTTTCTACATTTGGAGAAAATGTGCTCAGTTCTCCTGTCAGATCAACATCACAAGGACTTGCTCCCTGTACACACGAAGAAGCGGATACCCGCATTTTCATCCATGTTGCTGATGCCACGCTTCACGATTTCAAACGGATCATAATTCGTTCCAGTGACAGTGATGCTGTGGTTATTGTTGTCTCATGTGTTCAAGATCTCTCCTGTCTTGATGAGTTGTGGATTTCCTTTGGATCTGGTAAGGCGCATAAGTCTGCTCACCTTATTTCACAACACCTGGGCCCAGCAAAGTCTCGAGCTTTGTTAGCATTTCACTCCCTGACAAGATGCGTCACCACTTCAGCATTTTACGAGAAGGGGAAGAAAACAGCTTGGAATGTGTGGCAAGAATTTTAGGACCTAACTCCAGCCCTGCTCCATTTATCTACATTTCCACAATGCATTGATGATGATATCATGTCCTACATAGAGGCATTTGTTGTACGACTCTACGACAATTCTTCAGAGATCACATCTGTCAACGCTACTCGCCTTGAACTTTTCATTTACAGAGGCAAAGACTTTAAACATCTGCCCCCCCCCCCCTCCTCAAAAGATGCTCTCTTTCAACACACTCTTTGGGCTGCATATCAAGCAGGTCATAGTCATATATGGGAACAAATTTTGATCAACTGCCCTGCTATGCCTGATCCTTCAAAATGGGGTTGGATGAAGGAACGTGATACCAATCGATGGCAGCCTCTATGGTTAACCAAACCATTGATTTCCAAAATTCAAACTCTTGTTACTTGCCATTGCAAGAAGATTTGCAAACCACCTTGTAAATGTTGTGCAGCGAAGGTAAAATGCATCACGTTGTGTGCTTGTCGGGGAACTTGCTCCAATCCAGTCAAGTAAATCGTATATAGCAAATTATGTGTTAATAACTGTTATTGAAGACAGAGTTGTATAAAACAAGAATAATTAACAGAAAATTTTATTTTAATGCATAATTCTTAAGTGAGTAATTACTATCTTACCGACTACAGACTGTTCTGCTGATATGAACTAAGGTCACATAGTAGTTAAAGACTATCAGTGTACTTAAGTTTACAGAATTTTTTTCGTTTTAATATACATGCCTCTCTTGCAGTTTTATCATGTCATTCCACTGTTATTGTTATTTATTACAATATTTTCAGTTTGTGCAAAGGAGATATTTGCATACTATGAGCTATTATTTCTTTCATTCATTATAGGAGTTGCGATACAAAAGAAGATGCTGATTATACCCTATGCATTTTTTTATTTTATGAGTCATACCAGTATGCCAGACGCACTTTGATTTATGTAAATTCCAATTTAATTTGGTGTTGTTTATGATTACTACATTTTATTCTTTTTTAGCACACTAAAGATGTATTCTGGAAACATTAAGTTACATAGATTTTTTGTTTTTTTATTTGTTATTTTTTTACTCATCTTTTTTATACGACAGTCAATTTGGGGTTATCGGGTTGTGATTTGAATTTTTAATAAAAAATTTGATTTTATGGTAATTCTTTCCATTCCATTGAATTCTCCTGCCTTGAAAACCAAAGTAAGGATACCAAATTTATATTTGTAGTTTTTTTATATTAAAAAATATAACAAGTTATGGTTTTCATTGCTTTTTGTGGCGGCCATTTTTAATTTATGCAAATTAGAGTCAAATAATGCAGTCACAACTTGTGTCCTACCCTAAAATGTTTAGGTTTGGTATAAGGTATTGCTATGCCAAGTAGTTCTTTTCTAATCAGAACTGCAGGTTTTAGTGGTTTTTTGAGGCTAAGTCAGCCCACTAATGCCCAGGACTTGGACCTCTTGTAATACTTACCCCTTCAATTGACTGAACGAAGACTTCATCTGTGTCGGAACTTTTGAAAGCCATCAGCCGAACACAAAGCATGGACACTAAAACTATGAAGCCATATTATCACAATGGTTGTGCTGAGCACTACGTCAAATGATTAAAATAAGCCTGTCGTTTTCTTTATATTAAATAGGTACTCCAAACTGACTTCTCAAAATGGAGATTCCTAAGAAAACGTTATTTCGTTGAATAGAACTTTTTCTTCTGAACATTTTGGTATCGCACATAATATCTTAAATATTAAGGGGGTGGGTTGTCCTGAAATCGAAATTAGGCTTCAATGTATATATTGATATCGAGATTTTCCACTTTTTTGTTAATTTATCCATTTAAGGATATTGATTTATTAATCATACAGCAATTTCGAATGTTTATAACCCTGAAATAAGCATTTTAGTCGGGTGGAGGTTAAGAAACAGCCACGCACTGGGCCTCAAAAGTAGCCCTTAATGACATGTCAGTGTCGCCACTAAAACTACTGGTTTAATGAATACCTGGAATCGAGACCTTTATTTAAATGTTGCCTACAAGTCTAGATCAAGATGACAGGCCCTTCCATTCCCTTCCATACAAGCATACAATATCACTCAACTTTTGGCACTGAAAGGGTAAAACGTAGTAGGCTACGTGACAACCCCCACTTTCACCTCGCCTCTGTTTCACTGATTTTTTGACCGTAAACACAACAATAAATTGGTCCTTCTCATTTGCTGGGTTGAAGGTCATGGCCTCCCTATTTAGCAGATTTAGATCGCGACCTTTATAATAGTGAACAGAGTACAGTGTTAGCTGACTGGACAGTGCTTTTGTTTCAAGTTCTTGTTTTCATAACGTATCAATATGACCAGGAATTTGTTACAATAATTTGTGAAAGATGCCCAAGTAGAAAGTCACTATGCGTCTCCTACAGTTGCAAAGAGACAGACAAACGATCTCAAGAAGGCGTAGACCAGTAACAGGAGAAGAGTGCTGATTATGTTACATTGCTAGTATTGTGGACACCTGAGTGAGCTGTAACGTATTCAAAAGCTTTTTAGGCGAGATGTTCTTCATAAGTTATTTTGATACAGGTTGCTGCATAAGTTCATATGATGCAAGCCTGACTGCCCCCTGCATACCTCCCTCGCCTGTGTCCCTCACTCCAAGTTGTTCTATATCATGTTCTACCCTGTAACGTATACTAATTCTCCTCTTCCCCCCCCTCCCTCCCCCCCCCCCATTCCACTGTACATATCTGTCATAAACTTTTAGTAATTTGCCAATTATTTTTTATGCCTAGCATATCAAACAGGGATGATTTGAAGCATGTGTATTGCTTTTCGATAATATTTCTATTGAAAAAAAAAAAAAAAGCTTTAAAGCGACTTTCTCGAAATTGCATTGGTGATCAGTAATTTGTAGACTATGTTTTTTGTTTTCTTTTTATTGACTAATTGGTATAAAATTTGGCTGACAGTATGTTTGAACAAATCAACCCAACCCCCCCCCCCTCCCCCCCCCCCCGTTTTTTTCCAAACACCAGTTTACATATTACACACCTTATTGTGGGACAGGATGGTGTTTGATGAACTAAAAAGCAAAACCCGCAATGGGCAGATATTTTTTAAAACTTTCATTAGATCTACACACAGTTCAGTTTAGTGTTACGGGTTCTGTGTTCTGGAGGGTACAGCCATCATCATGTTATGGTATTTTAATGCAATAATATAGACAGCCTACACAATAAGAGAAATCACGGTTATTTATACCCGAAAACAGCTTTATTTTAATATAAATAGACGATGTTCTCGGCATTATCCTCGATAAACATGTGAACCCACGAGTCTATTTCTCTCTCTTTTTGGTCTACAAAGCTTCCCATATTCTTCAGTCTTACTATAGAATTCATGCGCTGCGGTGCACGAAAGCGAACGCGTATTAATACATCGTTTCCAGTGAGCTTGACTTGCTACAGGGAGCGAAAACAAAGATCATTCTGTTTTACATATTTACAACTTTAATTTAAAAATACCTGAAACCTGTATCAACAAATTCGATCGATACATAAGCGATTGGGCTGTATTAGTTGACACTTAAAAAAATTAATTTCATAATTTCTGAAACTGTCGTTTGTGGTGTAGCGTCGAACAAAAACAGGGATCAAAATTGCACAATGAATTACTCCCGCCACAATTTTTTTTTTTTACACTACATGTACTTTGTAGCATGTCCGCAACCAATAGGAAATTGTCTCAATCATGCGAGTACTCTTCTGGTGAAACGTGCGCAAAATCTTTCTTGTTTAAATGAAGCCATAGGTCATTTGCTGAGACTCTAGATCTGACATTATTCAAGCAGTCTGGAATTTTATTGACCACACAGATGATTCCAACATCATAGCAGCAAAGCAGCACACAAAATAAGCCATGAATTAGAACACACTACACTCTGAATACAAAATAAAATAGTAATGCAGTAATAATAACAAAATTGAGAAGTAAGCACAGCAATTTTTTCTTCAATCTAAATGGCTGTCGCTTGACCATGACTAAAAGGACAATATGAATCGCTGATGAGATAAATGGGAGAAATTGTACAAGGAACTCAAAGTTCAAGACTGAGATTCGCATGGCAGTATAACCGATATCAAATTTCTTGACCTATCAGTGATAGTGTGATACTATTGGCAAAATGAATCATTATTTCTATCTGATCACGACTTCGACTGTATGGTTGTAAGTATTGTGGAAGGGGGCGATGATGACATTTTTAGAATATCTGAAAATAATTTATAATTGATAAAAATATCTTTTTGACGTATCTGACGATAGATGCAATAAACAATATTTTTTTTTTTAAAAAACCATTCTGTGGCCAAGACTAAGTTTGCAGTAATTACACACATATATATATATATATATATACTTTGGTCTGCTTGTGTTATATAGATTTACATCCATATTTAAATCTACACTGTGGCTTGCTCATGAATTGAAGATAAAAAAGGATTACCGAATCCGATCATCTCCAGGAAACACAAAATGAGAAAGGCTGTACAACTTAATGGAAATTACTAAACCTATCCCCAGTTCTACACCTGTTATCAAAGCTGTTCTGGCCTTCAATCTTGTCTGTAACTGTATCCCTCAATTCAAGATAACCTGATATGGTAATCCTCTCAGATGCAGATAGATCGATTTTATCTTATTACTCAGGACTCTTCTCTCTCTCTCTCTCTCTCTCTCTCTCTCTCTCTCTCTCTCTCTCTCTCTCTCTCTCTCTCTCTCTCTCTCTCTCTCTCTCTCTCTCTTACTGCTGCATTCTGGCCGAGCCTGCATTGGATTTTACACGATTAAATCACTGTATATCATCGGTATACGTGTATTACTTATCTTCAGGGTAATTGCCATAGCACGTTATCTTGAGGATACGTTTACGGACTAGGCTAGGGGTTAAGACATGCGTGATAACAGGTCTGGAATTGGGGATAGGGTTAGTAATAATATGTAATTTCTTTCAAGTTTTATCATTTTAATTTCAATTTTGCCACATTTGAAAGTATGTTTTCTGGAGATAACTGGAATCGACAATAACAGATTGACCTTGGTTTTTCGACTCCAAATTCACTAAAAATACACCATCATTGATAAACACATCAAGCGGTGTGTCAGCGACGCCTAGCAGTTTAAACACTGGCAGTTCAGTTTCAACCTCTGGCGTTAGGCTAAAAATAACTCGTCACCAGAGAGGCCGGGGAAGCCACACGCACATTATTAGATCTAGGCTTATACCATCTCGCAAAAAATCTCTTTCTCTCTCTTTCTCCTACCTTCACCAGCTCTGTTTGTGCTTTGCTTTATGGAAAAAAGTCATTATTAATTAGATATTGATTATTATTGAAATATTTTGATGGTGAAATTGCTTTGGGAACGAAACCGATCGGTGTTGTGCCTTATTTTGTGTACAAATCTATTGATCCAAGCAGTAGCTCTACATACATGACGAGAGTGGTTGGTGCCCATAATCGGATATAAACGCCAATTTAGGATCCCAGAGAAAGGGAGTGTCCGATCTTATTGTTTCTAGTATCTTTGAGACTAGTAAGTCACCACTATGGTCCAAATGTCGCGGTTTTACACCGAATTCATGTATACGGCCATTGGTGACTAGACGACCTCGAGTAGTGTCCTTTTGAGATAAATCACAATTCACACACTCCATACCAGATCTCTTGTGGCTACAGGTACGTACTGTATATTCCTGGCACGGTAATGGAATGATCCCTTTTCCAGGAGACATCGACCTGTGCATTAGAATAATTAGACTCTGCAGGAGTCCTGAAAATGACTGTGTAATGTTTTGGCTCACGTTGGAGACAGTAACAGCCCAAGGGTTTCTCTGCGTCAGACGGAAGGCAAGGATTGTGGAGATTTACGTCGCAAAGTTTGATCTGAAATATGGAATTCAGACATCAAGATAATTATTCCCAACCAATTTAAAGACGAGCTACAGGAAATAAACGTAACTTTTAATCTGCCAACTGTTTAAAGTTTTGTGTAGAATGTAGATCAAGGGAACCTCGTGCACTAGTGAAACTGAAACAAGTCCGTCTGGTTAGTTGGTTCAAAGGAAGTTCCAGTCGTGAGTCAAAAACTGACGGACTTAGATAACTAACTCAGAGCGCCTATCCAGTGACCTTAACTGTATGAACACTTAAAAACAACAACAACAAAAATAGAATTATAATGGTCATTTTTAATATTTGACAAGACACAAGTTTAAAAGAAACAACAACAAAAACAGAATTATAATGGTCATTTTTAATATTTGACAAGACACAAGTTTAAAAGAAACAACAACAAAAACAGAATTATAATGGTCATTTTTAATATTTGACAAGACACAAGTTTAAAAGAAACAACAACAAAAACAACCAGAAACATCTGCCTGAGTTAGAAGGAAATGACGTCGATAGTGGCGGCCATATTGGGCAAGGAAAAAGTAAGACGACAGCAGAAATGTAAAAGAATGACAGGACAGACTGAGACCCCACCAGCCCACTAACTGCACACACAACAATAATTGCAATCAGAAAGAAAATGATAACAACAACAACAACAACATCACCAACAACAACAAAACCAGCTTATTTACCGGAATGCCGGGATCTGACGGAGGCCGGTAATAAAATACAATCCTCCGTCCCTCTGGTTCATTGACTCCAGGATTGAGATAAGCCTCAGCTTCAAACCTAAAGTGGTCAATCTGGGACAAAAGTCCAGCACTACATCTTGTCTCCTTCACTAACCGCACGTTCTCAATGTAACCATCTAGAAGGATATAAAGATGTAAGTTTTTATCCTCTTCACGATACAAATCTTTGTTTCAGCTTCATGCTACTCTCCAAACTAATGTTTGGCAAGAGTTTGAGTTTGAGCCTAATCATTTTCTGGGTCGTTTACTGTCCATTTGGGTACTTTATTTACGTATGATATTCATTGCTTTATGAAGTTTGGGACAGCAGCTCGTCGTTGCGCGTCGGCATGGTAACGGCCACTTTGCGCCCTTCACGGTATATATTTGGGTTCGTTGTTTTTGTTTATGTTTCCTATTCAGAGCTGTTAAGTTTAACATAGAAGTAAATATATGCCTATAATTTTAACACAATGGTAAAATTCTGAAAACCGATGATTTGTATAGATCTCTAATAAAGCTTTGGAAACGGGTATAAAAGTTATTAAATTAAGTTGTAGATCTTAGTCTCAAGTACAGCGTCCTCTTCAGATAGTTATGAAGTTTACACATTCAGTTATGTTTTATTGATAGTTAGCAGTCTCATGCCAAAACATTCGGGGGGGGGGGGGGGGAGGAATGGTTTGATTTTGAGTTTGGGTTTTACCTGGGAACACTTTCCTCATTTGTGTTTAGTATTCAGAGCTGTCAAGTTTAACATAGAATTAAATACATTATAATTTTAACATATTGGTAAACTTCTAAAAAAAATGGTTTATAAATAGTTGACAATTGCATGCCACACATTCGTGGGCGGGGGATTTTTCCCATGAAGTAAAAAACGTTGTGTGCAGTGGGCATGACCTGGACGGAGTCTACTAAGGACAATTTCATCTCTCCCATTTTGTTGAGAGCCATGAGTTCACTGTCCAAATTGATCTTGGATAAAGTGGAGTTTATCTGATGTTTGTTCACCCCATCTGTCCTGCCATCTCGATTCAATGAAGTTATTAATAACGGGTGTACATGTAAAGTCAGTGTGTGGTATTTTTACTTGTTGTTGTGGACGTTTCAATGTTTCTTAAGCAAGCATGTCTGCTGTTTCATTACCGTTCATGCCAATCTGGCCAGTGATCCAACCGAGAACAATTTCTTATCTTCTGTTGGATAGTGCATGAAGACGTAACATATTATTGACTTCATGGGTCTTCATGTTATTTGGGTTGTTAAAGGCCTGGAGGCAGGACAGTGAATCAGAAAAGATAATGAAGCTCCCAGGTCGGGAATCATGTATAAGATTTAACACTAAGTTGATTGCATGAATTTCAGGGGGAAGGACAGAAGCTTTGGGGTTGAGACTGATGCATTCGGTTTTGCCATCTGCACTTGAGAATGAGAAGACTACTACCGAATCATGGTCTTTGGAGCAGTCTGTGTAAAAAAAAGTATGTGATCCGGTCATTTACTGATTACCCCTTTAAACATTTATTTGTAGGTTTCTGGCAAGGTGTTGGGTTCATGGGACATGCCCCAAGATCTAAAATAATGTTTGGCTTATGAGTTAGCCATGATGGGATGGCAGGAAGTGCATCATTCTCCACCTCACTTGGTTTGATTTTGGCCTTTGTCAGCAAAGACCGAATCCAAAGGCAAAAATGAGGAATGACACTGCTGAGAAGAATCAAAATTGTGAATATTAGCCTAGATTGGGCTAAAAACCAAACTGTAATCGGGATTGTCTGGATGAGAAGATAATTTCAATCCATACTGAAGAGAGAGTGTGTCTCTACTGTCGGACAGGGATGCTTCATTTGCCTTCACATATAGAGTTTCGACTGGAGAGGTGAGGAAAGAACCCAGAGCAAGACATAGCCCTTGGTGGTGCACAGGGTCTAGAATGTTCAGGCATGACAATTTAGCTGATCCACAGACGATACAAGCGCAGTCTAGTTTTGATCTGATAAGGGAGCAAGATAGAGATGTAGCATGGAGACTTGTTCCGCACCCCACACGGTTCCTGCGATGGTCTTTAGGTTAATACATGAATTATTTTACACTAGATCACCCATCGGGCATTGCCCGGAATAAACAATCATTATCATGTGATCCCCCCACCCCTGTCTCTAGTATAATAAAAGTAATAAACTACAGTCTTGCTTCAGAACTCATGCGCACCACAACATTACGCACCAAACTGAACATTTGATAAGGTTACTTTTTATGACATGCACGATACTATATATTACGAAACAAACATGCAAATATGCAGTTTTTACATAGCAATAAACATTGTTATTTTTTTAAAATACATGCTTGAAGTAAACAACTTTTAATTATAGCCATCATCTTCCTTATCTCAATTGCCACCTTCCTGCCAAATTTAAGGCCTGAAGAGTGTATAGTTTGGTCAGTTAGTCGTGCCAAAGGTTGCAAGTTACTGAAATATATAATAGATAGATGAGGGAAAAAAGTTAATTTTTTGTCGAATTATTATAAGTCCTAGAAATTTGGCCTCGCCCTTCGTTGATTCCCGTGAAGGAAGAGGCCCTGGTCTCTGTAAAATTTCCTTTTTCCAGGCCGAAAGAAAGGGGTAACAGAAAACTAAGCAAGGGGGGGGGGGGGGACAAGCGCTTTCACCCGCGGGCTCGGAAGTCTATTTATTTTTTTTTCTGGTCATGATAGATCTAGATCTAGATCTACTAAGATCAGCCCAAACCTCACCGTAACTTTCAACTGGCAACAAGATAAAAGCTGTTTTATATGAAATGACACACAGAAGAAACAATCTGGTAGCCTTCTGGAATAGCATTGCCGTTTGTTCTCACGCCAGGATGGTGTTTACAAAGATATATATTCAGCAACTGGCGGTGTGCTTGTTGCCAAGGAAAGTTTGACGTACCTTCCTGTTCAACTTCAATGCTGTCTGGTGTGCTGAGACCAGTGACCTACATTGCGCAGCCTCTCATGGTTCGCAGCTCACAAAGTGAAGGCAATTGTGGAGGGCGAAGGCCATTGTTTTGATGTGACAAAACAAATAGTAGAACTGTGGTCTTGTGAGCCTCAAGAAGACCAAATGTAAGACGATAGTTGGAGAAAAAAACAAAAGCACACACACACACAAAAAAAAAACACAACATCTTGATGTTTCATTTCCTCCAGAACACTTCTCCGACCTTGAATTATGAAATGCAGAACTGCAAAGTCAAAAATTGACAATAATAAAAAGTTGTATGTAGCAAAGCCTCGTGTAGGAATGATTGTTTCTGTCGTACCTTTTAGTTTGCGTTTCATTGTATCGTTTGGATATTATTTCTTAGCCGAGGGTTTGCTACATACAAATCTTTCTGTTTGCCAATTTTTGACTTTGTTTTGAGCCTTAGCCTACATATCCTTATGCGCGACGCGACAATGAGTCGCTCGCGATCGTCGCTCGAGACCAGTCGCGCGAAGTGTCTCCTTATGCGCTAAGATTCGCTAGCGAAAATCCGGGGTCAAGCGATGTCGCTGGATCGCCCGAGTCAAAAGTGTCTCCTTATGCGCGAGCGACGTCTCGTCGCGTGTCAAGTCGCCATGTTTGACCTTTTTCTTTGCGAGGATAGACCCAAGACCAACTACGTCAGGGCGGTGCAATTCAGCACTTCCGTCCGCCGAGTCAGGAGTTTCTAAAAATAGTTCGGCGCGCACAATCATAAACACAGGCATGCTGTCATTACATGCGATTCGTCGTTCGTGTTGATCTTGGAGGAAATCCTGCACCTTATTTGTAATTACTGCAGATATAGACAATTATCAATCAAGACATTTGACACTAGTGGCTGTAAAAGAATATGATGGTAGCACAGGTGAAGGGCTGGCAAGACCTAGGACAACCTTGATAGAGACTGTAGATTTTTTTCTGAAATTATTTTCCAAACAGACATTGCAAAATGCGAAAGTCAAGGCAACATACGCCACCACTTTCAAAGCAAGTTAAAACATCTACCTTGCACACTCAAGCACAAGTATTCCAAATGCAACTGTTGCACATTGGATGATGATGTTAATTTGTTCCTGACAATTCGACTGCATCACCAGGTCAGCCTAAGAAATAGTACATCAAAACAGAAAATTTCGGGAAAGAAACTTGGAAAACTGAAGAAGCTGCAACAGAAGTAACACTTTCTTCTTCTTCTTTCGTTCACCAAATCTAAATCTGCAGATTTGTTCTTTTAAGAAAATCTATGGCTTTCTGCAGTTGTGACAGAGCACCATAGAGTTTGACATTCAGGTCGGTGGGTTTGGGCCAATATGTTTCCCGTAGTACTAAGAGAAGTGTGCAGTTCTGCAATATAATGCTCTTTGTTTTGAGGAGACTGGCTGCACTCACATTTTTATGGCCGATGTTCCTATTTCAAACTTTGTGAACATATTGTGGTGGAGCCTATTGTGGCCAGTTCTTAGTCTGAACAATATCACTTGATCCTCTCTGTTCAGGAGATGATATTTATCCTGTTGGTTTATTTTGCTGCCTTCTGTTGTTTTTGATGAGGTTTTTCTTGTTACATTAGTTTAAGAGGCACTGTGGCTGCTCCAAGCCAGAACCCACCTTGGCCAGTTGGTCTGCTTTCTCAATGCCTGGCACTCCACAATGTGGTGGTACACAATGTGATGGTATCCACTGTATGACTATCCTGTTTCGATTTCCAAGGTGCGTAAAACATTTCTTCAAGTCGTTAAGCTTGCCAGCTTGAAAGGCGGTAACACTTTCAAATTTCATTATCATCAGAGTATTACGGATGGAATTTGGTGAGTTCTTGTTGTTTTTTTAATCGCCCATCTGATCACTTTTCCTACTTCATTACCCTTTTTCTGCTACCCTGGTTATCTCTATACTTTTCCGTAAAATTAGAAGACGTAAATTTCTCGTCTGATGTATGTGAGAACTTAATTCAAAGTTTGAATTTTGTACCCATTTATTTGTTTTAGTCATTGAAATAATCGCACATGTGGTCTCTTTTCCTACTTCATTACTCTTGTTCGGCTACCTTGGTTATCCCTACACTTTTTCATAAGATTAGAAGATGTACAGTTCCCTTATGGTCTTGTGTATGTAAGAACTTCATTCAAAGTCTGCAGTTTATACTCATTTATTTGCTTTAATAATTAAATCAATTATTTGAATAGATTATCTATTGTACCGTGGCGTAGTGGGTCTTGGGATAGACGTTCAAGATGTATGTAGTGCAAGGAAAAAGTACTACACATGGTGCGCACTGTCAGGGTTAGGACTAGAAGTGTCGTGCTGGGTCACGGCTTGTTTATTTCATGGTCTCGTTGATTTTAGCCAGTGCAAATGTCCTTGAACTATTCTCGTGGACAGTTTGTTTTTGTAACGCTTTTTCTTGGGGATGGAAAGAAAGTGGGGCAAGATAGAATAAATGGATGGGTTAGCAGTGACGGTGCGGTTCTCGACCCCGTGATTCTGATGAACTCTAACAGGGGTGAGAATAGGGGTGAGTAAATTCGTACATAAAACGTAGAGGGTTGGAGACTTTAGTAAGGGTTTTGATATGTTAATTTGACCTTGTCTGTTACTAGTGCAAGGCCGTGACCGATTTCCATGCAGAATCTATTAATACTACGAGCTGAGCTCGATATGGATGCACCAATCAAATTTGGGCAGTTGGCTGGGGATTTGCAGATGGCCGCGCGGTATATAAGCGGAGCCATTCCTATGTTTCACTAGTCCATGCAGAATATCCATCTGTGCAGGTAGTCGGCGTGATTCAGCCAGAGAGAATCAGAAGATTGTTATAGTCATGTCTATGCCCATGATAGACACTGGAATGAGACCATATGCTTTCCACAAATTATCCACTGCTATTATCTCCGGCTCCCTGATCTCGTATCAGGGACCAAGTGTAAGTGTCTGCCTGTTGATTCAACAATGAACGTGAAGCTGACCTTAATTTTCCAGTAGGAGTGCTACCGAAGAATGCAAGACTTCCATGTATTTTAACTTGCAACTAGATCTAGCATGAATGTCTGGTATACACATTTGTAAATTGAAATTGATGTGTCTGGATGAGGCTGGGGATTGCCAGCCCATCCTAGAGTAGATCTGGATCTAACTTAACTACGTCAGTTTGTATTGACGAGTTTGATCCTTTATAAGCGGTAGGCACAAATAACTGAGATAACATTGTCGTCTGAGACATTAGAATATTATTTGTTAGATAGTAGGCAGACTATATCTGAAAGATAGATAAGTAATAATTAAATTGTGAATGAGTCAGAATGATATAATCTTTTAGGAATCTAGAGGAGACTTCTAGTGATATATTATTGAATTTTCATTTGATGCTGCTGATGTTGTCTTTTTAGTATGTAAGAGCTAGACGAAATTTGTTAGGGATTTTAAAGTAAATAAATTTGTGGCCCTGCAGGTCCTTGATAAAACTTATTCGAATTGTTATTAGTATATGTGGCATGGTATGGAAGAGTAATTCCTAAAAACCTCTCGATATTTTAAATGCAGTCGTAACACCAATAATTCCATATAACCCAACTCGTAACACGCACAATGAATCAGCACACGCAAGATATTTCGACCAATGACTATGCTTTAAATCAGACACACCTCCAGACAGTCTGACGCGACCACCTAGCCGATCGCGACATGACTTGATCTCACGCGATGGTCGCTCGAGACTAAACGTCGCGTCGCGTATAAGGAGATGGCTTCTCACAAATCTTACTCGATTGATTTTGGAGCGACAACAATCGCGAGCGACTCAACGTCGCGTCGCTCATAAGGATACGTAGGCTTACAGTGTGGCCACATGTCGAGCCGCGCTACCAGCTGGCTGTTATCAGGCGACGGTCGTGTTGTGAGTGATGGAGCTTGGGTGGCCACACCACTAGCTATGGATTTCCAAGCCACAGGCTAGCCCTTAGCTGGGCAATAGCTCATGGTGTGGACGGTTCAAGCGACTATAGCTAGCTCAGTAGCTCGCTCGTAGCTCGCTGAGATTCATTCAGCTAGTCTATGGACCTTGTTGGGCTGGAATAAACTCTACTTATTTTTAATGCAACTATTAAGACAACTCACAAACTAGCTACGGTATTTTCATTTTGTTTCATTTCATCCTCCACACAGTAAATAAATGAATGAACAACAACAAGATGTAATAGATAGAAAATAACAGTTTATTAAAAGAAAAAAATAAGAACAAAAGCATTTACGTTCGTTCATAAGTGCGATAGCACTCTTCGTCGACGAAAATCGCACTCTGTGTGGTGGCTGTTGATGGAATATTTTCAAGACCTGAGCTACAAACTCAGCTTGACGCAAACATTGCTGAACTCCCAACAGGCTCTGGTCTACGGAATTCAAACATCCGGCTTCCCTATTTTCTCATCGGAGACACAGATTATCCTCTAAAACCTTATCTAACAACTACCATCAATTGAAAGTTAACACGTGATCTGAAAATATTTATTTATCGTCATTAGCGAGCAAGGCGTTGTGTCGAGTATGTCTTTGGGGTTCTAGCAGCAACATGGCGAGTGTTGAAGACGGCTATATCAACTGTTAAGATTGTCCTTGCTACCGTCGCATTGCTTGGTAGTCTTTCGGGACCCAATGATGACGTTGCCACTCCACTTGAGGTTGTTTTTCAAGGTGTCTTTGTACCTCAGTTTTGGGCGTGCTTGTTTGCGCGAACCCCCTTTCAGCTCTCCACACATGACTTGTCTGGGGATGCGGCTGTCATCCATTCATAGTACATGGCCTGTCCAGCGCATCTGAGCCTTCAGCAGCATCAACTCAATGCTTGTTGAGCCAGCTCTGTCTAGCACCTTCTGGTTGGTGACTCTGTCCTGCCAGCGGGTGTTCATAATAATTCGCAATTATTGACAACTAGATGAGCTACCGGGCATTGCCCAGAATAAACAATCATGTGATCCCCCCCCCCTCCCCCGCACCATTTCTCTCATCTATTATATATTTCAGTAACTTGCAACCTTTGGCACGACTAACTGACCAAACTATACACTCTTCAGGCCTTAAATTTGGCAGGAAGGTGGCAATTGAGATAAAGAAGATGATGGCTATAATTAAAAATTGTTTACTTCAAGCATGTATTTTAAAAAAATAATAATGTTCATTACTATGTAACATTTGTATTTTTACATGTTTGTTTCGTAATAATAATAGTTAGAGTACCGTGCATGTCATAAAAAGTAACCGTATCAAGGGTTCAGTTTGGTGCATAATGTTCTGGTGCGCATGAGTTCTGAAGCAAGACTGTAGTTTATTACTTTTATTATATGAGAGAGAGGGTGCGGGGGAGGGGGGGGGGAATCACATGATTGTTTATTCTGGGCAATGCCCGGTAGCTCATCTAGTATAATAAAAGTATCTCAATTAATATTGAAAAGAAAAACGGTATTTTCCACCTTTCATTGTGGCTGCTTGAAAAAAAAAATTGTAGATACAGTCCTATTACATGTATCTATTATTGTATAATTTTTTTTATCTGCTCAAAATATCGCAACACTTTCTTGCGATCAATTCAGTTGGGAATCGAAATCAACACAATTATTACAAAATAAAGTGAGCATTAAGACCTTTCAAAATATGCCCACACACACCTTTACGCCTTCTGATGCATAATGTGATATTTTGTAGAATTTAAGGCTCACCGGTTAAAAAACCCTTTCATTGACGATGTGCTTGAAACAGGACACTAGACAGAAAGTGAAAGTGCGCAAAAACCTCACGATCTTTAGGAGGGCACGGGGTCACGACACACAGCTTGAGCGACGAGCGATGTTAAATGGCAAGTTATTTATCGTCGCTCATAGCGAGCCCCTAGCTAGCGGTAATCGCTTGTGGTGTGGACACCTAGGTTAGGTTTAATGCATTTATTCCCGTCGCTTCAATACAGTGTAGCTCACCGCTTGGCCCATCGCTAGACATGTGGCCACACACTTGCTGTGACCCCAGAGTTTTTTACTGGTTTTGTTTAATAACATATCGTCAATGCAGAACCACATGGTATTCAATTATTAAAATGAGCTGTGTCATTTTATGTTAGGATGACGTTGTTAGGGCTGGAAAGTTCCATCATCAAAAGGCAATTTTAGAATAAAAAAGCAACAAAAGAATTAAATGAAACAAACCTGCGCTTTTTTACTGGACAATAGTTAGAATTATTTTTTTGTGTGTGCTCTGTAAATTCTTTGTTATTTGAAGCAATCTTCATGAAAAAAAAAATCCCGTCTACGGACAAAATTTAATGCGAAAAAAGTTGTGTGTGCAGGACTCACAGGCCAAGGTTCTAATGTTTGTTTTGTCATATCAGAAAAATGGCCTCCGCCCTCCACGATTGCCTTCACTTTGTGAGCCGCGAACCATAGGAGGCTGGGAAATTTAGGTCACTGGCTTCACCTGAGCAAATGACAATGCTGTTCATGAAGGCTACAAAATTGCTTCTCCTGTGTGTCCTCCCATATAAAACAGCTTTTATCTTGTTGCCGATTGAAAGTTACGGTGCGGTTTAGGCTAACCTTACTAGATCTGGATCTATCATTACCAATATATAATTATATCTCTATATCTCTATATCTCTATATCTCTATATCTCTATATCTCTATATCTCTATATCTCTATATCTCTATATCTCTCCACTTCCCAGGCCGCTCGTGAAAGCTTTTGTCCTCCCTCCCTTACTTTTCTGCTATTGCTTTTTCTTCCGTCCTTTTCTTTCACGGCGTGTGCGGTTCCCGGCACAGCAAAGATCAGAGCCGCTTTGTAATTGTACGTCCCTACAGCGTGGGCGCCTCGTTGACCTTGAGATGCAACCTGCATTGGGGGACTTCCCGACTGGGTCCAAGGACTTAGAAATTGACCCACTGTCACACCTTTTCTTTTTGCCCAATTCTGACATTGCCACACCTGCAGAGCGGTAAAACGCCACCATTGTTATACTGGGCTGTCCCGCACAGAGCACCAGATTTCGGCGGCCTGTTGGTGACAGCTGTTATTCTCTTTTCCTTTGTTTTCTGTTCCACTTTTCTTTCACGCCGTGTGTGGTTCCCGGCCAAGCAAAGATTGGAAACGCCTTGGTACGTCCCCACAGCGTGGGTGTCTCGTTGACCGTGAGGTGCGACCTGTGATGGGGGAGAATGTGATTCTGGTGGTTGAGGTAGTCCAGTCTGCGGAGAGTCCCTGTATCGTCACACCACTTTGACATTAAGTCAGGAGGGTGATAAGGCCCATACTACTCAATCGGTTAGGCCTCACATCCTTTGTGGTTCGAGACCTGGGTCAATCCTGGTGAGAGTGGCACCATGTGGAGAGTTTATCTCTGGGGTAGCCCTGTCACAACAGCTCTGGAAATCTAATCTTTCTGTGTCCCCTTTGTTGGACACGTTGTCGTTTGTGGAGCATCGGGGATGAACAATAGCAATAAATTCTCATGAATACTTTAAAAAATTTAGACCTTTCCCAAATTCCCGACTTAAGTAAAAAGGGGCAGTAGGAGGAACTGTGTGGGGCCTGCGGTCAGCACAAACGAATAATCATGTCTCTGCTGGACGTAAATACTGACGATGGGGAGAGGGGGGGTCACCTTTCTTCGTGATTAGCAGCAGGGACCCCGACAAGAAATTATTTTTAAAAAAATGAACGTCTTTGTGATCCATAAAACGTTGGAAAGCATTGCAGACGAACCTAAATCGGTAACAAGGATGAGATTAATGGCAGAATGCGAAAAAAAGACAACACCCAGAGAACCTGCTCAAGCAAACTGTCTTTCGTGGTGTTCCCATGACATTTCAACCGCACAGGAGCTTGAACAGCTCACTTGGTGTCATCCGCACCCGTGACTTGGACGATGGGGGTGAAAGAGGACGTTGTCAAGAACATCCCAGGCTCAAACTTGCCCGGCGTATCAAAATTCGCCGAGGAGATGAGCAATTTATATGCAACCAGCTCCATCATCCTCACGTTCGAAACAATCAAGCCTTCAACTCATCTGAAAGTGGCATATTTACAGATTCCGGTCTCATCTTTCGTTCCAAATTCTGTGCGCTGCTTTAATTGCCAGCGGTATGGACACGGAAATTTGCACAGCTAGACATCAACAGTTTGCGCTCGCTGTGGCAGGAGGGACCATGCGGACGACAAGGCTTGTACAGCCAAGCAGAAGTGTCCAAATTGTGAAGGCAACCACATCGAGTTCGACAAAAGCTGCCCGAAATTGATAGAAGAAAAGACCACTCAAAAGTACACGGCCCAAAACGGAGGTATTTTTGCCCAAGCGAGAGGAGCAGTCATTCCGTTGAGACCAAAGACACCGATGCTTATGACGTACGCCGCCTCTGCTGTTGCGAAATCTTCAGAAGTGAAGAAATCAGCAGCACCAGTGTCCATAGACACATAGTCGAATAGCAGCAGAACTGCCACGACAGCTAACTGCGCTATCAAAGCTGCAGTGACACAAAATAAAACTTTGAAAGAGAAAACAAAGACCAGCAGGGAACACCTGATGAACGCCAGGAGTTCCTCAGCCTCGGGAACCACGAACAAATTTTCAATCCTTCCAAGATTGGGAGACGCTGAAGAATCCATGGATGTATCCCTGTCTCACTCCCAATTCCCCCAATACCGAAATCTCTCCCCTCCCCAAAAACAAAACCTCCCGCCCCCCCCCCCCGCCCCAAATCATCCCCTACCACCTCCCTCTCCCCTTAAAAAAGAAAAAAAAAATTATTCCCGTTCTCTCAACCGACAAAGTAAAACCACAACTCTGCCTTAAAAAAATAAAATTCGTAGGCTTCAAATTCAAGGCTGGGGTGACACCTACCTCAAAACCTAAATCAAACAAAATATGATACATACACATGGTATATTTCTTCAGTGGAGCTACAGAGGCCTTCGGGCGAACTTACCAGAACTGCACCTACTGATGGCCTGACATCAGCCTGCTGTAGTCTCTCTTCAAGAAACTAAATTATCACCCAGTATGCCAGTCACAATCAGAAACGATATAGCCTGCCATGGTACCCACGGGCTAAGCGGTGGGACGTCAATCAGTCTAACTTTCTTCGTTTCTTTTCTTCTTTCTTTCTCATTTTTTCGTCGTATTTTTTCCTTCTGTTAGTGTGTTTTTCTCTCTTTCGTTTTTACTTTCCTTTTTGTTTGTTTGTTGTTTCTTCCTGGCATTCCTTGATTTATGTTCGTTTTGTTTTTTTTTCACTAGTGATACTAGAGCAAGCAGGAGGGACATCTGACTGGACAGCATTATAAAAGTTACCCGGTGGCGACTGCATGTGTACTGGGTGTGGCACTGCTCCTCGTCCCCGCGACTCTCTGCTACTTCATTAAACGTCAATAAAAGAGACTGTCCACTGCTATACGTTTTGTATAGATGGCTCGGTCCCAGAGCCGAACGAACCAGGACGATGCACGCCGACTATTTCATCGCAAACTCCCGAAATGCCACTTACAGCTGCACAACTGAATCTTTGATCGGAGAGTTGATACTTTTAAGTACCTAATGTTCAGTAGATTTAACAAAGTGTGAACAGAAAAAATTGGAAGATGACATTCAGAATTTCTTTCGGGGGTAGTAAAACAGGCCGGAACAGCCATGGTTCGCACGACCTAGATCTAGATCTAGTTCGCTGGTCCATTGCTTTACAGTGCATTCCTAACTCTCTAGTTTTTTTGCATTTTCCTCTTCAATTTCAACCATGCCGTTTAAAATGATACATGTGCTAACTTTACCAGGCTGTAGATTTAGGTGTGGCTTACATCGCGCAATCAAAATTGATAGTTGTGGATTTTGGCTGGAGGGCGGGACAAGAACTTGATTGATTTTAGTAAGGGAATGTCCGGATCAGCAGCCACGGACACGGGAAAGGAAAATTCACCTAGTTGTAGGTCTACTAACTAAATGAATCTCATTTAATATAATATAGGCCTATATATCTTTACTACACCATACTTTTTAGGAGATTGAAAACTTGGTTTGACTGGTTATCTACTACATCTAGAATATTTACTCGAATTGAATTATCAAGAAATTCATTCTCTATTTTACCAGTCAGAAAGTTCAGTCACACAATTCTGAAAATGTGTTTTATTGTGGTCAATATCATATATAGCCACAAAATGATATCAAAAATGAATTCTTTGGGGAAAATTACATAAACCTGGATAGTTTAATGTGTTTATCACTGTTTAGTGAGATTTTATGACCAAAATTCGTATTTTATTCAGATTTTTGCAAAGATTTTATCCTATGGTGTAAAATTTGTCGTTCCTGCCATTACAAATGCCTCTTGCTTGGTTAATATTGATCATAACCCTCTGAAAAAAATTGGAGATATTCTCCACAATACTGTGATCAGTGCCACTAAAGAAATCCCACATATGATAAAAAGTTTGTGTTTAAAGGGTCACCAAAATATGCATTTTGTAATAAATCGTCATCGATATAGCAAGGTTTTGGTTGATTTTGTCAATTTCAATGGCTGTACTTGGATCATCGTTAACTGTATCAGTATTGTTTTGTGTTTACTTGTTATATGCAAGGTAAAGAATGTGTTCATACTGTTACCTCTTGTCTAATCGAATTTGTTTGTCAACACTGAATGCTCAAACATTGGTTGTCGTTCAATTTAACAAGTTGCCGAAACTTTTATGCATTTAAATACTTTAAATATTCATAAAAAATGTATTTATCAACCGATTTTGATGATTTAAAAAGAAAATGTCATGATTTGGCATCGGGAATCTGTTTCTGTACTTAAAACCTTGATATCCAGTAAACAAAAAAATCGGTTTACTGCACCTAATGTTATTCTTGAATGCATAACGTTTTTGTAGGTTTTGTACTTGTAGCCTATCTGTGGAGAATGGCTTTTTGATGAGTGAATACTAGTAACTAATAGTATGAGTCTCTTTATTCTTTTATAGTTTGGTTTTTGGTCGATAAAAAATACACAAATCTACAGTTAGTACCTGGGTAACATGAACGATGTTTATGTCATGAATTTTTTTTTTGTTTTAATTTTGTAATTTACATTTTAAACATTTTCAATTGAAGGAAGTTTTTCTTAGTATGCTTTGCCTTTTAAAATCTTGTACAAACCTTAACAAGCAAAATGCTGTATAACAATTGAAAATATCTTAATGGCTTGCAAAGTTATGCACATAATCGTGAAATGTCACGAGAATCCATTCGTGGAATTTTTCAGTCTTAATATTTCCTTTAGAAATTAAATATATAAACAGGTACCACAAGTGAAATTTTCATTTGCTTTGGATACCTGATGTCTTTGTTTATTTGGATAGAACTTGGAAAACTGAGAATTCTGCTTTTTATTTCATCAAATTCGAACAATAAATAAAAAAGTTGTGATTTTTCAAATTTTTTGTTGACAGAAAATTTCGGCAAGAAATTTTTCGATGGAAATGTCAAATTCAAGACATCAGAAAACAGTATAAATGATTGAACAACAAACAATTATTTAACTAGGTGTAAAATTCATATTCCAGTGTATATGTAAACAAATTATCTTAAAAAACAAATTCTCAGCATTATGACGAAAGTGCCCAAAACATTCAAAATACGCTTTGTATAATGGTTCAATACAGCATGGACATGCAATTTCAGGGGTCTGTAAAAAGAATAATAAGCTTACAACAAGTCTAAAACTCTCAGGATGGCTTTTGTAGAACATATATACAATGGATTTTTTTCAAAACGATCGGAGCACTTCTGCCAATTTTACGGAGCTTCAACATTTGCCAGAAGTCAAATTTTGCAATTTTGCGGTCAAATGACGCTAAAACATGTATTCGTTAATAAAAAAACTCATTTTTAGAGATAGAGATCTGAAATTTCACATACTCATGTATTTTGAGGTGCTGAATTCAAATCTGCCTTTAAATTTAAGATATGAGCATTTAGAGAAGCTTATTGAAACCATTTTCACCTCAAAGTCTAACATTTGGAACTCCAAAATTTGAAAAGGTGAACCAAATTGACAACTTTTGTTCCCCTAAGCATGCCTGACAAACAAAAGAAAAAGATAGGCCTACATGGTGCTACTATTTGACTATTTCTAGTATTACTAAATCTGTCAAGATCTTAAATAATAAAAATAACAAAAAGTCAATGACGCTATTCTCCAGAAACGGGCCGGTAACATTCACCAAAACACAAAAAAAATACGGCAGAAAATTTAGTCTCACAGTGCATCAATTAGGCAAAAAACAATGTTGCATTGATTAAAACAGAAGTTCAGTAAACAAGACCTCTACTCTTTAGCTGGGCCTACACAATACAATACAGAGTGCACAAGTGGAACTGTTTTGTAATTTATTTTTTAAAAATTGAGCCCGATGAATAAAGGTTGACTTTAAATTTCTTCAATGTATTCCCTCTCTGAAATTGCTAATTCTAAATGTTTTTCAATTTCAATACTTCCTGAATTTCATACAGCAGGCCTACATACTTGTATTAGGATTAGATCTAGATTTCGATTTCTCTAACGTTTTGGCTTTCTGAACTTGATAGGGGGCCTACTAAATTCTCTTCAATGTATTGGCTTTCTGAAGTTGTTGATACTAAATCTCTACTTAATATTTGTTAGCTGTCTGAACTTGTTGATACTAACTAAAATGTGCGACAGCTCCGTGTCTAGATCTGTCGCACCGATGGGGGCATCGCTGCCGCTAGTGCCAGCAATACACGCCGTTGCCCTTCTCCTGGGCTTGGCGTGGGGGATAGGAAAACGCTTTTCACACACTTGCTTTCAGGCTCTATTCTGTCGCTGTCGTTTACTAAAACAACAAAACTAGGCTCTCTTTGAAAAGCAAAAATGATGGCCTTTCACGTAGTGGGCATAAAAGTTGGGTCCGAGGTCACAAAAGTGCCGAATTTTGCGATCGAAATCTTCTTCTCGCTGCCTTCGTCCGTCAATGCCTGAAAGCATTGTGTTGTTTGATCATACCAAACGAAAGAAGAGTTTTTCCCCCCTTTCCAGTCATGTGACTATCAATGGCATGCTGCGCTTGACGGCGACCGGGCAACAAAGAAAGAAAGAGGGGGTGTGTCAGAGTTGGCTCAAAAATGTCGACCCTCCCTGCGGCAACGCCTGAAACTCGTAGTTTTACCAAAGCAATAGCGAAACACCAAACTTAATACACATAACTTTTTATATGGATATAAAGAGGAAACTTAGATTTTTTCAAATGACTTTATTTTAAATCAAATGAAAGATTCTGGAAGAAGCTATCGCCATTGAAAGGAAGCTCTGTTTCGGCTTTTCATCGGCCACTCGCTGACTTTCTAACGGCAGCGGGCGGGCGCTTGTGGTACCTATTATAAAGATTGTTCCACTAAAATGTTGAATTGTCTTTTGTCATTTACATTCATGTGCAGATGGTAGCAAACAAAACCAAACAAAATAATTGCATTTACTATTATTGGTTGAGACGGTATGGAGTGAAACGTGAAATTTTATGACAATCCGATCATGGAATGTTTCATTCAAATTTCATACTACTTCATATTGGAAATTCATTATTAAAAATTGCCCTATGAAGATATATGACTGTTTGTGTCTTTTAAATTCAGGTGGAGATGTTAACAAACGTAGCGCTATATGATATTGATAATACTAATAGAAATTATCTTTATTGGTTGCCAAGTTGTGGACTGACACGTGCAATTTTACGAAAATCCTGCCACATTCACAGCCGCTGCAGCTAAAATTAAGCCAAAAATAAATATAGGAAAATAAAACCATAACTTTGCAACAAAATGTAATGGACATATTTGAAAATTTCAAAAAGATTTGTAATCTGGGCACCCAGACTGTTGTTTTGAGCACAGTTTCATGGTCTTTGATGAAATTTTAATGTCTTTTACTGAACTGCCTAGTTTTTGTTTTTTGCTTTTCCGGTGCCATTTCTGTTTCCGCACACAATGAAGATCCAGCTTGAGGCAGAGAATTCCATGTCGGAAGGTCTTGTAAAGAAGAAAATTTTTCGAGGACAATTTGAGGAAATTAAACGAAAAAAACGTGTCGGTTTATTTTCGATTATATGACAATAGAATAGTTAAATCTTTGAGACTTAAATAGTAGAGGTCAGAATCACCGTTATATTAGCAGCAATATAAACATCATTATCGTTATCATCATCACCACCACCACCACACCACCACAGTCATCATCATTTTCACAATCACATCATTATTATTTTCACCAGAGGTCCTGTCGCTGTTAATATCAATATCATCAATATAAGCAACAACATTATCATCATCATCATCATCACCATTATCACCACCACCACAGCACCATCATCATCATGGCCAACATCCTCATCATCAGCATCGACATTTTTGTCGTCGAAAATTTCATGTATGTACATTCAGCCGTTTTTTTTTTCAGTGAGAAGATTACCAAGTTACCAAATTATAATACCCCTGCAGTTGATCAATATGTATAAATATTTATAAGTAAGAAAGACTGTGTGCGCGCTAGTGTGTGTGTGTGTGTGTGTCTGTAGATAGAGAGAGAGAGAGAGAGAGAGAGAGAGAGAGAGAGAGAGGGAGAAAGAGACTTACGTGTGTACGGGTAGGCAAAGAGAGAGAGAGAGAGAGAGAGAGAGAGAGACGCAGAGAGAGAGGAGGTAGAGAAAGAAAGAGAGAAGGGGGAGGGGAGGCGGAGAAAGAGAGAGAGAAACAAGGAGAGCGAGAGAGAGCTGATGGGTATACGCATTTATACTGGGGTGGCTTGTCGAACACTCATAAAACAATAACAAACTCATTGAAAACACGTTTATTCAGATACGACTTTATAGTTCTGGTACACCAAATTCTGAAGCTATTTCAACAAAACATGGCTGAACTTCGCGATCGCTCTTTGGCAACTTATCTTAATCCGGTTTTTACAGTTTTTTTCAGCAGTTTCTCATACTTAATGATTACGATGTCTCAAACAACAAAACCCCTTCTATAACCCTGATTTTTTAACATTTAAGCCCAAATTTACAAGAGCCTGCGGTTGCCATGATATATATAAGCATACTAAATAACTCAATTTTTTTTTTAAAGTCGAATGATTACCCTGCGGCCCTCAAATAGTTCTGTCATGAAAAAAAGAAATGACAGATAAAAAATAGAGCAAAAATAACCAAACATTTCCTACAGATAAGAATGTCATACGGGGTTAATTGCTAGATGTCACAATGGTAAACATAATACAAATCACTAGTGTGAAAACAACCATGTGATGTACGTAATAATAAACTGAAGGCCCAATGATAAAACGAACAAGTAACTCGATTTGTTAAAAAAAAAAAACACAAAAAAAAAACGTTAAGGCATGAGATATCATTATTGGACATACTTGTAGCCACTGACATCTTGCAATCATGTTGTCATAGAGTGTTAAATTTTGATAACTGAACGTTAAATAACTCTTAATCTTAAAAAATCGTAAGCATCAAGTCGGAAAAAGAAGATTTTTCAGTATTTTTTTGAGTCTCACACGATATTGCGACTTGCATTCAACGAAGTAAAGCTCTATTCCGACTCTGTTACACACAGTGTAAGATATCTCTGGTTACACATAACACTGTTTAACATTACACTCCAGGCTAGACCTTCTCTGTTCCGTAGCTGGAAAACCAGGCAATAGAATTTTAAAATTACAAACTTATAATTGATTCTAGCCAGTGCTCTGTTGTCTACACAGTGATCGATGGCTTTTGCATGGTTTGCTGCGCATGTGTTATTTATATATTTAAAGGTATAGCAACTGCCCCATTCTTCGGATGAAAAAAAATAAATGGACCCCGCTTCAGATCAGATCAAAAGGAATCAGCACAACAACATTGATGCCGAGATGCGTAAGGTCATCCACAAAACGCAGCTATTAATAGATATAGATAGGACAGTACACAGAGTGCAGTAGTGCGCATCGAAATGTTTTCAGGAAGTGATGATGCCTCGGGGTCATGTATTCATGAAAAATGAAGCTCAGAAGTAATCAATTAGCACACAAAAAGCAAATTAAAAAAAAAAAAACAACTTCCCTCATCATTTCAAGTCTCCATGTCTAAAAAGATCCGTCTGCAGGTCGATAGAAAGGCGTATGTAAAATTTTAAGCAATCAGAGCTGAGCGAGGCGCCCCGGTCTTGTTCAAAATCATGCGAATGTTTTTATTAATATTAGTATTACCAAATATTTACTGTTTTGTATCAGAGGTTTTAATCTTATAAAATCTGTTCCCCTCTACATTCAAATATCGTGACGATGTTTCTTCCATAACAATATTCATCAGAGCTTTTTTTTCAAAAAGCAATAATTGGATTTCTTAGAATTCTGACGAACAGATTCATAGAGTTAGGCTGATGGCGCACCCAGGGCGGAGTTAGATGAAAAAAGGCCCTAGGCTATTCTAGCCCTGAGGCCCCTCCCAACCCCCCCCCCACCCCGCCTCCCCTCATCTTCACGCCTTGAGGAAGATGGACGTTGATTAAAGCCAAAGAATGATAGGTGTTTAAAATTCCCGTTCGGCCCTTTTGGTTTAACTTGTAACATGCAGAGGGTCAGTCATTCACACTTTTCTCTGACTGTCCTCCCTCCCCTCCACCATCCCCCCACCCCTTCTCCCGCCAAATGGAAAGCTAGGAACATTACAAAAGATGTGTTAAGAAAAGGCTACGCGTATCATAAAAATAATATTTGGACAATAGCCTGAGGCAGCTAGATTTTGAGGGTTAGGCTTCAGCCTATTTAGCCTAGTGGTAAATCTGGCAATGGGCGCACCTAGTCAAATTTCTCTATAAATGAGCATCTTTCGCGCTTACGGGCTGGATTCGGGGTTCACCCGTCAGCCCATGGTTAATGATTGTTGGTAGTTAGAATTTCTTGTACCTATGATTATCTTTTTTTTTGGGGGGGGGGAGGGGGGGTGAGGAGGGGGGGGGGGCACATGTTGAAACGATAAAAAAAGCCACATGAGTCAGAGGCGCAGAAACTTGTAACTACTCCTGAAGAAGGAACAGCGCCACACTCAGTACACATGCAGCCACCAGCAGATAACTTCTAAATGATGTCCAATTGGGTGTCCCTCCTGACGTCGCCGCTGCTATGAAATGATAGAAGAAAAGGAAGAAACTGAAAGAATAAATGCAAAAAAGAAGAAAAGGAAGGACAGAAAAAATAACAGAAAGAAAGACAGAGAGAAAAACACTCAGACAGACTGATACAAGGAAACAAAGAAAGGCAGAAAGAAAAGCAGACAGACTGATAGAAGGAATTTGAGTTTGAGTTTGGTTTTAACGGCGTGTCGGCACAATAACGGCCACTTTGCGCCCATCACGGTCTACTTGGTTACACGTTCTTTATTTTATATTTCGTATTCAGAGCTGTCACGTTTAACATAGAATTAAATACATTCATATAATTTTATCACATTCGTATTGCATTTGAGTTTGAGTTCGGGTTTTATGGCACGTTGGCAAAATAACAACCGCTTGGTGCCCGTGTCGGTCTATTTAGGTTCTTTTTCTTTATCTATGTTTCATGTTCCGAGCGGTTAATTTTAACATACATTCATATAACTTTAACACACTGGTAAAAAAGTTGTTTTGAAAAGATCTAGAAAAAGTTTTGTAAATGAATATAAAAGTTATTAAATCAAAGTAGTATATCCTAGCCTCGCTCAGAAAGCACAGGATGCCTTGCGAATCCACGTCAGAAAATAATTCTTTCATTTCATGGATCCGCAGGCATAGTGCCTTCTTGGGATACGCATTAAGTCTACATAATTCAATCAAAATAATAATTTATAATGTTGTTCTGACAGTTGGCAATTGCGTGCCATACAATCCGGGGGTGACGGGAGGGGGAAGGGGGAACTTCCCCCGAAATAAAAAAATAAAAAAACGAAGTGTGAAAGTTGAAATGACCCAGACAGACTCTACCCAGGACAATTTCATCTCTCTGATTTTGTTGAGAGGCATGGTTTCACTGTCCAAGTTGATCCTGGATGAGGTGGAGTTTATATGATGTTTGTTCACCCCATCCTTCCTGTCATCTGGATTTAAGTTGTTATTGATAGCGAGTTTAAATTCATTGTGTGGTGTCTTTAGGTGTTGTGGTGGACGTTTCACTGTTTCTTTGGCCAGCGTGTCTACTGTTTCATTACCCTTAAGGCCAATGTATCCGATATGTTTTATTGGATTTAGGTTTTGAGGTTTTTGAAGCGCACTTTGTGTGTGTGTGTGGGGGGGGGGGCTCTGTGGTATTACCTTATCGGGTGAAAGAAAGGGATTAAGTTGTTGGAGTGTTGAGATGTGGGAGCTGATGATTTGGGGGGGGGGGGGGGGGAATCGGAGGCTTGATTGGGGGAGAGGAGGGATTTGGATGTTGGGGAATTGGAGTTTGGGAGTTGGAGGTGGGGGGTTAGGCGGTGGTATGGAGACCTAAAATCTATTGGAAATAGGTTTTTGGGGTAGGTGTCACCTCTAAATTAAAGCCTACAAATTTATTGTTGGGGGGGGGGTGCATTGTGGTCTTACCTTATCGGTGAGAGAAGGGGTCTAGGTTTTGTAGGTTGTTTTTTTTTGGGGGGGTACTGTTAGGGGGGGGGGGTTAGGTTAGAGGATGGCAGTGCAGTTTGTTGTCAAGGTGATTGTGCTGCTTCTTGTCTGATTGTATGTTGATATTTTGCTGATTTCTTCACATGGGAAGACTTCGCACCAGCGGCGGCGTATGTCACTGGCATCGTTGTTCTGGCCTCTGAAGCAACGACTGCGTTTCTCGCCCGTGCAGAGATACCTCCATTCTCGTCTTTATACATTTGGGTGGTTTTCTTTTACAGCCATTTTGGTCAGCTCTTGTCAAAAGCCGTATATTCGCCTTGAGATTCGGCCACTTCGGTTTAGCTGTGCAAAAATATTCGTCCGCATGGTCCTTGCTGCCGCAGCGAGCTCAAACTACTGGTATTTTGTAGTTTACCTTTGCCATAACTCCGGCAGTTGAAGATTCTCATGGTATTTGGGCACGTATGGTGCAACTGGAACCTACAAGAGAGCTACTTCTACTTTGGTAGGAGGCTTAATCGTATTGAAGGTCAAGATGATGGAACTTCTTTTTGTGAGCTGATCTCACATCCGGATACGCTGCCCTTTTTGTGACTCCTTTAGTATTGTTTTCAATGTCTGCCTCGCTTTCCCCATCTAATTCACATGTGCGAATTACGCCACAGGAACTGTTCAGACTCCTCCACGTGGGGCTAAACAGTGACTGGCACATTGTTGTATGGTGTCTGTTTTAGCAGGCGCAGCGAGTGCTGTCTTCTTTATCTCACTCTATCTATAGTTCACCCGTTTTCATGCAATTAACTGATTTCAGTTCACCCGCGATCCCTATTAGCATCTTGCAAATAAGAAAGGCGCTCAAATTAGCCAGCTTTATCTCAGGGTCGACTACTGATCACTAAGAACAGTGACGAGGTCTACCTTGTATCAGTGACATTAAAGTCCAAAACTTTGCCAAGATCGGAGGGTCCACCCGGTCCTCCCCCCCCCCCCCGAACCATTTGTCTTTTCTTCGAGTCTGGAGTTGGTGAAATGTCACTTTTTAAAAAGGATATCCATATAAATTATTTTATGTTTTATCCCTGGAGCTCCCCACCCGCCACCGAGTCCAAAAAGAAGGGGACACATAACGCTGGGATATCCAGAGCTGTTGTGCCAGGGCTTCCCCAGAGATAATTATACTCCCCACAGGGCGTTGCTCTCGCCACGATTGACCCAGGCCTAACCGATTAGCTGGCATGGGCCATACCAAGCTCCTGTCTTATGGGAACGTCCGATCAAAGTGGTGTGTCAGTAGAGGGGCAGTCCGCAGACTGGTCAATCTCAACCAACAAAATCTCATTTTTCCCCATCACAGGTCGCACCGCACGGTCAACGAGACAACCACGGTGTGGGAGTGTACCAAGGTGGTTCTGATCTTTGCTAGGCCTGGAACCACACACGGCGTGAAAGAAAAGGACGAAAGAAAAGCGGGACAGATGACAAAACCAGAGAGGACAACAGCTGTCATCCACAGTCCAACATGATGTCTCGGTCTGTGAGGGACAGCCCAGTATTTTATAAGTTTTTACTTCTCTGCAGGTGTGGCAGTGGGTCAATTTGTACACTCCCCGGACCTACTCGGAGGCCGGAACGAGGAGCATTGCCACACCTAGCACACATGCCACGCCACCAGGTTACTTCTAAATGTCGTTCAGTCGGCTGTTTCTATTGCCAGCTCGAATTCAATCGTTAGATTAAAAAAACAACAGAAAAATAACGGAGGAATAATTTGAAGTAAGAAAGAAAAAAAAGGAAGCAATAAAGGAGGAAAGACAGAAAGACAGCCAAATTGATAGACAAAACAAATCCAGAAAGATAAAAGAGAGCAAAGAAAGAGGAAAGAAGAGTAAAAGAAAGAAACAAGCACAAATTAAGAAAGAAATAAGGAAAGAAGAAAAAAAAGAACTAAAGAAGTATGAAGAAAGAAAGAAGAGATAGCATAGAGAAGAGAAAGAAAGAGAAAAACGTGAAAAAAAATAAAAATAAACAATGACTAAAGAAAGACAGTAAAACAAACGGAAACAAACAAAGAAAAAAAAAAAACCCACTAAAAACATATCAGAAGAAAGAAAAGCAGACTCACAGAAAGGAACAATTATGAAAGAAACAAATGAAAGGCAGGTAGACAGAAAGACAGAAAGGAAAACAGACGGACAGAATGAAAGAATTTGAGTTTGAATTTCAGTTATGGTTTTACGGTGCATCAGCACGATAACGGCCATTTTGTGCCCTTCACGGTCAGGATGAAAGAAAAAGAGTGAAAGAAAAAGAAAGAAAGAAAAAAAGTACACACATGTAACCTCAGCGACTGCCCTTTACACATACCTCCTGGATAGTGGGCCAGGCAGTAAAATGGAATACTTTCCCGACCACAGGCGGTGATGTAAAAATAGAATGGAAGCCACCCACTGTCAGGCGGCACGGTAAATTCAGCGCATGACTTGTTTTGGGTGATCAATACGCCATCAATTTGTATGGTTGCAACGCAAGGCCTTAAATCAGTAGGACAGCAGTATCTTATTTGCCTGTCCGAGTGAATGTCAAATTCACAATTTTTGCTGGTGGACGACCTCATGCCATCGAGGTGGCTAGCTCCTCTTGTATTCAGATCTGTCGAAAACAGTAATAACATAGGAGTTTGAGTTTCAGTTTGAGTTTTACCTCGAGTCGGGACGATAACTGGCAACCACTTTGCACCTTTCAAGATCTATTTGGATTCTTTATTTATGTCTGATATTCAGCATTTCATTATTTTGAATTTCAAAAGTAGAATTCAACACTTTCGTATACATTTTCGAACATTGGTGAAATTCTCCAATGTTGTTTTGTATAGATCTGAAAAAGACTTTTTTAAAATCTGTGTAAAAGATTTACAATCAAATTGTAGATTTTAGCCTCTCTTAGAAAGGACGATTTAATGCGCAGTGTGTCCATGTCAGAAAATAATTCTTTAACAGACCTGCAGGCATAGAGCCCTCTTTCGATGTGCGGGAAATCTACACACTCAGTTAGAATATGTTTTTATTGATAGTTGGCAATTGCATGCCACACATTGAGGGGAAATCTATGCCACACATTGAGGGGAAATCTATGCCACACATTGAGGGGAAATCTATGCCACACATTGAGGGGAAATCTATGCCACACATTGAGGGGAAATCTATGCCACACATTGAGGGGAAATCTATGCCACACATTGAGGGGAAATCTATGCCACACATTGAGGGGAAATCTATGCCACACATTGAGGGGAAATCTATGCCACACATTGAGGGGAAATCTATGCCACACATTGAGGGGAAATCTATGCCACACATTGAGGGGAAATTTTCCTCCCTGAGTAAGAAAACAAGACGGCGACAAAGGTTGATAAGACCCACATGAAATTTGATAAGAACAAAAAATTCATCTCTCCGGTTTTGTTAAGAGATAATTATTATGATGGAACTTTCCAAGTTGATTTTGAATAAAGTGTATTTTACCCGCTGTTTGTTGATCCCGTCTTTTCCGTGACTCGATTACACGGAGCATAATTATATTGCACAACTGCAAACTCTTCTCAGCACGGCGAGAAACGTATTGGCCCCAACCCACCGACCTGAATATCAAACTCTATGGTGCTCTGCCAGAGCTGCAGAAAACCATAGATTTTCTTAAAAGAACAAATCTGCAGATTTAGATTGGTGAACGAAAGAAGAAGAAGATTGAATGAATTCAGTAATAGCAAGTTTAAAGTTGGTTTGGGGGTATTTCAGGTGTTCTGGCTGACGTTTCACTGTTTCTTTGGCCAGGGTGTCTGCAATCTGCTGTTTATTTCCCTAAATGCCAAGGTGGCCAGGGATCCAACGGTTTTATACGCCATGTTGGACAGGGCGTGAGGACGTAACAGTTTATTCATTTCACGAGTCTCCGTATATTTTTTATTTAAGCCTGGGGGTAAGACAGTGAATCAGAGAAGATAAAAAGAAAAGTGTCCGGGTTGGAAATTAGATATAACATTTAATTCCGTTGATCGCATGAATGTCAGGGGTAAAGACAGAGGCTTACGAGCTGAGACTAAGGCATTCAGCTTTGCCATCTGAACTTGAGAATGGTGGAGGGGGTTGGGGTGGGGGGGGGGGGCTGCCAACGAATCTTGGCCTTTGGAGCCGTTTGTGTAAAAAGCATGTGATCAAGGTATTTATTCATCACTTCTTTAAACAATTGATTGTAAGTTTCTGGTACGGTGTTGTTCTTAGGACGTGTCGGGAGATCTAAAATAATGTTTGGTTTGTGTATAAGCCATGGTGGGATGTCAGGAAATTGGTCATTTTCCAACTCACAAGTTTGGATTTCCACTTTCGCGAGCCAAGACCAAACCTAAAGACAAAGAGAAGGGGTGATACCTAGAGAAAATGCCACATTTTGAATGTATGTGTGGTTGAAAATTAAATTGTAAGAGGATTTCTCTGGATGTTGAGTTTAAGTTTGAGTTTGAATTTGAATTTTACAATGCCGCGACACGATAACGGCCACTTTGCGCCCTTCATGGTCCATCTCATTGCACCTTCATTATTTAGGTTTCGTATTCAGAGCTTTTAAGTTTAATACATGTAATAGAATTCAACACTTTCAAATAATCTGATCATATTGGCAAAATTCTCAAAACCTCTTTTGGATGATCTGAAAAGTTTTCTGGGTATAAAAGCTCTTAAATCAAGTTGTAGATCTTAGTCTCTCTCGGAAAGGATATAGGCATGAAGTCCACACATTCAGTTACTTTTTTTTATTGTTGTTGTTTTTTGTTTTATTGATAGGTGACAGTTCTATGCCACACAATCGGGGGGGGGGGGGGTGTCTTTTCCCCTATGTTAGAAACGGTATGTGAGGTGGGTATGACCCAGACGGAGTCTGCCAAGGGCAATTTCATCTCTAAGATATTGCTGAGAGGCATCAGTCCAGAGTCCAGTTTGATCCTGGATAAAGAGTACTTTATATGTTGTTTGTTGGTCACATCTTTCCCCATACCTCGATTTAATGAATTTATTAATAGCGGGTTTAAAGGAGAGGTGTGGAATTCACCGCAAGCAAGGCGCAGGCGTTGATGGTGAACGGGGTCTAGCATTTTGAGGCATGATAGTTTAGCTGACCCGTACAGAATACACGGTAGTCTAGTTTGGAGCTGACCAAGGAGCGATAGAGATGTAGCATGGAAACTTGATCGGCACCCAACTCAATTCCTGAGATGGTCTTTAATATATTAAGAGTCTTTTGACAGGGGGGGAGGGGTGGAGTTGTTTCATTTCAGCGAAAAACATAATTTTTTGTCGAATACAAGTCTTAGAAAACTGGCTTCCTCTTTCACAGGAATTCGCTGATTCCCGTGAAGGAAGAGGTCCGGGTTACCGTGCGATTTCCTTTTATTAAAACGTGGACGGCCATGGTTTTCTGGGGAGAAAATTTAAAACTGTTCGAATCTGCGACCTCTTGACGGTGTCGACCTGTAAGTTGAAGTTTCCAGTGTTACTTACTGTATATGGCTGGCATGGTTAGGCGAGTCTTTCTCCTGGAGACAATGATAGTTGCTCGAGTATAATTATTCTTCGCAACAATCCTGAAATTGACTGTGTAATGTGTTGTGTTGCGTCGCTGACAGTAACAGCCCGAGGTATTCAGTACGTCAGATGTAATGCATGGATCCTTTAAATCTACTGAGCAAATTTCCATCTGAAATATAAAATTTGATCAATAAAATGGTTATTCCAAAATCTAGTTTAAAAGAAGTGTTTTTATTTTAGCACATTATTCGCTGTCTGTGGGACTACCGCTGTGGCTTATCATCATTCACGTCTGTACCCTCGCCCCTCTCCCCCCCCCCCCCCGCTGCTGGGGTTTTAGTTTATTGGTTTTCTTGTGTGCAAGTTCTAATGTTGATTTCAATTACGAGATAACCAATGTTGTCATTTCAAATGCTGCACACTTTATGTGTGTGTGTGTGTGTATGTGTGTGCACTGTGTGTTTAAGGTCTACCAGAAAATGATGGTGAACGGTGCGAGGGGCTGAATATTTTATTTTTTCCCCACATAGAAAGGCGAATTTTTTGTTTGGAAACGAAAAAAAAAAACAAAAATTCTTAACGACACTTCAGCGAAACATGGGATTTGCTGCATATTATATTAACCCTCTAGTGCCCAGACGAAACTTGGCAATTGCAAAACTTCTGAAACAATATGCTGTATTGATTTTTAATTTTATATAGACACATTATTGCAACGTTATAAATATCTATCGGAAAAATTCTTTGTTAATAAAATACGAAGATCAAGTGTATCGAAGGTCGAGCATTCCGACTCTAGGTGACCTGTTCCAAATATGGTACCCTGGGCGCTACAGGGTTAAGATATTATAACACAACAAAACAACAATAACATCAAAACTTTATGAATGGCATTTTAGTCCAGGATTATCATAAGAAAGAGATCTGGGCTATATTATTAGAATTTCCTAAGGGCTACGTAACGAAACTTCATTAGAGACGAGTCAAGATTTTCGTGTCATAGCCTCTCAGAAAGAATTCCCTACGACGTCCCGATCATTATGACAAATAGCCAAAAAGGTGTTCAAAACAAAAATATACTTCTCCACTCACTCGCCAAAAGAAAGAAACCACATTGAAATTATACTGAGAAAACACAGTATGTACATAAATTCAAAATCACTTTTACAGTATAAGAAAAACTAAAGTTTATTTGAAAAATAGGTACAGAAAAAAAATGTAACTGCTATTCTGTCAAATTTTTAAAAACTTCTCCTCGAAAAAATTTTTTGGACCCATAGGGCAATGAATCAAGTCTGTTTTGCTTCAGTTTTGTGGGCTGAGAATAAACGGGCGCTTCTGTACGAGTGAAACTGAACCAAGAGTGCCTGGCTCAACGGTCTTGACTCAAGTCTGCTCCTTAGTAAACATAAAATTCATAAACACTTAAAATACAAAACACTCTAATGGCCACTTCAAATATGTCCACAAGATACAAGTTTAACAGGACCTACAACAATGACAGCATCAACAACAGCAAGGAACAAAAATAGACATTTGATTTGGAACGAAAGCGCATCCAAAGAGTAATCAGAGAGGATAGATGTATAGAGAGATCTCACTTCCGCCAAATGGCGAAACTAGGTCCCTGCGGTAAACTAGATATTGAAGAATTGAAAGACACCGTCTTCATTAAAGATAGTGTGCATATCAGTTTACTGTGGTTTCTTCATATTTATGTTTGGGCGGATTGAAACTATTTACAGACGTTAATAAGCTCTTAAGCCCCGTGGAAATGCACAAACGGATATTGTTTACCGCAGCGACCTACCGTCCGCTCCATGCTAACAACAGTTTTGCGGAGCCTCTCGTCTCTCGCAGTGCAAATCGACCAATAGTGAAACCTCTCTATACATCTATACTGTTCGAGGAAAAATGTAAGAAGACAGAAGGAATATTACAGACTGATAAGACAGATGGAGACTACCAGAAGCACCCATTAACCTCTCACACAATAACCACAACAAGAACATTAAAACCATATGATCAAAAACAACAGTAACAACCACAAGGACAAAAGCAGCTTCTTTACCGGACGGGGGCTGATATCGAGAATATCAGGCAGGTAACGTAGTGTCACAATCCGCCCTACTGGACCAGTGACATCAGGTCTGAAATAAGCGGCAGTTTCAATTCTAAAGTAGTCAACTTGGGATATAAGCCCCTCGCTACATTTTGTCTCTTTCACAAGCCGCACTTGGTAATTCGACTCGTTGTGGGCCTTCCACTCCTTGTGGTCCTTCGATTCATTGTGACCTTCTGATTCTGTACGGATATACAAATGTAACTCTTTATCCCCTTGTGCAAAACACATTTTTTGTTTCACTAGTTGGTAATGTTACTCTCCAGATTACTGTTTGCAACGTATTGTCCTCTCCATATTACTATTACTTTAGGGTCATTATTGCATTACTCACTGCAGTGATATTTTGGAATTGTATTACTCTCCATATTATTGTTTCGGAAATGTAATACTTTCCACATTACTGATTCGGGGTTTGTATAACTTTCCACATTACTGATTCGGGGTTTGTATAACTTTCCACATTACTGATTCGGGGTTTGTATAACTTTCCACATTACTGATTTGGGGTTTGTATAACTTTCCACATTACTGATTCGGGGTTTGTATAACTTTCCACATTACTGATTTGGGGTTTGTATAACTTTCCACATTACTGATTCGGGGTTTGTATAACTTTCCACATTACTGATTTGGGGTTTGTATAACTTTCCACATTACTGTCAGAAAATTGCATTACTTTTCACATTACTGTTTGGGGCTTGTATTATTTTCCACATTACTGTTTGGGGCTTGTATTATTTTCCACATTACTGTTTGGGGCTTGTATTATTTTCCACATTACTGTTTGGGGCTTGTATTATTTTCCACATAAATCAATTAAATGTTTGGAAATTGCATTACTGTCCACATTACTGTTTGGGACTTGCATTACCTTACATATTCCTTTTTGAGACTTGTATTACTCTCCACATTTCGTATTAACAGTATTTTGAGTAAAGGGCGTTGGCTTAAAACCACTATTTTCACCAGTTTCATTCTCATAAACAAAGGTAACACTAGTCGTCTTGTTTTACTTTATTACCTCCCTTGATACACTGTCTCCCACTAGTGGTGAGCAACACTGCCGATTTTTAGTAATCGCGAGTACCGATGACTTTTGTGTAAAGTGATATCAATTACTTTACCGATTACATTAGGATTTTAATTTGGGGGTGGTTGATTGGTGATAGGACAGATGATTTTAATAAGGGGCGGGGGGGGGGGGGGAGGGATGAGAATGTATGTTATATTAACAAGTTGGTCCGCTGACTCGGGGAATTCACAGATGTGATTTTTGAAGTTCAGTTTCGATTACCAATGTGTAAATTGACGTGCAGAATGAAATTTCTTGTCATGCTTTTTAAAATTCTACTCGCCGAATATGTCATTTTTTTCCGGTTCAAATGTCGGAACAATTTCTTCTGTTCAATTCAGTTGCAGCTCAAATTCAACGAAAGTATTACAAACTAGCTGAGTACCTGTTTGATGAACAGGTTTGTGTAGCCTGGGTTTTTTTTTGGGGGGGGGGGGTAAAACAAGACGCCTGTGAACTAAGAAAGGTATTAATGCTGCATAGATAGCTTATAAGAGGGATGCAACAACAAAGGACACCACTTCAGACCGAAAGGAATAAGAACAAAAGCCGAGATGCGTAGGGTCATCCCCAAAACTCAGCGATAGGATAGCACAGTAAGTGTGCAGCGGTGCGCACCGGAAAGTTTCAGGAAGTGATGATTTCATAAAAACCTACAGCATGTCAATGAGCCTAGTGGAAATTGGGGAAACAATACTTTTCCAATGAAAAAAACTACATCGATTTGAGACTTCTATTAAAAACTGCACTCTTCCATCTATTGTGATGTACCATATAAAATTTGAAGTCTGAGTGTTAAGTGGTTCAGAAGCCTTTTGCAACGAAACATCTCAAGTCCACAAATATATCTAGTATAGATAAAAGCAATTTTAAGATCGTTTAGAATATGCCTACATACACCTTTATGTCTTATCATTCTTAATTTGATGTTTTATTGAATTTAAGTTTGAGTTCGAGTTGGCTTTTACGGCATGTCTGCACGATAACGGCCACTTTGCGCCCTTCACGGTCTATGCCCCTTCTATTTTAATTAAGAGTACCATGTTTGATTTTTTTGTAATTGTTTTACCCATGTATTTTGACATGTTGCTTCTGTAAAGGTAAAGCGCATAGAGCATTTTTAAGGGATATGCGATATATAAATGTTATCCATTATTATTATTATTATTACTAGCTGAGTTCCCGGCCCTGCCCGGGATAAATCGATTTATTAGTTTCAGTTCTGGGTGATTATTAATTATGGACCTGCTTCATTTTGCCTGTTCCTTTAGCAGCTTTATTTTATGTTTGTTTGTTTGTTTTTAGATAGGTTTTACTGCTCTCCCTTTGCGCGTTGATGTCCTGCGCGTCCCGCCAGCATCCGTCAAATGGGTACGATTTGCGCATGGGTTAGTTTGTTTGCACATCGCAGGAAATGATAACATCATAATTATGTTAATGGAAAAGAAATATTATAATCTCGCAATTCCAGACCCTTTCTTTTTCCTAGTCTAGGCACATTGAGGACACATACAGAGTTTCATACTTGATAGTCTATTCCTCAATCTCATCATTCAAACCAGTCCTAACCGGAAGTTATTTCGTGAGTGTGATACAGATACCGGAACCAATCTCAATTACGAAGGTTTGCCGAAAAAATAGACCGAACGCCTATGCGTCGCAACCTAGAAACTAATACAAACGTTCTGCGACAGTCTTTACTAAGCGCTGTATAAAATCTGAGGGCCACCGAATCAGCATTAACAGAGGAGTAGCGAAAGGCGCGCTGCAATTGTCATAAGGTTTCACTTTTATTGGTGTAGATTATTATTTGGGTATAGGTTCATTATATATGTTTTGGTATTCAGAGCTGTCAGGTTTAACATAAAATGAAATACATTTATATAATTTTAACACATTGGTAAAATTCTAAAATAGATAGTTCTTTTGTATAATACTGTAAAAACTTAACAAAAGTTATTAAATGAAGTTGTAGATCTTAGCGTCTCTCAGAAAGGCCATGTTGCGTTGCGGATCCAAGTAAGAACATATTTCTTTCATGGATCGGCAGGTATTTCTTCGGATATGCATAAAGCCGACATTCAGTTAAAATTAATATGTTTTACTGATAGTTGGCAATTGCATGCCACACATGGGCGGGGGGGGGGGGGAGAGATCTTCCTCCCTAAGTAAAAAAGGGACTGTGCGCTGGATAGTAACCAGAGAGAGTCAAAAAGGACAATTTTCATCTGTCCGATGTTGTTGAGAGGCATGAGTTCACTCTCCACGTTGATCTTGGATAAAGATATTTAAATTTGTTGGTTGTTCCTGACTGCTGAGGAACCATTCCTGGCCTGAAACCCCCTTGTCTCTGGTGGTCTTTGCTTTCTCTTTCAAAGTTTTCTTTTGTGTTTCGGAAGCTTTGACAGTAGAGTTAGTTGTCGTGGCAGTTCTGCTGCTATTAGTCTTTGGGTCTGTGGACACGTGTGCTGCTGGTTTCTTCACGCCTGAAGACTTCCCAACAGCAGCGGCGTATGTCATTGGCATCGCTGTCCTTGGTTTCAGCACAATGGCTGCTCCTCTCGCTAGGGCAAAAGTACCTCTGTTTTCGGCCTTGTTCTTCTGAATGGCCTTTTCTTCTAGCCATTTCGACCAGCTTTTGTCGTAGGCAATGTGGTTGCCTTGACAATTTGGACACTTCGGCTCGGCTGTACAAGCCTTGTGTCACGATTAAGGTTGATGACCTTGTACGCCACGAGTATAGAGGGGGTAAACTTAGTAGGGGAGAAGGGGAGTTTTTAAGTTGTTGTCTAGCATGAAAGATTACTATCACGAGGAAGGTCGGTGGCCTTGTGCGCAACGAGTCTAGGGGGGTGAGCTTAGCAGGGCAAAACACGGTTTTTAACATTGTTGACGAGCGTGGATAGATACACACGACTCGCTTTAAACTAGTCGCGTGTGCAAAAACCTCGGGAGTATAAGTAGAGGAGAAGCTCGGCACACGTGGTTCCCAAATTATTCGTTCCTAGAGGAAGACGCAGCGAGAAGTGGTCCGGGCGACAGGTGGAAGGTCGTGCCATGGGGACCAGGGGTGTTATGTATGTGAGGAATCTATGAAGGTTCCCAAGTTATTCATTCCTAAAGGAAGACGCAGAATTTATCGGTCCGGGCGACAAGTGGAAGGTCGTGCCAGTGGGGACCAGAAGTGTTAGGTGTGTGAGGGATCCATGATGTTCACATGTATTTCCCAATAAGAAGAATTTATCGGTCCGGGCGACAAGTGGAAGGTCGTGCCATGGGGACCAGAAGTTGAGGAGTTCTGATGATAGGATGGGAACCCATCAGAAGCTCGTGAATCTACGATGGCGGGTGTGAACCGTCGGTGTGCAGTGTGTTTGCAAGTTGAAGAGTCTTGAGGACGGGATGTCGAGAACCCCTCAAGGAACAAGTAATCTACGATGGCGGGGGTGAACTGTGTGTTCTTATTTGTGTGAAGCCAGGGGCGTCTGTTTCCCCTTTTATCGTCGAAATTAAAGATCTAGAAAGGATTGTGTGAACTCTGGAGACGTGAAACTGCATCAACGAGGAGGGCAGCTGTTGACAGAGACTGTTAAGTATACGTAGTTAAGTTTATAGACAGAGGGATTAGATCTAGATGTGAAACGGGGAATAGAGAATAGCCGTGATCCCCAAGAGTAAATTTGAAATATCTCTGTTTTTGTGATTATGTATTGTGATAATCGTGAGTTGAATGTTTTGACATAAGTTTTGTCATGCATTTATAATTAAATATCGTTTAATTTAAATCTCACTCCATGTGTCCGTTGATCGCTGGTCTGCTTGCTTGGCTTGTTAGCTGGGTTTGAAAGGTAAATAAGTTAGGTACTCATCACACACGTGGTCCTGACCATCTTCACGCACGTGATCGTGACACTTGTCGTCCGCATGGTCGCTTCTGCCGCAGCAAATGCAAACTACTCATGCCTTGCAGTGCGATTTTCCATGTCCATACCGCTGTCAGTTGAAGCATCGTTTAGGGTTTGGAACGAATGGCGAGACTGGAATCTGTAAACATGCCAATTTCAGATTCAAGTTGGAGGCTGATTATCTCGTACATGAAGATGATGGAGCTGGCTGCAATCAGCTCATCTCCTTTGCGCATCTTGATACCCCGGGCATGGGACTTTCTTGACAATGTCCTTCTCACTCTCCTGGTAAAACCCACGGGTGCGGATGACACCATTTGAGCTGTTCAAGCTCCGGTGGGGTTGAACTGTTATGGGAACACCATGAAAGACAGTCTGCTTGAGCAGTTTCTCTGAGTGTTTTTTTTTTTTGTGCGTGCATTCTATCAACAATTCACTATTTCTCATCCTTGTAACCCATTTAGCTTTGCCTGCAATGCTTTTCACCGTTCTATAGATCACAAAGATTCTCACGTTTAATAATAATATCTTCGTTTCGGGAATTAGGCTGCTGATCGCCAAGAAATGTGACCAGATCTGCCCGACGTTGCTATTTACGTCCAGCGGAGAAGTGATTGTCCGTTTGCGCTGACTGGTTCCTCCTCCTGGGGTCTTTTACCTAAGTCGGGATTTGGGGAAGGGTCTACATTTTTTGAAGTATCCATGAGCATTTACGTTTATTGTTCATCCTCGGGGCTCCCCGCCCGCCACCGAATCCAACAAAGGGGACACATAGTGCTCGGATATCCAGAGCTCTTGTGCCAGGGCTACCCCAAAGATATACTCCCCAGGTGTTACTCTCGCCAGGATTGACCTAGATCTCGAATCGCAAAGTGTTCGAGGCCTCACCGATTGAGTGGTATGGGCCATACCACCCTCCTGTCTTAGGGGAAGGCCGGGTCAAAGTGGTGTGTCGGTATGTCGGTAGAGGGGAAATCCGTAGATTGGTCTACCTCAACCAGCAAAATCCCATTCTACCATATCACAGGTCGCACCTCAAGATCAACCAGGCGCCCACGCAATTGGGGGCGTACCAAGGTGGTTCTGTTCTTTGGTAGGCCGGGAACCACACACGGTGTGAAAGAAAAGGACGAAAGAAAAGCGGGACCGAAGACAAAGCAAGGGAAGACAACAGCTGTCTCCCACAGACTGCCGAGATGTCTCGGTCTTTGAGGGACAGCCCAGTATATGGTGGCGTTTAGCCACTCCGCAGGAGTGGCAGTGGGTCCATTTCTAACTCCCTGGTCCCACTCAGGGATTATAGAATTGAAGGCCCAGCGGCTAAAAAGCCTTTCATGATTACATTTGTGATTTTACTTCCTTTGTAATAATCAATGATTTTTTTTTTTTTCCTGTCGTGTAATAGAATAAAAAGATTCCTTTTTACATTCCTCATAAAGGCATACATTTTGCACTGTGAGTGCTAGTGCGTCTTGTAATTGACTCACAAATTCGAAGAAATCAAGTTTCAGAACGTCTTCCTGACATAACAGAAAATAATGTTCTTAAATGTTTCAAAGCTTCTAAATTTCATAAAAAGAATTAAAAAGCTCTGTTTAAATTTTATCACTAAAGTAAAATTCTCAAATATTGATTTGTGTGGATCTGAAAAGCACTTTGTAAATGAGTAAGTTTTAAAAAGTTTTCAAATCAAGTTGTAGATCCAAGCATCATTCAAAATGGACGTGACCTGTTGTGTATCGACATCAGAAAATAATTCTTTCACCGATGTCTGCAGGCATGAAGTAAAGAGAGAGAGAGAGCGAGAGCGAGAGAGAGAGAGAGAGAGAGAGAGAGAGCTTTGGTTTCTTGGGAGCCTCAGCCGAAGGCCATTGACTCCATTTTCTTGATTCTTTCTTAGTTCTGATTTCTTGTTCTTTTTCTGTATTTTGTTCCTTCTTTCTTGTTTCTTTTCTTGTGTTTCTCCATGGGTGTCTTTGGCGGGCACCAGATAGTATAGAAAGAGGAAGAAGAAGAAGCAGTAGGAAGAGGCTCCCGACATATCCCCAACTCCCTTCCCCCACCTCCCATCCCTTAGGGGCTTTGTCCCTTTAACACATTTGATCAGTTACATACTGAAAGGAAATTCGTTCATGGCACCATCAGCACAGTGTCCTGACTTTTCCATCTGCAGCACGACAAATGTCTAGGGACTGGCTTTCTAAAGAGAAGGACATGTGTGTGTGTGTTAAGAAAGAAACGGGAGCCCAAGCAAAGATTTTGATGATAGCGGGATGAAAGACAGAAAGAGAGGAAAAAATAGACACATAAAAACGCACTCCCTGCCACTCTTGCACAAACCTTCTAAGTAACGCGGGATGCAGGTGAATTGTGTTAATTCCCGACCACAGGCTGTCACGGAAAACACATGAGGTCTTTTGTGGGGTGGAGTGTGGACAATGCAAGACTTGTTTTGGGTGATCGGTGGACCATCCCTAACAATGGCTGCAATACAAGGCCTTAAATCCTTCTGACAACAGAAGGTTATTTCACCGTTTGAGGGTACTTCAAATTCACAAGTTCTGTTTCTGGGCGGCCTCTTGCCATGAAGAATGCCGGCTGCTCCACTATCCAGACCTGAAAAAAAAACAGAAATTAAATAGGAATTGTTTCAGGAGGGACAGCTGACAAGTCTTTCATAACCTATACATTTTATTTGTTTCCACTGAAGTATTCCAGCACTTACTACTACTCTATTTCCTGCTACGCCCACTGGTGCTTAGGGCAGCAAAAAAAGATCTCCAGCTACGGCTGTCCTGGGCCATCTTTGCGGTAGTTCCAAAGGGTGATTGGAGGATTTCATCTCTGCCTCGATCGTTCTCCGCCAGGTTGCCTTGGGTCTGCCTCGCTTGCGCCGTCCATCCGGTGTCCACAGAAGTGCCGTTTTGGGTGATATAATTTGCTTCCTTTCGCAGTATGGGTCCGAGCCATCTGGGTCGTCTCTTCTTGGTGATGTTGGCTATTTCTTCTTGATAAGATGAACAGGACTGTGACCTCTTCAAACTCTTACCCCTTCAATTGACTGAACGAAGATTTCGTCTATGGCGGAACTTTTGAAAGCCATCAGCCGAACACAGAGCATAGACATGAAAACTGTGAAACCATATCACAATGTTTGTGCTGAGAACTACGTCTCAGGTACTTATACTGCAGATATTATGATCAAGCTAAGCCTGTCGTTTTCTTTATATATAATAGGTACTCCAAACTGATTTCCCGAAATGGAAATTCCTAAGAAAAAGTTATTTCATTGAATAGAACTTTTTATTCTGAACATTTTTGGTATCGAACATAATATTTTCAAAATTAGTTGGGTGTGTGTGGTGGTGGGGGGGGGGGGGGGGCTGAAATCGAAATTTGGCTTCAAAATATCGATCTGGAAATTTTTCACATTTTGGTTACTTTATCCATTTAGGGGTTTTGTTTTACTAGTCATGATAATATATCAATTTCGAATAACCCTGAAATAAGCATTTTATTGACGTGGGGATGAAGAAACAGTTACACGAATCATGCCACCGGGCCTCAAAAGAAACCCAACCCCCCCCCCCCCCCCGCACACACACACACACATTCCACTCTACACATCTGTCATAAACCTTTGGTAGTTTGCAAATTATGTTTGATGCCTAGAGTATCAAGCACGGATGATTTGAGGCATGTGTGTTGCTTTTCGATTTCTATTGAAAAAAAAACAAAAACAGAGCTTTAAATGCGACTTTCTCGAAATTGCACTGTTTGATCAGTAATTTGTGAACTACGTTTTTTTTTTGTTAGTTTTTATGGACCAATTGGTATAAACTTTGGCTAACAGCATGTTTGAACAAATCACCCCCCCCCCCACCCCCAAGCCCATAACCCGCCGGCTCCCCCTCCCCTTTGTTTTCCAAACAGCAGTTGACATATATTGTTACACACCTTATTGTGGGACAGGGTGGTGTTTGTTGAACCACAATGCAAAACCCGCAATGGGCGGACATTTTTTTTAACTTTCATTAGATCTACACACAGTTCAGTTTAGTGTTACGGGTTCTGTGCTCTGGAGGGTACAGGCCATCATCATGTTATGGTATTTTAATGCAATAATATAAACAACCTATACAACAAGAGACAACACGGTTATTTATACAGAAAACAGCTTTATTTAATTATAAATACATGAAGTTCCCGGCATTATCCAGGATAAATATGTCAACCCACGACCCTGTCTCTCTCTCTCTTTTTGGTCTGCAAAGCTTCCCATAATTATTTTTCAGTCTTACTACAGATTTCATGCGCACCTGAGCACTACTCAATCATTTCTGATAGGGAAATGGTGCACACGGAAGTGAACGAGTATTAATAAATCGTTTCCAGAGCGATGGGCTTTTTACGGGGAGGCAAATTAATTTAAAAATACCTGAAACTTGAATCAACACAATCAGTCGATACAAAAGCGATTGGGCTGGATTAGTTGACACTTTAAACAATTAATTTCATAATTTCTGAAACTGTCATTCAGGCTGTAGCGTCGAACAAAAAAAAAAAAGGGTCAAAATTGCATCACAATGAATTACTCCCGCCACTATTTGGTTTAATAAGAGAATACAGTTAGTTTGTAGCATGTCCGCAACCACTAGCAAATTGCCTCCTAGATGGGAGTACTCTTCTGGTGAAACGTGCGCAAAATATTTCTTGTTTAGATCAAATGGATTAACATTTATGCTTTTCATCCGCATAGTATTCAACTTTTCTATTGACGAAAATGTCAAAATGGTAATTTTCACAGAATAGAGTGCCAAGTCCTGAAAAAAACTTTCGTGACAGCCAAAATGAGATCATCATCACCAGCGAAGACATTAAAATTCATAAGACCACAATATCCAAATTAAGTTGCAATGATATGGACAGTTATGAAAATTGTTTCAATGGATGTCAAACAAATATGCATCGCTGCCTCCACTGTCCCATCTTCCTGGATCCATTGCAGAAGTTGCTCCTCTGTCATTTTCTGGACGGGTTGAACCTACGAAGAAAATAATGTAGGGACCTTTTTCAAGCAATACCATAAAGTCACAGGCCTATTGACCCACCCTGTATAAGTTTGCAATAATGGTTCACCATGAAAATGTGATGTCAGTGAAATCTTACAGTATTTTGCGTAATTATTTTAGGCATGCTGATGTATTTCACACAAATTTGCTGATGGTATTGCAATTCCTTTCCATCTTAAAATGTATTTTGCTCAAGAAATCATGACTCTCTTTTAAATGGCTACATTTTGTGCATTGTGGAACAAGGGCTTACTAAAGATCTGTGAATTTATGGTATTCATTTTTGACATGTATATTTCGTGGCTTTTATCACATAATAAAAAAAATGAATCATTTACATAAACAATGATGGAGAACTGAATTTGTTGATGAGAAAGAAATATACGCCTATCCATTGTCCTAATTCTGATTTGGGTTTTGTGATGAGACAGCTGGAAAGACTTCCTAGTATTATTTTGAAGTCATTGGCCCAAGGTAATCTACTTCCATAATAAAGAATTTATACCGTGGAATAATACACAGATCAAAATAAACATCCATTTTTTGTAATTACACTAGGATGGCTTACCAAAAACAAAAAAAATACTTGAAAAAGATAATAATAATAATAATAATATATTGCATTTATATAGCGCCCAACCCCGTCGATGACAAGCTCTGGGCGCTTTAACAAACTCTTACACACACACACACACACGCATACACAAAAGAAATTCAAAAATATTTACTATTGTTGCTGCCGAAAAACACCTAGCCTAGTTTGTCTGAAAGAAATGGGTCTTCAGATGGCGTTTGAAAGAACCAATGTCATTAATTTCCCTGGTTGTCTTTGGAAGAGTGTGCCAGATGGTAGGGCCAAGAAATGAAAAGGACTTCTCCTACAGCGGACAGATTCATTTTAGGTACTTTCAATTTTGTAGTGTCAGATGATGATCTTAGTTGACGAGATGGAACATAGTAATCAGTTAAATCAACTAGGTACGATGGAGCAGTATTATTGACACATTTGTGACAAATGGATGACAATTTGTACATAAAAATGTGCTATTTTCCTATTTTGTTATTGTTGTTCTTGTTTCTGCTGCTGTTGTTTTTAAATGAATTTTCTTTTCACACAAATCATTTCTGGTAATCGTTTACACCTTAAACCTGCTTTGATGACAGTGAATTCACATCCTTGGCTTGTCTGCATTCCACGCCCACGCATTACGTGTTTTATTGTATACCTTGAGATCCTGAAATGGCTGAAAATAACAAGTTGAAAAAATTAGATTGATTAAATCTGTAATTATTCCTAGAGAGCTATCATTTACAATCCTTTATGAAACAAAATTTGAGCCATAGGGCATTTGCTGAGACTCTAGATCTGACATTGTTTAGACTGTCTGGTACTTTATTGACCATACAGCTGATTCCAACATCATAACGGCAAAGCAGCACACAAACAAAGCCATGAATTAGAACACACTACACTCTGAATACAAAATAAAAGTAGTAATAATAATAATAATAATAATAACAATAAGAAGAAGAAAATTGAGAAGTAAGCACAGCAATTTTTTCTTAAATCTAAATGGCTGCTTCTTGACCATGACTAAAAGGACAATATGAATCGCTGATGAGATAAATGACAGAAATTGTACAAAGAACTCAGTGTTCAAGAAGATTGGCATGGCAAATATAGCCGATATAAACTTTTTTTGACCTATCAATGATAATAATAATAATAATAGTTCGTCCATCAGGTATGATGATGACCTTAACAACACCAGAGGAATAAAGAACAGAAATTGTTGAGAATTTCAACACATGGACAATAAAGAGAACTAAAGGACACAGAGGACAGAATGGAAAGACTGTTCTTTCAAGACTTATGGCTTCTCATGTGACTGATAAGTCCTATTTTTGCCCTGAAGACCCTTCCGCATAAATGACAAGAGTGCTCCGTTGGTTCAGTACCAATGGGCCTTTTCTTGCGCCGTTCTCTTTTTTTGATAGCCTGCTGGACTCTGTCAGCTTCCCATGCTTTGCTGCCTCTGGTAAGGGCCGCCCTCCAATTTGCACGATCAAGCGAGAGCTTTTCCCACTCACTCACATCAATGGCAAAGGCCTTCAGTGATTGCTTGAGAGTGTCTTTGTAACGTCTCTTTGGGGCCCCAACATTCCTCGTTCCATTGGAGAGCTCAGAGAAGAAGATTTGCTTAGGGAGTATGGAGTCGGGCATTCTGACAACATGTCCTGCCCAACGTAGCTGAATTTTTTTCAGGTGGCAGAAGATGCTCAATTCCTTGGCACGATTGAGGACCTCAGTGTCTGGAATTTTATCCTGCCATTTGATCCTTAGGATCTTTCTAAGGCAGGCCAGATGAAAGTGATTTAGCTTTCTGGCATGCGATTGGTACACTGTCCAGGTTTCAGCCCCATAGAGTAGGGTGGGAAGGACCACAGCATTGTACACTTTCAGCTTAGTGTCTGTGCGAATGCCGGCGACATCCCATACTCTCTTTCGAAGCCTGCCAAATGCAGAGCTGGCTTTGCTGATTCTTGAGAGAATTTCAATATCAACACGAGCCGCGGAAGACAGTGTACTGCCAAGATAGGTGAAGTTCTCCGACACCTTCAGAAGACTGTCATGAACTTTGATATTTGGGGTCACAGGATACTTGTCGTCTGGAGTAGGCTGATGGAGCACTTCCGTCTTCTTTGTGCTTATTGTGAGGCCAAAGTTGTCACAGGCACTAGAGAACTTATCAACACAGTTTTGCATGCTATCCTCATCGTGTGCCAGAAGTGCACAATCATCAGCAAATAGTAGATCACAAACTTGAGTACTTTTGGTTTTGGTTTTTCCCTGAAGTCTCATGAGGTTGAATAGACTGCCATCAGTTCGGTACTTGATGCTTACCCCTTGAGGAGGAGAGCTAAAGGCTTCTTGTAGTATTGCAGAGAACATGATGCTGAACAGAGTTGGGGCTAAGACACAACCCTGTTTTACCCCATTTGTGACAGCAAAGGGCTCTGAAACACTGCCGTTGCTTTTGACTGCAGCTTGCATGCCATCGTGAAACTGGCGCACTATTGTGATGAATTCGGGTGGACACCCAAACTTCGCCAAGATTTTCCAGAGGCCTTCACGACACACTGTGTCAAATGCTTTTGTGAGGTCAACAAATGTGATATACAGCGCTTTATTTTGTTCCATGCATTTTTCCTGAATCTGTCTGGCAGCAAAAATCATATCCGCCGTTCCCCTCTCTTTACGAAAGCCACATTGGTTCTCGGGAAGCAAGTCATTTGACGAGAGGTGATCAAGAAGGCGATTCAGAAGCATTCTTGCCAATAATTTGCCAGCAATTGAAAGTAGAGAGATTCCCCGATGGTTGTCACAGACTTGGCTGTCCCCTTTGTTTTTGTACAGATGGATGATTGAAGCATCTTTGAAGTCCTGTGGCAGCTTCCCTGCTTTCAACATATGATTGAACAACTCGGTCAACCTTTCAATAAGCTTTTCTCCACCGAAGGCATACACCTCAGCAGGAATTGAATCCACGCCTGGTGATTTGTTAAAGGACATCTGATTTGTGGCAGTTCGGGTCTCATTTGCTATGAATGGCTTGGCAAGAGCTGCATTAATAGGAGTCTGGGGGAGGCGGTCAATGGACTCAGTATTTATATTTGATGGCCGATTTAGCACACCTCCGAACTGTTCTGCCCAACGCTGAATTATGGCATTCAATTCAACAATGCGTGTTGAACCATCTGGCGCAAGAAGTGGCGTAGTGCCAGAGCGGGATGGTCCAAACACAGCTCGGAGGCTCTCAAAGAACTTTCTAGTGTTGTTTGTGTCGGCATATTTCTGAGTTTCTCTTACTCGCTCTTCAAGCCAGTCATTTTTCATTTTCCTCAGCTTCTTCTGGAGTACACCCTTACATGCACGCAGTGCATCAGCTTTTGCTGTGGAAGAGGGGTCATTGCAGTGAGCTTGGATGAGACTATTTTTTTCTTTGATGAGCACTTTGATTTCATTATCATTATCATTGAACCAGTCCTGGTGCTTGCGGACAGGAAAACCAACTGTGCTGCTGGCACAAGAGTGTACAGTCGTATTTAGGTCAGTCCAGCTCTGTTCAATGTTCTCAGGGTCAAAAGTCACGCAATCCAATTTTGAGGAGAGTTCTGATGAGAGCTCGCTCTGTTTCTCAGCTGAGCAGAGTTTTGAAACATTTAGGCGTTTAGGTGGCGCTTTCCCTTGAGAGCGTCTATTGCGCCTCAATGTTAGTCTGAGCTTGCAAACAATGAGTCTGTGGTCAGTTCCACACTCGGCACCACACATCGCCTTTGTTACAAGGACATCCTTTCTGTCAGTCTTCCTCACAATGACATAGTCTATGAGATGCCAATGCTTTGAGCGGGGATGCATCCATGACGTTCTGTTTCTCACGGGGAGACTAAAATTTGTGTTGGTAATGAACAGGCCAAATTCAGCGCACAAAGTAAGTAAGCGCAACCCATTGTTATTGCATGAACCAACTCCATGAGGGCCCAAAACATTTGGCCACGCTGAGACTTCGGAGCCAACCCTAGCATTGAAGTCCCCCAAGAGAATCAGCTTATCAGCTGTCGGGACAGAGCATATGACAGATTCTAGATCAGAATAGAACTTGTCTTTTGGCTTCATCTGGGTTTGTCATGGTGGGCGCATATGCGCTAATGAGGGTGGCTGACTGGCTTTTCCCAACTGGGATCCTGAGTGTCATTAGCCTGTCATTTATTTCAATTGGCATGGACTGCAAGTTTCTGACAAGGTCATTTTTAATTGCAAACCCAACACCATGCTGTCTCGGTTCGACTGCACCCTTGCCTTTCCAGAAGAAGGTGTATCCACCACTGAGCTCTTTGAGTTGGCCACTATCAGGGAGTCTGGTCTCACTGAGTGCCACTATGTCCAGGTTGTACCTGCTGAGCTCAATGGCAATAAGTGCAGTGCGTCTTTCCGGGTTGTTTGAGTTGTCCTGTAGTGTGCGTATATTCCAGGCTCCTAGCCTGAGTAAGCTGAATTTCTTTTTGTTTCGACCGCAAAAAGGTATCCCCACTGGTCGCGGTATACCAGTCAGGATGATGTGAAGTGGGCTTTCTTTAGGGCACCTTTTCTAGCCCCTTCCTCAGTTGAGGTGAGCAGTGCTATCCTTAAATAAGGCTGCTCAGTTACTGTGGGTGCTGCCTCCCCACGCCTCCACTTCAATCGACGATGAAGCGACCATAGCCCACAGCCACCAACGTGTAGGTCTGTGCTAACAGCTTCCAGTCTATCCAAACCTGCTGCCACCGCACTCGCCCATCGCCGTTGGAATTTTGAGAGGAAAGAAGACGAGACAAAGATGAAAGAAGGACGAGGTGAGTGTTAAGACTGGCGCAAAGAATTTGTTTTTAGTGAGAAAGAGCTGCGCAAACATCAGACTCACTCTCTCGCCTGGACACAACTTATCCAAGTGGCAAGACAGGGTCAAGACGACTGGAAATGTATCCAGGTGCAGGAGGATGCCAGAGGGGCAGTCATATTGCCTGACCGGCTGCCTGTAGGCTACTCCACAGCCTCGCAGTCCCAACTGACTAGGATGAAAGACCCAAACCAAAGAACACCAATACTGGTGGATGCTCTGTGTCACGATATCCAGGCCAGAGTGACGCTTTATTGCCATCTGCCCTATCAATCAACCACTGGTCTGCTGTCGCCAGCTTCGAAGCTGCGTCCGGGAAGTTTGCTCAATTCTTCGTCTGTGATTTAGGCAAACAAGCCTATGACCACACCGCTACCGGGGGCCAATATGAAGGACTCAAGTACTGAGGGTCACATTGTGCCCTAGCATGTGGCCGTTGGGTTAGATGAAACCTCCTCCGCCCTGGCCGTTTGCACCGACAGGTGCACGCCCATTGATATCATGCTAGCGTACCAGTTCATGAAACAGGTTGTACTGGATTACATGTTACCAGTAGCAGATTTTTCTGACCTGACCATAAATGAATTGGCAAAATGAATCATTATTTCTATCTGATCGACTGAAATTTTTTAAGTGTTGTGGAAGGGGGCCATGATGACATTTTTAGAAGGGCTGAAAATAATTTTTGATTGAAAAAAGTTGCTTTTTGACGTATCTGACGACAGATGTAATAATCAATAAAAAAAAAAAAAAGACATTCTGTGCCCAAGACTCAGTCTGCAGTAATTACACTTATATATATATACGTTGGTCTGCTTATGTTATATAGATTTACCTATAGATCTAAATCCACAATGTAGCGTACTCATGAATTGAAGATAAAAAAGGATTACCGGATCCGATCATCTCCAGGAAACACAAAGTGATATGGAAATTTTACAGTTGTATTACCAACCCCATCCCCAGTTCTACACCTGTTATCAAACCTGTTCTGGCCTTCAATCCCCTCTGTAACTGTACCCCTCAATTAAAGATAACCTAATAAAAATGGTAATCCTCTTAGATGTAGATAGATCGAATAATGATTTTATTTTATAACTCAAGACTCTCTCTCTCTCTCTCTCTCTCTCTCTCTCTCTCTCTCTCTCTCTCTCTCTCTCTCTCTCTCTCTCTCTCTCTCTCTCTCTCTCTCTCTCTCTCTCTCTCTCTCTCTCTCTCTCTCTCTCTCTCTCTCTCTTACTGCTGCATTCTGGCTGAGCCTGCATTGAATTTTACACATTTAATCACTGTATATCATAGGTAAACGTGTATTACTTATCTTCAGGGTAATTGCCATATCAGTTTATCTAGAGGATACGTTTACGGACTAGGCTAACGGTTAAGGCAGGTGTGATAACAGGTCTGGAATTGGGGATAGGGTTAGTAATAATATGTAATTTCTTTCAAGTTTTATCCTTTTAACATCATTTTTGTTTTCTGGAGATAACTGGAGCCGGCAATCTTTCCCTAGATATATCTGAATCAACCAACCTTGAACCGCTGTGCTCTGCAGAAACTTGAGGTGAGGACAAAAAGGCCAGGATATCAGGAAATATTAGATCTACCCGTGCAAAGTCTTCCGTTTTTTCGGTTCCACTTGCATCGGAGACAGATTTGGCCAAATTTCATGCCGGACACAACGCAGTGCGAAATCTGTGTGCATGCACAATGATAATTTTTGTTACAGCGATAAGCGGCAATCGACCTGCACCGAGGCACACGGGGGAGGAGAGGGTGTACGTGTAATTCCGCTCCATGCGTTTACAGGGTACGCAGTTCCACCCAGCTTTTCACAAAGCTGAATAGACAAAATGCGGAGTTTTGTTTACTGGTGAGCCCTCATCCTAGACCCTGCTAGAAGTCGCTTGCTCTGTCAGTATAGCATAATTTGTTGTCGAAAACCTCTGGCTATTTTTTTTCCGTTTAAAATGTGGTAACAGTGTCACAATCGTTTTATTAATTTACCATCATACCGAAGACAGGCTAAGTATATTTTTAGAATGAGATTGGACCGAGGCTGGAATTTCCCTTTATGACATAATTCGCTCGCCCGGTCTCCCATCGGCCAATGGAAAATAAGAAAATAAACAACATCGAGAACCACAAAGTGTTTTTGAAAATGTTTAAGAACTGTAACAATAATAGATTGACCTTGGTTTTTCGTCTCCAAATTCACAAAAAAAATACACCATCATCGATAAACACATTAACCGGTGTGTCAGCGACGCCTAGCAGTTTAAACACTAGCAGTTGAGTTTCAACCGCTGGCATTAGGCTAAAAATAAATCGTCACCTGAGAGGTCGGGGAAGCCGCACGCACATTACTAGATCTAGGCTTATACCATCTCGCAAAAAATCTGTTTCTCTTTCGTTCTATTTCCTTCACTAGCTCTGTTTCTACTTGGTTTTATGGAAAAAAAAGTCATTATTAATTAGATACTGATTATTATTTAAATATTTTGATGGTGAAATTACTTTGGAAACGAAACGGATCGGCGTTGTGCCTTATTTCTGTACAAATCCATTGGTCCAAGCAGTAGCTCTGCGTGACGAGAGTGGGTGGTGCCGATCCCGGAAGAAGGGAGTGTCCGATCTTATTGTTTCTAGTATCGTTGACACTACTAAGTCACCACTATGGTCCAAATGTCGCGATTTTACACCGAATTCATGTATACGGCCATTTGTCATTAGATGACCTCGAGTAGTGTCCTCTTGAGATAAACCACAATTCACACACTCCATACCAGATCTCTTGTGGCTACAGGTACGTACTGTATATTCCTGGCACGGTAATGGAATGATCCCTTTTCCAGGAGACATCGACCTGTGCATTAGAATAATTAGACTCTGCAGGAGTCCTGAAAATGACTGGGTAATGTGTTGGTTCACGCTGGAGACAGTAACACCCCAAGGATTTCTCTGCGTCAGACGGAAGGCAAGCATTGTGGAGCTTCCATGCTTTTGGCGGACGGGCGTGCTTTGGTGCTGCTAACGAAGCAAGAACTCGCAGCTAAGTAAACTGTTTCACTTCGTTCCTGTCGAAGTTTTTGTGTTTTTTTTCACTTGAAAAAGGCCAAAGCCGAAAATTGTGTGTATTTTCTGTCTTCTCTTTAGTTTGCTGTGTATTGTTTAGGTTTTATTTCTCACGCGGGGTTTTGCAACATACAACCTTTTCTTTTTTGCCCAATTTTGACTTTGCTTATAGCCCTGCTGCGACCCTACAGTTTTTCTGTGGTTTTTATGATAGGTACGTACTGTATACGGCTGGCACTTTAATGAAACGAAGACGTTCCCAGTAGATCATGATCTGTGCATTAGAATAATTAGACTCTGCAGTAGCCCTGAAAATGACTGTGTAATGATGTGGCCCAGATTGGAGACAGTAACAGCCCAAGGGTTTCCTTGCGCCAGACGGAAGGCAAGGATTGTTGAGATCTACGTCGCAAAGTGGGATCTGAAATATGGAATTCAGACATCAAGATACTTATTCCCTTCCAATTTAAAGACTAGCTACAGAAAATAAACGTAACTTTTAATCTGCCAATGTCAAGAGCAGGTTAAGTGTATAAATGCTGTGCTAGGCCAAGGGTTGAATTCAGAGTTGTTTTTTTTAAACTACCTAGTGAAGTGTCCTTGAGCTGTTTTAGTGAGCAACATGTTTCGAGTGTTTTTTTTTTACATAAAAACTGTAGATGGTTAAAAAGGAATATGTATAGGTAAACCAGGGATGGCAGAGCAGCTCCAGTTCGTGATTTAATAGCATTGTTAGAGGGTGTGAGGTGGTTGTAATTGACTGTTGACATTCAGTGGTTCGTGAAAGCACAAATTGTGCTGAGTCAAGTTAATAAGATTTTTGGATTTAATTGTTATTAACCTATTTAGAAGACGACCTTGTCTGTCTTAGTGCAAGGCCGTAACCGACTTACACAATAGAATAAATTAATACTGCGAGCTCAGCTCGCATGACTGCACCAATCAAATCTAGGGATTTGGACGGTAGTTGCAGGTGGCTAGACATTATAAAAGTCAGCCCATACCTATGTCCATGATCACATGCAGAAAAGTATCCACTGCGGAGTGGTCGGCTAATTTCGAGCCATATCGGAACAGAGACGCAATAGAGCAGACCATCTATATGAGGAGCCTAGAAATGACGAGCTCCAGCTAATAGCTACCCGGACTTTGTCCACCATGCAACGCTCTATTTGATATTCCCTGGTTCTTGATGGCCAGGGAAAAATGGTATGCATTGTAATTGTATGTCAGAATTCAGATGTTACCAGCAGTATGAGAGTCTGCTCCTAGAGTCACAGCCAGGCAGTGCCAGTATTAGAATATATGACAGGAGCCATTGCAATGGAGCTGGCGTGTGCTGAGACAGCGAAGACTATAATTTGTATTAAATATCCTATAAGTCATTAGTTATATTTGATCCAGTACTAGGACTTTTTAGTCCATTCTAAAATTGTATTCTCATTTTGCAGTTACCCTGACGGTCATTTCATTTATATATGTTATCTTATGCAGCTAACTCAATACATTATTGTGGCCCTACAGGTCTGACAAAACTAATTCATTCGAGTTGTTAATTAATTCCAGTAGGAAAGTTAGTGTGTTCGTCGAGTGTGTGTTTTCCTCTTGAATTGCAGCCGATTGCTATAAACCACATTCGCGACAGCCAACTCTTTAAAGACCGTCCCTAGAAAGAAAAAAAAAAAGAATCCTTTTTAACCTTAGTTTTGTGTAGCATGGAGATCAAGGGAACCTTGTGCACTAGTGAAACTAAAACAAGTCTGTCTGGTTACTTGCTTCAAAGAAAGTCGTGAGTCAAAAACTGACGGACTTAAATAATTAACTCAGCGCCGCCATCCACTGACCCTAAATGTATGAACACTTTAAAAAAAAGATAAAAAGATTTATAATGGTCATTTTTGATATTTGACAAGACACAAGTTTAAAAGAAACAACAACAAAAACAACCAGAAACATCTGCCTGAGTTAGAAGGAAATGACGTCGATAGTGGCGGCCATATTGGGCAAAGAAAAAGTAAGACGACAGCAGAAATGTAAGAGAATGACAGGACAGACTGAGACCCCACCAGCCCACTAACTGCACACACAACAATAACTGCAATCAAAAAGAAAATGATAACAGCAACAACAACAACATCAATAACAAGGAAACTAGCTTCTTTACCTGAGCATCGACGACTAGGTCATATTTTGGCGCGGGCCGGTAATAAAATGTTTTCAACCGTCCCCCTGGTTCATTGGCTGGAAAACTGAGATTAGCCTCAGCTTCAACCCTAAAGTGGTCAATCTGGGACAAAAGTCCAGCACTACATCTTGTCTCCTTCACTAACCGCACGTTCCCAATGTAACCATCTAGAAGGATATAAAGATGTAAGTTTTTATTCCCGTCACAATACAAATCTTTGTTTCAGCTTCATGTTACTCCCGAACTAACGTTTGGGAAGAGTTTGAGTTTGAATTTGGTCATTTTCTGGGTCGTTTACTGTCCATTTGGGTACTTTATTTAGGCCTACGTTTGATATTCATTGCTTTATGAAGTTTGGGTTTTATTGCCCATCGGCATGGTAACGGCCTCTTTGCGCCCTTCACGGTCTATTTGGGTTCATTGTCTATTATTTATGTTTCCTATTCAGAGCTGTTAAGTTAAACATAGAAGTAAATACATGCCTATAATTTCAAAACATTGGTAACTTTGTGAAAAACGATGTTTTGTGTTAATAAAGTTTTGGAAACGGGTATAAAAGATTAAATCAAGTTGTAGATCTTAGCCCCAGGTATAGCGTCCTCTTCGGATAGTTATGAAGTTTACACATTCAGTTGAATTATGTTTTATTGACAGTTGGCAATCGCATGCCACACATTCGGGGGGTGGGGATGGGGGGGGGGGGGAGAGAAAGCAAAAACCATAGGGTTTGAGTTTGAGTTTAGGTTTTACGGCGCGCCGTAACAATAACTGCCATCTTCCTCCCCTCACGGTCCACCTGGGCACAATTTCCCCATTTGTGTTTAGTATTCAGAGCTGTCAGGTTTAACATAGAATTAAATACATTATAATTTTAACATTTTGGTAAAATTCTAAAAAAATGTGTTATAAATAGTTGGCCATTCCATGCCACACATTCGTGGGCGGGGAATTTTCCCCCAGAAGTAAAAAATGTTTTGTGCAGTGGGCATTAAATGGACGGAGTCTACTCAGTTCAATTTCATCTCTCCGATTTTGCTGAGAGGCATGAGTCCACTGTCCAAGTTGATCCTGGATAAAGTGGAGTTTATCACTCTATCAGATGTTTGTTCACCCCACCTGACCTGCCATCTCGATTGAATGAAGTTATTAATAATGGGTTTACATGTAATGTCAGTGTGTGGTATTTTTGGGTGTTGTTGTGGACCTTTCAACGTTTCTTTGGCAAGCGTGATTGCTGTTTCATTACCCTTGATGCCATTGTTGCCAGGGATCCAATAGAGAACAATTTCATATCTTCTGTTGGATAATGCATGAAGACGTAACAGATTATTGACTTCATGGGTCTTCGTGTTATTTGGGTTTTTAAAGGCCTGGAGGCAGGAATCAGAAAATATAATGAAGCTCCCTTTGTCACGAGTGGAGTGAGCGGGATTCAAGGATTACGGGGGCATGGAAGTGTAGGATTGACTCACGGGATAGTGAGGCTGCTCACCTATATTGACTTCTGTTAGTTAACGTTAAAGCGTGCATGTTGTGAGTGAAGTTGAGGCGTAGTAGAGGCAAAATCTGAATAGTCAGATCACTGCAAGTTAAGAGGTCCCAGGGGACAGACGTGAGATCAGAGCAGTCGGGAGATTGTTGTGTGTTTTCCAGTGATGACTGGTAGGTTGAACTATGATTTATAATGATGATGATTGATGTACTATATTCTCCTATGACCATGATGTAAATAAGTTATATGTGAGGACTGTGAAAGTCATTGATTACGGTGTATAGAGATGTGTGCAATGAGCGATAGATGTAATTTAGGATCATGGATTCGTAGGGAGTCTGAGTACGGTGTAACACGGTGGAGGTGTGTTACCGTAAGATGTGTGGTGAGTGAAATGTGGACTATTGTGAGTACGCTTGATGGTTCGTAATGAGTGGTGAAGTGGATAGTAATTGTGTGGTGTATTACAGATGTAATGTTATTCTTATAGGTGCCGGGGTCGGGCAGAGACGCCACTCGCGGTGAGCGAACTCGCACAGGGAACAGGCCAGCATAGGGCCGAAGGCTACTCATAGGCCAGTGGAGTGAAGCTGTCGCGCAGGACAGTAGGGGCGCATGAGTCGTGGCAGTCTGGCCACAGACAGGGACGTTGTATAGAACTGTTAATGTGCTATTAAGATGTACTACTGTGATATTGATATACTACTGTGCTATTGAGATACTAATGTGAATTGAACTATTAATGTGCCACTGCCATGTTGAGGTGCTATTGGAATGCTAAGGTGTTATTGCACTAGGAAGGAGCTATTGAGAGACTGCGGTGCGAGTGAAATGTTAAAGTGCTATTAAGACATTGAGAGGAGAGGCTGGAGCCGAAGTATCTTTAGAAAGTAACTACCGGGTTGTGGACCCGAGGAAGAGGGCATATGGGAATAAGGCCGTTGGAGGGTAGTTAAGTTCAATAATATAATGTATGTAATTGCACTTTATCTTTAGGTATAATAAATGTGTGAGTCTGATGGGTTGTTCTGTTAAGTGTTATACGTGTTCGTTCGTGATTGTTGTCCTGTTATAATTATTACATCTCCCAGTCTGGGATTTGTGACACCCTTGACGGGAATCAAGAATACGACTTAACGCTAAGTTGATTGCATGAATTTCAGGGGTAAAGACAGAAGCTTGGGGTTGAGACTGAGGCATTCGGTTTTGCCATCTGCACTTAAGAATGCGACGACTCCTGCCGAATCATGGTCTTAGGAGCAGTCTGTGATCAGAGTATTTGTTGTTTACCTCTCTAAAAAAAATTTTGTAAGTTTCTGGGATGGTGTTGTTCTTGGGACATGTCCCAAAATCTAAAATAATGTTTGGCTTATGTTACGAGTTAGCCATGGTGGGATGGCAGGAAATGGGTCATTCTCCACCTCATTTTTTCTAATTTGGCCCCTGCCAGCAAAGACCGAATCCAAAGGCAAAAAGGAGGAGTGATACTCCTGAGAAGATTCAAAATTGTGAATGTTAGTCTATATTGAGTTAATAACCAAATTGTAATCGGGATTGTCTGGGTGAGAAGACAATTTCAATCCATACTGAAGAAAGAGTTTGTCATTTGCCTCCACATACAGAGTTTCGACTGGAGAGGTGAGGAAAGAACCCAGAGCAAGACATAGCCCTTGGTGGTGCACAGGGTCTATAATGCTCAGGCATGACAATTTAGCTGATCCATAGACGCTACAAGCGCAGTCTAGTTTGGATCTGATAAGGGAGCAAGATAGAGATGTAGCATGGATAATCGATCCGCACCCCACACGGTTCCTGGGTCTTTAGGTTAATAAATTAATTAATTTACATGAGGGACAAAAGTTATTTTTTTGTCGAATATAAGTCCTAGAAAGTTGGCCTCGCCCTTCGTTGATTCCCGTGAAGGAAGGGGCCCTGGTCTCTGTAAAATTTCCTCTTTTTTTATTCAAGTCAACGGCGACGGGTTTCGAGAGAGAAAATTTAAATCCGTTTGTATCTGCCCACCTCTGGACGGTGTTGAGTTGCAGTTGCAGTTTCAGCTCTATTCCTTCTACCTGAGGGCCCCTGTAGCAGACGAGAAAGTCGTCTAAGTACAAGGAGCAGCCAACGTTTGGTAAAAGGATTTCAGGAACTGGGTTAATTTTAGTATTGAATAGTGTGGTTGGAGAAACTTAGTCATGTCCATGTGGAAATTCCCCAGGGAGTGCAGAACATATCCTCCAACAGTGCCCCCTATACAGACAACATTACAGAGGGGAGACAGCTGGCTCCGAGGTGCGGCATTACACACTAAACTATATGGGACAGCAGAGGACCTCAGTGGCCGGTTTCATGAAAAGTGCCCAGCCCATGGGACAGAAGTTGGTGCCTAAACGGTCTGGGCGCGCCCAACTGGGCGGGTACTTGTTGTAACCCAAGAGCGCGTTTCATGAAAATGTACCCACACTTGTGCCCAAGAGGGCGCTTGCTCAGCTGATTGTTACACACTTATTTTTAGAAACTGGCATCATGTGGCCAGTGTCGAGCTGCAGTGGAACTCTTCACCGCAACACAAAGTTAAAGGTTCTCGTAACTTTGTGCCAGGTAAATTAGGACAATCTAATCTTAACTCGTTTTAAAAAACAATAAATTAATCAGAAAGACTACACATTATGTTACAAAGGTGAGAATTCGACTCGGAAAGTGCATGCGATTAGAATTCGTCAGTTGGTTAGGGGTTTTGCCGGAAGAAACAAGCCTTGAGTAATCATGAATAACATTGTGCGCTGGCTAAGTCTAGGCCGCGCGCCATGCTTGGATGTAAAATGTAAAAACCTAGACCAAAATGCTGACCTTCACTAAGCATTGGGTAGGAGAGGAAAAGAAAAAAAGAGGTGTGTTCGTATGTACATGGATGATGAAACAAGAACATTGTAATTGTGTGGTGTGGGGAAAAAAGTAGAATTGGCTCGACCTATGACGAACGGAAAGGCGCTCGGTTGATTCGAGCGGACGAGTAGATGAAGAAATAGGCGCACGTCGGCTCTGTAATGGGTAAAAAAAAAAAATAGTGTGAGGAACGAGGGAAAGTGACAGGACTTGGATAAAACGTCATGAAATTTAATTGAAAAATTGCATGCAATGGTTTGTCCGCAACAACAAACAAACAAGCAGACTGGAATTATTCCTAATGCTGTTGGTTTTAAAAAAATTACCGAACACATTGAATACTGATTTAAAAAAAACTTTTACAAGAAAAGAAGAAAATTAAAAAAAAAACCTATACCTGCTGAGAATCGAACCAATGTACCCATGGGCCTGTTTTCACCATATTTGGGTGTGAACTTTGCCTTGGGCGCCTTTCATGAAACTGGCCACAGGAGAACGGCGTCTTTCATAAAAGCTTCCGGCCTGCTGATATAAACCATCTGACACGCAGAACGCACACAAAAAGAAAGAAGAATAGTGTGGGAGATAGAATAGAGATCTGGGGGATTCCCTGCTCTTGATCATATGGATCAAAGAGGGCGGAGTTCACCTTCATCTGGAAGGAACGGTCACTAAGGAAATTCCGGACAAAGACCGGTAGATGGCCCCTTGGTCCAAGTCCATGATGATCTCTCAGTGTGCCGTGCCCCCAGGTCCCGTTGAAGGCTTTTTCCAGGTTAAAGAAAACCAGAACCACGTGTTGTTCAGCAACGAACGCCTCTTGGGAACCGCACTGAAAAGGGAAGAGGGACTGGCTGCTTTCCAGTGTTCAATTGAGACGTTTGGTCATCATTCGCTTCATCAGCTTGCAAGGCCAGCTGGTAAGAGCAATGGGGCGATAGCTTATGAGGTCCGAATGGTCTTTGTTGGGTTTTGAGATGGAGACAAAGTTAGCTCTCCTCCAGGTTGGAGGTGTTTTAGAATTTTGTTATGTATCTGGTCGGGGCCAGGTGCTGTGCGACTGGCCTCTCTCAGACTGGATGTTAATTCTTCAGTTGTAAAAGATTCTTTGTAGGGTAGGGAAGGCACGGTAGAGTAACTCACAAACGATGAAGCTAATTCGTTTGTGACCTCGTCTTGCTCTTCCGCGAGAGAACTGTCTTGCTTTTTGAATTGTCAGATTCCACAGGTGGTAGTAGAGAATTTAATTTTCTGCATCATTTTCCAAATTTTCTTAAGTGGGTTGGGACTATCGATCTGGGATTGCAGTTTCTCCACGAGTTTCTCTTGCTGTCCCGATCCTTTTACGGGTTTTCGCTCTCTCTTGACTAAATTTCGCAACGCTATGGGTGTTAGGGTTGCGTTTTAATTTGCGGAAGGCGTTTCGCGGCCGGGGCCAATGCCCCCCTTACAATTTTCCCGTGAACCATTGTTTTTTCTTTACATGGAGCTGCAGAGGTCTCGGGGGTACTGTTCTTACAGTGGTGGGAGTAATTAATTGAGTAAGTTTGCACCAAGTCGACTGGATTGTTGGCCGTGGCTGGTCAGTGGTGAGACAAATTGGAAAAATGGTCTAATCAGTGAAGACTAATCAGGACAGACCGGGAGTAATCTAAAGAGAGTGTTGGGTGTACCAGTGTGAGATCTATGTTTGTGAGCGTGCCTGTAGATTAGTGTAAATAAGTTGGAGTTCCGTCAATTAAAAGGAAAATGTCTATCTCCAAGAGGAGCTTCTCCAGCTCCACAACCTTATCACGAGGATTGGTAGAGGAGCTGACCCAGATGGGACTGTGTGCGTTAAATTTCACATAAGGATGTATTGGGGAGGAAGTTGTTCAATAAGATCTGTAAGGTCAGTGTTAGACATTGGAAGCGACAACAGAAGGTATATGGAGCACCTAGTTAGAGGTTTGCCAGCTGTGAGCCTTACAGCCACAACCTGAAGGTTAGTATTTAACCGAATCTGCCTATGTAGGATCTTCTGGTTTAGACTGATTGTTGTCCCACCGTTTAACCCGTGGATACCACGTACAAAGCAGTGGCAGGCTATGTTGTTTCTGACTGTAGTGGCATACTGTGTGATAATTTAGTTTTTTGAAGACTGACTGCAGCAGGCCGATGTAATTCCATCAGTAGCTGCAGTTCTGGTAAGTTCGCCCGGAGGCCTCTGCAGATCCGCTGAAGAAATATGCTATGTGTTTCTATCTAAAATTTATTGGGTTTAGGTTTTGAGATAGGTGTCACCCCTACCTTGAGGCCTACAATTGTTTTTTTTTGTTGTTGTTTTTTTGTCGAGTTTTGTGGTTTTACTTTGTCAAGTGAGAGGAGGCGGCTAATTTTTTAGGGGGTGGGGGAGGTGGGAGGGGATGATTTGGGGGAAGGGAAGTTTTGTTTGGGGGTTATGAGAAATTTGGGTATTGGGGGAATCGGGGGTGAAGACACCGACACATCCATAGATAGATCGGCGTCTCCCAAACTTGCCAGGATTGAAAATTTGTCCGTGGTTCCTGAGGCGGATGAAGTAGTTCTGGCCTTCACCATGTTCTCTCTGCCGGTCTTTATTTTCTCGTTCCACATTTTCTTTTGTGTCACTATCACTTTGACAGTAGTGTTAGCTGTCCTGGCAGCTTTGCTGCTATTCGTCTTTGTGTCTGTGGACACTTGTGCTGCTGGTTTCTTCACTGCTGAAGATTTCACAGCAGCAGCGGCGTATGTCATAGGCATCGGTGTCTTTGGTTTCAGCGCAATGACTGCTCCTCTCGCTTGGCCACAAATACCTCTGTTTTCGGCCTTGTTCATCTGAATGGCCGTGTCTTCTAGCCATTTCGGGCAGCTTATTCGAAGGCAGTATGGTTGCCTTAACAATATGGACATTTCAGCTCGGCTGTACAAGCCTCATTGTCTGCACGGTCCCTGCTGCCACAGCGACCACAAACTTGATTTCTGGCAGTGAAACTTTCAGTGTTTCATACCGCTGACAGTTAAAAAATCGCATAGGTTTTGGAACGAATGGCGAGACCGGAATCTGTAAATAATTATGCCACTTTCAGATGAGTCAAGTTAGAGGCTTAATTGTATCGAATGTGAGGATGATGGAGCTGGCTGCAATCAGCTCATCTCCTTTGCGAATCTTGATAGGTCGGGCATGTATGACGCTTGGAAGATTCTTGATAATGTTCTCTTCAATCTCCTGGTCCAACTCACGGGTGCGGAAAACACCACGTGAGCTGTTCAAGCTCTTGTGGGGTTGAACTGTTATGGGAACACCATGAAAGACAGTCTGCTTGAGCAGGTTCTCTGAGTGTTGTCTTTTTTTGTGTGCATTCTATCAACAGTTCACCATTTCTCATCCTTGTTACTGGTTTCAGTTCGCCTCCAATGCTTTTCACCGTTTTATGGATTACAAAGAGTCTCATTTTTGATAATTTCTTTTCGTGGTCTTTGCTGCTGCTCACCGAGAAAGGCGATCAGATCCATCCATCGTCAGTATTTACGCCCAGCAGAGACGTGATTATTCATTTGTGCTTACCGGAGGCCTTACCCAGTTCCTCATTTTTGCGTTTTGTTTTTTTTTACTTAAGTCGGGAAATTGGGAAAGATCTAAATTTTTTAAGTATCCCAGAGAATTTACTGCTATTGTTCATCCCCGGGGCTCTACAAACGTCAATGTGTCCGACAAAGGGGACACAAAACGCTCGTATTTCCAGAGCTGTTGTGCCAGGGCTACCCCAGAGATAAACTCTCCACAGGGTGTTTCTCTCGCCAGGATTGACCCAGGCCTCGAACCACAAGGGATGCGAGGCCTAACGATTGAGCGGTATGGGCCTTATCACCCTCCTGTCTTAATGTACTTATCCTTATGCGTGACGCGACGTTGAGTCGCTCGCAATCGCCGCTCGAGATCAGTCGCACTAAGATTCGCTAACAAAAATCCGGGGTCAAGCGATATCCTTCTAGTCAAAAGTGTCTCCTTATGTGCCAGCGACATCTCGTCGCGTGTCAAGTTAAGGCGACAACGGGCGACCCTAAAGTCAAAAGGTCATCCAAAATGGATGCTGCAAATATCTATAGGTTCATGTTTTTGCCTGGTATTTTTTCTACACTCGCTGCCTATCAAAAAAAGAAAAGAAGACGTCACACATATTGGGTACGAGAGATTAATCGAAGACAACAAGAACCTGGAGTTTTCCATCATCTTGTGATGGAGTTAGAACTGGATGTAAATTTCCTCTCTAGTCTGATGTATGTGAGAACTTCATTCAAAGTTTGCATTTTATACCCATTTACTTGTTTTAATCATCATATGATAATGGAGCTTGGGCCCACCTTTTTTCCCGCAAAGGCTTTTTTACTACGCAACGTAGAGAAATGAAACTTGGCACATGCATGTAAAATGTATTAAGCCTGTACGTGTCGAGCTCATTTTTTCCCGAAACTCTTGACTTTTCCCAGAAATTCATTTATAATTATCAGTTATCAATTCATGATTGCGAATACGACGTGATAATGTACTTCCGTCAATTCCGTCATTTCCGCCTCTTACCGGAAATGTAAACTAGAGTTCACGATCCAGCCACGCCAAGAAAACTTTGATAGTGATACCGAGTATAATGTTATACAGATGAGGTGAGTGCCATTCATTCATACCAAGAAAACTGTGCGTAAATATTTAGATCATTTTTTTACGAACACATGAGCCCATGAAAAATGCCTGGTGCGCACTACTGTGCACTGTGTACTACTGTAATACTATCCTATTTATCAATTGATCGCCGATTTTATGTGGATGACCCAAAGTGTCTCGACATCAATGTCTTTGTGCTGATTCCTTTCGGTCTGGAGTGGTGAGCTTCGTTTTTTACCATTCGAAGAATGGGGTAGTTACTAGTTTAAATAATCGCACATCTGGTCTCTTTTCCTACTTCATTACTCTTGTTCAGCTACCTTGGTTATCCCTACACTTTTTCATAAGATTAGAAGATGTACAGTTCCTCCTTGGTCTTATGTATGTAAGAACTTCACTCAGAGTTTGCAATTTAGACTCATTTAGTTGCATTAATCATTAAATTAATTATTTGCATAGACGATCTATTGTACAGTGGTGTGGTGTTTTTGGGATAGACTTTCAAGATGAATGTAGTGCAAGGAAAAAGTACTACACATGGCACGCACAATGAGTCAGCACACGCATGATATTTCGACCAATGGCTATGCTTTAAATCAGACAACCTCAAGACAGTCTGACGCGTCCACCGAGCCGATCGCGACATATTTCGTTCTCACGCGGTGGTCGCCCGAGACTGAAGGTCGCGTCGCGGATAAGGAGATGAGTTCTCACAAATCTTACTTGATTGATTTTGGAGTGACAACAGTCGCAAGCGACTCAACGTCTCGTCGCCTATAAGGATACGTACTCAAAGGGGAAGGCCGGGTTAAAGAGGTGTGTCTGTAAAGGGGCAGTCCGCAGGCTGGTCTACCTCAACCACCAGAATCACATTCTATCTCATCACTGGTCGAACCCCACGGTCATCGAGACGCCCATCTGTGGGGACGTACCAAGGCGGTTCTGATCTTTGCTATGCCGGGAACCGCAAACGGCGTGAAAGAAAAGGACGAAAGAAAAGTGGAACAGAAGACAAAACAAGAGAGGACAACAGCTGTCACCCACAGGCCGCCGAGATGTGGTGTTCTGTGAGGGACAGCCCAGTATAATGAGGGGGTCTTACCGCTCTGCAGGTGTAGCAATGTCAGAATTGGGCAAAAAGAAAAGGTATGGCAGTGGGTCAATTTCTAAGTCCTTTGACCAACTCGGGAAGTCCCCCAATACAGATCACACCTTAAGGTCAACAAGGTGCCCACGCTGTAGGCACATACAAGGTAGTTCTGATCTTTGCAATGCCAGGAACCACACACGCAGAGAGAGAAGAGGACGAAAGAAAAGGGGTAACAGAAAACAACGCAAGGGAGGACAACTTAGGCCTCTTTCACACACATCGACCAAACACCGTCCGCCGTGCACGGCGCGCCGTGATCGACACGGCGTCTTCGTTCACACACATCGACTTATTTTTAGCCGTGTCATGGACGGCGTTAATTATCATTGGCTTTAGTCCCATCATTTGGGTTTAGTCTATCATTATGGACAGTCGTATGGAACTGTGGTACTTATGTTATCTGTATCTGAAAAAAAATAAACGATGCCTAAGAACTCAATGGATTCACCCCCTAAATGTGCAAATTCTCACACTGGCTTTATTTGTACATTTCCAGACTTTTGTCCCAAAGAACAGGTCTGTCATGTACTTATGTGATCAGAAGTTCTGTGTCTATGTCCTCCATGATAGGAAAAGTGCTGAAATCACATGTTTAGTTTGGAAGTATGTGTGCGGTAACTGCGACGGCGACGGCGGGAAGTCGACAAGTATGAACACATTCATAGACTCCAATGTACATTTCAACGTCGTGTCGGAATGAAATATACGCCGTCCTAACCACGGCGGTCGTACACGGCGAGATGCCGTGGTCGATGTGTATGTAAGTACCCATAGACTGTAGTGGTTATTTCAATGCACGGCGCTGTGCCGTGCACGGCGCCGTGCCGTCCACGGCGGACGGCGAAAAGTCTATGTGTGTGAAAGAGGCCATACAGCTTTCACCTGCGGGCTCGGAAGTCGATATTTTTTTTTTCTGGCCATTATGGAATCAATACTTAGAAACCAATTCATCAAACACTTCCAAGAAAACTGTCTATTCAGTGAATATCAACATGGCTTCATGAATGGAAAAAGTTGCTCAACAAATGTAATCGCTGTGCTGGATATGTGGACAAAGATTATAGAAGATAGCGACAGTGTGGATACAATTTACTTAGATTTTGAAAAAGCATTTGACACTGTACCACATGAGCGTCTGCTGAGAAAACTAAGAAGTTATGGTATAGAGGGGCAGGTCTTGGCGTGGGTACGAGATTTCCTGACAGATCGGAAACAGCGAGTTGTCGTGAATGGAGAGGAATCCTCTTGGGGGGAAGTGCAATCTGGCATCCCACAAGGAAGTGTACTTGGGCCATTCCTATTTGTTTGCTTTGTAAATGACCTACCAGAAACTGTTCACTCCACAGTATTACTCTTCGCAGATGATACAAAAATGTTTGCCCGAATACCCGACCAGGCAGTTACACTCCAAGAGGATTTAGATAGACTAAGGTCTTGGTCTGATGTGTGGCAGCTGAAATGCAATGCTGAGAAGTGTAAAGTTATGCACATTGGGAATAACAGTGAGCATATTGACTATAAAATGGTATCAAAAGGACAACACATTCCCTTGGAGACTGTGCAGCTTGAAAAAGATCTGGGAGTAAACTTTGACAGAGAATTGAAGTTCAGTCAACATATAAACATCCAAGTTGACAAGGCAAACAAGCTCCTTGCACTTCTAAGGAGAGGCTTCACAGCATTGGACAGCATGTCCCTACCAGCTCTGTACAAATCAATAATTCGACTTCACCTTGAATATGGAAATGTAGTATGGCATCCGCGATATAAAGGAGATGAAGATAAACTTGAGTTAGTCCAACGAAGAGCAACCAAACTAATCCCAGAACTTCAGAAACTTGAATACGATGAGAGACTGAAAAAACTAGACATGCCATCACTATATTATCGCAGGGCGAGGGGCGACATGATCGAATGCTATAAATATTTGAAAGGTATCTATAACATAAACGGGGACCTCTTGACGATTGAAAGTAATTAAAAAACAAGAGGCCATAGTCTCAAACTGAAAAAAGTCTCTGTAAAAACATCCATCAGACAAAACTTCTTCAGCATCAGAATAATAAATGCCTGGAACTCCCTTCCAGAAGATGTTGTATCAGCACCGTCTCTAAATGCCTTCAAAAACAGACTGGACAAAGTTTGGATAAATTACAAATTTTGCCTTACATCTGAGTGGTTCCATGCACCAAAAGCTGACCAGACCAGATTGCATCATGAACATGTAAACAATGAAAAAGATGAAACATGTACTGAAGATAGCAACAACCGGCTGACAGGCGACTAGATCTAGCCTGACTACAGCTGTAACAGTAAAGTCAAATAAAGTAATTATAGATCTAAATCTAAATCTAGCTCTAGATATATCTAGTAAGATCAGCCCAAACCTCACCGTAACTTTCAATTGGGAACAAGATAAAAGCTGCTTTATATGAAAGGACACACAGGAGAAACAATCTGGTAGCCTTCAGGAATAGCATTGACGTTTGTTCTATCACCCCAGAATGGTGTTTACAAAGATTTATTAACCGACTGGCAGTGTGCTTGTTGCCAAGGAAAGTTTGACGTATCTTCCTGTTCAACTTCAGTGCTGTCTGGTGTGCTAAGACCAGTGACCTACATTGCGCAGCCTGCTATGGTTCGCAGATCACAAAGTGAAGGCAATCGTGGAGGGCGAAGGCCATTTTTCTGATAATGACAAAACAAACAGTAGAACTGTGGCCTGTGAGTCTCAAAATAACCAGATGTAAGACGATAGTTGGCAAAAAGAAAAAACGAAGTGAAAAACGGTAGTAGTGTAGGAATGGACCTCTCTAGACCATCTTTTAAAATTTTTAAAAATTCAACCTTAAAAAAAAATATATGAAAATTTAACCTTTATTAAAGCATAAACACATAGCTTTTCCAAAAAAATAAAACATAAACTCCCAATCCCCAAAAATAGTGTAGGAATGGACCTCTCTAGACCATCTTTTAAAATTTTAAAAACTTCACCCCCTATATAACACATAAACACATAAAAATTCAAAAAAATATAAAAAAATTTCCCATAGTCCAGCAAAGCTGCAATTCTATCAGCCTTTCTAGGCCACCTTTTAAAAAATTCAACCTTTATTAAAGCATAAACATATAGCTTTTCCAAAAAAATAAAACATAAACTCCCCTAAAACTCTCTCATCCCGAGTTTTAGAGAGTTTGAGAATCCCTTCTGCAGAAAATTCTGTTGATTGATTCACACATGAAAAGTTTTAAATACGTTTAATTCCCCTTCCTAATAAATTGTCCAATATTTGTTTTGATTCAGGTGTTAATTGCGTTTTACCAGATGGAACTTTATTTAGATTTTTTGGTTTAAAAACTTTATCAACTATAAATTTATTAACAGCTTTTTGTCCTAAGTCAGATGCAGTTTTTTTTGCAACATTTGATACAACTTCTTTTGCAACTTTGCTAGTAACAGCTGAAATTATCGAATCAAAAAAACCTGATCCGGAATATTTATTACTATATCCTCCATAAACATATTTTCTTTTGCTATCTTTATTTATCACCAACATCGTCGATTTTATATAGCAATTTTTAACTGTAATTTTTTATACTCATTAGTGTTAATAATTTTTTGTCTATATAATTCATCTATAATACTTACAATTTCATTTACAACACCTGTATTTCCTGCTTCTTTACTAGCCATTAATAATGATAATCTCTTTAATAAAGCATTTGAATCTGAAGAAAGAAATCCTGTTCCGGAATAAGTTAAACTTCTTTGATCATCATAAAATTGTTTATTTTCCCAAATTGGTTTTATGATATTCATGTATTTCTGTCCTCCACTAGATTTAGGTCTTGGATTATTAGGATCATTATTGTGTTTTATGGCATTGCTAGAAAATAAAATATTTGCATTATTGGCTTTATCCTCATCTAAAAAATTTTGAGGATCTCTACTGGTTATTAATTCCCACAAACCAGGTGTTCCTTCATATTGATATTCTCCAATAATAATATCATCATCATCAACTTTTATTTCTTTATTTCCAATATAAAATTTATCATCTAAAGAATAAATTCCAAAAGTTTTATCCGCATTAGTTGTACCTAAGTATTTCTTTAAATAACTTGCTGCTGTTGGACCAATTTGTTGCAATGCTTGAGATTCAATTTGTCAAGAACAGATTCAGTTCATATATGCCGTGCTGGGTCACGAAGTTAGTGTGTTAATTTTTTACGATCTTGTTGATTATGGCCAGCGTAATTTGTCCTTGAGCTGTTCTTGTGGGCAGTTTGTTTTGTAACACTTTTTTCTTATAGATGGAAAGAAAGTGGTGCGAGATAGAATAAATGTATAGCTAGGAATGACAGAGCAGTTCTCGACCCCGTGATAAGCAGTAGTATGCAAATAAATTATAATATAGGTAAAAGGGCTGGCCAATGAAGGTTAGCGGAAGAATTGCGATACAGCGCAGACCCTGCGGTCCGTGCTACTTTCTTCACTTCATGCAGAATCTTCCGTCTGTGAGGGGGTCAGTGTAGCCCTGCTTGATGGATCCAGGCATTACTAACAACATGACCAGACGAGGGTCTCGTCATTATCCATAGGCCATAATTGAATTGAACCACGCTATCCTATACTGTTCTGGCCCTAGGCCAGAACAATTGTAAGTTGAAATGGACCAAGCTATTGATGATTGACATGTTCAGATAGAAGACTGAGGAATCCACCCACGTGGATGCAGCACGCATAACCTCATCTAGAGCTGCAGATTAGTGTAGTTTTGTACGAACACATAATTGGAAATTGTGTTTGAATTGTCTGGGTGAGGCTGGGAGTTACCAGCCCACCCTTGATTTACAATTAACTGTGCCGACGTCGCTTCGACGGGCAAGACCTGGATCTTAAAATATAGATCTACAGGAATTATTAGTTAGATAATTTAACAGACATAGAAGCTGAATGATGTTAGAGGAACCCTAGAGTTAGAGGGGTTTTGACGTATTATTATTATGATGATGCTGTTGATGTTAATCTTTATTAATTAATTAGATCTAGGTTCTAGTCGAAATTGTTAGTGTCTTTATTATAAATAAATGTGACCCTGCAGGTCTGATGAAGAAACTTAATCGGATTGTTTTTTAGAATTTGGAATGGAATGAAAGTTAGGTCTTAGATTAACTTTTAAATAACTTTTAACTATATAAAACTCTCGATTTAAAAGAATGCAGTCGAAACCCTAAAGACGGATTCCCCCCAAATTCGTAACATTGGAGGGGACACCCGGGTTCGAACCGGGGACCTCTCGATGGTTTTCCGCGTTTCGTGGACCATCTAACGTAATACTAGATATGACAAGTAAGAATACTGATTATGATTGTAACTCTCCATGCGGTCGGTGGATGAGTTATCTAAGAACATACCCGATATGGATATTGAATTGAACCGATTATGACTATATACCGAGATGACTGTGACACTTGACGTGTGCATGGCTTGCGTACGGAAACGTCGCATTAAATTAATTGCTATCGCCTTTATGATATTTGCACCTCATCTATCCCGGATTGGATATAATTAGAAATAGATTAAAGTGTAATGTTATTTAATTGAGATTTAGATTATTGTTGCTTTCACAATTGCTTTCAATGGTTGTTCTATAGCAAGTGGAGTATTCAATTTAATTTCTTGTAAAGATTTCTTAGTTTCTTCTGTTGCTTTTTGTGTACTTTCTGTGATAGGAGCAAATACTTTGGAAAATTCTCTTTTCATTTCAATATCTCCTACTCTTTTGCTTAAGTTACTTAATTGAATATTTTTTTTGGTTTGTAAAAATTCATTAACAATAGCTTCACGTTTTGAAGGATCTTCAATTTTTAAAAAAGACATTTTAATGGAATAAAAATCAAAACAGTTTTTTTATTTTTTTCAATGGATCATCTATATTTAATTCAGGATCACTTGCTTTTTTATTTTTTATTGCATTTTTCATTTCTCTAAATTTTTTTTCTTCATCTAAAATAAGTTTGAATTCTTTATCTGAAATTTTTCCATCTTCAAGAGCATTAGAAATATAAGTTTGAATTGTATTAAGTTTTGATTCCAATAAAAATAAGATTTTCTGATATTTATCAGCTTTATGTTGTAATTTTTTATTTATGTATCTTAAAATTATACTTAATAAACCTGTACTTATTGAAAGACCTTCTATAATAATAGCCACAGGAATGTTAACCACTGTAGGTAAAAGTATTACTCCTGTTGTTCCCATTCCAATGGCTGCAGTTTTTAAAGTTACATCAGTTCCGTCAATTATATTTAAAGCTTTTGAATATTTCTTAACTGTTATTCTTTTGTTTTCTTTAGTTTTTTCAAAAGAATTTTGAATATCAAGAATTTTTGTCATTCTATAATCCGAAGCTTCCATTTTTATAGTAAATTTTTTGACCTTTTGGTTATAAAATCATATTTAAAAACGGAATACCTTTAACCAAATCGCTCAAAAAACCTTCACAATTATAAACTTGTCCTTCTCGTTTTAAATACAGTCCATCTCCTTGAAACTCATTACCGCTTCCTTTTACAGTTCCTAAATATAAACCTTTTCCATCAGTTTCAATTTGACAGAGACATCCACCTTTTTTTAAATATAAACCGTCTCCTAATAATTTTTGAACACCACTACTTGCTAAACCCGTAAGCCCGCCTATTCCTATGGCTTTTGCTACTGATGGAACAACTTTAGACAACAATGGGAGTGCCATTCTAGCAAGAGCAGCCAGAAACCCTCCTTCAATTTTCATTTTATATTTTATTTGTCTTCTGCTTAGAGTAATATAAGCTCCTTTATTTTGATTAAATGATTTTTTTCAATTTAGTTATTTGTCTTTGTGTTAATGCTAAAACATCATTTCCCGGTTCTGCAGTAATTCTAATAGTAACAGGAAGATTCTCTTTCATAGCTCTTTGAATTTTTTCTTTCTGATTATCAGAAATATTTAATTGAACTTTTTCATATGCCATTTTTAAGAAATAAATTTTAACGTCAACTTCGACAGAGCAAAGCTTAACTTCGCGTTACGTTCAACTTTACGTTACGTAAAAACTTGGTTCGTTGTAATTCCTTTTCATAAAAAGAACCAATAATTTCTTCATCATCTAAATCTTTTATTTTGTAAGTAATTGGATATGTATATACAATTTTATCTATTGTAAATATTTCTTTTGTCCATTTTGGTGTGTAACCTTTTTCAAAAAAATTTTTCTTCTTTGTAATTCTAACTCTATCACCTAATTTAAATTTAGGCAGCTGGCTACGCGATGGCTTTGGCAACTGTTTCTTTGTATATAAATTTCTATACACGGTTATTTCATTTTCTTTTTTACTTCCCTCAACAGGAGTCATTTTTATTGATGAATGATAGGTGTTATTATAATCATTTACCAAATCATCTAAAACATCTATATATTTCGTAACACCATTCGCCGTGAAATATTTAAACATTTTTTCTTTCATGGTTCTGTTCCATCTTTCCACTACAGAACTTTTCTCTTCATTCTCTGTGGAATAGATTTCTTTGAAAAGACTCTTAACATGTTTATTATAGAATTCACTTCCTTTATCAACCCATAATTTTTCCGGATGTCTGCTTAATATCTTTTTAAATCCTTCAGTAACTGTTAGTCCGCTTTTATTTTTTGAAGGAATCATCCAACCATATTTTGAGAAAACATCAATAACAGCACCTGATGATTGCACTGCAATAAAAATCCCGCCGCGGCGAGCGGGATAGTATGCCATAGCCTAAGTGTAGTGACATACTAGACGCGGCAAACTGCTGCCGCACGCGGGAGCGGTAAAAAAAAAAACCGCCAACACGTGTTATCCTATGAGACCTGACATACTAGAGACACCGTCGTCGCGCGCGGGAGCGGTTGCCGCTGTCTGATTTTTTTCTGCCGCGCCTGTCGGCGGGAAAATGAGAACCGCAACCGCGCGCGGGATTTTTATTGCAGTGCAATCATCAGGTGCACTTCGTTTCTCGCACACAGTCCTGTTTCTTTTTTTCAGAAATAATATTCAGATATTGTGAACTTTTCGAATATGTCTGCGGAAGTTATTATTAGTATGGTGGAGCAACAGCCTGCTATCTGGGACAAGGGTTGTGAGAAAAACGCACTGGAGGGAGGTTTGCCGCTCATAGTATGTCAGGTTCAAACTTACGCGGTTTGCAGCTGCCGCGCGCGGGAACGGCAAACCGCGACAGCACGCGGCATAGTATGTCACTAGCCTAACATGTGTTGTCTCTGAAAACCGCTCCCGCGCGCGGTTGCGGTTCTCATTTTCCCGCCGACAGGCGCGGCAGAAAAAAATCAGACAGCGGCAACCGCTCCCGCGCGCGACGACGGTTTCTCTAGTATGTCAGGTCTCATAGGATAACACGTGTTGGCGGTTTTTTTTTTACCGCTCCCGCGTGCGGCAGCAGTTTGCCGCGTCTAGTATGTCACTACACTAAGGCTCAGAAACCGCATCACATTCAGGCTTCAAACTTTGCACAACAGCATATTATCAATGCGAAATTAATTTGGGCTATATTAGAAATTATGAAATTTTCAGGCTTCTACGTTTCATTTTTCATTTTTTCGGCATTATTTAGATCTATTTCGAGTCATGTTTCGCCATTTTAAGATTTCATTGAAGCTGCGCATGCGCATTATGGGCCTATGACATCATCAGTTCCTGAAACTTTTCGGTGCGCACCACTGCACACTGTGTACTGTCCTATCGCTGAGTTTTTGGGATGACCCTAGGCATCTCGGCTTTTGTTCTTATAGGCCGTGGGACCAAACTTGTAGCTTGTCATTGCGTTACGCACCTCAGGGGATAAGCTGATTTTTTTGCATGCAGGCTCTTATGCATCTCCCCTTCACAAAAAAACCAATGTTGTCATTTCAAGTCTTGCACATTTTTGTACAATTTGTATGTAAAGTGTGCCAATAAATAATAATTAATGATGCGAATTGAGTTTGCCATTTCAACAATGCTATTCTAATCAACCAATGGACTTGAGCCTTTCGCGGCGAAATCCAAAATGGCTGCCTCCATGATGGAATGCTGTATGCACACTAAGAAAGATGTAAATAACAATATAATTCAGTTTTCTTTGAAAAGTTGGATGAAATTTCGAGATTCATTAGGTTTGTGGTCATCTTTAGACACTACAGAAGGTTCATTAGGAAGGGTTTTCATTAAGAAGCATGATCTAGATCTAGGACTCATGCGCGCCAGGACACTGCGCAGAAAACTTGATATGGTTACTTTTTATGACCTGCACGTTACTATAACAGAATGGAGGCAAGATGGAGGATGAAAATGGCAGCACGATGAAACAATGCATTTTCTATAAATTCATGAACCAAACTAATCAAAATAAGAAAAACTTCCGTGCACCCTCCGCCGTATTTGAAATGAACATGTAAAATTGGGTTAGTATAGGTGGTCGAATAAAAAAGCCTTTTGCCAGTTTTGCGTTCAAAGGTGGAGATTTTGTGAAATATATAATATGTAAAACGAAACAAAAATGCAAAAATACAGATGTTACATAGCAATAAACATTGTTATTTTTTAGGAATAAGTTATTAATGTGCACAGTTACTGATGACAACATTTGATTTTTAGTCAAAGATGGTTACTGGGAACATATTAAAACCATACCTAGATTTTCCCTGGGGGGTGCGTGACGAACTTTACTTTAGAGACTAGCTAGGATTTTGGACCCATGGCCTATTATTCCTTTCGGTCTGAAGTGGTGCCTTTTGTTGTTGCAGATCTTCTTATAAGCTATCTATGAAGCATTAATGCCTTTCTTAGTTCACAGGCGTCTTAAGTTTTACCCAAAAAAAAAAAAAAAACTACACAAACCTGCTCATCGGACGGGTACTCAGCTAGTTAATAGCTAAAAACGTAAAAAGATATTAAGCAATGCATTTTAAGAAATTTGTTTCTCTCCGTCCTGTAAAATTTCTCCCTTGCACTTATACAGTTCCATGTGGTTACATAACTTGGCCAGCGATACGTAAACATGTTTGCTTCTGAAGCCTGTTGGCATGGGGGGGGGGGGTGGGCATTTAGGTCCTTTCGATGAAAAAATCTTACCAAATGCTATGCCACACACCAACTTAAGATGCACAGTATGTCTACTCGAAAGAGCATCTTAACGAGGTCAGGATGAAGCCCTGTACGAAAAGTCTGCAGTGTGCGTAGCTGTTCTGATTATCTGCAAAAACTATTGCAACATTCTCCCGCTACAATCAAATGAAAAGGCCAGTCATTTTTCCTTTCTGCCCGTCCGCCTTTTTTGTTTATGCCCGTACAAAAGCAGACATAATAAACGGTCTTAGCAAAGCAGTTTGTCCACGACTGCGTCGTTTGTTGACATCCCAGTTTTCTGTTCACGCATATTTAGGGTTCCCCATCCCACGAATTTAGTGAATTTGGTGTTGAGTCCTTATCTCAAGAGGCCTTTAACGACCGATCTCTGTGCCCAGCTCGCTGCAGTTTGGTCAGTTAGTCTACGTTACCGCCCTCCTGTCAGCTAGAATTGTGCCTCATCCAATATGTCCCAAGATCGAACGGTATTGTATGCAGGATTGTCGATATTCGGCATCGATAGTTGGACGTCACAAGATGGAACATCAAAGGATCGCTAGTGTTGCAGTACCGTGAGTGCTTGGTATCGGCGCCTACGAAGGCATTGTTACTGACGATAGCGAAACAGTTTGGCCTCTCGTAGAAAAACACTCGACTGGCATGAGGTGCCATCAAACAATCGAGATCAGTAACCATCTGACAAACCAATTCAGCCATAAAATTATCAATGCCTCCAAACGCAAGGCCCAGATAGCCTTACATAGAAGCCACACTGAGACTATATTACATCAGTGTGAAAACAATTTGTTGTTAAGAGGTAACAATGGCACTGACAGCATCTAAAAGCAAAATAATTGGGGATAGATTGGTAAAACTGCAGGCATTTATTACAGTGGTATTGGTTATCCTTAGTACTCAGAATAGCGGAGCGAGAAAATGAGTGTTATAATTCAAAAGTTTTATGACGTTTAGAAATTCTTTGGGGGATTACTGTTACAATTAGCAAATTAATAAATGTTTGTAGCATCATTCAAACACATCTGTGGTAGAAAAAAAAAAAAATGAGATAGTACCATATTATTATAAACATTGATCTAAAATAATTTATTCGAAATTGTCAGATTTTTTAATGAGCACAGAATTCTGGACCCATGATATGCAGAATAATGAAAAAAAAAAAATACATCTAAAATGTTCAGATCCTATTCCTAGTCTGTCTATTTGAGAGTAAGTGTGGAAGCTTTTTTGTAGAAAACCAGGAAAGTGGTGAATATTTTCTTTCCCCACCCCCGTTAAAATTGAGCAATATTATCCAAATAAGTTTGGGACCGTAATCGCGCCTACATAAGTAACGCCACCTTTTAGCCAATTACATCAGGCAGTTTCTTCGGAACAGATCACTTCAAATGAAAATACAATAAACAAGAGTAAATTTTTCAGTTCAAGGTTCAACGCTTATGTGAAGAGATAGAGCAAGTTGGCCAGCGATTAATACAATTTTTTTTCTTGCCAATTTTTTGCTTCGTGTTTCTGCATTGCATAGTTCAAGGTCGGAGAAGTGTTCTGAAGGAAACAAAACAGGAAGTGTTTGGGTTGTTTTTTTTTGCCAACTATCTTCTTACATCGGGTCTCTTTTAGACTCACAGGCCACAGTTCTACTGTTTGTTTTGTCATATTAGAAAAATGGCCTCCTCCCTCCGCGATTGCCTTCACTTTGTGAGCCGCGAACCATAGCAGGCTGCGCCATGTAGGTCACTGGTCTCAGCACACCACATAGCACTGAAGTTGAACAAGAAGCTAGGTCAAACTTTCCTTGGCAACAAGCACACCGCCATTCGCGAATCACTTTGTAAACACCATCCTGGCACCACTCAGCAAACGGCAATGCTGTTCCTAAAGGCTACCAGATTGTTTCTCCTGTGTGTGCTTTCATATAAAACAGCTTTTATCGTTTTGCCGATTGAATGTCAGGGTGAGATTTGGGCTGATTTTACTGGATCTAGATTTTAGATCTATCATCACAAAAAAAAAAAGAATCGACTTCAGCGCCCGTGGGTAACAGCTGTTCTCCTCCATGGCTTTGTCTGCTGTCAAGCTTTTAGTAGACCGACTTAGCCTGAAAAAACCTCTAAAACCTGCACTTCTGATTAGAAATGAACTACTTGGCATAGAAATACCTTATACCAAACCAAAACATTTTAGGGTAGGACACAACTTGTGGCTGCATTATTTGACCCTAATTTGCATAAATTAAAAATGGCCGCCACAAAAAAACAATGAAAGCCATAACATGTTATATTTTTCAATCTAAAAAAGGTACAAATATAATTTTGGTATCCTTATTACGGTTTTAAACGGTGGAGAATTCAATGGAATGGAAAGAATTGCCATAAAATCATAATTTTTTAATTAAAAATTCAAATAACAACCCGATAAACCCAAATTGATTGTCGTATAAAATAAAATAAGTGAAAAAAAACAGCCAAAAAATAATACCAACAAATGTAACTTAATGTTTCCAGAATACATGTAATTAAATGTTTAGTGTGCTAAAAAGAATAAAATGTAGTAATCATAAAATTAATAACACCAAATGAAATTGGAATTTACATAAATCAAAGTGCGTCTGGCATATGACTCATAAAATTAAAAAATGCATGGGGTATAATCAGCATCCTCTTTTGTATCGCAACTCGTACAATGAATGAAAGAAATAATAGCTCATAGTATTCAAATATCTCCTTTGCACAAACTGAAAATATTGTAATAACAGTGGAATGACATGACAAAACCTCAAGAGATACAAATGGAAGGCATATTTTAGGACGAAAAAAATTCTGTAAACTTAAGTACACTGATAGTCTTTAACTACTATGTGACCTTAGTTCATGTCAGCAGAACAGACTGTAACCGCTAAGACATGGGTAGTAATTACTCACTTAAGAATTATGCATTAAATATTCTGTTGTTTATTCTTGTTTTACACAACTGTGTCTTCAATAACTGACACATAATTTGCTATGTACGATTTACTTGACTGGATTGTAACAAGTTCCCCGACAAGCACACAATGTGCTGCATTTTACCTTGGCTGCACAACATTTACAAGGTGGTTTGCAAATCCTCTGGCAATGGCAAGTAACAAGAGTTTGAGTTTTGGAAATCAATGGTTTGGTTAACCATAGAGGCTGCCATCGATTGGTATCACGTTCCTTCATCCAACCCCATTTTGAAGGATCAGGTATAGCAGGGCAGTTGATAAACGTTTGTCCCCATATATGACCTTCTTAATATGCAGCCCAAAGAGTGTGTTGAAAGAGAGCATCTTTTGAGGGGGGGGGGGGGGCAGATGTTTAAAGTTTTTGCCTCTGTAAATGAAGAGTTTAAGGCGAGTAGCGTTGCAGATGTGGTCTCTGAAGAATTGTCGTAGAGTCGTACAACAAATGCCTCTATGTAGGACATGATATCATCATCAATGCATTGTGGAAATGTTGATAAATGGAGCAGTGCTGGAGTTAGGTCTGGAAATTCTTGCCACACATTCCAAGCTGTTTTCTTCCCCTTCCCGTAAAATGCTGAACTGGTGTCGCACCCTGTCAGGGAGTGAAATGCTAACAAAGCTCGAGACTTTGCTGGGCCCAGGTGTTGTGCAATAAGGTGAGCAGGAATGTACTTGGGCGCCTTACCAGATCCAAAGGAAATCCACAACTCATCCAGACAGAGATCTTGAACACATGAGACAGCAATAACCACAGCATCACTGTCACTGGAACGAATTATGATCCGTTTGAAATAGTGAAGCGTGGCATCAGCAACATGGATGAAAATGTGGGTATCTGCGTCTTCGTGTGTACAGGGAGCAAGTCCTTGTGATGTTGATCTGACAGGAGAACTGAGCACATTTTCTCCAAATGTTATTCTTTGTTCTGCTGGATTTGTTCTGCTAATGAGTAATATAGAAACCAACTCTGTTTTGTTTGCATCAACACACAAAAACATCTGCCAGCTTCCTGGCATTCTGGAAGATGTCACATGTCGCGGAACACCTACACATCGTCTTTGCCGAGTACCAAACTTCAGGCTGTCAGGTGTGTACGTCCCATGCAACATCTAGTCGTGAAACATTTTGAAGGCAAGAAAGAATGTAAGGTACAAAAACATGGTCAGCATATTCCTTGAATGTTGACACAAGACCCGGCCTTAATGACTGTACAACAAAATCTCCATCGAGAATCATAACATCAGCAGTGGGGGTCGAAGCTGAAAATTCTACCTCTGATTCCAAGCACTTTATGATTTCCGATTTGGTTCCTTTGGTTAATACTATAATTGTTGTGCTGGGTCACGACTTGAAAAGACTTGTTTTTTTTTCACGGTTTCGTTGATTATAACCAGCGTAAATGTCATTGAACTGTTCTCGTGAACAGTTTGTTTTTGTAACACTTTTTCTTAGAGATGGAAAGAAAGTGGGGCAAGATAGAATAAATGGATAAGTTAGTAGTGACAGTGCAATTCTCGACCCCGTGATTTTGATGAACTCTTACAAGGGAAGAGAAGGGGTGAATAAGGATAGATAGTTTAAGACGCTTAGTCGCGTTCAGAAATTCGTACATAAAATGTAGAAAGCACGAGGGGTTAAAGATTTCAGTAATGGTTTTGACATTTTAATTTGACCTTGTCTGTTTCTAGTACAAGGCCGTGACCAACTTCCATGCAGAATCTATTAATACTGCGAGCTGAGCTCGAATGGATGCACCAATCAAATCTAGGCATTTGGACGGTAATTTGCAGCTGGCCGCACAGTATAAAAGCGTAGCCATTCCTATGTTCAGGACTCCATACAGAAAATTCCATCTGTGCAGGCGTCGGCGTGATTCTGCCAGAAGAATCAGAAGACTGTTGTTTTTTATGTCTATGTCCATTATAGGCATTGAGATGAAGCCATGTGCTCGATTATGATATACCCACTGCTTTTGTCTACTGTTCCCTGATTCCTTATCAGGGACCAAGTGTAAGTGTTTGTCTGTTGATGATTCAACAATGAACGAGGAGCTGAAAGTAATTTTTCCAGTAGGACAGGATTGCCGCATATGCTAGGAGTACTACCCAAGAATGCAAGACAAAGATGTATATTAACTTGCAACTAGATCTAGTATGAATGTTTGGCATACACATCTGTGAATTGGAATTGATTTGTCTGGATGAGGCTGGGGATTGCCAGCCCATCCTAGAGTAGATCTAACTTAACTACGTCAGTTTATATTGACGAGCTTGATCCATTATAAGCGGTAGGCACAAATAGCTGAGATGACATTGTCGCCAGAGACATGAGTATATTGCTTGATAGATAGTAGGCAGACTATATCTGAGAGATAGATAATTAATACTTAAATTGTGAGTGAGTCAGAATGATCTTAATCTTATAGGAATCTAGAGGAGACTTCTAGTGACATATTATTGAATTTTCATTTGATGCTGCTGATGTTGTCTTTTTAGTATGTAAGAGATCTAGACAAAATTGTTAGGATATTTAAGGTAATTAAATTTGTGGCCCTGCAGGTCTGTTGATAAAAACTTATTCAGGTTGTTCTTAGTGTGTGGCATGGTACGAAAGAGTAGTTCATAAATACCTCTCGATTTTAAAATGCAGTCATAAAACCAATAATTCCATAATACCCACTCTGTAACACTATCACCCAGACCAGACTCGTAACACATCTGGCCTGCTGAAGAAAGGCTTGGTGGAATTTCACTATTCTGGTGAGAAAAGATGTCCTCATCAATTTCCCTTCCTGCATGTCCCGAAAGAATCATGTGCACTACTTGAGATCTTTCCTCTTTGAGAGATGCAATGTCAGACTTTTCTTTGCTTTGTGGAAATTTTGTTGAAAACCGTGGCAATTTGTTGAGGTGAATCTTTGCTGACCATGGAATTGAAGCTTTTTGTATTCGCTGTGAAAAAAAGCCATCATACCTGCTGCTTCCACTGATAGTCATCACTGTGCTAACAATATTGTGGCCCATGACTTGAGATGTTTCTGGTGAGACCAGATCACCGGTATCTTCTAAAAAAGGATTTAGAAAATGCATTGATCAACGAGTTTGTGTCTTCTTTGAAAGTTTCTTGGAATTTTTTCTACTGCTCATGATGTTTGTTTTTTAAGGACGGTGGAGTCTGCCCAAATTCTTCTGTTATTTGTTAGCGCTCTGGTCCTGCATTCATAATCCTTCTGAAAGCTTCAGGGTCTTCAATGAGCCCAATAACACCACCATCACCTTTTACTGGGCAAAAGAGCTGCTCATGTATTTGGTCAAGAGCGAGACAGGAGAAAGATCGTTCTGTTTTCTGCCCAACAAATCTCACCTCTACAAACTCTTTGTAGATCTGTGGATGCATTTCCTTCAATGCACACGTCTCGCAAGTGAATGGGCAGATTGCGTGCATAATGTATTTGGTATAGAGCGAAAATCCACGGCATAAGGCGTTAAAGACTTTCAAGGACCCGTGAATATGTAACAGAGATAATTTCCCCGTAGCTTAAAGTGGACAAAAATTGAAATTTTGGGTAAAGCAGGCCTTATGTGCAAATTGTATCCCTTCTAATGAATTCAGCACCCTTTTAAACCTATGTATAGACACCTTTTTTGCATTTATGCCATATTTTAACTAGGAGTTGTGCTTCGTTCTAATTGGTGGAACTGCTCCCTGGCGGCCATTTTTAATTTATGCAAATGGGGGTCAAATTATGCAGCCACAAATTGTGTCCTACCCTAAAATGTCTTAGATTGGTACAGGATACTTGTGTACCAAAAGGCACCTTTCTAATCAGAAGTGCAGGCAATGTTGCCTAAGTCAGCCCACTATTTTCTTTCGCCCTTTTCTTTCCCCACAGCGTAGGCGCCTCATTGACCTTGAGGTGCGACCTGTGACGGGGGAATCCCCGAGTGGGTCCAGGGACTTAGAAATTGTCCTACTGCCACACCTGCAGAGTGGTAAAACCCCACCACTGGGCTGTCCCTCACAGACCACCACATCTCGGCAGCCTGTGGGTGACAGCTATTGTCTTCCCTTGATTTGTCTTCTGTTCCGCTTTTCTTTTGTCCTTTTCTTCCACGCCGTGTGTGGTTACAGGCCTAGCAAAGATTAGAACCATCTTGGTACGAGATCACAGCGTGGGTGTCTCGTTGACCGTGAGGTGCGACCTGGGATGGGGGAGAATGTGATTCTGGTGGTTGAGGTAGTCCAGTCTGCGGAGAGTCCCTCTACCGTCACACCACTTTGACCCGGCCTTCCATTAATTAAGACAGGAGGGTGATAAGGCCCATACCACTCAATCGGTTAGGCCTCGCATTATTTGTGGTTCGAGACCTGGGTCAATACTGGCGATAGTGCACCCTATGGAAAGTGTGAAGAGTGTAGCTCTGGGATAGTCCTGGCACAACAGCTCTGGATATCCGAGCGCTTTGTGTCACTTTTGTTGGACACGTTGTCGTTTGTAGAGCGACGGGGATGAACGATAGCAGTAAATTCTCATGGATACTTTAAAAGATTTAGACCTTTCCCAAAATCCCGACTTAAGTAAACCTGACTAGAAGGCGCAAGCAGGGGGAACTGATTGAGGCCTGCGTCAGCACAAACGAATACTCACGTCTCTGCTGGACATATATACTGGTGTCGGGCGAATCGGGTCACCTTTCTTCGTGATCAGCAGCAAGGACCCTGAAAAGAAATTATCAAAAAATGAGCGTCTTCGTGATCTATAAACGGTGAAAAGCATTGCAGGCGAACCTAAATAGGTAACAAAAAGGAGAAATGATAAACTGTTGGTAGAATGTACAAAAAGACTACACTCAGAGAACCTGCTCAAGCAGACTAACTTTCATGGTGTTCACATAACAGTTCAAACCCACAGGGGCTTGAACAGCTCACGTGGTGTCATCCACACCCATGACTTGCACGAGGGGGTAAAAGAGGACGTTGTCAGAACATCCCAGGCTCAAACTTGCCCGACGTATCAAAATTCGCCGAGGAGATGGGCAATATATATACAACAGCTTCATCATCCTCACGTTCGAAACAATCAAACCTCAAATTCATCTGAAAGTGGCATTGTTACAAATTCCGGTCTCATCATTCGTTCGAAATCCTATGCGCTGCTTTAATTGGCAGCGGTATGGACTCGGAAATTTGCACAGCTAATCAGCAGTTTGCGCTCGCTGCGGCAGCAGGGACCATGCGAAGGACGAGGCTTATACAGACGAGCCGAAATGTCCAAACTGTCAAGGCAACCACATCACCTTCGACCAAAGCTGCCCGAAATGGCTAGAAGAAAAGGCCATTCAAAAGTACAATCCCGAAAACGGAGGTACTTTTGCCCAAGCCAGAGAAGCAGTCATTCCGCTGAAACCAAAGACCCCGGTGCCAATGACGTACGCCACTGCTGGCAGGAAATCTTTAGAAGTGAAGAAACCAGCAGCACAAGTGTGCACAGACACAAAGATGAATAGCACCAGAAATGCCACGACAGCTAAGTCAAAGCTGCAGTGACACAAAAGAAAACTGAACGAGAAAACAAAAACCAGCAGAGATAAAGGAGATGAACGCCGGGACTGGTTCCATGGATGTATCCTTGTCTTCACGCCCAATTTCCCCAATACCCAAATCTCTCCTCTACCCCGACATCATCACTTCCCACCACCTAAAAAAAAGAAAAAAACACTCTCTATAGATTACTCCTGGTCTGTCCTGAATAGTCTTTACTGATTAGATCATTTTTCCAATTTGTCTCACCACTGACCTATCACGGCCAACATTCCAGCCTACTCGGTGGAACCTTACCCGAGCTGTCTGGACAGAGTTCCACCGAAAATGCACTCAATTTAATAATTCCCACCACCGTAAGTAAGCACACTCGAGCTCAGACCAGTACCCCCAAGACCTCTGCAGCTCCACGTAAAGAAAAACAATGGCTCACGGAAAAATTATAAGCGGGCCATTGGCCAGGGCCGTGAAACAGCCTTCGGCAAATCAAAACGTAACCCTAACACCCATAGCGTGACGAAAATCAGAAAAAAGAGAGCGAAAACCCGTAACAGGATCAGGGAAAGCAAAAGAGACTAGTGGCGAAACTTCATATGCCAGATGGGAAATAAACTAATTCGGGTAAATGGCGAGGTCAAATTTATAGGGCTTACATGTATATTCGACAAATAATTAACCTTTGTCCCTCATGTAAAATACTTAAATCCTCTTGTTAAGAATCTTTTATTTATCCTAAAGACCATCTCAGGAACCGAGTGGGGTGCGGATCGAATTTCCATGCTACATCTCTATCTCTCCCTGTTCAGATCCAAACCAGACTACGGTGCTATCGTCTATGGATCAGCTAAATCGTCATGCCTGAAAATACTAGACCCTGTGCACCACCAAGGGCTATGTCTTGCTCTGGGTTCTTTCCTCGCCTCTCATTCGAAACTCTGTATGTGGAGGCAAATGAAGCATCCCTGTCCTACAATACAGACAAACCCTCTCTTCGGTACGGATTGAAATTGTCTTCTCATCCAGACGATCCCGCTTACAATTTGCTTTTTAACCCACACAGACTAATATTCAAAATTTTGAATCTTCTCAGGCGAGTCACTCCTCCTTTTTGCCTTTGGATTCGGTCTTTGCTGGCAAAGGCTAAAATCAGACCAGATGAGGTGGAGAATGACCCATTTCCTGCCATCCCATCATGGCTAACTCATATTTAAGCCAAACATTATTTTAGATCTTGGGGCATGTCCCATGAACAACACCTTGCCAGAAACCTACAAACAAAAAATGTCTAAAGAGGTAATCAGAAAATAACTGAATCACAGACTTTTTTTTTTTAAACACATACTGCTCCAAAGACCATGATTCGGTAGGAGCCGTCGCATTCTCAAGTGCTGATGGCAAAACCGAATGCCTCAGTCTCAACCCCAAAGCCTCTGACTTTACCCCTGAAATTCATGCAATCAACTTAGCGTTAAGTCGTATACTTGATTCCCGTCCAGGGAGCTTCATTATATTTTCGGATTCCTGCCTCCAGGCCTTTAAAAACCCAAATAACGTGAAGACCCATGAAGTCAATAATCTGTTACAACGTCTTCCTGCATTATCCAACAGAAGAATTGTTCTCTCTTGGATCCCTGACCACATTGGCATTAGGGGTAATGAAACAGCAGATACGCTTGCCAGAGAAACATTGAAACGTCCACAACAACACCTAAAAACATCACACTCTGACTTTAAACCGGTTACTAATAACTTCATTAAATCCAGATGTCAGGAAAGATGGGGTGAACAAACATCATATAAACTCTACTTTATCCAGGATCAACTTGGACAGTGAACTCATGGCTCTCAACAAAATCGGAGAGATGAAATTGTCCTTAGTAGACTCCGTCCAGGTCATGCCCACACACACTGTTTTTTTACTTCGGGGGAAAAATCCCCTCCCCACGAATGTGTGGCATGTAATTGCCAACTATTTCTAAAAATTCTTTTTAGAAATTTTACAAGTATGTGAAATATATAACGTATTTAATTCTATGTTAAACTTGACAGCCCTGAATATCAAACACAAATGAGGAAAATGTGCCCAGGTGGACCGTGAGGAGAGAAAGATGGCAGTTACTGTAACGGCGGGCCGTAAATCCCAAACTCAAACTCAAACCCTATGGTTTTTTTGTCCCCCCCCCCCCCCCAATGCGTGGCATGCGACTGTCAACTATAACTATCAATAAACAATAAATCGACCGAATGTGTAAACGTCTTGAGTATCCGAGGAGGACACTATGCCTGAGGCTAAGATCTACAACTTGATTTAATCACTTTTATTACAGATCTATACAAAACATCGTTTTTCAGAATTTTACCAATGTGTTAAAATTATATACATAGATTTTCTTCTATGTAAAACTTAACAGCTCTGAATAGGAAACATAATGAAGAAAATGTACTCAAATAGATCGTGGGGGGGGGGGGCGCAACATGGCCGTGATCACGCCGAATCGCCGTAAAAGTACTAAAACCCAAAACTCAAAGGTCAAAAGTTCTGAACATCAAATGTAAAGAAAAAGTACCCAAATGGACAGTAAACGACCCAAACAATGGCCATTGTCGCTCACACAAACTCAAAGTTCCAACTTTTCCCCAACGTTCCTTTGAAGAGTAACATGAAGCTGAAACAGAGATATTGTATTGTGAAGAGAATAAAAACATATAATTATTTTTATATCCTTATAGGTGGTGTCACTGAGAATGTCCGGCTCATGAAGGAGTCAAAATGTAGTGCTGGACTTTTGTTGCAGGTCGACCACTTTAGGGTTGAAGGTGATTTTTATTTCAAGACTCTGGACCCTTCACCAGAGGCACGGAGGATAACAGTTTATTACCGGCCTTCGTCAATGGATGATATTCCGGTAAAGTAGCTGGTTTCATTGTTGTGGGTGTTTTTGTTGTTATCATTTTCTTTCTGATTGCAATTATTGTTGTGTGTGCAGTTAGTGGGCTGGTGGGGTCTCAGTCTGCCCTGTCATTCTTTTACATTTCTGATGTCGTCTTACTTTTTCCTTGCCCAATATGGCCGCCACTATCGACGTCATTTCCTTCTAACTCAGGCCAATGTTTCTGGTTGTTTTTGTTGTTGTTTCTTTTAAACTTGTGTCTTGTCAAATATTAAAAATGACCATTATAATTCAGTTTTGGTTGTTGTTTCTTTTAAACTTGTGTCTTGTCAAATATTAAAAATGACCATTATAATTCTGTTTTTGTTGTTGTTTCTTTTAAACTTGTGTCTTGTCAAATATTAAAAATGACCATTATAATTCAGTTTTGGTTGTTGTTGTTGTAGCTTTCTTTTTTTTTTTTAAGTGTTCATACATTTAACGTCAGTGGATTGGCGCTCTGAGTCAATTATCTAAGTCTGTCAGTTTTGACTCACGACTGGAACTTTCTTCGAACCAACTAACCAGACAGACTTGTTACAGTTTCACTAGTGCACAAGGTTCCCTTGATCTCCATTCTACACAAAACTCAGGCAAAACAGAATCTTTTTTTTTTTTCTCCAGAGACGGTCTTTAAACAGTTGACAGACTAAAAGTTACGTTTATTTTCTGCAACTACTCTTTAAATTGGAAGGGAATAAGCATCTTGATGTCTGAATTCCATATTTCAGATCACACTTTGCGTCGTATATATCAGCAATGCTTGCCTTCCGTCTAACGCAAGGAAACCCTTGGGCTGTTACTGTTTCAAACGTAAACCAAAACATTACACAGTCGTTTTCAGGACTGTTGCAGAGTCCAATTACTCCAATGCGAAGATCGATGTCACCATTGATAAGCATCATTTCATTACTACCTTGCCGGCCATATACAGTACGTACCTGTAGCCTCACGAGATCTGGTATGGGGTGTCTGAAGTGTGATTTATCTCAAGAGGACACTATTCGAGGCTGTCTAGTCACCAATGGCCGTATACATGAACTCGGTGTAAATCCTCGAGATTTGGACCATAGTGCTGACTTGGTAGTGTCACAGATACTAGAAACAATAAGATCGGACAGTCCCTTCTTCCGGGATCCTAAACTGGCATTTATATCCGATCACGGGCACCACCCACTCTCGTCAAGCACAGCTACTGCTTGGACCAATGGATTTGCACAGACGATAAGACACAATGCCGATCGGTTTCGCTTCCAAAGCAATTTCACCATCAAAATATTTAAACAATAATCAGTATCTAATTAATAATGACTTTTTTTTTCCATAGAGCAAAGCAGAAACAGAGCTGGTGAAGGAAGGAGAAAGGGAGAGAAAGAGATTTTTTGCGAGACAGTATAAGCCTAGATCTATTAATATGCGTGCGGCTTCCCCGTCCTCTCCGGTGACGAGTTATTTTTAGCCTCATGCCAGCGGTTGAAACTGAACTGCCAGTGTTTGAACTGCTAGGCGTCGCTGATACACCGGTTGATGTGCTTATCGATGATGGTGTATTTTTAGTGAATTTGGAGACGAAAGAGAGGAGGAGGAAGAACGAGAATTATAAAAAGCCAAAGTCAATCTGTTATTGTTACAGTTCTTAAACATTCCCAAAAACCATTTGTAGTTCCCGATGTTGTTTACTTTCTTATTTTCCATTTGTCGACGCGATGGGAGACCGGGCAAGCGAATTACGTCATAAAGGGAAATTCCAGCGTCGGTCCCATCTCATTCTAAAAATACACTAGACCTATCTTTGGTATGATGGTAAATTAATAAAACGGTTTTGACATTGTTACCACATTTGAAAAAAAAAAGTAGCCAGAGGTTTTTTACAACCAATTAAGCTACACTGACAAAGCATGTGACTTCTAGCAGCGTCTAGGATTATGGCTCATCAGTGAACAAAACTCAGTATTTTGTCTATTCAGCTTTCTGAAAAATGCCATTGTTTACATATTTCACAAATTCGCCACTGGGTGGCACTGCGCACCCTGTAAACGCAGAACACCCGAGCTGTCCAAGCTTATTGTTTCTAGTATCTTTGATAGTGTCCACGGTCACCTGGGTTTCAGCTCAAATTTGGTCCGTATGCCTGGAGCGGAATTACAGGTAAACCCTCTCCTCCCACGTGCGCCTTGATGCAAGTCGATTGCCGCTTATAGCTGTAAAAAAAAAAATTATCATTGCACATGCACACAGATTTCGCATTGCGTTGTGTCCGACATGAAATTTGGCTGAAACTGTCCCCAATCCAAGTGAAAGCGGGAAAACGGAAGACTTTGCACGAGTAAATTTAACATTTTCTGACCTCGGGGCCTTTTTGTCCTCACCTCAAGTTTCTCCGCAGCACAGCGGTTCAAGGTTGGTTGATTCAGATATATCTAGGGAAAGATTACCGATTCTAGTTATCTCCAGAAAACATACTTTCTAATGTTGCCAAAGTGAGAAAGGATGTTAAAATGATAAAACTTGAAAGAAATTACATAACCCTTTCCCCAATTCCAGACCTGTTATCACACCTGCCTTCACCCTTAGCCTAGTCCGTAAATGGATCCTCAGGTTACCTGATATGGCAATTACCCTGGAGATAAGTAATACACGTTAACAGATGATATACAGTGATTAAATGTGTAAAATTCAATGCAGGCTCAGCCAGATTGCAGCAATCAGAGAGAGAGAGAGAGAAAGTCCTGAGTAATAAGACAAAATCATGATTCGATCTATCTGCATCTGGGAGGATTACCATATCAGGTTATCTTGAATTGAGGGGTACAGTTACAGACAAGATTGAAGGCCAGAACAGGTTTGATAACAGGTGTAGAACTTGGGATAGGGTTGGTAATGAAATTTCCATCACCTTGTACAGCGTTTCTCACTTTGTGTTTCCTGGAGATGATCGGATTCGGTAATCTTTGTTTATCTTCAATTCATGAGTACTCTACAGTGTAGATTTTGATCTAGAGGTAAATCTATATAACACAAGCACAGCAAAGTATATTATATATATCAATTATAAATTATTTTTATCCCTTCTAAAAATATCATGATCGTCCCACAACACTTAAAAATATACAGTCGAAGTCGTGATCAGGTAGAAATAATGATTCATTTTGCCAATAGTATCACACTATCACTGACAGGTCAAGACATTTGATATCGGTTATATTGCCATGCCAATCTTATTCTTGGAGTTCTTTGTACAATTTCTGTCATTTATCTCATCAGCGATTCATATTGTCCTTTTAGTCATGGTCAAGAAACAGCCATTTAGATTTAAGAAAAAATTGCTGTGCTTACTTCTCAATTTTCTTATTATTATTGTTATTGTTATTATTATTATTATTACTACTTTTATTTTGTATTCATGGCTTAGTTTGTGTGCTGCTTTGCCGTTATGATGTTGGAATCAGCTGTGTGGTCAATAAGTTCCAGACAGCCTAAAGAATGTCAGATCTAGAGTCTCAGCAAAATGCCCCATGGCTAAAATTTTGTTTCATAAAGGATTGTAAACCATAGCTCTCTAGTAATAATTACAGATTTAATCAATCTAATTTCAACTTGGTATTCTCACCTATTCAGAATCTCAAGGTATACAACGAAACAGGCAATGCGTGGACGTGGAATGCAGACAAGCCAGTTGTTTGTGAATTCACTATCATCAAAGCAAAAGTGAATTTAATGTGTGAGAGATTACAAGAATTCATTTGTGTGAAAAGAAAATGCATTTAAAAAACAACAACAACAATAAGAATGAAAAAAAAACACATTTTTATGTTTGATCTTTTTTAAGTTGTTTTTTTTTTTTTATGTTAGCCATCTTGGTGTAATGTGAAAAATGAATTTTTATTTTGATCGGTGTATTGTTGCACGGTATAAATTCTTTATTTATTATGGAAGTAAATTACCTTGGACCAATGATTTTAAAATAATAATAGGAAGACTTTCCAGCTGTCTCATCACAAAACCCAAATCAGAATTAGGACAATGAATGGGCGTATATTTCTTTTTCATCAACAAATTCCCATCTTCATCATTATTTATGTAAACGACTCATTTTTTTGTGTGTGTTATAAAAGCCACGAAATATACATGTCAAAAATAAAACAATATATATTCACAGATCTTTAGTAAGCCCTTGTTCCACAATGCACACATGTTGCCATTTAAAAGAGTGTCATGATTTCTTGAGCAAAAATACATTTTAAGATGGAAAGGAATTGCAATGCCATCAGCAAATTTGTGTGAAATACATCAACATGCCTAAAATAATTACGTAAAATACTGTAAGATTTCACTGACAGCACATTTTCATGGTGAACCATTATTGCAAACTTATACAGGGTGGGTCAATAGGCCTGTGACTTTATGGTATTGCTTAAAAAATGTCCCTTTATTATTTTCTTCGTAGGTTCTACCCGTCCAGAAAATGACAGAGGAGCAACTTTTGCAGTGGATCCAGGAAGATGGGACAGTGGAGGCAGCGATACAATTTTATTTGTTGTATCATTGAAACAATTTTCATAATTACTGTCGATATCATTGCAACCTAATTTGGGTATTGTAGCCTTATCACTCGTATTGTTTTCGCTGGTGATGATCTCATTTTGGCTGTCAAGGAAGTTTTTTTTTAGGACTTGGCACTTTAGGCTGGGAAAAGTAACATTTAGACATTTTCATCAATAGAAAAGTTGAATACTGTGCAGATGAAAAGCATAAATGTTAAGCCATTTCACTTGATCAAGAAAGATTTTGCACACGTTTCACCAGAAGAGTACTCGCATGCTAGAGGCAATTTCCTAGTGGTTGAGGACATGCTACAAACTACGTGTATCTTATTATAACAAAAACTAGTGGCGAGAGTAATTTATTATGGTACAATTTTGCCCCCCCCCCCCCATTTTTTTTTTGGCTCGATTCTACAGCTTAAATGACAGTTTCCAAAATTATAAAGTTAATTTCATCAACTGTCAACTAATCCAGCCCTTTCGCGTTTGTATCGACCGACTGTGTTGATTCAAGTTTCAGGTATTTTTAAACAAAAAGTTGTAAAAATGTAAAATACAGTGATCTTTGTTTTGACTCCCTGTAGTAAGCCCATCATGTCAGAAACGATGTATCAATACGCGTTCAATTCCGTGCGCTCAATTTCCCTGTCAGAAATGAGTGCGTAGTGCTCTGGTGCGCATGAAATCTGTAGTAAGACTGTAGAATTATGGCAAGCTTTGTAGACCAAAAGAGAAAGAGAGATCGAACGGTGGGTTCCCAGGTGTATGTCGGTTAATGCCGGGAACTTGATCTAGTTATCTTATTATAAAAAAAATAGTGGGGGGGGGGGGGGGGAGTAATTCATTGTGATGTAATTTCTTTTTTTTGCTCGACGCTACAGCCTAAATGACATTTTAAGTGTCAACTAATCCAGCCCAATGGCTTTTATATTGACCGGTTGTGTTGATTCAAGTTCCAGGTATTTTTTAATTAAAGTTGTAAAAATTACAATGATCTTTGTTTTGGCTCCCTATAGAAAGCCCATCGCACCGGAAACGATGTGTTAATACGCGTTCGCTTTCGTGCGCACCATTTCCCCATCAGAAATGAGTGAGTAATGAGTGCTCAAGAGCGCATGAAATCTGTGGTAAGACTAGAATATGGGAAGCTTTGTAGACCAAGGAGAGAGAGAGATAGAATCGCGAGTTCACATGTTTCTCCCGGATAATGCCGGGAACTTCATCTATTTATATTTAAATAAAGCTGTTTTCTGTATAAATAACCGTGTTGTCTCTTGTTGTATAGGTTGTCTATATTATTGCATTAACATACTATAACATGATGATGGCCTGTACCCTCCAGAGCACAGAACCCGTAACACTAAACTGAACTGTGTGTAGATCTAATGCAAGTTTTTTTAAAAATATCCACCCATTGGGGGTTTTTGCTTTTTGGTTCAACAAACACCACCCTGTCCCTCAATAAGGTGTGTAATATGTAAACTGCTGTTTGGAAAACAAAAAGGGGAGGGGGGGGGTTGATTTGTTCAAACATGCTGTCAGCCAAAGTTTATACAAAAAAAAAATAATTAGTTCACGAGAAAGTCGCATTAAATCTGTGTTGTTGTTTTTTTTTTCAAAAGAAATGTAAGTGAAAAGCAACACACAATAAAATATGCCTCAAGTCATCCGTGCTTGATACTCTAGGCATCAAAAATAATGTGCAAACTACCAAAGGTTTATGACAGATGTGTAGAGTGGAACCGGGGGAGGGGGGGGGGCAGGAGAGAGAGAGAGATTGTTGTCGTGGTGCTGGGCAGAGAAATAGTCTAAGTTATAGGGTAGAAAGGGATATACAAACAGCTTGGAATGTAGCAGGCCAGATTATACCCACGCCAGACTATACCCGGGGTTAAACTGGCCTAGCCCAGAATATCCCGGGGTATATTCTGGGCTAGGCCAGTTTATACCCCGGGGTTTACTTTGGGCTAGGCCAGACTATACCCCCCCAGTCCAGATTATACCCCCTACTTTTTTTTAAAAACAAGTCAAGACCGTAGTTTATTTCAACTTTAGTTTGAATTGTTCATTATCACTGTCATCAGATATCATATTGAAGCATACATTTTTGACTCTTGTAAATTATGATACATTTAAAAGGACATAAACATGCTTAAAAAGCATTGATATACAAAAGGATTGAAAATCCATTGAAACTGATATGATTAAACTTTAACACTAATTTTACTTGTGTCCGTTGGTATTATTATTGTTTTGGTTTTTTTATAATTAGTTGTCCATGAGTTAAACATGTATTGTAATTTTTTTGTTTGGCACCGCTAACATATACTTAGTGGCAAGGTATGAACTAATTATAAGACTCATAAGTGTAAAGTTATCTGAATCTTATTATAATTTTTGAAAATCAGAAATGTGCTTGATATGTCGGAACAACTAGATCTTTTATATAAAGTTACACTGATGCAGAGAGAAAGGCCAGAAAAGAATACATAGAGAAAAAAACAACAACATTTTAACAACTGGACTGGCAGATGGTGCAATTCCATCATCCAGCAGACATTAAATACTTCACACAAAACTGAATAGGCCTACATACTAAAATTGTTTCAGATAATGAATTTAACCTGTCCAGATCCACTTAAAACGTTACAGAAAGCTAACCAGTAATATACAATAATAACAATAAGAAAACCAAATCATCTTATTTACTCTTGAAAATAAAGAGAATATAATCAATATCGGAATCACCATCATCTTGGAATAATACAAAGATAAGAGGGAATATAAAAATGACCTACACATCATTCTAGAATCTATAAGCAGCAATAATATATGTGTATATGTACCAAGTACATGTAAAAAATAATGTGTTAAATCTTTTCAACTATTCAAGTAGAACTGGACTGAAAGCTTTAGCGAAGTAGCTTTGATAGTCATGTAAAATGACAGATTAAATCCACTGAGACAACAGTGCTTTGCAGAAAGTAATTATAGTATGTTATGGCAAAAATTCGATGGATCATGTTGCATGAACATGTCTTGTTAGTAAATTCTTTGATAGCGTATTTGTAGAAATGTATACATTTTATGTAGCTCATGGTTTAAGGCACTGGATTGGTGTCACTCACGTTCGTTGGCATGTTGTAGTTGTTTTTGTAGTTGGTTGCCATTGAGTAAAATTTGCACGGTACTGTTTGTTTGGCACTGACATACACTTCGTCCCAATGGATGAAATAATTAACGGACTCATAAAAATGAAGTCATTTTAAATATTTTTTTGTGTACAAATACACAGTTGTTAAATCCCTTGGCAAGGGACGTGTTAAGCTTAGGAAGGTAAAGACGGACAAGGTCTTTTCTTTTTTTTATTTTTATTTCATTTCACTCGCGAGTGACATTCCCTTACTCACTATAAGTTATAAGACATACGTTCAATCTTTCAAATACCTTGCAAACTAATCCAGTGTCTTAAACCGTAATGCACATGAAATGTATATCTTTCTACAAATAACCTATCAAAGAATGATACTCACTAACAAGAAATACTGTTAATGTAACATGATCCATTGAATTTTGCCTCAACATGCTATAGATCTTATTACCTTTTATAATGCACTACTTTTGTCTCAGTGGACTTACTCTGTCGGCCTACACAACTGTCAAGGCTATTTAGTATTTCACTAAAGCTTTCTGTCCAGTTCTACTTGAATATTTGAAAAGATTTAACACGTTTTTTATATATAGTTGATACACATACATTGCTACTTATAAATTCTAGAATGATTTGTAAGCATACGCTGCCATTTTTACACTCCCTCTCATATCTTTGCAATTTCCAAGATGATGATGATGATTCTGATATTGATATTTCTCTATATTTTCAAGGGTAAATAACATGATTTCGTGTTCTTATTGTTATCATTATTACTGGTTAGCATTCTGTAACGTTTCAAGTGGATCTGGACAGGTGGAGTTCATCAGTCGCAAACATTAAGTGCCTATTTAGTTTTATATCTGCTGGATGATGGAATTGCACTATCTGTCAGTTGGATTATCATTGTTATTTTTTTCTGTGTGTTCTTTTCTGGCCTTTTCTCTCTACATCATTATAACAAAAAATACAAGGCATGTTTTACTCATGGCCAACTAACTATCAAAATAATAATAATAATAATAATATCATCAACACTCACGAGTGAAATTAATGCTGAAGTCTGATCATGTCAGTTTGAATGGATACTCAACTCTTTTGTATATCAATGCATTTTAAGGCATGTTTGTTCCTTCTAAAATGTATCATGATTTACAGGAGTCGAGAATGTAGGCCTATGTATGTACACCAAAGTAAACGAAGGCTGAAATAAACTGTTATTATTATTTTCTCTAAATTGCATTATGACTTGTTGGTGTCAAGATTGTGTTCATGTATGTCTTAATATGATATCTAATGACAGTGATGAAGGACAGGCTGAAATAAACTGTGGTCTTGACTTGTTTTTAAAGAAAAAGCAGGGGGTATAATCTGGACTAGGGGGGTATAGTCTTGCCTAGCCCAAAGTAACCCCGGGGTGTCAAGAACAGATTTAATTCATAAATGTTTCCACTGACTAAATTTTTGTGAGAGAGCAGTGAGTAATTTTTACAAACGTAATTATTGTGCGAGCCAGCATAACTTGGTCTCGTAAACAATCTGTTTTGAACAGTTTTTTTTTATAATAGATAGACAGAAGATGTGGGGAAGGATAGACGGACAGCGTAGGTGTGCATGTCTGAGCACTTGTTATATCTCGTGTTTTGAACTAGGTTTAGTAGAGAGGGAAGGGGTGAGTAGGAATTAAATGTTATTGAGACTTCTGTTGACGTACAGAAAATACCGTGATCCAGAGTAAAAGCTCGGGGTTTTGAACATGTTAAGAATTTCTTGCTATAAAATTACATTTTATTGTCTTGGGTGATTCGACCTTTGATGTCGACCCAAGGTCGTTGCGTAGGGCTGTTACTTAAAATAACTCAGTTCGGCAGCTGAGCTAGAAGTGGTTGCATCAATCACAATCCAGGAATTAGACGGTAAGCTGCAGATGCAGTCCAGTATTTAAGGCCATACAGAACTTAGTTCTGAGCCACATGTAGACAATCCATTTACGAGGTGGTCGGCGATAGTCCTCAGCCAGATGAGGGACATAGAGACGCAGTTGAGCAGTCCATTGTGAGGACCTGATTTAAAGCTCCAGAGCCTAAGCTACTTGGTTTGATATAAACCCACAGCGTTTACATCCAGCGCTCTCACTCCTAGTGAGGGCCGCATGGTGAGAGTCCATACTAATTTGTAATGATGAAAGTGAACCGTTCTACTTACTTTTGAAGACAGTTTCAGAGCTACCGCCAGATAACGCATGGTTGTACAAGCATTCTCCATGGCGTGTCTAGAGGAAATGTCCATATCCTAACATGTCTCATTGAATTAATAGAATTTAGACTGTTAGATCCGTCGCCACGTGCGCGGATTCTATTTGCCATATAACTCATATGACCTGCAAGTAGTTAGATTGAATTCGTTAGTCTTTATAAAAGCTGTAGTTCCATTAGTTAGATTCAGTTGCCTTTGAATTGATATTTATATTTATAATTATATTTGTTACATTAATTCCTGTAATTAAACTGCCCTACAGTTCTGCTAAAATTGAAAGCAATTGATTTATTTAGTTTTTAGAGTGCAAGTATTTATTTTTGTGTGTTCGTCGATTGTGGGAGCGGACCTCGAAAGAGTGTCAGTCGAAATATCCCCATGTAACCCACATCGCGACACGGGGTATAAACTGGCCTAGCCCAGAATATACCCCGGGGGATATTCTGGGCTAGGCCAGTTTAACCCCGGGTATATTCTGGGCGGGGGGTATATTTTGGCCTGTTACAGAGGGACACACGCGAGGGGGGGGGCAGTCAGGCTTGTATCATATGAACTTATGCAGCAGCCTGTACTAAAATAACTTATAAAGGACCTCTCGCCTTTCCATTAATAGAGCTTTTGAATACATTACAGCTCACTTAGTTATCCACAATACTAGCAATGTAACTTAATCAGCACTTTTCTTCTGTTACTGGTCTACGCCTTCTTGAGATCGCTTGTCTGTCTCTTTGCAACTGTAGGGGACGCACAGTGATTTTCTACTTGGGCATCTTTCACAAATTATGGTAACAAATTCCGTGTCATATTGATACGTTATAAAAACAAAAACTTGAAACAAAAGCACTGTCCAGACAGCTAACACTATTCTTTTCACTATTGTAATAGGTCACGATCTAAATCTGCTAAATATGGAGGCCATGACCTTCGCCCCAGCAAAAAAGGTGGCCCAATTTATTGCTCTGTTTATGGACGACGATTCAGTGAAATAGAGGCGAGGTGAAGGCGAGGGTTATCACGTAGCCTACTATGTTTTACTATTTCAGTGCCAAAAGTTGAGTGATATTGTGTGCTTGTATGGAAGGGAATGGAAGGGCCTGTCACCTTGACCTAGACTTGTGGCCAATATAATTATAATTAAAGGTCTCGATACCAGATACTCACTAAAACTCGTGGTTTTGGTGGCGACATTGACATGTCATTAAGGGCTAATTTTGAGGCCCAGCGTGTGACTGTTTCTTAACCCCCACTTGACTAAAATGCTTATTTCAGGGTTATACACATTTGAAATTGATATATGACTAGTAAAACAATATCCCTAAATAGATAAAATAACCAAAAAGTGGAAAATCTCAACATCAGTATTTTGAAGCCTAATTTCGATTTCAGGACCCCCCATCTCCTTAATTTTGAAGATATTATGTTCGATACCAAAATGTTCAGAATAAAAAGTTCTATTCAACGAAATAACTTTTTCTTAGGAATCTCCATTTTGAGAAATAGTTTGGAGTACCTATTTAATATAAAGAAAACGACAGGCTTAGCTTGATCACAATATCTGCAGTATAAGTACGTGAGACGTAGTGCTCAGCACAATCATTGTGATATGGTTTCACAGTTTTCATGTCTATGCTCTGTGTTCCGCTGATGGCTTTCAAAAGTTCCCCCATAAACGAAGTCTTCGTTTAGTCAATTGAAGGGGTTAGAATTAGAAGAGTGCTGGAATACGTCAGTGGAGACAATTAAAAAGTATCGGTAATGAAAGGCTTGCCAGGTGTCCCTTATGAAACATTTACTATCCAATTACTGTTTTCGCCAGGTCTGAATAGTGGAGCAACCGGCATTCTTCATGGCAAGCCGCCGTTCTGGGGTGTGGATTGCAATTTTAACGTATCCTCAAACCATCAAATAACTTTCTGTTGTCAGAAGGATTTAAGGCCTTGTGTTGCAACCATGCTCACTGATGGTAAACCGATCACCCAAAACAGGTCGTGCCTTGTCCACACTATGCCGCCCCACCGAACAAGGCATCACTTTTACGTTACAGCCTGTGGTCGGAGAAGTGAGGAATTCTCCTGCCGGCCGGTATACACAAAAGGTTTGTGCAAAACTCAGTGAGTGAGTTTTTATATGTGTATTTTTTATTTTTTTTAATATCTTCCTTTCTTTCTTCCTTCTATCATAAAAATCTGTGGTTGCACACCCGTTTCTTTCTTAACACACACATGATCCTTCTCTTTAGAAAGCAAGTCCCTAGCAATTTAGTAACTTTTATACATGTTTACAAAACTATTTCCAGATCTGTAAAAAATGACTTTTTTTTTTAGAATTTTACAATCGGTTAAAATTATATGAATGTATTTAATTTTATGTTAAACCTGACAGCTCTGAATATGAAACATAGATAAATAACGTGCACCCAGATAGACCGTGAATGGCGAAAAGTGACCGTTGTCGTGCCGACGTGACGTAAAACTCAACTCGATCTCAAACTTAAATTCTATAAAACATCAAATTACGCATGATAAGACACAACGGTGTATGTAGGCATATTTTGAGCAATCTTAAAATTGCCTGTATTGTAATACTTTCGTTGATTTTGAGCTGCAACTGAATTGAACAGAAAAAATTATTCCGACATTTGAACTGGAAAAAATGGGCACATTCGTCGAGTAGAATTTTAAAAAGTATGACAGGAAATTTCATTCTCCACGTCAATTTACATATTGGTAATAGAAACTGAACTTCAAAAATCACATCTGTGTATTCCCCGAGTCAGCGAACCAACTTGTTAATATAACATACATTCTCATCCCTCCCCCCCTCCCCCTCCGCCCCCTTATTAAAATCATCTGTCCTATCACCAATCAACCACCCCCAAATTAAAGTCCTAATGTAATCGGTAAAGTAATTGATATCACTTTACACAAAAGTCGTCAGTACTCGCGATTACTTAAAATCGGCAGTGTTGCTCAACACTAGTTGGAGACAGTGTATCAAGGGAGGTAATGAAGTAAAACAAGACGACTAGTGTTACCTTTGTTTATGAGAATGAAACTGGTGAAAATAGTGATTTTAAGCCAACGCCCTTCACCCAAAATACTGTTAATACAAATGTGGAGAGTAATACAAGTCTCAAAAAGTAATGTGGAAAGTAATGCAAGTCCCAAACAGTAATGTGGACAGTAATGCAATTTCCAAACATTTATGTGGTAAATAATACAAACCCCAAACAGTAATGTGGAAAGTAATGCAAGTCCCAAACAGTAATTATGTGGAAAGTAATACAAACTCCAAAACAGTAATGTGAAAAGTAATACAAGTCCCAAACAGTTATGTGAAGAGTATTGCAATTCACAAATAATACAAATTCCAAACAGTAATGTGGAGAGTAATACCAGCCCCAAATCAGTAATGTGGAAAGTATTACAATTCCCAAACAATAGTATGGAGAGTAATACAATTCCCAAATGTCACTGCAGAGAGTAATGCAATAATTACCCTAAAGTAATCTGGAGAGGGTAATACATTCTAAACAGTAATCTGGAGAGTAACAAACTAGTGAAACAAAATGTATTTTGTACCAGGGGATAAAGCGTTACATTTGTATATTCTTACAGAATCAGAAGATCACAGGGAGTTGAAGGACCAAGTGCGGATTGTGAAGGAGACAAACTGTAGTGAGGGGCTTATATCCCAAGTTGACTACTTTAGGATTGAAGCTGAGGCTGATTTCAGACCTAAATCCACTGATCCAGCAGGGCGGGTCATAACAATAAGTTACCTGCCTGATGTGGTCGAAAACCGATTCCGTCCGGTAAAGAAGCTGCCTTTGTCCTTGTTGTTGTTACTACTGTTTTTGATCATATGGTTTTAATGTTCTTGTTGTGGTTATTATGTGGGAGGGGGTTGATGGGTGCTTCTGGTGAGGTCTCCAGCTGTCTTATCAGTCTGTGATATGCCTTCTGTCTTCTTACTTTTTTCCTCGAACAGTATGGCCCTTACTCCAGAGAGTATAGATGTAGAGAGAGGTTTCTCTATTGGTCGATTAGCACTGCGAGATATTGGGAGGCTCAGCGAAACCATTCTTAGCATGGATCGGAAAGTAGGTCGCTGCGGTAAACAACACCCATTTGTGCATTTCCACTTGCCTTAAGAGCTTACAAAGGGCTGTAAATAGTTTCAATCAGCCCAAAAAATATGAACAAACCACAGTAAACAAATATGCACACTATCTTTAATGAAGACGGTGTCTTTCAATTCTTCTATCTAGTTTACCGCAGCGACCTAGTTTCGCCATTTGGCGGGAGTGAGAGCCTTCTATACATCTATACTCTCCGGTTACTCTTTCGATGCCTTTCGTTCCAACTGAAATGTCTATTTTTGTTGCTTGCTGTTGTTGATGCTGTCCTTGTTGTAGATCCTGTTAAACTTGTATCGTCGACGTATTTGAAGTGGCCATTAGAGTCTTTTGTATTTTAAGTGTTTATGAATTTGATGTTTACTAAGGAGCAGACTGAGTCAAGACTGTTGAGCCAGGCACTCTTGGTTCAGTTTCACTCGTACAGAAGCTCCCGTTTATTCTCAGTCCATAAAACTGAGGCAAAACAGAATTGATTCATTGACCTATGGGTCAAAAAATCTTTTTTTGAGGAGTAGTTTTCAAAAAGTTGACAGAATAACAGTTAAATTTATTTTCTGTACCTATTCTTTAAATAAACTTTAGGGTTTTTTATAGTAAAAGTACTTTTCAGTTCATGTACACACTGAGTTTTCTCAGTATAATTTAAACGTTGCTTCTTTCCTTTGGGGAGTAAGTGGAGAAGTATAATTTCGTTTTGAATAGATTTTCGCTATCTAGTCATGATGGTCGGGACGTCGTAGGGAATTCTTTCTGAGAGGCCATGACACGACGATCTTGGCTCGTCTCTAAATGAAGTTTCGTTTCGTAGCCCTTAGGAAATAATATAGCTCAGATGCCTTTCCTGAGAGCTAAAATGGCAATCGTAAAGTTTTAATGTTATTGTTGTTGTTTTCGGTTTTTTTTTTGCGTTATAATAATTATCTTAATATAATTATGCAGCAAATCCCATGTTTCGTTCAAGAATAGCTAAGAATTTATTTATTTATTTATTTATTTTGCCTTTCCATACAGAAAAAGCAAACAAACAAAAAACTCGCCTTTCGATGTGGAGAAAAAATAAAATATTCAGCCCCTCGCACCGTTTACCATCATTTTCTGGCAGAACTTAAGTACGCACAGTGCACGCACACATGCATACACACACACACACCCACCCAGACAAAATGTGCAGCATTTAAAATGACAACATTTGTTATCTCGTAATTGAAATCAACATTAGAACTTGCACACAAGAAAACAAACAAACATAAAACCCCAGCGGAGGGGGGGGGAGCGACGACACGTAAGTGAATGATGTAAGCCACAGCGGTAGTCCCACAGACAGCGAATAATGTGTTAAAAGTAAACCATTTCTTTTAAACTAGATTTTGGAATAACCGTTAATTTATTGATCGAATTCTATATTTCAGATCGAAGTTTGCTCAGTAGATTTAAAGGATCCATGTATTCCGTTTGACGCAGGGAAAACCTTGGGCTGTTACTGTCATCAACATAACAAAACACATTACACAGTCATTTTCCGGATGGTTGCGAAGATTATTTATTCTCAAGCACGTATCACTGTCTCCGGGAGAAGGGGTTACCTAACTATGCCAGCCATATACAGTAAGTAACACCGAAACTGCAATTACAAGTCGACACCGTCAGGAGGTGGCAGATTCGAACAGTTTTAAATTTTCTCCCCAGAAAACCATGGCCGTCCACTTATTAATAAAAAGAAATCTCACGGCGAACCGGACCTATTCCTTCACGGGAATCAGCGAATTCCTGTTAAAGAGGAAGCCAGTTTTCTAAGACTTGTTTTCGACAAAAAAAAGTATCTTTTTTTGCGCTCAAATAAAACAGCTCCAACTCCCCTGTCAAAAGGCTCTTAATAATTATATTAAAGACCATCTTAGGAACTGAGTTGGGTGCCCATCAAGTTTCCATGTTACATTTCTATCGCTCCTTGGTCACATCCAAACTGGACTACGATGTATCGTGTACAGTGTATGGGTCAGCTAAAGCACCGTACCTGAAAATGCTTGACCCCCCCCCCCCCGTTCACCACCAACGCCTGCGTCTTGCTTGGGGTGCTTTCCATACCTCTCCTTTAAACCCGCCATTAATAAGTTCATTAAATAGAGGTAGCAGGAAAGATGTGACGAACAAACAACAGATAAAGTACTCTTTATCCAAGATCAAATTGGACACTGGGCTGATGCCTCTCAGCAATATCTGAAAGATGAAATTGTGCTTGGCAGACTCCGTCTGGGTCATAGTCATACCCGCCTCACATACCGTTTTTAACTTAGGGGTAAGATGCAACTTCCACCTATCAATAAAACATTTTTAAAAAAAATAATAATTCAATAGAGGCCACTATGCCTGCGGATCCTTGAAAGAATTATTTTGTGACGAGAATCCGCAAGGCATCCCGTCCTTTCTGAGAGAGGCTAAGATCTACAACTTGATTTAAGAATTTCTATATTCACAAATTTCTATATTCTTTGGCTTCATCTGACAAACCCAGATGAAGCCAAAGACAAGTTCTATTCTGATCTAGAATCTGTCATATGCTCTGTCCCGGCAGCTGATAAGCTGATTCTCTTGGGGGATTTCAATGCTAGGGTTGGCTCCGAAATCTCAGCGTGGCCAAATGTTTTGGGCCCTCATGGAGTTGGTTCATGCAATAACAATGGGTTGCGCTTACTTACTTTGTGCGCTGAATTTGGCCTGTTCATTACCAATACAAATTTTAGTCTCCCCGTGAGAAACAGAACGTCATGGATGCATCCCCGCTCAAAGCATTGGCATCTCATAGACTATGTCATTGTGAGGAAGACTGACAGAAAGGATGTCCTTGTAACAAAGGCGATGTGTGGTGCCGAGTGTGGAACTGACCACAGACTCATTGTTTGCAAGCTCAGACTAACATTGAGGCGCAATAGACGCCCTCAAGGAAAAGCGCCACCTAAACGCCTAAATGTTTCAAAACTCTGCTCAGCTGAGAAACAGAGCGAGCTCTCATCAGAACTCTCCTCAAAATTGGATTGCGTGACTTTTGACCTTGAGAACACTGAACAGAGCTGGACTGACCTAAAAACGACTGTACACTCTTGCGCCAGCAGCACAGTTGGTTTTCCTGTCCGCAAGCACCAGGACTGGTTCAATGATAATGATAATGAAATCAAAGTGCTCATCAAAGAAAAAAATAGTCTCATCCAAGCTCACTGCAGTGACCCCTCTTCTACAGCAAAAGCTGATGCACTGCGTGCATGTAAGGGTGTACTCCAGAAGAAGCTGAGGAAAATGAAAAATGACTGGCTTGAAGAGCGAGTAAGAGAAACTCAGAAATATGCCGACACAAACAACACTATAAAGTTCTTTGAGAGCCTCCGAGCTGTGTTTGGACCATCCCGCTCTGGCACTACGCCACTTCTTGCGTCAGATGGTTCAACACGCATTGTTGAATTGAATGCCATAATTCAGCGTTGGGCAGAACATTTCGGAGGTGTGCTAAATCGGCCATCAAATATAAATACTGAGTCCATTGACCGCCTCCCTCAGACTCCTATTAATGCAGCTCTTGCCAAGCCATTCACAGCAAATGAGACCCGAACTGCCACAAATCAGATGTCCTTCAACAAATCACCAGGCGTGGATTCAATTCCTGCTGAGGTGTATGCCTTCGGTGGAGAAAAGCTTATTGAAAGGTTGACCGAGTTGTTCAATCATATGTTGAAAGCAGGGAAGCTGCCACAGGACTTCAAAGATGCTTCAATCATCCATATGTACAAAAACAAAGGGGACAGCCAAGTCTGTGACAACCATCGGGGAATCTCTCTACTTTCAATTGCTGGCAAAATATTGGCAAGAATGCTTCTGAATCGCCTTCTTGATCACCTCTCGTCAAATGACTTGCTTCCCGAGAGCCAATGTGGCTTTCGTAAAGAGAGGGGAACGGCGGATATGATTTTTGCTGCCAGACAGATTCAGGAAAAATGCATGGAACAAAATAAAGCGCTGTATATCACATTTGTTGACCTCACAAAAGCATTTGACACAGTGTGTCGTGAAGGCCTCTGGAAAATCTTGGCGAAGTTTGGGTGTCCACCCGAATTCATCACAATAGTGCGCCAGTTTCATGATGGCATGCAAGCTGCAGTCAAAAGCAACGGCAGTTTTTCAGAGCCCTTTGCTGTCACAAATGGGGTAAAACAGGGTTGTGTCTTAGCCCCAACTCTGTTCAGCATCATGTTCTCTGCAATGCTACAAGAAGCCTTTAGCTCTCCTCCTCAAGGGGTAAGCATCAAGTACCGAACTGATGGCAGTCTATCCAACCTCAGGAGACTTCAGGCAAAAACCAAAACCAAAAGTACTAAAGTCTGTGACCTACTATTTGCTGATGATTGTGCACTTCTGGCACACGATGAGGATAGCATGCAAAACTGTGTTGATAAGTTCTCTAGTGCCTGTGACAACTTTGGCCTCACAATAAGCACAAAAAAGACGGAAGTGCTCCATCAGCCTACTCCAGACGACAAGTATCCTGTGACCCCAAATATCAAAGTCCATGACAGTCTTCTGAAGGTGTCGGAGAACTTCACCTATCTTGGCAGTACACTGTCTTCCGCGGCTCGTGTTGATACTGAAATTCTCTCAAGAATCAGCAAAGCCAGCTCTGCATTTGGCAGGCTTCGAAAGAGAGTGTGGGATGTTGCCGGCATTCGCACAGACACTAAGCTGAAAGTGTACAATGCTGTGGTCCTTCCCACCCTACTCTATGGGGCTGAAACCTGGACAGTGTACCAATCGCATGCCAGAAAGCTAAATCACTTTCATCTGGCCTGCCTTAGAAAGATCCTAAGGATCAAATGGCAGGATAAAATTCCAGACACTGAGGTCCTCAATCGTGCCATGGAATTGAGCATCTTCTGCCACCTGAAAAAAATTCAGCTACGTTGGGCAGGACATGTTGTCAGAATGCCCGACTCCAGACTCCCTAAGCAAATCTTCTTCTCTGAGCTCTCCAATGGAACGAGGAATGTTGGGGCCCCAAAGAGACGTTACAAAGACACTCTCAAGCAATCACTGAAGGCCTTTGCCATTGATGTGAGGGGGTGGGAAAAGCTCTCGCTTGATCGTGCAAATTGGAGGGCGGCCCTTACCAGAGGCAGCAAAGCATGGGAAGCTGACAGAGTCCAGCAGGCTATCAAAAAAAGAGAACGGCGCAAGAAAAGGCCCAGTGGTACTGAACCAACGGAGCACTCTTGTCATTTATGCGGAAGGGTCTGCAGGGCAAAAATAGGACTTATCAGTCACATGAGAAGCCATAAGTCATGAAAGAACAGTCTTTCCATTCTGTCCTCTGTGTCCTTTAGTTCTCTTTATTGTCCATGTGTTGAAATTCTCAACAATTTCTGTTCTTTATTCCTCTGGTGTTGTTAAGGTCATCATCATACCTGATGGACGAACTATTATTATATTCACAAAACTTTTCAGATCATACAAAACAAGTTTTGAGAATTTTACCAATGTAATAAGATTATTTGATTGTATTTAATTATACTAGATGAGCTACCGGGCATTGCCCAGAATAAACAATCATGTGATCTCCCCCCCCCCCCCTCTAGTATAATAAAAGTAATAAACTACAGCAGTCTTGCTTCAGAACTCATGCGCACCACAACATTACGCACCAAACTGAACGCTTGATACGGTTACTTTTTATGACATGCACTGTACTATATATATTACAAAACAAACACGCAAAAATACAGATGTTAAATAGCAATAAACATTGTTATTTTTTTTAAATACATGCTTGAAGTAAACAACTTTTAATTATAGCCATCATCTTCCTTATCTCAATTGCCACTTTCCTGCCAAATTTAAGGCCTGAAGAGTGTATAGTTTGGTCAGTTAGTCATGCCAAAGGTTGCAAGTTACTGAAATATATAATAGATTATTTAACTTAAAAGCTCTGAATACGAAACATGAATAAAGAATGTACATGAGATAGACCATGAAGGGCGCAAAGTGGCCGTTATCGTGTCGCGGCATTGTAAAATTCAAATTCAAACTCAAACTTAAACTCAACATCCAGAGAAATTCTCTTACAATTTACTTTTCAACCACACATACATTCAAAATGTGGCATTTTCTCTATGTATCACCCCTTCTCTTTGTCTTTAGGTTTGGTCTTGGCTCGCGAAAGTGGAAATCCAAACTTGTGAGTGGGAAAATGACCAATTTCCTGTCATCCCACCATGGCTTATACACAAACCAAACATTATTTTAGATCTCCCGACACGTCCTAAGAACAACACCGTACCAGAAACTTACAATCAATTGTTTAAAGAAGTGATGAATAAATACCTTGATCACATGCTTTTTTACACAAACGTCTCCAAGGGCCTAGATTCGTTGGCAGCCCCCCCCCCCTTCTCAAATTCAGATGGCAAAGCCAAATGCCTTAGTCTCAACTCGCAAGCCTCTATCTTTACCCCTGACATTCATGCAGTTAACTTGGAATTAAATGTTATATATCCAATTTCCAACCCGGAGACTTTTCTTTTTATCTTCCCTGATTCACTGTCTTACTTCCAGTCTTAAATAAAATAAACTAAGAGATGGAGTCTCGTGAAATAAATAAACTCATGCCCTGTCCAACATGGTGTACAAAACTGTTGTCTGTTGGACCCATGGCCACATTGGCATGTAGCGAAATAAACAGCAGATTTAAGACACCTTGGCCAAAGAAACAGTGAAACGTCCGCCAACACCTGAAATACCCCAAACCAACTTTAAACTTGCAATTACTGAATTCATTCAATCGAGTGACGGAAAAGATAGGATAAACAAACAACTTATTAATACACTTTATCCAAGATCAACTTGGAAAGTTCGATCACAATACCTCTCAACTAAATCGTAGAGATGAACTGTTCTTATCAAACTTAGTGTGGGTCATATCAACCTCAGACGCCATTTTGTTTTCTTACTCAGGGAGGAAGATTCCACTCAATCTGTGGCATGCAATTGCCAACTATTACTAAAGACATATTTTAACTGAATGTGTAGATTTCCTGCACATCGAAAGAGGGCTCTATGCCTGCAGGTCTGTGAAAGAACTATTTTCTGACGTGGATCCACTGTGCCTGTCGTCCTTTCTAAGTAATTTATGAGAGGCTAAGAGCTATAATTAATTTGATTTTAAATCTTTTACACAGATTTAAAAAAGTCCTGTTCAGATAATAATATACAAAACAACACTGGAGAATTTGGCCAATGTTAGAAAATGTATACGGGAGTATTGAATTCTACTTTTGAAATTTAAAATAATGAAATGCTGAATACCAGACATAAATAAAGAATCCAAATAGATCTTGAAAGGTGCAAAGTGGTTGCCAGTTATGGTCCCGACTCGAGGTAAAACTCAAACTGAAACTGAAACTCCCTGTTATTACTGTTTTCGCCAGATCTGAATACAAGAGAAATTGGCACCCTCCAAGGCAGGAGGTCGTACACCAGCGAGAATTGTGAATTTGACCTTTCCAGACGCAAGCAAATAAGATACTGCTGTCCTACCGATTTAATGCCTTGCGTTGCAAACATAGAAAATGATGGCGGAGTGATCACCCAAAACAAGTCATGCGTTGACTTTACCGTGCCGCCTGACAAAGGGCCGCTTTCATTCTATTTTTACACCACCGCCTGTGGTCGGGGAAGTTTAGCACTTGACTGCCTGGCTCACTATGCAGAAGGTTTGTGTAAACGGGCAGTCACGGAGTTGACGTATGTGTATTTTTTTCTTTCTTTCTTTTTCTTTCACTCTTTTTCTTTCATCCTGTCCATGAAGGGCACAATGTGGCCGTTATCGTGTTGATGCACCGTAAAACCATAACCGAAATTCAAACTCAAATTCTTTCATTCTGTCCGTCTATTTTTCTCTTTGTCTTTCTGTCTACCTGCCTTTCATTTGTTTCTTTCATAATTGTTCCTTTCTGTGAGTCTGCTTTTCTTTCTTTCCTTTTTCTTTGTTTTGATATGTTTTTAGTGGGGTTTTTTCTGTTTTCTTTGTTTGTTTTACTGTCTTTCTTTAGTCACTGTTGTTATTTTTAACATTTTTCTCTTTCTTCCACTTCTGTAATCTGTTTTCTTTCTTTCTTTCTTTCTCTCTTTCTTAATTTGTGTTTGTTTCATTCTTTTACTCTATTTTCCTTTTTCTTTGCGTGTTTCTTTCACACTGACATTGTTTTGTTTATCTATCTGACTTGACTGCCTTTCTGTCTTTCTTCCTTTATTTTTTTCATTTTTTGTTGTTGTTTTTTTGTTTCTCTCTTACTTCAAATTATTCCTTCGTTATTTTTCTTTTTTTTTAAAGTAATGATAGAATTCGAGCTTGCAATAGAAACATCGGACTGGACGACATTTAGAAGTTACCTAGTGGGGCTGCATGTGTACTAGGTGTGGCAATGCTCCTCGTTCCGGCCTCCGAGTAGGTCCGGGGAGTGTACAAATTGACCCACTGCCACACCTGCAGAGAAGTAAAAACTTATAAAATACTGGGCTGTCCCTCACAGACCGAGACATCATGTTGGACTGTGGGTGACAGCTGTTGTCCTCTCTGGTTTTGTCATCTGTCCCGCTTTTCTTTCCTCCATTTCTTTCACGCCGTGTGTGGTTCCAGGCTTAGCAAAGATTAGAACCATCTTGGTACGTCCCCACAGCGTGGGTGTCTCGTTGACTGAGGTGCGACATGGGATGGGGGAGAATGTGATTCTGGTGGTTGAGATTGACCAGCCTGCGGACTGCCCCTCTACCGACACACCACTTTGATCGGACCTTCCGCTAAGACAAGAGGGTCGCATGGCCCATGCCAGCTAATCGGTTAGGCCTGGGTCAATCCTTACGAGAGCAACGCCCTGTGGAGAGTATAATTATCTCTGGGGAAGCCCTGGCACAACAGCTCTGGATATCCCAGCGTTATGTGTCCCCTTTTTTTGGACTCGGTGGCGGGTGGGGAGCTCCAGGGATAAAAACATAAAATAATTTATATGACATGAATATCCTCTAAAAAATAATGACATTTCACCAACTCCAGACTCGGAGAAAAGAGAAAGGGGGGGGGGGTTGTGGAGGATCGGGTGAGCCCTCCGACTTTGGCAAAATTATGGACTTTAATGTCACTGATTCAGAGCAGACCTGGCCACTCTTCTTAGTGATCATTAGCCGAACCTGAGAAGAAGCTGGCTAAGCTGAGCGTCTTTCCTATCGGCAAGACGCTCAAAGGCATCGCAGGTGAACAGAATTCAGTTAATCGCATGAAAACGGGTGAACTATTGATAGAATGCCATAAAAAAAAATATCACTCGCTGATCCTGCTAAAACAGACATCATTCAACAATGTGCCAGTCACTGTTGGCCCCACAAGAGCGTGAACAGTTCCTGTGGCGTAATTCGCACTTGTGAATTAAATGGGGAAAGCGGGGCAGACACTGAAAACAATACTGAAGGAATCACAAAAAGGCCAGCCTATCAAGATCCGCCGGGGAGATCAGCTCACCGAAACAAGTTCCATCATCTTGACCTAAAATACAATTAAGCCTCCTACCAAAGTAGAAGTAGCTCTTTTGAAGGTTCCAGTTGCACCATACCTGTCCAATCCCATGGGATGCTTCAACTGCCAGTGTCATGGCTATGGCAAAGGTAAACTGCAAAATACTAGTAGTTTGAGCTCGCTGCGGCAGCAAGGACCATGCGGAAGACAATCCTTCCCCAGTTAGGCCGAAGTGTCCGAATTATCAAGGCGAACATACGGACTTTGACAACAGCTGCCCATAGTGGCTGTAAGAGAAAGCCGCCCAAATGTATAAAGACGAGAATGGGGGTACCTTTGCGCAGTCGAGAAGCGCAATCGTTGCTTCAGAGGCCAGAGCAACGATGCCAGTGACATATGCCGCACCTGGTGCGAAGTCTTCCAGTGCGAAGAAATCAGCAGTGCGAGTATCTTCACATACCCAGACAAGTAGCAGCACAACCACCCCGCAGCAAATTCCACTGTCACAGCTGCCCTTCTGCAAAACAAAGACTTAAAAAAAACCTCCAACACCCAAATCTATCCTCTCCCCCAAACAAACCTCCCGTCCCCTAAACAACCCCCCCCCCTCCCCAAAATAACCCACACAAAACCTAGACCCCTCCTCTCACCGATAAGATAAAAGCACAATGCTCCCCCTTGTGCAAAAAAAAAAAAAATGTGAAGGCATTAAGGTAGGGCTGACACCTACCTCTAAACTAAATCCTATATATTTTAGGTAGATACATCCAGTCTCCACACCCCCCCCCCTCACCTCCAACTCCCAAACTCCAATTCCCCAACATCCAAATCCCTCCTCCCCGCCAAACAAGCCTCCGATCCCCCAAAAATCATCAGCTCCCATATCTCAACACCCCAAAAGCTTAGTCCCTTTCTCTCACCCGATAAGGTAATACCACAAAGCCCCCCCCCCCCGTCCCCCCGCAAAAAAAAAAAAGTGTGGGCTTCAAGGTAGGGCTGATAGGCCTACCTACCTCAATACCTGAATCCAATAAAACATATTGGACACCATGGCCTTAAGGGTAATGAAACAGCAGACACGCTGGCCAAAGAAACATTGAAACGTCCACCACAACACCTAAAAACACCACACACTGAATTTAAACTCGCTATCAATAACTAATTAAATCCAGATGACAGGAAGGATGGGGTGAACAAACATCAAATGAACTCCACCTCATCCAGGATCAACTTGGACAGTGAAACCATGCCTCTCAACAAAATCGGAAAGATGAAATGGTCTTGGGTAAACTCCATCTGGGTCATTTCCACCTTCATACATCGTTGATGTTTTTTTTTTTCTTTCGGAGTTAAGAATTTTGATTGAATGTGTAGACTTCTTGCATATCCGAAGAAGCCACTATGTCTGTGGATCCATGCAAGAATTACTTTCTGACGTGCACCTGCAACCCGTCCTGCCCTTTGTGAGAGAGGCTAAGATCTACAGTTTGATTTAATAACTTTATACTCGCTTATAGAACTTTTGAGAATTTTTACCAATATGATAAAATTACAGGAATGTACTTAATTCCATGTTAAACTTGACAGCTCTGAATAGGAAACATAAATAAAGAACGTGTAACCAAGTAGACCGTGAAGGGTGCAAAATGGCCGACGTGAGTAAAACCCAAACTCAAACGCAAATTCCTTCTATCTGTCTGTCTGTTTTTCTTCCTTTCTTTCTTTCTTTCCTTTTTACAGTCTGTCTGCCTGTTCTCTCTGTCTTTCTTTCTATTTTTTCTGTCCTTTCTTTTCTTTTTTCCTTTATTCTTTCAGTTTCTTCCCTTTCTTCTGTGATTCCGTATTTTATTTCCATTTTTTTTTCACCAGAGATCATGGCAGCGGCGACGTCTGGAGGGACACCCAATTGGACATCGTTTAGAAGTTCTCTTGTGGTGGCTGCATGTGTACTGAGTGTGGCGCTGTTCCTTCTTCAGGAGTAGTCACAAGTTTCTGCGCCTCTGACTCACGTGGTTACGTGGGTGTTTTTTTTTTTTTTCGTTTCAATATCTCTCTCTCTCTCTCAAAAAAAGGTAATCGTAGTTACAAGTTTAAAGTTTCAGCTTTTCATCAAAATTATTGATGCTGACTCACTCAAAGTCAATTTTGAGGTATTTACCCGTCTCAAACAGTATTATTATTTGGAAAAGAAGTGGTAAAGAGGTTAAACTTTTCAAAAATACTGGAAACACAAAGTCGATCAATAATGGACCTCATGATGCCTTTTAACGATTTTCTCGAATCAGGTAGAGCCGAAATGTGCCTAATTTTGTCCGGCGACTACACATTGAGTTTGAAAACAAGTTAGATAGGTTGGTGCATGTTTGTACAGACATGGTGTCCAGAGTCAACTATCGTAACTATCGTAAATGGCCTTTTACATAATTAGCGTGAGACGCAAAAAACTGAAAAATCTTCTTTTTCCGACTTGATACTTACGATTTTTTAAAGATAACCTTCAGTTATCAAAATTTAACCCCCTATTTATAATACAACATGATGGCAAGATGTCAGTTTCTACAAGTATGTCCAATAATGATATCTCATGTTTTGGTTGGGGTTTTGGTATATTGTTGTTTTTTTAACAAATCTTTTCGTTTTATCATGCGGCCTTCAGTTTATTAAACGTACATGGTTGTTTTCACACTAGTGATTAGTATTTTGTTTACCATTGTGACATCCAGCCTTTAACCCCGTATGACATTGCTACCTGTAGAAAATGTTTGGTTGTTTTTGCTCCATTATTTATCTGTCATTTCTTTTAACACAGAACAATTTGAGGGTCGCATGGTAATCTATCGACTTTTTTTTTTTTGTTGCAAAAATTGAGTTATTTAGTATTAGTAAGTTTATATATTATTATATGGGCCTATATATAGCCCATGGCAACCCGCGGGTTGTTGTAGATTTGGGCTTAAATGTTAAAAAGTCAGAGTTAAAGAAGTTGTTTTGTTGTTTGGGACATCTAAGTCTGAGAAACTGCTGAAAAACCTGTAAAAACCGGGTTACGATAAGTTGCCAGGCAGCGATCGCATTTGAAATGGCATCATGATTTGGTGTACCAGAAGTATAACGTCTTATCCGAATAAAGGTGTTTGCAGTGAGTTTGTCATTGTTTCAGTTATTGTTTTATAAATTTTAGACAAGGCACCCGAGTATAAGTATAAGTGCATATACCCATCAGCTCTCTCTCGCTCTCTTTGTTTCTCTCTCTGAGTCTCTCTCTCTCTCTTTCTCCCTCACTGTGCTTGCCTGTACATACGCACATAGGTCTCTTTCTCTCTCTCTCTCTCTCTATCTATCTATCTAGCTACCTTTGCCTCTCTCTCGATCTTTCTTTCTCTCTCTCTCTCTCTCTCGCTCTCTTTCTATCTCTTCCTCACTTCTCTCTCTTCTTTCTCTCTCTCTCTCTTTTCTCTTGATTTCGCTATCTTTCGGATACCTCAGTCACTCCATACATAATCACCTGCGACACTGTGACCATATTTTTTTCCTACCATTTATTTATCGAAAAAAAAAAATAAATCTAGAAAAAGAAACTGAGAAGCTGGAGAGATGGGGGGGGGGGGGGAGGCAGAAACAACAACAACAACATAAGTTGGATTCAGGTTAGAAGAAGAATGACAATGGGGTATGTGATTATTCTAGTATTGAGTGGATAATGAGTGCATTAAATAATTCGCTTGCGCACACACACACACACACACACACATGCGCACACAGTCTTACTTATAAATACATAGTGATCAACTGCAGGTATTATAATTTGGTATTCTTTTTTTTTAGTCGCAGTAGCATTACTCTTCTCAGTTGAAAAAAAAAAAACCGGCTGAATGTACATTTATGATATTTTCGGCGATAAAAATGTCGATGCTGTTGCTGATGATGAGGATGATGACAATGATGATGATGGTGCTGTGATGATGGTGATGATGATGATGATAATGTTGTTGCTTATATTGATGATAATAACGGCGACCTGACCTCTGGTGAAAATAATGATGATGATGTGATGGTGAAAATGATGATGCTTGTGGTGTTGTGGTGGTTATAATGATGATAATGATGATGATGTTTATGTTGATGCTAATATAATAACGGTGATCTGACCTCAATTAAATCTCAAAGATTTAACTATTCTATTGTCATATAATCCAAAATTAACCAAATCGTTTCTCTTGTTTTGTTTTTTTTAATTTCTTCGGAACACTTCAATAGATCGCAATCAACTTTTGCACACAATCTTGTTTCTCGCCTCATGCCGTAAAGTTATGATTGTGTACATGGTTCTAATGACGTTTCTAAATTTCCTCCACTTTTTAACCACTAGATTGGCAGCCCACAGGCAAAAAACTTTCCTTGGAATCACCATCAAGGAAAGTAACTCTAAATTTTGAATGGCAACCACGGACAGGAAAAAGAATGCGGGGACGACCAGGAAGAAGATGGCAGGATGATATTAAAAAGAGAGGGGGGAACAACATGGATGAGGAAGACATCAGACAGAAAGGAATGAAAGTCATTGTCGGAAGGCCACATCCTGCAGTGGATGGACAATGCCTAGGTGAAAGAAAAATCAATGTTCCCTCTATTTCTTGTAGACAGTGTGCCCAAAAAATCTTATATCGGGCATTTTTTTCCCTGTGACAAATACATTTGTATGTGCACTGAATACCTGTGCAAATTAATGTATGTAAACTTGAAATTTTTCAAGATAAATTTGATACTGCCGTTTTCTCACGGCTGATAAAACTGTATTGGCATGTTTTAATATTATGCAAGAATGAGTGCATTCTGTGAAGTAACAAATTTAGTTAACGAACAATTTAACAGAAATAGTTTTGAGATTATTTTCAGTAGATATAACTTTTAAACATGCGGGTGAACAAAAATCTTGTGGCATTGATTTTAGACTTTCTTATCCATCGACCCCAGTATGTTAGATTAAAGGCAAGTAACAATCACAAAGGTACCGACACACATTACTACATGTCATCTAATATTTCCATCAATATAGGCGCCCCCGGGCTGTGTGTTGTCACCTGCCCTTTACTATCTATACAAGCCAGTGCAGAAGTAAGCTTGCAGATATCCCATTGATAAAGTTTGCAGATGATACCACCATACAGGGGTTGATGTCTGCCCCAACTGATGAAGACCCTTAATACTATACAATGGTTTATCCAGTGGTGTGAAGATCACTTCTTATTATTAATAAATTGAAAGAAAACTAAAGAAATGGTAATTGATTTCAGAACAACTGTAACATCACTTCCACCATTTAAAATTTATAATCAAAATGTTGATAGAGTCGAGTCTTATAAATATTTCGGAATACATGTCGACTCCAAACTCGACTGGCACGCTCATACCACTTCAGTTCACGCAAAGGCAAACAAATGTATGTATTTCTTGAGGAAACTTTAATGTAGATAAAACACTCCTTCAGACGTTTTATAAATCAACTATCCAGAATCATTCTATTTTGTATTACAGCCTGGGGAGGAAATGCAAAGGAGCAAGACAAGAACAAAATTAAAAACTCTATTATCAAAAAAGCTTGCCATCTAACTAACAGTAACAGTGAATACGTGAACTTTGATGAGTTATTCGTGCATTCGTGCAAACAGAAACTAAAATCAGTTCTAAATGATTGCTCCCACTAGTCCCACCCCTTGTTCCATCAGATAGTCCGATCCCAAAGAAGTGGACGGATACTATATTTAAAAACAAACAGAGAGCGCTTTTGACGATCTTTTCTGCCATCCGCAATTCGAAGTAGCAGTGTTTCTTGATGTGGTAGTATGCTGTTGTTAGTAATATTACTGTTAGTTTTTTACCCAATGGATTGTTCTTACAGTGTATGTGTGTGAGCAATGTTCTTACTTGTTGGTAATGTTGTGTGAGCAATGTGCGTGTGTGCGGCGTGCGTTAAAGACTTGTAGGTCTTCGATATTGTATTTGCTGTTGTATTCTTACTGAATGCTGTGACAACAAATCGCCTGGAAACAGGATAATAAAGTCATATCTTATCTTATCTTATCTTATCTATAACTTAAGTATAAATTACTATCTGACCAGTTGTGCACACATTGATTTCCTTTGTCAGTGCGCTGGTCACAGAACATGTGTGCGAGGGCAAGTGCGCACAGCTGAGAGGAGACAATGACTGTGTAAATAACTTTTATAAATATTTGAAGATTCCAGCAGGAAACGATGCTGTATCGAGGTTGAAGTTTGAAGAAGTACAATATCCATGCATTCACAGCTATTTTGTATTATTCGCCTGGCCGATGTGAACTTTCAAATCTTCACTCAAAACTCCATCGATATATGGATGGGTCAAATAACTTTTCTTTTTTTTTTGGTTGAGGGGAGGGGGGAGGGGGGGGGGGGGCAGGAGGCAGTTGTTGTTGTTTCTGCTGCTATTCTTATTGTTGTTGTTGTTGCTGTCATTGTTGTTGTGGCTGTTGCTGTTGCTGCTGTTGTCAATGTCATTGTTGTTGTGGCTGTTGCTGTTGCTGCTGTTGTCAATGTCATTGTTGTTGTTGCTGTTGTCAATGTCATTGTTGTTGTTGCTGTTGCTGTTGTCAATGTCATTGTTGTTGTGGCTGTTGCTGTTGCTGCTGTTGTCAATGTCATTGTTGTTGTGGCTGTTGCTGTTGCTGCTGTTGTCAATGTCATTGTTGTTGTGGCTGTTGCTGTTGCTGCTGTTGTCAATGTCATTGTTGTTGTGGCTGTTGCTGTTGCTGCTGTTGTCAATGTCATTGTTGTTGTGGCTGTTGCTGTTGCTGCTGTTGTCAATGTCCTTGTTGTTGTTGCTGTTGCTGCTGTTGTCAATGTCATTGTTGTTGCTGTTGCTGCTGTTGTCAATGTCATTGTTGTTGTTGCTGTTGCTGTTGTCAATGTCATTGTTGTTGTTGTTGTTGCTGTTGTCAATGTCATTGTTGTTGTTGTTGCTGTTGTCAATGTCATTGTTGTTGTTGCTGTTGCTGTTGTCAATGTCATTGTTGTTGTTGCTGTTGCTGTTGTCAATGTCATTGTTGTTGTTGCTGTTGCTGTTGTCAATGTCATTGTTGTTGTTGTTGTTGTTGCTGTTGTCAATGTCATTGTTGTTGTTGTTGTTGCTGTTGTCAATGTCATTGTTGTTGTTGTTGTTGCTGTTGTCAATGTCATTGTTGTTTTTGCTATTGCTGTTGTCAATGTCATTGTTGTTGTTGCTGTTGCTGTTGTCAATGTCATTGTTGTTGTTGCTGTTGCTGTTGTCAATGTCATTGTTGTTGTTGCTGTTGCTGTTGTCAATGTCATTGTTGTTGTTGCTGTTGTCAATGTCATTGTTGTTGTTGCTGTTGCTGTTGTCAATGTCATTGTTGTTGTTGTTGTTGCTGTTGTCAATGTCATTGTTGTTGTTGCTGTTGCTGTTGTCAATGTCATTGTTGTTGTTGCTGTTGCTGCTGTTGTCAATGTCATTGTTGTTGTTGCTGTTGCTGTTGTCAATGTCATTGTTGTTGTTGCTGTTGTCAATGTCATTGTTGTTGTTGCTGTTGCTGTTGTCAATGTCATTGTTGTTGTTGTTGTTGCTGTTGTCAATGTCATTGTTGTTGTTGCTGTTGCTGTTGTCAATGTCATTGTTGTTGTTGCTGTTGCTGCTGTTGTCAATGTCATTGTTGTTGTTGCTATTGTCAATGTCATTGTTGTTGTTGCTGTTGCTGTTGTCAATGTCATTGTTGTTGCTGCTGTTGCTGTTGTCAATGTCATTGTTGTTGTTGCTGTTGCTGTTGTCAATGTCATTGTTGTTGTTGTTGTTGTTGCTGTTGTCAATGTCATTGTTGTTCTTGCTGTTGCTGTTGTCAATGTCATTGTTGTTGTTGCTGTTGTCAATGTCATTGTTGTTGCTGTTGCTGCTGTTGTCAATGTCATTGTTGTTGTTGTTGTTGCTGTTGTCAATGTCATTGTTGTTGTTGCTGTTGCTGTTGTCAATGTCATTGTTGTTGCTGCTGTTGCTGTTGTCAATGTCATTGTTGTTGCTGTTGCTGCTGTTGTCAATGTCATTGTTGTTGTTGTTGCTGCTGTTGTCAATGTCATTTATGTTGCTGCTGTTGTCAATGTCATTGTTGTTGCTGTTGCTGCTGTTGTCAATGTCGTTGTTGTTGCTGTTGCTGCTGTTGTCAATGTCATTTATGTTGCTGCTGTTGTCAATGTCATTGTTGTTGCTGTTGTTGCTGTTGTCAATGTCATTGTTGTTGCTATTGTTTTTGTCCTTGTTGTTGTTGAGTTAGACTCTGGAAAAAGATGGTGTACAACTACAAGATGACTGTCACATTGTGCTAGGAAAAAGCAAGATGCTCGACAGAACATACCACTACCACTACTACCTACCAGAATGACAGGGCAGACAGAGACCCCACCTCCCCCCCTCCCCCCCCCCCCAAAAAGCACCCATCAACCATGTTGTTGTTGAGGGAGAATATCACGTTTCAATTTAGAGCACACACAAGATTTTGTCATTGTGAAGAAAACATTCTGAGGCTCATCCAAATTTTACCAAAGATACTGGAATTGTTTAAGATCTATTGCTTTTTGCGTGAACAGATTTCGCACCGCCACCTAGAGGCAAACACGCGGAAGTCATGAAAAGTGCCGTATTTTTATACAAAGCCAAATAGGGAAAATATTGTATTTTGCTCACTGTTCAGCTATCGCCATAGGTCTTGATTGACGTCACGTATTGTGGAATTACAGTGGGAAAACTCTGGATATTTTTTTCTTTTTTTTTTAGTCGCAGTAGCAATAGCATTGTCACAGTTTTGTCCCATAAATATACCTGGCATTATATCATTATCAACCCTTCTTTTCAAACTATGCGCCATGGACCCCGCCCCGATCAGCGCGCAAATTGTGTGCAAGTTGTTTTTTTTTAGTGGTAAGAAGACGACAGTGTCTCATTTTATCGTTTCTAGTATCGTTGATTTTACTAACAGTAACACATTCTCGGCAAACTCGACAACACTTAGAATTTTTTAACCATGTGTGAAGATTTTGTATACCTTTATTCGTTTAACTTAAATTCTACTGTACCAGTGGAATGATTTTAATAACGAAAACACAAACAGAACGAGAAAACGCATGTGTAATTCGAATACATATTAATATTAATATTAGTGCTCAAATTAATGGTATCTTAGGGGGGTATCATTTTCGTATTAAGCCGGGATGCGTGTTTGCCGATTGCAGTGCAGACCAGCAAATTCAGGAGCGGGGCAGGAACACACCCCCAACACACAGGACAGCTCCAATACATCCCAGGGATTTTTGGTGACGTTCAGAATCATATCAGCCACAGCCCAGAGATTGCAGCACCCATGGCAGTGCTTGATAGGACGAGAAATCCCTTAGCTGATGACCTGTGTTTGGGGATGTGTTGCTGCCCCGCTCCCCAATTTCCTGGTCTGCACTGCAATCGGCAAACACGCAGCCCGGATCGTCACGGTCAGTAGGTGCCAGCAAAATGTACACCCAAGAAATAAGGCCAGAAGCTGCCAATGTCTGACCGAGAACAGTATGATAGGGTTTTCCTGATTTACGTAGTAACTGATAGGAAATTATAGTGTGCACTGTTTGTCTGCCAGCAGCTGACTGTGTCGTTCCGGGTTTGGAATGATACCCCCCTAACTTAACGAAATGCAAATAAATGGAAAAAAAAAAATAGCAAATATTCTAAAGTGCAATTGACTTAAATGGGCACCAGCCGATTTTGATCAGTCGACTGGTTTCGATAGTGACATCAGAACACTGAGTTTTAATGAGATCGAACTCGTTGGCTAATGCCGATAAACGTGTTTCAGTCCCTATCCCACTGGAACAATGGCTCTTTAAGGGCTTTGGGGTGACTCATGGGGCATCTTCCCTAGATCAAACAGTATTTTAGATCTTGCGGCATGTCCGAAAAATAACACTATGCCAGAAATAAATGTTTGAAGAACTGGCCGATAAACATCCTAATCACAGGCCTTTGAGCAAAATCGGCTTCAAAGACCAAGGTTGAGTGGGAGCTGTCCCATTTTCTAATTCAGACGACAAAACCAAATGCCTTAGTTTGAACTCCAAAGCCTCTTTCTGTACCACAGAATAGAGATACTACCAGAAGCACCACAAGGCAGATATGCGTCTTCAATTTTGACTAATCTACGCCGTGTTGGATGAGATCGATTGTTTGTAACTAGGCATGCGCACAACGATGTTTAATGTAACATCAGAGAGTGTGCATTTAGAGGGAGATATCACTTCCATTATGCCAAACTATAATAATGTCAGGCCAGAGTTTTCTGCTATTGTATGACAGTACACAATACAGCCTGCTACTGTCACCCCCACTGTCTTGTGGGTCATCTCGGGAGAGAGGAAGACTAGGGGAAGGTAACCCTGAATACAAATACCACACTGCCTTGTGTGTTGCTATGATAGCAAAGGCTTTGGGAGTAAACCCAGACAGAAAATCAGGAGTGGAGACCCGAAGGTGGTTGTCAGGGAGAACTGCATCAAACTGGCTTCCAGCATCTCCTGCAGCCGGACTAGTTCCAAATGTATTGACCTGGTCTCTCCCTTGGGTTTAACTAGAATGGCAGAGAGAGGGGTGGTGCCTCTGGGCAAAGCACCATCTCTTAAAAATAGCCCAGGCAAGGCAGCAGAACGAGGAGGCGTTTGCTCGGGCTTGGCAAGCGTCTGTCTCTCCTCTATAAGCCCACCCATTTCCGATTTGGAGAGGACACTCCAGCCATCCGTTACGGATGGGCACAACACGGGAGGTGGCAGTTACCGGTGATAAGCTCAATCCATTTGGCGTACGGATGAGCGCCAGGGGTCCCCTCTGTCGGTGGGAGCGGCTTTTCAGCTGCATTGATCAACTACCGCCCGCCGTAACCTGGGCAGCCCCCAGGCAGTTGGGTGTTGTTCCGCCACGTCAGCCTGCTTCATAAGGTGGTTGGAGCTAGACCAAAAGTCGAAAAGCTGACGTAAAGTGTGCACCTGGCAAAAACAGAAAAATACTAAAACTTGGTACCTGGAACGTCAGAACAATGCGCCCAGGCTTGCAACAGCAAGATCTCACTGATATTGACTCCATCAGGAAATCCCAAATTATTGATCGAGAACTTCAGCTACTAAACATCGACATCGCTGCCCTTCAAGAAACTCGACTTCCCGACTCCGGGTCAGTCAAAGAAGAAAACTACACCTTCTTCTGGCAGGGCCTTAGCAGCGAACAGCCGAGAATCTACGGCGTGGGCTTCGCCATAAAAAACTCCCTTATCAATTCGATCGCAACTCCAATTGGAGTGTCAGAACGCATCATGACACTCAGACTGAACACCCGGTCTGGTTTTACCAACATTATCTGTGTCTATGCCCCAACACTTACCTCCTCTGACGAAACCAAAGACATTTTCTACGAGGCATTGCAGAGGACTCTCCACAACATCCCTCTCACCGAAGGCCTGCTAATTCTGGGTGACTTTAACGCTCGAGTGGGAGCAGATCACTCCGCATGGCCAAAGTGCATTGGGCACTTCGGCATTGGCAACATCAACGAAAACGGGCAGCGTCTTCTGGAGCTATGCTCCGTAAACTCATTATGTGTTACAAACACGTACTTTGACCTTAAGAGATGCCAAAGAACATCATGGCGCCATCCCAGGTCTGGCCATTGGCATCAATTAGATCTTATTCTCTCAAGGAGGAAGAGTTTGGGCTGTATAAAAATAACTCGTTCCCTCCACAGTGCTGACTGTGACACCGACCATGCACTGGTAGTCAGCAAAATCAAAATTTCGGCCAAGAAAATATACAGATCAAAAGCCCCTTCAATCCCTAAGATCAATGTAACAGCAATCAGAGATGAATCAAATAGAAAGTCATTTGAAAAGTTATTTGCTGAAAGCATGGATAATGTCACCCAATGTGACTCGGTAGATGAAACATGGAACACTCTCAGTTCAAAAATTCATGACTGTGCCATCAAGTCTTTTGGACAGCATAAAGTTTCAAACAACGACTGGGTAGCCCAGAACAGCGAAATTCTCCTACCTCTCATTGAGCAAAAGAAATCTGCTTTCAATGAGTATAACAAAAATTGCAATCAGAGTACAAAAACTTGTTTGAAAAATGCAAAAGCTAAACTTCAGCTGGAGGTAAGACGTTGCGCCAACAAATACTGGACAGACTTGTGTAACAGCATACAAGAGGCAAATGAAAAGGGAGATATGAAAACCGCCTTTAGTCAGATGAAAGTAGCTCTTGGGCCAATCATCACCAAAAGCGCCCCACTTAAGTCTGTAAATGGTGAACCCATCACAGATAAAAATGAACAACTGAATAGGTGGGTAGAGCATTACTCTCTGTTGTATTCAACTGAGAAAAATATTCCACCAGATTTTGAGGAACACCTCCAAAAACTGCCAATAATGGCCGAACTTGACGCTGAACCTTCCTTAGTCGAGCTTTCCAATGCAATCGACCACCTGTCTGCTGGAAAAGCCACAGGAAGTGACAACATTCCTGCAGAGGTATTAAAAGACCTAAAAGGCCCACTATTACCACACCTGTATAATCTGTTATTGCAGTGTTGGAAAGAAGGCGTGATACCACATGATATGAGAGACGCCAAAATTGTCACACTTTACAAGAACAAAGGAGACAAAGGCGACTGCAACAACTATCGAGGCATATCCCTCCTCAGCATTACTGGAAAGGCTTTTGCTCGCGTCATCCTCTGCCGCCTTCATCAACTGGCGGAAAAAGTCTTACCAGAAACACAATGTGGCTTTCGAAGCAAACGATCAACTATTGACATGATATTTGCACTTCGGCAAATCCAAGAAAAATGTAAAGAACAAAACAGGCCGCTTATAACATGCTTTGTGGACCTAACAAAGGCTTTCGACACCGTAAGCCGATCTGGCCTGTATGCAGTCCTTAAATCCATAGGCTGTCCACCAACATTGCTAAAACTTATTGCATCCTTCCACACTGACATGAGGGCATGTGTCAACTTTGAGGGCTGCACATCCAATTCATTTGCTGTAAACAGCGGTGTGAAGCAGGGATGTGTTCTTGCTCCTACCTTATTTGGTATATATTTTGTAGCCCTACTCAAAAATGCCTTTGGTCAATGTTCAGGTGGAGTACTTATTAACACCAGAGTGGACGGCTCCATTTTTAATGTTGCCAGACTAAAAGCAAAATCTCGTACAGAGCATTTTATGTTACAAGAGCTCCTCTTCGCAGATGATGCTGCAATCGTGGCCCACGATGAAACCACGCTCCAGGCTCTCATCAATAGCCTTGCCAAAGCCTGTGACAAATTCATGCTAAAGATCAGTGTCTCAAAAACTGTAGTTTTGACACAAGGCTTGAGAAACCCCAACCCAATCATGCTGAATGGCTCTCCTCTGGAGCAAGTGGGAAAATTCTGCTACCTAGGCTCAACCATCAGTGGTAGCACAGACATAACAACTGAAATAAATGCCAGAATAGGAAAGGCGGCCACAGCTTTTGGCAAACTCTCAAAAAGGGTGTGGAACAATAGCAAGCTGACCATCAAAACAAAGGTACTCGTGTACCAAACTTGCGTCCTAAGCACCCTGCTGTATGGCTCAGAGACATGGACCACCTACTCCAAACATGAAAGATCCCTCAACTCCTTCCACCTGCGCTGCCTACGCAAAATTCTCAAGATCAAGTGGCAAGACAGGATCTCAAATATCGAAGTTCTGAGCCGAGCCAACATTCCATCAACTCAGGCTCTCCTAGGCAAAAAAAGACTGCGGTGGCTTGGACATCTCCACCGTATGGAAAATGATCGCATCCCCAGACAAATTCTCTACGGGGAACTTGCTACTGGCAACCGACCCAGAGGTAGGCCACATCTGCGATTCAAAGACACTTGCAAGGTCACGATGAAAGCATTCAACATCGACCCCAATGAATGGGAGAACCTTGCAAATGATCGAAGCAGATGGAGACAAAAATTGCGCAGTGGCACGCTCGCAATAGACTTCAAGGCAAAAGAAACATACCTGACAAAACGACAGAGGCGGAATGAAAACACTCGCCAAAGTGAACCCAAAAGACTGACCTGCAATCACTGCCATCGCACTCTCGGGTCAAACATTGGTAGAATAAGCCACGAGAGAAGCTGTCAGTCAAAGTGAAAGTGAATATTCTAGCTGCTAAGACCGTCTGTAAAGACGCTAAAGGCCATATATATATATGCCAAACTAGGTCACGGCGGTAACGAGAACTGAGAGAAACTGTTCTTCACCAAAGATAGTGTGTGTATCTGTTTACTATGTGGTTTGTTCATATTTGTGGGGTTGATTGAAGTTATTTAGAGCTCTTACACCCAGCAGAAATATACAAACGGATATTCTTTACTGTCGATCAAGTCAAGTGAAGTTGCATTTCATCAAAATGGCGGTGCGCATACGTCCTGTAGTCCGAAAAGCGGGCTTCTTTTGCTTCTGGCACTTCCCTATTCTGTGGTGGGCGGGGTCCTATTGAGACTAATGTTCCTGATGTCACCATCTAACTAGTTGACTGATCGAAATCGGCTGGCGTGCTTAGGCTTATTCTGGCCGAGCGTGTGGGTTTCCCTTTATTACTCTCAGAGTCCCAAGACAGTTTCATTCTCAGAGTCCCAAGACAGTTTCACTCTTAGAGTGCCAAGACAGTTTCATTCTCAGAGTCCCAAGACAGTTTCACTCTTAGAGTGCCAAGACAGTTTCATTCTCAGAGTGCCAAGACAGTTTCACTCTCAGGATGCCAAGGCAGTATCACTCTCAGAGTACCAAGACAGTTTCTTTCTTCGATAATCAACCAAATATTCCGTTATTGTGGGCATCTACTGGACGTCCTGGAAAATACAATGACAATATCTAAAAACAAAGGCTGACAAATAATGATAAACAGTAATTTTGATAAAGATAGGCCCGGGGGGGGGGGGGGTATCATACTGAGTCCGGACTGTTAAAGCTACTTGCTGTCAGCAAAATGTACACCCAAGAAATAACTGGCTGAAGCTGAATGTGTCTGACCAGGCTTAGTTTGATAGGGTCTTCCCGGATTTACTAAGAAACTACAGGAAATTATGGTGTGCACTACTTGTCTGCCAGTAGCTGACTGTGCCGTTCCGGGTTTAGTATGATAGAGACTTCGCGGATTTACAGAAGAAGTACAGGAAATTATGGTCTGCACCTCTGGCCTGCCAGCAGCAGACCGTGCCATTATGGGCTCAGTATGATAGGGTCTTCCCGTATTTACAACGGAAATATGTAGGAAATTATGGTCTGCACTTCTGGCCCGCCAGCAGCTGACAAGGATTCTGAACAGTAGTACACTCTTTGATAGGGATCGGCAATCTCTTTGCCTCTGCGGCCTGACTGCCGAGCATGTAAATGTTATTAAGCATGCCAATTATACATTTTAAATTATATTCAGTGTCTAGTCATGAAAAAAACAAAAACTTCGCGAGAGTGATTTGGTGGTGGAATCTGGCCACTTTTTTTTTCCCCAACGCTCCAGACTGAACTGCCAAAAATAAAACTAAAAGGGTAAAGAAAAAGAAAAAAGAAAATATTTTCAACGATATTTATTTCTCATTAACTGTGATAAAAAAAAAAAAAGCTCAGCCAACATATTTGGTATGCCACCCCCCACCCCCTCCCACCCCCCCCCCCCCCGGACGACATGGATGAGGAAGACATCAGACAGAAAGGAATGGAAGTCATTGTCGGAGGGCTACATCCTGCAGTGGATGGACAATGCCTAGGTGAAAGGTGAAAGGTGAAATGAGTTCACGCATTTGATAGTAACGCCCCTGGTAGCATCACTACGTCAATCCAACGTGGGTGTAAATAGGATTTCCGTAAAGTTGGTAGGATCACCGTGGGGGGGGGGGGCGGATTCCCACAAAACGCCGACGTTGGTGCGATGTAGTAACCAGCGTATCTATCCTAGGAATGGTGTTATTTCTATGTGCACGCTTAAGGTCAGTCCTACACGTCGGATTCACGTAGGGCCACTGGCTGGTTTCTGTGACGTCACGGCACAGGACGGTACCTTTCATCGATACTTCACGGCGCAGGGCGGTACCTTTCATCGATACTTCACAATGAGGCAGACAGTGACAACGCACAAGATAAGGACGAGGCCCATAATCACTCCTCCAAAAATGTATGAAGTCTGCAATTCACTTTTCTCAAAACTCTCCACCTGTGCAGCTGTAAAAAAAAAAACAAAAAAAAAAAGGTCGGAAATGAAAAGACAGACAGGCAGGCAGACAGGCAGGCAGACAGGCAGGCAGACAGGCAGGCAGACAGGCAGGCAGACAGAAACTGGAAGAAAACAAAAGAAAGAAAGAAAGAATGACAGGTAAAACAACAAATAGAGAAGGTAAACAGACAGATAGAAAGAAAGAATGACAGGTAAAACAACAAATAGAGAAGGTAAACAGACAGATAGAAAGAAAGAATGACAGGTAAAACAACAAATAGAGAAGGTAAACAGACAGATAGAAAGAAAGAAAGAATGACAGGTAAAACAACAAATAAAGAAGGAAAACAGACAGATAGAAAGAAAGAAAGAATGACAGGTAAAACAGCAAATAAAGAAGGAAAACAGACAGATAGAAAGAAAGAAAGAATGACAGGTAAAACAACAAATAAAGAAGGAAAACAGACAGACAGAAAGAAAGAAAGAATGACAGGTAAAACAACAAATACAGAAGGAAAACAGACAGATAGAAAGAAAGAAAGAATGACAGGTAAAACAACAAATACAGAAGGAAAACAGACAGATAGAAAGAAAGAAAGAATGACAGGTAAAACAGCAAATAGAGAAGGAAAACAGACAGATAGAAAGAAAGAAAGAATGACAGGTAAAACAGCAAATAAAGAAGGAAAACAGACAGATAGAAAGAAAAATGACAGGTAAAACAACAAATAGAGAAGGAAAACAGACAGATAGAAAGAAAGAAAGAATGACAGGTAAAACAACAAATAAAGAAAGAAAACAGATAGAAAGAAAGAAACTAAAGAAGGAAGAAAGAAAAAAGAAAGAAGGAAAGAAACGGGGAAATAAAGAAGAACGACAGAAAGACTAGCGGGCAGACAGAAACAGAAAGAAATAAGACAGAATGGCATGTGGAAAGAAAGAAAGAATGGCAGGTAGAAAGAAAGAGAGGAACAAAGAAACAAAACAAAACAACAAAAAAAAAACCACCAAACAAAAAGGAAAATAAAAAAGATATCAGACAGACCAGCAGACAGACAGAAACAGAAAGAAAAGAAGAAAAAAAGCAGACAGACAGACAGTCAGCAAAAGGCATCCATACATTGAGTTCAAATACCAGATTGCCGGAATTCAAGAAAACAACTAGGCTCGCCCTACCACTGTGTGACACATTGACACATTTGCAGTAATGACAATAGCCATAATAATATAATGAATCAAATCATAATATAAAGGAAATAAAGCCTCCAATGTAATCATGAAAGGCCTTTTAACTGCTGAGCCTGAAATTCTACAAAATATCATAAAATGCATAGAAAGACGTAAATGTGCACGTGGGCATGTTTTGAAAGGTCTTGAAGTTCGCTATATTTTTAATCCTTTCGTTGATTTTGAGCCACAGCTGAGTTGAACAGAAGAAACTGCTCGGACATTTTGAGCCGAAAAATAAGAGACACAAAGTATGACAGGAAATTTCGTTCTGCGCTTCAGTTTACACATTAGTAATCGAAACTCAACTTGAAATTCACAGTTGTGTATTCGACGAGTCAACGGGCCAACCGGTACTAGATTAAGACGGAAAATGAATTTAAAAAGGAAAATCAGAAGGAAAGACTTTGAGTCTGAGTTCGAGTTTGGATCTTAGGCCACTTTAGGCCTTTCATGTTCTACATGGGTAGTCCATTTATTTTTGGTATTTAGCGCTTCACCAATGTCAATTTCACAAATAGAATTGAATAATTTCGTGTAAGTTTTATTACATTGGTAAAATTCTCAAAAGTTGTTTGTTTTGCATAGATCTGAACAGAGTGTTGTAAATGTGTATACCTGTACCAGTTTTCCAATCAAGTTGTTGATCTTATTCTTAACCTCTGACAGAAAGGACAAGACGGGCTGAGGGTCCACATTAGAAAAAAAAAAACTCTTTCATGGATCTGCAGGCACAGTGCCTTCTTCGGCTACATGCATGAAATCTACACATTCAGCCAAAATATACTTTATTGATAGCTCAAGAGAGAGAAACACACACGCGCACACACACAAACACACACACAAACGATTGAAAGTACACGTTAGGTGGACATTGATGGTCGTCTATTTCGTAAACTTGGCTCTTCGCCAGCTAAACAGAAATGGATACATATATAGGTATAATGGACATTGCCTCAACAACGCATTCCACTTAAATTTCTGCCATTTATGTTTAAATGCCATGTTACTTTATGTAATATGATTGCTACTGAGTTAAGCTATGTCCATTTGGCTGTGCTTAACCCTTTCGATGCCAATGCAGTTACTGCTGTGATCGTTATTGTCATTTTTCCTTTTGAATTTGATTATTTTGGTTATTCCAAAGGTACTTGGGAAGTTTTAAGACAAATTAATAGAATATCTAAAACTTCTTTAATCATTTACAGCCGACGTACAAAAGATAATTCACAGCAGTTCGCCGTTGGTATTCAAGGGGTTAAGACATGAGCGTGCGCTCTTAAACGAGGTCTGCAAGAGATAATTGTAGAGCTGAGTTCCAGAACGAGGTTAAGTCAGTTTGCTGAAAAAGGAACTGCGCATATCAGTGGAAACTAGACAAAAAAGGGCTGTCTATTTATGGTAACATCATCCTTCTACAGGCCCATTGCGAATGACGTCACAGAGTGTTTTTGTTTTTGTACTTCCGACACTCAAAGTGGCGGGGGGATCAGCTGGAGAGTGTAACTTTGAGATATGTCTAAGCGGTTAAATTGCCTGCTGGTTGCATTGCAGTTGATTGTCATGTCAGGGGTGGAAAAGACGGATCCAAGCTGGTCAGATTCCCTACCATCCGTGTAAACAAGGGAAAGGAAGAGAAAGAATTGACCGAATGTCTCCCATGTGCGTGTACACACGTGTCATTGTTTATTGTAGTGAATTTTTTTTTAGCTCCCCGCCGATTGGGTGGCGACGCCTGAAGTGCTCGCAGTGCAAATTAGCTAACGAATCGAAATCAATGCTACCATCGCCATGGTGATGAGTGGGTCCTTACAACTAAAATGGCCGATATCCGAAGGGGATATAGTTAACCAGGGCCACAGACTAATAAAATACCCAGACTGGGCGATCCCATTGTGTGAAGTCACAAAACAGGGCCAAGAAAGGTTGATCTGAAAGTGGGCCACACCAATGCAAGAACAAGGTTATGTCCAAAATTTTTAGCCTTGCGACGTAACCTCTTCAATTTCCCTTTCCTGGGATAATAAAGTGATCCTTATCTTACTATCTTACCTTGAAATAAACAGAAAATTAACCAGAAAGTTGCATATCATTTCTTAACCCTTTCAACACGGACAGAAAGTTGTTGTGAGTTCTTTATTATCCCCGATCAGTTTCAATTTTCGGTTCTGCACCAGTAACTTTGAAGTACAATTCGGTTTCACAATTTCGGTTGTAATTTACTATTTGAACTACTTGGAATAACCAGCTCTAGACACAAAATGACCTCAGAAAGGCCAGCGTTCACGGCCTCAGTAGTGAAAGGGTTAAAGACAAGTGAGAAAAAAAGCGACAAAAAAACGTCGAACGCTAAAAATTCATTGTTATGTGTCCATACACACCTTGCAGTAACTTTGCACGGCACGAGAATGATGTACAATTCTGGCCGTAGATTGTAAGGTAGAACGTGAAATGATCTACCCATTCATTCTCTTCCATAATAAAGACGGCGCATGGCTGAGTCGCATAGTGCCCCCATTTAGTGACGATATGTGCCATACAATCATAGCCGAAAGATGATTTGCAACAGTATACTAATTGTATCCTTGGTAGTAGTTCCAAGATGCAATCGTCCGGGTTTATGGACCCTTCCATGCCCAAAAAATAACTGTAGTCGAAGGAATTGAACTCTGTGGAAACAGTAAAAAAAACAACAACCGAGTTTAACACAAGAAAATGTTCCGACATTTTGAACCTGAAAAAAAAAAAAAAAGACACATTGAAAAGTATAACAGGAAATTTTGTTTTGGGCCTCAGTTCGCATATCGGTCATTGAAAACTCAACTTTAAAAGTCACATCTGTTTTTTCAACGAGTCAGCGGGAGACTTGTGTGCATAAGGTTGTTAAATCAAGTTGTAGATCTCAGCCTCTCTCAGAAAGGGCAAGACACATTGTGGGTCCACGTTAGAATAAAATTAATTCTTTCACGGATCCGCAGGCATAGTGCCTTCTTCGGCTGGATATGCAAGAAATCTACACATTTAGTTCAAGTAATGTTTTCTTGATAGTTGGCGGTGGCATGCCACACATTGGGAGAGATACCACACATTGGAAGGGGGGGGGTGAGTCTGAGTTTGAGTTCAGGCCCGCCGCACGATAACGGTCACAATGTACTGGGGAAAATGGCCGCTTTGCGCCTTTCAGTTGTTTTTTTTTCGGGACATTTTACAGTAACTTGGTTTTCAGAACTTGATCAATAAACATTTGACAAATAAAAATCTGACGTGAAAAATTCCGTATAAGACTATTGTTCCATCTATAAAGGTCTCAACCCTTTATTTACATCCTCTTTCACACCCTCCCAAATAATGAGAACTCTTCCAATCTACTTACTACACCCTTTCACAAGCTTTTGATGGAGTAAAGCGTAGCCTATCTAGTAAATAAAGGATTAAAAATGAGTTTTGCCTAAGTCAAGGACGAATTTTTAAAATACGTTAAAAATCTTTAAATCCACTTACAGATTTGAAATTAATACGGGGTTGTTTAATTCTATTTGCGAAAATTTACATTGATGAAGCTGCGAGTACCAAACATAAATAAAGTACCCAAATAGACCGTGAAAAGCCCTAGGTGACCAAATTCGTGCCGACAAGCCTTAAAACACAAACTCAAACTCACTTTCCCTCAGAAAAGTCAAGATCGGCTGAAAGTTATACTCTTGCAGATTTTGGTTAGTGAATAGCGCCATCATCATCAACATCAACAACAATCTCGTAAGCAGCTATTGTCAGCCATGATTGTACACACGCTTACACGATGGAGCACGGTAGTCTAGGGCCAAGGTGTTCGCCTCTCATGCTGAAGGTACCGCGTTCGAATCCCGGTCGATGCAGTCATGTTGGAATTTTGGGATTTTTCTCATAATTTCCTGTTGCTGATCCTATGGTAGGTATGATCGAGCACCTAATCTTCTCAGATAAGGATGAAAAATGCGGAGGGCCCGTGTCCACATTGCGCACGCTAAAAATACCTTGGCAGTCGGAAATTGAGAAGAGCAGGCCGACCAGGCCGCTCCCCGGGCAAAATTAAATAAAATGTATTCCTACCACTCACCCCCCCCCCCCAAAAAAAAAACGTACAAAAAAGCACTTTAGCGTCGACGCGTCAGCTCCAGTTGTAACTGGGCTACAATGACACTAAGGCCAATTTCCCAAACGGTTTTAACACTTTCCCTATGGGCCAGCATTCCACGTCTGACAGAAGCACTTCCTGGGGTTATACACCATACTCTGCTCCGCATTAGTAAACAAAGATCGCCCTAATACATAACAGCTGTCCAAACTACACACTTTTTCGCATACGTGGTTCTCGCTGGACACGTTAAGGCGAAGGAAGCACACCAAGAATTCTTTTTTTAAGGTTCAAGGTCACAGGCTGTTAAAATGTTCCATTATAGTGCTCAGGGAATACCCTTACAACGACACAGCGCAGGCTGCGTATCTCAGGAAGCGTGCGTCAGGGTGTGCTTTGTATAGTTCCGTAGGGAAAAAGTACAGAAAATACAAATTCAAAAAAGATAAAAGCTTACCACAGGCAGCATTGCATTCAAAAAATCTACCCAACAAGCCACAGATAATGTGGTGGAAAACGAAGGGCTTATCGTATACCACATCCGGTGATAAGTTGAAAACCGCGCATGACTTGTTTTGAGTGTAGGCTTGACGGCCATATTCAATAGTTGCAACACAAGGCTCGGCCGTGTTCTTGCAGCAGTAAGTCACTTGTCTGTTCTTGGGTATTATAAACCCACAGGGTTTTGTGTACTTAGATATCATCTGGCCCATAAGAAATGCGGCATTTTTGGATGCTAATTCTGTGGAAGAGATTGAGTCAAAATTATAAGGAGTGTAGATGAGGTACCCCGCCCGCGTGATTTCTTTCCGCACGAGCTTTAGCAGATTCAGGAGCGGGGCAGCAACGCACCCCCAAACACAGGACAGCTGCTCCAACACATCCCAGGGATTTTCGGTGACGTTCAGTGTCATATCAGGCACAGTCCAGAGATTGCAGTACCCCATGGCAGTGTTCGATAGGACGAGAAATCCCTTTGCCGATAACCTGTGTGGGATGAGTTGCCCCACTCCTGAATTTGCTAAAGTTCGTACGGAAAGAAATCACACACCCGACCCTGCACGGGATAAACTTAATTTCTCTCTCTCTCTCTCTCTCTCTCTCTCTCTCTCTCTCTCTCTCTCTCTCTCTCTCTCTCTCTCTCTCTCTCTCTCTCTCTCTCTCTCTCTCTCTCTCTCTCTCTCTCTCTCTCTCTCTCTCTCTCTCTCTCTCTCTCTCTCTCTCTCTCTCTCTCTCTCTCTCTCTCTCTCTCTCTCCATATTTACGTTATACTTAATTGTGGAATTGGTGTAACTGGCTCCCATTGTCTTTGGGTTCTACTTCGTTATGTAATTTCCATTTTTCCTATTATAGTCCCTTTTAAAAATATGTGTTCATGCGAATGGGTTTCATACTCATACTATTAAATAAGGCGGTAACTTGCCAAAAAAAATGCTAGCTGACTTTACACTGATTTTGAGAAAATGCGCTGCGTTTGGCACAGTATAATACTGAATCTGAGAGGGTACTTACATTTTGAATGAAAAACACATTGACTTTGCACGTTTTGATTGCTATAATGTTTAGCTCTAGACAGGTTTTTCGGCTGATTTGATGTAAAGGACCGCAATTCATTTTTTTTTTTTTTTTGAAAATGTGACTTAACGGGTTTTGAAAGTTCACCTAGGCGTTGTCCAACCACTGCAGGATGTAGCTCTCCCTCCGACAATGCTTTCCAGTCTCTTCTGTCTGTTGTTTTCCTCCTCCATGTTGTCACTCCTCTCTTTGTAATCTCTTCCTTCCATCTTCTTCCTGGTCGTCCCCTTGTTCTTGTTCCTGTCCTTGGCTGCCATTCAGTGCAGCGTTTTGTCCATCTACTGTCATTCATCCTCCCCACGCGTCCGGCCGAATTCCACGTTGGCTGTAGCATGAATTCCTCTGCGTCTTTTAGTTTTGTTTGTTTGCATATGTCAGCATGGGGGATTCTATCTTGCAGTTTGATGTTAAGCATTTTTCTTTCCATTGCCCTCTGGGTAGTTCTTCGTTTATTTGTAAGCTGTTTTGTGATTGGCCATGTTTGACAATCGTACGTAATTGTTGGAAGAATGCATTGATTGAATACTTGCTTCTGGAGGGACATTGGCAGTTTGGAATCCATGACTATCTCTGTTTTTTCCAAAGCAACTTTATGATGCTCTTATCCTGGTGTTTAATTCAGTTTCTTTGTTGTGTTCCATATTCACTATCTGGCCTATGTATTTATACTCCATGACTTTTTCAATGACTTTGTTTTCAATTATAACCGTTTCTGTCTCGTATTTTGTCATGTGCATCCTCAGGCCAACCTTCTTGCTCTTTATGTTTAGTATGTTGAGATTAGTTTCCATTTGGTGTACTTCATCTGTGCAGAGTACAATATTGTCTGCAAATCTCAAGTCTTGCAGATCTTCACCATCAATATTTATGCCATTTTCTAGACGTGACTGTTTAAATATTTCTTCGATTGTTGCTGTAAATAATTTTGGCGATAGGGGCTCTACCTGTCTCATTCCCCTTTCTATGGCAAACCTTTCTGATACAGGATTATCGATGTGTATTCTGGCAAAGGGTTCTGTATATATATTTTGCAGTATGTTTATATAGACTTCGTTCATATTGATCTTTTTGAGAGCTTCAGAGATTGCATAGTGTTCCACGGAATCAATCGAGTACGTGCATCTATTGTGATTTGGCCAAATATTATCTTCCCACGTGTTCAATATATTTTGTTTTTTCGTCGACGTCCATCCAAATGATAAAGAACAGAAGAAAAAGAAGACAATGGTGCTCATGATAAAGCTGGATGAAAAAAGAAATCCCTCACACAAACATCAGGAGAAAGACAAAGAGTTACAGATGTTGTGAAATTCATACTACCACAAAAATGGAAATGGCCTGGCCATTTCGGAAAAAAATTAAAGGCAATAGATGGACAAAGCCTTGCACTGAATGGAGACCTAGAACAGGAAAGAAAACAAGAGGACGCCCCGACAGACGATGGGGAGATGATACTGTGCAGACAGGTGGACAAGCATGGACATGACTGACGACAAACAGAGAAGAATGGAGACCATTTGTGAGTGTGCACGAGAAAACCCACAATAAGTCGGCAGAGCTGATTTTGAGAAAAACGGCTTTGAAGTGAAAATATGGGTCCGACACAAACTTCCAACTTGGCTGTTGTTTAGGGGACCGTGGCATGTTACAGGGTAAACTGTAGATGAACAGTGAACACTACTCACTACGCTCTCTATAACGGCTTTGTAATTAGACTACGGTCTCCTAACAACAATCACTCCAATATTACTTGGTCAGTTAGCTATTGCCACTTACAGGTGTAAATGCCGTTTTCTCAAAATCTTGTTTTAGGGGGGTCACTGGCTTCAATTTATCAGAAATGTCTTGTCTTTTATTATATGTACAGAACTCAAAATGTCATGTTGCCGACTTATGCCGGGTTTTCTCATGCACACTCACATTTGCTGATTGATACACACTGCAGTGCGCCACGGTCATAACACGTTTGCCCGAGTCATTTTTACAACATTTTCAGTAAGCGTGAAAAGATATCATTGCTTTGCAAATCTTGTAACTTGCCCAAAAAAGTGGTTTCGTGTCAAAATTCACACTTTGAAGGCTCGATACAAAAATTCATGCTTTAAGCTTATTTTATCTGGAATGTCAGGTTCCACCTGAATGAGAACATTTTAAAATGACTTTGGAATTGTATTATGACCGTGACGAGGGCGGGCAAGATGAAATATGAAAATCACAGAAGAAGTGGGTGATAGCAAGGTTAAAGCAAAGTCAAAATATGGCAAAAGAAAAGCCTTGCGTACGAAATAATACCCAAACGATACAACAAACCGCAAAGAAAAGGGGAAGACATGGACATTTCAGTTAGAAACTTTTTTCCCTTTTTCTTTGCGTATCATTGTATTTTGAATCGATATTATTTCGCACGCGACGCTTTGCTACATACAACTTTTTCTTTCTGCCATATATCGACGTGGATGGACAAGGCCCAAGAAGACAAGACAAAACTGTGGTGCTCACCGTACAGTTTCGGAAAATGCAAAACCGTGTATTTGCCACGCCAAATCCCCATAATGTGAGTGTTACTGCGGTTTTTAAAAGCTAAAGTGCGGTAAAAGGCGTTTGTTCCAGCGCTTGTAGATCTGCAGTAACAGAAGTAGTTTCTCCTGGGGTCACATGGCCGTTTTAAATCCACAGAGCACTCCTGGAACAGAATCAGAAAACACGATTGTTTTGTTAGCAGAGATTACAAAACAATTGTAAGCAAAGACTTGAAAACACTTCTTGTTAGCGGTCACTAGATAACACTTGTTAGTGGAGTTTAGGAAACACTTGTTAGCGGTCACTAGAAAACACGTGTTAGCGGAGACTAGAAAACACGTGTCAGTGCAGACTAGAAAACACTTTTTAGCAGAGACTAGAAAACACGTGTTAGTGGAGACTACAAAACACTTGTTAGAGGAGACAATAAAACACTTCTTAGCGAAATATAGAAAACATCTGTTAGCGGAGACCAGAAAACACTTGTTAGCGGTCGCTAGAAACTAGAAAACACTTGTTAGCGGATTCTAGAAAACATTTGTTAGCGGAGACTAGAAAACACTTGTTAGCGGTCACTAGAAAACACTTGCTAGCGGAGCCTAGAAGACACTTGTTAGTGGAGTCTAGAAAATACTTCCTAGCGGAGACCAGAAAACACGTGTAAGCAAAGGGCACAAAATATGTGTTAGCGAAGACTACAAACCACGTGTTAGCAGAGGCCAGAAAAAACTTCTTGGTGGAGACTAGATATAGAAAACACTTCATGGTGGACACTAGAGAACACTTGTTAGCGAAGACTAGAAAACATTTGTTAGCGGAGACTAGAAAACATTTGTTATCGGAGACTAGAAAACACTTCTTGGTGGAGACTAGAAAACACATGTTTGCGGAGTCCAGAAAACACTGTTAGCGGAGATTGGAAAACACTTGTTAGCTGACACTGTAAACACTTGTTAGCAAAGACTAGAAAGCACGTGTTAGGGGAGACTAGTTTTAGGGCCTCCTGGTAAACTATCGTAACTTAGTTTTAACGAATTTTTCAGGGGAATAAAAAAAAGTGAATAAATTTCTTTTATCATAATACTCAAGACACTAAAAACACAACTGTTATCTAACTCTTAAGTTTCAGAATTGAATCCCAAACTTATACAGCAACCTGCGAGTGGTTAAGTGCTACAAGCCTGCTAAATGTCTCAGTTTGGTTTTAAAACGCTAGTCTGCTATGCGATCTGTTCTTCATACAATTGTGCTGCTGTTGCAGAAGAAAACGATCTTTTATCATCATCATCATTATCATCTTTATCATCACCTTCTTCATCGTTATTATCATAGCATCACTATCATCGTCTCCATTATCACCATCATCATCATCATCGTTAAAATCATCATCATCATCACCGTCCTCGCCACAACCATCATCGTCATCACTATCATCATCATCGCCATTATCTCATCACCATCATTGTCATCATCATCATCACCATCATCAACATCATCATCATCATCATCATCACCATCATCATCACCATTATCATCATCATTATCCAAGCCTGGTGGCAAACTGAGTCAAGCCTATTTTGACTTAGTGAAGGAGGATTTCTTGTTGTTGTTATGGCTGTTCCCCCAGCTGGCTCACCAGAGTGTTGAAGCACCCGAACTAGTAAGACACTAGACTGACGTAGTTCAGTCTCGCCTGTGCGCCAGGCCCTGTGCCCGTCCATAGTCCACATTTTACATTGAAACTGAAACAAAACGGATTTGACCCCGTGCGCTACCATTCTAATAGCCCAGGGCACGCTCATCCCACTCATCCTTTGCTACCACTCATGCATGTTTTCTACTACGCTTCGAGCACCACCCCCCGCCCCCATCCCTTTTACGAGCGGAGGTACTTTATGGAAGGCCATAAATCTCAATGTCACAGTGAAATGCTGTATTTACATACCCTTGATGTTAACAATATTCTTCTTTTTCTTCTTTCGTTCACCAAATCTAAATCTGCAGATTTGTCCTTTTAAGAAAATTTATGATTTTCTGCAGTTCTGGCAGAGCACTACAGAGTCCAACATTCTGGTCGGTGATGGGTTTGGGCCAATAGCCTATGTTTCTCGTAGTGCTGAGAAGAGTGTGCAGTTATGCAATATGATGCACTGTGTTTTGAGGAGACTAGCTGCACTCACATAATTATGGCAGATGCTGTTAGCAATATGAAATACTGAATGAAAAATGCGAAAAGTGGTCAGGATATGTTTCCATATTTTCGATATCTCACCCGGCGGAGCATTCCATGGTTCACGTCCGAGTAAAAATCTACTTTCGGATTGTTGTCGACTTCTTGACCACTAGAGGGCATTGTTCTCACGACCTTCACAAAGTCGGTCTCAACCAGTACGCCTTTCTCACACCGTGACTCTACGACAAGGCGAAAGTCCGTGTTGACATCTGAAAATGTACGGTGTAGCAATGAAATTTGGTAGAATTCAACCCGAGTCACAGAATACCGAGACAGGCCATTCCTTCTTTCACTATAGTTATGTCCACAGCTTGCCGGCGTATAAACACGGTGAGTGCTACTCACAGAGCTCTGTGGTACTAGTCTTTTTCGTTCAGTTATGAAGGGGGTGTGGCACCAATTGTTGCATTGTTGACATAGATGGTACGCGCATAAGCCGGCGGACGGAAAATGATGAACTGGTCCGTCTCGATATCCTGTGTCTCGGGCTATATTCCTCTCCTTGCTATCCCAGAATCCCTTAGTTCTTCTGGCATTATTTTGGAATTGTCATCTAATAATGTTTTCACCATTTACAATGGTAATTATTGAAACAATGTATGAAAATAAATTATTTTCTTTAATTCCATCAAAAGCAAAAATAAATCATTATTTCAAAGGTTCATGAAACTTCCATTTGATTAATAGAGTTCCTCCTCTGAATGAATGTCCTCCCAAGTTCCTCCTCTGACTGAAATTGATCTCCAGTTCCTCCCCTGACTAAACTCCCCAACCCTCACCCGAACTCCTGGGTGCTTGGCACCTATTAGGGCGGTATATTTACTATAGTAGTTCTTTTTTTAGAATTAACTTGAAGCCCTCTCAGGTATGCACTCTTAACCAATGTTTGCAATGGTTCAAATATTCATTTGCCTCATAAAGTGATATTTGTCCATATGACATGGTGTTAGATTCAACTATACCTATTCAGAACCAGTGGGTGCAGAGCACCCAGTACCTATTTTTCTCATTGTTCCGGCTATGAGGCAAGGGGTCTAGTCTTGTACCATACTTTTATGGTACAAAACATTATGGGACATAACTAATGAATAAATATGTGACATTGCTTAACACTATGCACTATGACACGACGGTTGATGGAGGTGAAAAAAGAAAGCCTGATGTTGTGACATTTTACAATAGCTCCAAAGGCGGTGTTGATGGCATGGACCAGAGGGCTCACAAGTACACCACAAAGAGAAAGTCAAGAAGATGGCCAATGGTGTACTTCACCAACATGCTTGATGTTGCAGGCATTGCCGCCTTTGAACATTTCAAAATAATGGAACCAGGCCACCATTTCAATCACAAAAATGGCAGGGCCTACTTCCTCCGTCAGGTTGCAGAAGAAGCCACTCCGCACCTTATCAGAAGGATGGGGAAAACTGATCTTTCAATGGGTCTCAAAGACACTATTTCTCAGACTGTCCAATGCTTGCGAAGGAACAAGAAATGAGCCATCCCACCCATGCCATCAACACCTTCCAGTGCCAGCAAAAGGCACAAACCTTGTGAGTCACAAGCTGTCTGGTAAGAAGCGACAGCACCGGTGGGGTAGTGGAAGAAAGACAGAAAGACAAGTATGCAGTGTGCAAGGTGTGACAAATATATGTGTGGGGAACATAACGACGGGGAAACTCGCAAACCGTCTAACTCTAATTTCCATTGTTTTGAGAAAATTGCAAAAAAAACTACTTTGCTGTTCAAATACGATCTGAGAACCATTCAAGTTAAATGGTTTGCACACATGGCTAATACAACGGTTTCTATTGGTATTTTATTATAGAATATTGATGGTGCACAATCGTCATGTGGTACCATTTGGCAAAAAGTCAGAGCTAACCTACTTTTAGACTTAAACGGTTTGCGAGTTTCACTGTCGATAAGATGGTTCACTGTGAGAATTGTGCGGAAAATTGAATATAATGTCATTTCATTTAATTCTGTGCTATGCATACCTATGAGAATGTTACGTCAAATTATCCTATGAAGATTTAACCCACTTAAATCTGAAATTGGAACTATTGCTGGTTATTATTTTTACCTTTTAATGTATTGAAATGCTTTGAACAAATAACAAGGTGTTTTTCTAACGTTTTGTATGATTTTGTTAGTTACCAATGCTGTATTAATGTGTTGTGGGTGCTCGGCACCCAGGGGATCTGAATCAGTTAAGCCAGAGCGGGTTCGGGTAAGAGTTAAAAGTCCTTCCTTAGGAGCTATGGGCCCAGCCCAGCTAGAGGCAAGGCGTTCGCCTTCCATACTGAAGGTACCGGGGTCGGTTCCCGGTCGGTGCAGGCATACTTAAAACTTGGGGGAGTTTCCTGACCCTGATCCTATTGTGGGTAGGATCGAGCACCTGTTGGGTCTTCTCGGATATTCGGAATAAGGAGGAAAAATTCAAAGGAGAGGGGAGGGGAGGGGGAAAGAGGGGGAGAGGAGGGGGGGAAGAGGCGTGGAGGTAAAAGGGAGGAGAGGGGAGAGAAATATGAGAGGGAAGGAAGTAGAGTAGAGAGAACGGGGGAGGATAGAAGGGGAAGAGAGGAATCGGTGGAGATAGAGAAGGGAAGAAGAAGAGAAGGGGAACGGGGCGAGGGGGGGGGGAGAGGAAGAGTTGGGAGGGAGAGAGCGAGATGGCGGGTGAATGCAGGCTTCTCCCTGTCAACGCCGGGTACTTCATCAAGCAATTTCTGAAAAAGTGGGTGACACACTTACCATAGTCAACGCTGCAATGGAAAGCCTTGGCCTTCTTACTACCAACTGTATGAAAGAACTTGAATGGTTTTCCGTAAAAAACATCCGGAGACAGTTCTAGTTCGACGCATTTTCTTTTGTCAGAGAATGCCTTCCCTTCATAGACCATGGATGCGATGCAAGTCTCGTTTGTGTTCCTGCAGCAGTATTTCACCATCCTGTCTTTAGGTAGTAGAAATTTGCAAGGGCTTGAGTAATCAGACACTGCTTTGTTCTGAAGAAACCCCGTACCTGCAATAAGATAAAGTGTAAGATAAGATAAGAATTACTTTATTATCCTATGAGGGGAATTCACTTTCACAGAGCGTTTAAGGGTGCACACATGGTACATCAGGTCATCAGGCCTTGCCCATGGTACATCCGGTCATCAGGCCTTGCCCATGGTACATCAGGTCATCAGGCCTTGCCCATGGTACATCCGGTCATCAGGCCTTGCCCATGGTACATCCGGTCATCAGGCCTTGCCCATGGTACATCAGGTTATCAGGCCTTGCCCATGGTACATCCGGTCATCAGGCCTTGCCCATGGTACATCCGGTCATCAGGCCTTGCCCATGGTACATCAGGTTATCAGGCTTTGCCCATGGTACATCAGGTCATCAGGCCTTGCCCATGGTACATCAGGTTATCAGGCTTTGCCCATGGTACATCAGGTCATCAGGCCTTGCCCATGGTACATCCGGTCATCAGGCCTTGCCCATGGTACATCCGGTCATCAGGCCTTGCCCATGGTACATCCGGTCATCAGGCCTTGCCCATGGTACATCAGGTCATCAGGCCTTGCCCATGGTACATCCGGTCATCGGGCCTTGCCAAAACAATCCTGCAGGGCACAGTACAAGGAGGAAGGCGGAGAGGTCGGCAAAGAAAGACATGGGAAAACAACATCACAGAGTGGACGGGCCTGGGGTTGAGGGACGCGTTGAGGAGAGCGGAGTGCCGGGATGAATGGAGAGGACTGTGTCACAAATCCCAGACTGGGAGATGTAATAAGTTATGACAGGACAACAATCACGAACAAACAAGTTAACACTTAACAGAACAATCCATCAGACTCACACATTTATTAAACATAATTATACATATAATAGCGCAATTACATATATTATATTATTGAATGACTGCCGTACAACGGCCTTATTCTCACACACACGCTCCCTCGGATCCACAATCCGGTAGTTACTCCTAAAGGCACTTCGGCCTCAGCCTCTCCCCTCAGGGTCTTAATAGTACATTAATAAGTTACTGGCACCGCAGTCTCTCAATATCCCCTTCCTACTGTCATACCCCTTAACACTCCCCTAGCACCTCCGCAGGGCAATAACACATTATTATTTCCATAGCCATCAACATGGCAACAACATAGTATCAGTTCACTAGCCTATCAACATGGCAACAATATAGTCTCTCATTCACTCTCATATCTACGTCCCTGTCCGTGGCCTGACTGCCACGACTTTATGTGCCTCTACTGTCCTGCACTGACAGCCTCACTTCTGGCCTATGTGTGGCCTCCGGCCCTATGCTGGCCTATCCCCTGTGCTCATCGAGGTGGCTCTGCGGCCCGTCCCCGACACCAGTCATAACTGGAAAGACTCTCACTAGTCTTCTCGACTGCTTCCCCTTTATGTCCGCCCGATGGGCTTTTATTCACAGGTCCGATCCCTAGGACCTTCTAACTTGCAGTGATAGTTATACAGCGCTTTCGCCTCCTTCAGACCCCGCCCCACTACTACTCACAACAGCACGCTTAACTTGCTGTCTACTGTGAGTCCTTACTCTACACCCGCTCTGTAGCAATCCCCTTAATTGCACTCACTCCACTCGTGACATCATCCCCCACCCCAAAAAAATTAATGCAATTAATTTCAAATCGCATCAAGATGACTGTCAACGAGTGAGCGCGAGCAATACCTACACTAGAAAAATGACCTAGCAGTTCCCCTAGTATATAAAATACCGAAATCAGGGGAAAATATGGGGATCAATATGGTCTGAAATATGCATATATGTGTCACCTCATGAATAGCTAACTAAACACAATATCTAATACAGAATCAAAAACCATTCAACCTATCAACCATTCTTCATATCATATATTTTATAATGTCAATATTTTAAAGTCGACTCATTCACACAGATCCTGTCAATGTTCCTGTCCTCCGATGTATAAGCTCCTGAAATCTTCCCCTAGGCTCGACTAAGGTAGTCGGCGATATGATTGCTGGTTCCTGGAATTGGTTGAATAACGAAGGTGTACGGCTGTAAAGCCAATGCCCATCTAGACAAGCGTGGGCTGGACGAACGATTCTTCGACAAAAATGTCAGTGGCTTGTGGTCCGTCTGGATACAAAATTCTCGTCCCATGAGATAACGTCCTAGTTTCTGGACGGACCAGACAATGGCAAGACACTCACGCTCTATCACAGAATACTTTCTTTCTCTCTGCAATAACTTCCTACTGACATAACATACAGGATGGAGACATTCGTTCTTCTCCTGTAGAAGACAAGCGCCGACACCAGAGTCCGACGCATCCGTTCTGAGGATAAAATTAGATCGAAAATCGGGTAATATCAGAATGGGTGACGATGATAACGCTGTCACCAAATTATCAAATGCTGTCTGACATTCAGACGTCCACTGGACCTTATCGGGTTGTCCCTTCTTAGTAAGGTCAGTAAGAGAAGATGACAAGGAGGAAAAATTTGGAATGAACTTTCTGTAATAATTTAAAATTCCCACTAAGCTTCTGACTTGTTTCTTTGTTTTAGGGATTTGCAACCCTACTAACTTGTCAATTTTTGTTTCTTCAGGTCTCTGAACACCTCTACCCACAATATGTCCTAAGAATATTATCTCTGGACATGCCAAATCCATCTTTGCGGGTTTAGCAGTTAACCCAAAATGACGTAATCGTTGAAAAACTACTGTTAGTGTCTGAATATGATCAGACCATGTCGACGTATGACATGCTATATCGTCAAAGAATGACACGACATTAGGTATGTCCTTTAATACCAGTATGAGAATGGCGATACTATGGTCTCTCATGAAACCTCTGCAGCATATCAACATGGAAAATCTTACTCGTTCCATCAATGTGGATAGCGTAATCTACCTTTGAAACAACTCGCTCAATAACATAAGGACCTTTCCATGTCATCAATAACTTATTATGGTCCGTAGGTAATAACAATAGGACCTTGTCTCCTGGCTTAAAAATTCTGTTTGGATCCTCTATCTTTATAGGCTTTTGCTCTTTTCGAAGCGATACCAGAAGCTTCTTCTGCTATAGTGCGCGCTGAAGATAGTCTTTCTCTTAAATCAACAAGGTACTGAAACCTTTTTAAACGGTTCCGAAACCGTGGGGATCTTTTGACGAGGAGCCTGGGGTGAACGACCCCTATGCGTCGTCTTTTGGCACGCACTGCACGTCTTACAATATAAACGTACATCTCTGTATACTGACGGCCAATAAAAATCTTTCAGAACTCTCTCCTTGGTCCTAGCACTTCCCATATGACCCGCTAATGGAACATCATGGGCCAGACGCAATACTGTTGCCATTAACGACCGTGGCACGACGACCTGCTTTTGAACGGAAGCCACTGTGACGTACATACGGAACAGAATGCCCCCCTGGACAAAAAAAGAAGATGACCCGTTCTTATATCTCCTCGTTTTCTCGTTTCGCGCTTCCCCAAAACATGGGTTTAATGATGGATCCTCCCTTTGTAATCTCGCCAAGCGCTCTGGCGTGATATCTAGGTTGACCGCTGGCGTCGCCAAAGGTCTAATCTTATATTTATCAGCTACCCGTCGACGTGTTTCGACCGCGGCGCAAAAGTCAATACCTTTTGATTGCGACCATGCTTGCACGTTCTCATCGGAAGGGGAAACTACCCGTGATACATTCCCAATGATGAGCTGGGCGCCTGGAAAACAACCAACGACTGCTTCGACTTCCCCGCTAAGGAAAGGTGTATCTATCATTATTTTTGCCATGGGTAATTTCTCAATGGCCCCCGAAAATTGGATGCACGGGACAGTCTCACCTGTAAGCTGTGAATCCCGAATGCAGTCTCTATGCACTCCCACAACGGTAGATCCTGTATCTCGTAAAACCGAGACCGGTTCGTCCCCAACAAACCCCGGATAAACCCTAAGACCACCTCCTGTATGACATGAATTTATAACGGGGATCTTTCTCCCACAAGGTAAAACACCGGAAGATAATAACTTCTCACAACTGGGACACTTAGAATACTGTCCGCCTCCGTTGTCCGATGTAACACACGCAGCCGCATGATGAAATTTATTTGGGGAGCATGGACTGGAGCCACTGTCCACGTTCGCCGCTATCCTACCTGCAGGGCAGTTCACGCTGATGTGATCCGCTCTACCGCAGTTCCAACACTTCGCGGCCCTACACTCGCGTGAAAAGTGACCCACGCGTCCGCAAGTCCAACACTCCGCTCCCTGTGCTGCTCTAGGCCTGGGTCCCCGTGACCCATCGCGACCGGAACTAGAGTCCCTATGCCGTCGGTCATCGGCAAAGGTCACAATTCGCCCCCGGCCATTACCGCGACCTAGCCCTCCTGCTCGGTCAAACTTACCGGATCCATATGCCGGTGATTGGTGATAGCCCCTACGCTGCCCCTGGGCTTGCCCGCTATAGGCACCACGCTGACGCGACCTGTCCCCAAGTCCTGCCGGCGACCCCTCGACAACGGCGACGTACCCAGCATCTTGGACGTACGCCCTGGCGACTGGTTTGGACGGATGCGCCGTACGGTATGCCTCCGCCAACTTAGACGCCTCCTGCACCGTCGCGGGTTCGTTCTCTTTCAGGAAAGCCACCAGATCTTTGTGGCACGACGCGTACAGCTGGTCACGGATCATTAAGTCTTTCAGTTTAGCGAAATCCGTGCCCACATGCGCCAGGTCTACCCAGTTCGCGAAATACTCCGTTAGTCTCGCGACGAAGGCAGCAAAGTCCTCCCTGGTGTCTGCACGTGCTCGCCTAAACTGCTCCCGGAAATATTCCTCGGTACGCGCAAATCGGCGAAGCAGCAAAGCCTTCAGCTTATCGTAGTCTTGCACGTCTTCGCGCTGTAGCTCTTTAAAGTAGGTTAACGCTCGCCCCTGCAATAGCGATGCCAGGTACGTGGCCCATAATTCCTTATTTTCCCCCCATTGCAATTGTGCGTTCAGCTCGAACCTGTAAAGGAAGGCGTCTATGTCGTCCTTCCGGTCGTCGAACGTAGGGAGCTTAATCCTAACGCCACCTTTATTGTGTACCTGCCGCTCAACTGTTTCTGTTGGTGCATTCTTTTTGATTTCCAACTCGGCGATCTTCACTTGCGCCTCTATCTCCTTTAACCTTATCTCCCTTTCCTGCTCCCTATCCTGTCTCTCCTGTCGCTGAGCTTCTAACTCCTTTAACTTAAACTCCCTTTCCTGTTGCTGAGCCTCTAACTCCTTCAACTTAAACTCTCTTTCCTCTTCCTTATCCTTAGCCTCTCTCTCCTGTTGCTGAGCCTTAGCCTCTCTTTCCTCTTCTCTCTGTCGCTCTTGAGCCTCTTTTTCTCGCTCTCTATCCTTAGCACGCTCATCGCGCAAATCCGCCTGCTGTTCTTTAATCCAGCCGCGTAGCTCCTCTCCCTCCAGGCCAAGTTCCTTACCCAACTTCATTAGTTGTTGGAGTTCCGCCATTTCACAGATTTATGGTTATGGTATGTATTTAAAAAAACGGCTAACCTGTCGGTATGATAACTAACGACACGACCAGAGACCTGAGATCACACCAGATATAACAATACCCAATTCAGAATACAATTCAGAAATTTACCTTTACAGCAAAACTAATTCTACATCTACAAAATGCATGCACTATTAATTATAAAAGAAAATAGAAACGACAAGAATGAAGAAATACAGTAGAAGGACCACAAGTACGTCAAGGACAACGAACCAGACTAGGACAAAGCTTCTACAAAAAAAAACTATAATGGAAAAAAAAATGCAACCTACTACGCCGATTACACAACAAGGTACGAACAAGAACAGAGTATGAAAAAAAAGAACGTATCTACAGAAAGGTAGAAGAGGGACAAGAGAAACGTCTTCCTAAAACAACGAGGAAGATAGAACGCTACAATCTAAACAAAAATACAGGTCCCTACAGAACTGGTCACTGTGATGAACGAAGTTCCAAAGTTTACCACACCTTTTTAAAAGGATAAACTAAGTTCAACACAGCAAACCCGCGCCACCGCCCGTATAACCTATAACGACAACAAAAACAGCGAAAAAGACAGATTAAAGGAACAGCCCACAATCCAGGGCACAAAACTTTGACTTTCACTTAACTTTCAAAATTTTGAGTAAAACTCCTCCCTTTAATCGGAGCTCTGGCTGCTCGTCTCCTCAGGCTGCACGCACACACTCTGGAAAGTTTAAATACAAATTAATACCTACTCATAGCAATACATGCATCAATATACATTCATTATTATACATAAATCCTATCATGAAATGTCCATTCATCCAACGAACAAGACAGCACAATTACCTACTAACTAACTACAACTAAATATTACGAAAATGGACGAGTCACAATGGACGAGCCCCCAATGTCACAACGGACGAGCCCCCAATGTCACAAATCCCAGACTGGGAGATGTAATAAGTTATGACAGGACAACAATCACGAACAAACAAGTTAACACTTAACAGAACAATCCATCAGACTCACACATTTATTAAACATAATTATACATATAATAGCGCAATTACATATATTATATTATTGAATGACTGCCGTACAACGGCCTTATTCTCACACACACGCTCCCTCGGATCCACAATCCGGTAGTTACTCCTAAAGGCACTTCGGCCTCAGCCTCTCCCCTCAGGGTCTTAATAGTACATTAATAAGTTACTGGCACCGCAGTCTCTCAATATCCCCTTCCTACTGTCATACCCCTTAACACTCCCCTAGCACCTCCGCAGGGCAATAACACATTATTATTTCCATAGCCATCAACATGGCAACAACATAGTATCAGTTCACTAGCCTATCAACATGGCAACAATATAGTCTCTCATTCACTCTCATATCTACGTCCCTGTCCGTGGCCTGACTGCCACGACTTTATGTGCCTCTACTGTCCTGCACTGACAGCCTCACTTCTGGCCTATGTGTGGCCTCCGGCCCTATGCTGGCCTATCCCCTGTGCTCATCGAGGTGGCTCTGCGGCCCGTCCCCGACACCAGTCATAACTGGAAAGACTCTCACTAGTCTTCTCGACTGCTTCCCCTTTATGTCCGCCCGATGGGCTTTTATTCACAGGTCCGATCCCTAGGACCTTCTAACTTGCAGTGATAGTTATACAGCGCTTTCGCCTCCTTCAGACCCCGCCCCACTACTACTCACAACAGCACGCTTAACTTGCTGTCTACTGTGAGTCCTTACTCTACACCCGCTCTGTAGCAATCCCCTTAATTGCACTCACTCCACTCGTGACAGACTGGTTGTCAGAGTCACAGAGGTGTCCCTACAGACGGGAGTCTAAGGGATCAAGGACAAAGACAAGGCCATAGGTAAACACGTCTAATGCATCACTACATAAACATCTATAATATATTTCAGTAACTTCCAACCTTTGGCATGACTAACTGACCAAACTATACACTATTCAGGCCTTAAATTTGGCAGGAAGTTGACAATTGAGATAAGGAAGATGATGGTTATAATTAAAAGTTGTTTACTTCAAGCATGTATTTTTAAAAAATAACAATGTTTATTGCTATGTAACGTCTGTATTTTTGCACGTTTGTTTCGTAATATATTATAGTAGGCCTACAGTGCATGCCATAAAAAGTAACCGTATCAAGCGTTCAGTTTGGTGCGTAGTGTTGTGGTGCGCATGAGTCCTGAAGCAAGACCCTAGATTATTACTTTTATTATATGAGAGAGAGAAATGGGGGGGGGGGGGCACATGATTGTTTATTCCGGGCAATGCCCGGTAGGTCATCTAGTATATCATAAGTCAATAACCGGATTATTACATGAAGTAACATGGCATGGAACCTTAGTAAAAAATATGGTACACATCTGGCTATACTATAATGTCTTGTTGAAACAAACTGCGGAGGGCAAAAATGATCGTTTTATATTTCGCTGTTTCCTTTGGTGTGTGTTTTTCTTCACATCTGTAAAAGAGACAACGGGGAATTTCACAACAGAATAGCCAGATGGCAGTAAGCAGGTTTGCCAGATCGGCGAAAGCTTCCAAGGCCAAATCGGCTCCCAGAAAAGACCAAGTACAGGGCACACGCAAGTCTTGCATCTTTTGCAATAAACGCACGTCGGCAGTGTGCTCGTAGCTTGGCTTTTACTGCGCGTAGGCACGATAACGGCCACCCTAAGTCTTTCACGGTCTATTTTGGGTACTAATATATTTGGTATTCAGAGCTTCATCAATTCAAATTTCCCAAATTAGAATTAAAAATCTCCATGTAAATTTTATTACACTGGTAAAATTCTCAAAAATTGTTTTGTATAGATCCGAAAAGAGTTTTGAAAATGTGTATAAAAGTTTTGAAATCACGTTGTAGATCTTAGCTTCTTCGGAAAGGACAAGACGCTCTGAGTTTGCGCATTTCGATGCGTCGGCACGAGAACGGCCACTTTGCACTTTTCAAGGGGTAGGCTATGTGGGTACTTTATTTATTCATGCCATGGAGGTACTAATAACACTGGAGTGCGCACAGTTCTCTTCGCTTGCCCTGCGAGCCGCGCACTATTGAAACCCTAAGATGGCGGAAAAAGTAGGGCAAAGTACGGCAGTGCAAGGCCCGCCCAGTACACTATTGTATGTAATAGATAGGGCCTAGTCAGTGCTGTTTTTTCTCTTTTCACGGTGGTGATCAAAATTAAAAGATACAAACAGAAATAATACCATTTATGTTATTTACGGATTATCATATACTTGTATTATTTTCTTTGAAAGTGTTTGATAATAAGTATAAATTTATGATTTATGCTGTTTTTATGTTATGGTATTTTTATGAATTGGTCAATCGTTTAGAAGTAAAAGGGAAGGGAACTGTGTAGTACTCTTTTTACCGCATGTTATTTTAGCTCATGATGAGTCATGTTAAAAGAAAGAAAAAATCAGCGTGTGGACAGAGGAAACTTTACAAGTCAATTTCTCTCAGATAACCAACAATGAGAGGGTGTACATAACAATTATAAAAAACACACACACAAAAAAAAACATGCTAAAGAACTAAGGGAAAGTTGGTTTTGCCATAGACCCATTAAGATCCAGGAGCTGGTGTGTGTGTGTGTGTGTGTGTGTGTGTGTGAGAGAGAGAGAGAGAGAGAGAGAGAGAGAGAGAGAGAAAGAGAGAGAGAGAGAGGCATAATTATAATAATATATGTAAATCATAGGCCGAGATGTAGCAAATGATCTGGATAGCCAAGAAGAAGAACATCTTAACCTACAAGCTTGGTTGTACTCACTCAGTCAAGCATATAATATATCTATCTAAAAATCAAAAGAGCCGTAGCCTAGTTATTCAGAGGTTTGAGCACAGCTGGATTGTGCATTCCAGAGCTTCTTCAAACAAAAATGTATAAATTCCTACGGCTACAGGTCAATCTCTCACCTAGTGAATCTAGATTCTAGATCTATAGTCAATGCACTGGGTGCAGTCAGCACGTTGATGCGGTCAATATTTGTTTTTCCATACAGTTTCATTGACCAGTGTTTTTGTGACTAATCCACGTTTTTGTGACGTTCATATCAAGAGATCACAAGATCACTTAGCATATGACTGCTGTTTAAGCTTGTATTTTGCCTTGGATAACTTTCCCAAGTTTTATGTTCGCACAACTTCCATCTTGAGTTCAAAGGTAAATATGTGACCCTACAGTTTTCTCCATTTAGTGGTCTGGTGTAAGCTCACAGAAGTGCTCTGGACATTCTACTTCGGGTGGATTTTCATTTTCATTAATAAAATGTTTTCTGGGGATTATGAGCGTGATTATGCACATATGGCACTGACTGCACCGACATGCATTCATCTGACACCTTGCCTGAGGTGCGGTCACTTGTAATTGCATTGTGACAGCAGTGTTGCATGTGTATCAACTGGGATCACTAGCACCATTATTATTTATTATTAATATGATATGATGTATTCAAAACAAGAGTTCAAAAGAGCCAGTGCACACCAGCTAATAGTAAACAACTGAATTTAATGAGAAACAAAGAATAATAATAATTGTGGTAAAATCCAAATGCATAGGCTATTAAGGTCTAGTTTTATAGTAAATTCATTGACTTAAATTGAATTAGAACAGTTCTCCCTTCTTTAAAAGCAGGAAAGAAAGAAGGTAGAGAAGAAACAGAAGGTACAAGAGCAGAGGAAAAGAAAGAAGGAGTTAGCAGAGGAAAAGGAAAGGGAAGGTAGAAAGCAGAAGCTGTAGTGCAACGGATGTGTAAACGCTGAGGCGCAGTCCGTGCTTGCCCTATACAAGATGGCGACTATTGCCTTCTAATGCGCACGCATGAAATCAGCTGTACGGACTCCAGTGTTATTAATAGCTCCATGATTCATGCAATACTTCCGTGTGTGCTCATAATTATTGGAACAGCATGGGAAATGAAGAACATTGATCTGCAACCAGCGGCTAATGTGATTAGATCTACTGTGATATAATCTTACCAGATCAATTTCAAACAAAAAATAATTAAAAAGTTATATCTACCGCACTGAAAATTACACGACTTTATAATCACCTGGGCTTACTCGAAGACACAGAACAATAGCAAAAAGCCTCCTGGAAACAAAAAGCCAAAAATGGTGCGCAGGTGACCCAAGGCTCTTTTTGTTGGCCAACGGGTTTCTAGAATTTGTCTAGCCGCCCGACAAAATGAGACATATTTCGGCACTATCTGATTCGAGAAAATAGTTAAAAGGTATCAGAGGGTCAATTTTATCGATTTTGCGTTTTCAGTATTTTTGAAAAGTTTAACCTCATTACTATTCCTCTTCAATTAATAATCCTGCTTGAGAAGAGTAAATGTCTCAAAACTGACTTTGAATTGAATCATCATCAATAATTTTGATGAAAAGCTGAATCTTTAAAAGCGTTTTTGTCAAAACTGTGGTTGTGTCACTTCCTGTCTTTAAGAGACCATATCTTCCCTGCTAATTAAATTACACTAATATTCTTTTTTACCAAATGAAATGACCTTGAGTAATTTATTTGGTGATACCAATATCTATATACACCAAAATGCACTAAGTGCTTTATTTTGTCGGGTGCCTACACATTTGATTATAAAAAGGCCAATATGGCAGTCCTGGCTGTAACCAGGTCAGAAATAATTGTCAAATTTTAGTCATTATAATTGTTTTAGCTTATGTTCATTCCATGTTGAATATCTTCAGATAGACAGACAGACAGGCCAACGAACAGATAAACAGACAGACAAGACAGACAGACAGAGAAAGGATATTCAAGGCAGATAGATAGGCAGAACAGTTTGGGAGAGAGAGAGAGAGAGAGAGAGAGAGAGAGAGAGAGAGAGAGAGAGAGAGAGAGAGAGAGAGAGAGAGAGAGAGAGAGAGAGAGAGAGAGAGAGAGAGAGAGAGAGAGAGAGAGAGAAAGGGCATGCATGTCAAGAGAAGGGAAGCAAACCAACTATGCTTTGCTAACTAGAGGACGATGGGCTTAGAGTCAAATGTCTAATTTTATCATGACCTTATTTAATTCATCGCATTTTTTTCCCCTTGCAACTTCAGTGGGATTTTTTTTCTTATTCATATTCTAGTTATGGAAAAGGCGGTGGTTCCAGTTTGTTAGATCTAGTTCATTTCTCTCTTGCTCTGGAAGAATTGTGATTCATTATTACAGAACATCAAACAGTAAAAGGCTGTAAGTAGGCTATGTAGGCTACGCATTCCAAGCTTTTTGCGCCAGGAGCGCATACGTATACCTACCTATCTCCGACCTTATCCTCAATCCTAAATCTTATCGAATCCCTCTAACCCTACCCCATGCTTTTCAATCAAAAAAAAAAAAACCCACAGAAGGAAAAGAAAAAGAAAATCTGAAAAAATAATTACTTAAGGCTGATGTAAGGAGTATTTCGGGGGGAGCTCTCTGTATTGGCTCTGGAGTCGCAAAAAGCCTTTAAAATGCATATCCCTGGCGCAAAAAGGCTTCGGGGACGTACGTACTAGATCTAGATCTAGTAAGAACGTTCAAAAACAAAACAGTTTAAAAGAAAATAATAAAATAACTCATCTTTTTATCTTTAAATATTTTTTCGTAGGATAAGTCATGAACGAAGTGACCGACAAAAAAATTACAGAAAGTTCAATCTTCTTACAGAAAAACACAAAAATAATGGACTGAAAAAAGGTTTTCGTTGATGAAAGAAAAAAAAGTGTTGATCGAATTTAATCCTGGTTAAGGATGAAATTATATCTTACCTTCACACTTGATTGGCGACAGGATGAATACTGTTTTATAGAATAGGACCCACAGAGAAAAATGTCCCGCTGCCTTCAGGAATACCATTGTCGTTTGTTTTGCCAGAATGTGGTCAAGGTGACTGAAGGTCCACCCTTTCTTGTAGGGAAAGGTTGCGGTTAACGCCTACTTTGTTCAACAATGGTGCTTTATGGTGCGCTGAGACAGAGGACTGGATAACTAGGTGAGGAATTTGCATCATGTGGTGTAAAAGCATTTGGGACAGACAGACAAAAGGGCAGAAAAACAGAAAGACAGACAGATAGACAACAGAAAGACAGACTGACAAACAGAGAGATACACAGACAGAGAGACAGACAGCCAGGGAGACAGACAAACATACAAACAGACAGACAGACATCCTAGCAAGTAGAGAGATAGACAAACAGACAGACAGCAAACAGACAGGGAGACAGACTGACAGAGAGAAAAAAATATATAAATATTAGGAATTGTTTCAGTGAAAAGAATTAGTGTAAACGTAGACAAATGGTATTCATTCGACCTGGTTTTCTTTCTTGAATGGGGGCGATGAAAGAAAATGTGCAGGCTAAGGGAGCGATTGCCTGCAAAAAGTTGAGAACCATTGGTGCAGAACTAGATCTAATTTGAAGAAAATAGTACCAGAAAGATTTCACGTCTAACCTGAAGTGACTAGATAGATACCCAGTCAGCAACCCTATGGAAATCTGATGCGTAGGAGTGACGTTGTTTGCACATAGCAATGTCATCGTTCCTACATAAATCCGCTGGTTACGATATCGCACTTATGTCGGTTTGATGCTGGGAATCTGCTCTCGTGGTAATCCTGCTATTACTGCCAACATTTTTGAAAACCTATTACATAAAAATTTACGTCGTATTGACGTAGGTATGCTGTTGGTTAATTATCATCAAAACCTCAATTTTATGACAAACAAAATGTTTATCTTATTTTATTTCATTTCGTTTTATTTCATTTTTTTCATTTTAACTTAGTTCAGTAATCACCTATGGACGTCCGACATGTAAAACTGACATGAAGTTTGCACATAGGAATGACATCGTTCCTAAGTAGATACGCTGGTTACAACATCGTGCCGACGTCGGTTTGATGTAGGAAACCCGCCCTACATAATCCTACCATTCCTACGGAAATCAACGTCTGATTGATGTAGGGATGCCTGGCTGGGCATAGCATTCACATGTCTAAGTAAATCTCCCTGAAGTTCAATCGCAGCCACCATTCCTACGTCAATCCAATACAGATTTATAAAGGATTTCCATAGAGTTGGTAGGTCTACCATTGGACTGGAGCAGATTTCTCAAATCAATCAATGTCGGCATGATGTCGTAACTAGCGGACCTATGTAGGGACGATATCATTCCAATGTGTAAACTTGAAGTCAAATTCTACATGTCGGGCGGATTTCCGTAAGGTTACTGTGTGGATATAATTTATATACGCTCCACTGCCACAAAGCAGGTTTTCTATTGGACACGGTGGTTGAGAGGCAAGGTGCTTGCCTCTCATGCTTGCCTCTCATGCCGAAGGTACCACGTTCGATTCCAGGCCGGTGCAGGCATGTTGGAATTTTGGGGTCCCTCATCCTATGGCAGGTAAGATCGAGCACCTAGTCTTCTCGGATAAGGATGAAAACTTAGAGGGCATGTTGCGCAGGTTAAAGATACCTTGGCAGTTGGAAATCGAAAAGAGCAGGCCTAACAAGGCCACTGCCCTGGAAAAAATTAAACCAAAAAAAAAAAAAAAAAAACTCCCACAAAAAACTGGTAATAAGGAAAAATAAAAAGACAAGAAAAGTGACGTGTAACTGCCAAGAGCAGAGAACTTCCTGAAATAAATACCTAACACTCACAGCAAATTTCTGTTAGTTTTTTGTTGCTGTTGTGGTTTTTTTGTAACTTCCCAAACAGCAACCACACAGAAATCTGATGTTTAAACAGGCATCATTCCTACATAGATCTGCTGGTTACAACAACGCGCCTACGTCGGTTTGATGTAGGGAACCTGACCCTACAGTCATCTTACCAATCGTGCGGATTCTACGTCGGATTGACTTAATGATGCTGGCTGGGTTGCTCTCTCCACCGGACATGCTTTAATTAGTCAAATTAGTCAGCGCCTATCACCTCCTCTCTCAACAAGCCCAAAAATGACCTGAAGAATTGTCGCCTTCTGACATGTTATGTTTGTGGAGTCTTCAGATCCAGGCAGCAACCCTTTCCGAAATCCAACACGCAGGATTGACGTCAAGTATGCACTTAAGAATAATACCATCCACACGTAGGTCCCCTGGTAACAACATTGTTCCGAAGTCGGTTTAGTGTAGCCATACTGCCCCTATGATAATGCTACAAATGGTGCGGAACTCTTATACAAATCTACGTCAGACTGACATCAAGTTGGCACATAGGAATGACATCCTCCCTACATGAAATCTGCTAGTTAGGACATCGTTCCGACGTCGGTTTAATGTAGGCAATCCGCCACTACGGTAATACTACCAACCCTACATAAATGATATAAATCTACATCGGATTGACATCAATTTTGCACAGAGGAATGAATCATTCCTCCGTGTGACATCTCTCCGACGCCAATAAATTGAGACATTTGACTGACTTGCAGCGCTTGACAGCCCGCAGGTTGTTATAAGTTGGGGCTTAAATTCAGAAAACTAAGGGTTGAATAACGTTTTTCAGCGTAAAAATAACTAATCAGTCTGATAGATAAATTACTGGGGGTTTTTTTGCTTCTGAAAAATTGATAAAAAGTAAGTTATGATAGTTTCCCACGCGGGCCTTGGTATTCTGAAGTCAAAATAATAAAAACTAAACATTTTACGTTCAGAATTCTGTAATATTCCAAAATGATCATTTACAGATGTTAGTTGCCCCATTAAAATGACAAGGTTCTAGCTCTACTGTTTGGCTCCACTGAGTTACGCACTATTTCTATGGGCCTTCTCCATTGTGTGTCCAAGCAGATTTTGTGTGTAATTTGTAAGTGCTATTAAAAAAAAAAAAAAAAAATCTTTGCTCTAAAGGCAATGACCACATGAAACTTCAATCCTCAATTTCTCACAAGGAGACGGAAGGAAGTTAGAAACCTTGTCATTCTAAGTGACGTGTAATGTTAAGATTTCACTCTGCAAAATCTGTTATGTCACACTAACTTCACAACCAGACTGCCATTCATAAATAAAGAAAAACAAACAATATACAGTCTACCTCACGGGATTGAAAACTCTATTGACATAATTCATTTTTATAAACAGACATAAATAAAACAACTTGCTGTCATAGACAATTTGGAAAATGCACACATTCTAAGTCAGTAAACATTACATAACTTCCTCAGGTCTTTGCAATAAATAAATTCGGTCTGTTGTTAGGGGAATGTAGTGTTATTACAAAGCCGAATAGAGAAAATAATTGAGGCACATTCGCTGCTCATTTATAGATTACTACAAAACACTACTTTCTCCTAACAACAGCAATAAATGTTACATCAGTGGATCCTTATGCATTCATTCTCTCTTATTCCTATTCATTTCATTGGAGCTGTAAACAAAGTTGGGTAGTAAAAAATGTGCCACAAAATAGATTTCATTTCTGATGTCATGCATTAACCTCCCAAACCAACAAAAGATAAAATATTTACCCTTTCCACAGTCATATAAAAAAAAAAATTGTTTCTTCACAATTTAAATTTCACTGCACACCAACGGAAGAGATTTGGGTTTCATACCCACAAGTCTGCATATAAAGACTATGTGAAAACAGTGCTTCTCAATCTTTTTTATCCCACACCCCACGACAATTCGGACCCCCAAAGAACCTGCGCGCCACCATGATAAGACAAGTTAGAACAAGTATATATCCCAATGGCCCATTCTTAAGTCCCCCGCCCCACCACAATATAGCCACATACCATTCGTGGGGCATGTGCCCCACATTGAGAAACACTGTTTAGAGCATTTTGGAAAAATATAATCATTCAATGGACATACAGTAAATATATTAAGTATGCAATTTGCAATGTACAAGAATTACCTTAATGTAATTATAGAGACAATCTCATTTTTTAAAATTTATATTGTGTTTGAGAGACAGAGAGAGAGAGAGAGAGAGATGCAGATGGAGAGAACAAGACTTTCTGTAAAGTGCCTAGAGCAAATTGTTTGGATTGGGTGTAATATACATGATCTTTATTATTATTAGGATTATTCCCCTGTTTCATATGAACCCCAAAGTTTCTATTCCTGACAGCAGAGGACAGGAAAAAAGTTTAAATTTTACTGCACAGCAATGGAAGAGATTTGGGTTTCATACCAACAAGTCTGCATATAAAGATACAATGTTCGCTCATTATTGAGAAACATAATACATGTATAATGAACATACATAAAATATTTCATAAATTTCACAAGAATGACATTCTGGAAAAAATGCACATTGTCCAAGTTTTTGACTCCCTGAAATGACTTGTTTTTAACAGAATCCTTTACATTCAATCACGATACAATTTCTGTCAACTTTAATCTGAAAATGTGAAACTTGATATGGGAACATATTTAAATCTGTGATAAATTTTTGAAGTGTTTGAATTTGGAAAAATCTATGTAAGATTACACCTGCAGTGTTACAATTATCATTATCTAGCATGGTATTTTTATTATAAGACTGAAAGGGTGGATGTTTTAACTTACCTTCTCCTTGGATGACAATGAAATTAAACCTTTGTGAGGCCATACAATATCACTTGAGAACCATTTTTTGATTCAATATTTCTCTATGTACATGTATCCCAATGCCAGCATAGAACCAAGGCATGAATGCAACAGAATACATTTAGCATTACCTCTTTATAATCCCCAAGTTGAATAAAAATCACTTTCTGAATGCAGTATTTCTGATATGAACTCTTACACAAGTGAATTCCTAAATATTTCAATGTAAACCCAGAACCATTTTCTGGATGCAATATTTCTGATACTACCACTTACTAGATTCCTCAATATCCCAATGAATTTGAAGTTATGACAAAGTTAATAACACTTGATGCATGTTCAGTAGGTACGCGCAAATATAAATAGCCACCCTTGATTTCCTTCGGAGTTGATGAATCTTGCTGTTATATGGCCAATACAATACCCATTTACATGTATGTAAATGTTTTTATTATAGGTGACTTCCAACATTTCCCCCAAATGTGAATAGCTACACTCAATTTCCTTCGGTATTGATGAATTCCACTATTATATATGGCCGGTGCCACATGTATTCACATGTACATATTTTTGTTATAAGAGAGACTTTCCACATTTCCCCCAAAATATGAATAGCCACTCTTATCGCAAAACAATCTACCGTGAAACATTGCTGTAGTGTCATCAACAAATCCGGTGCCGGTTCATATTATTGTCTGAATGCAGTTTTTTAGTGTTAATTTTCTAAGATTTTTTTCATTTTTTGAAAAATCATAAAATTTACTTACTATAACTTATACATGTACAACTGAATTATGTGTGGTCATATGTAGACTCACTCACAGACCTTGATCCAACTCTTACTTGAAAAAAGAAAAAAAGATGTGGAAAAAAAATATATAAAAAAGTGTCGTTACAAGGAATTTAACCCCCCCCCCCCCCCAAAATCCCATGTCATAACTGCAAGTATTTTTACACCGCCCCCCCCCCCCCCGGACCACCATATCATTAACATAATATAAGTTATAACTTAATTCCTCATTTTAAGTCCATTAACTTGTTCACTACCGTCAGCCGAATATTAGGCTCATGGGTTTACATTTCGCAAGGGAAAGCCGAATATTCTCAGCTCCAGTGGACACCAATTTTCCAACTTTTCCAACATCTGGGACCCCGTAACAACTTCTTTAAAAGATCCTTAGCAGACATAAAGGCAAAATGCACACAAATCAATCTCTTTTTTAGTTCTCTTTCCTTTTAATGTACACTGAAAAACAACTATTGCAAAAAATTGCTGGACAGCCCAAAGCATTTTGTAAAAAATGGGATGCAACTCTTCCAGTCCTGAAAAGTTCATTTTACTTACTCGTTGAGGTAAACGGCATAATCCGGGATAAAACTGTGAACCCAATGTTCTGTCTGTCTGTCTCTGTCTTTTCGGTCAAGAAAGCTTCCCACATTCTACAGTCTTACTACATATTTCATGCACACCAGAGCACCATGCACTCATTTCTGGTAGGGAAATGAATCGCGCTCGGCAATGAACGCGTAGTAGTATCGTTTCCAGTACGGTGGGCTTACTACATTAAGCCAAAACAAAGATCATTTTATTTTTCATTTTTACAATTTTTGTTTAAAAAATATCTGGAACTTGAATCAACACAATCTGTTGATACAAAAGCAATTGGGCTTGATTAGTGGAACTGAACAAAATTAATTTTATAATTTTTGAAACTGTCATTACGCTACAGCGTCGAGCAGAAAAGAGGCAAAACCGCACCATTTTCAATTACTCCCACCACTATTTTTTTTTATAATAAGATTTACACTGTTATTTCCCTTGTACAAAGCAGATGTAACAGAATTGCCATTTTAAATGCCAGTGACATATATTTATATCATAAAATAACCAGTCTAAGACAACGTTTCTTATTAATGCTGGTTTGGCTTTAAGTGACTATGTGATCAACATAAAATTTTTACGTACGTCAAACTGAAGTTTTATCTTTGAATAAAATTTACGCTAAAAATAATTTGCAATCCATTGTGATGCTGATTCAAATTCTCACTTGTTTTTACCTCCACTAGTTATTACTCAGTTTCATGTATTCATTCTGTGTTCTACTGCAGCTGTTTACATATTCCATTCTAAAACTATTTACCACATTACCTGTTCATTTACTAATTACTGTTGTTGTTAATGTAAAGTTTCAATTAAATAATTTATACTTGTAAAAATTTCACCTCATTCATTATTAATTACAGTTTGTTAATCTAATTTTCATTTAAATAATCTATCCTTGCAAACTTTCACATTATTTATTTACTAATTCCATGCTGATGACTGAACTTTTTTTTATTGTAATCATACCTGTAACAAAGCTTCATTTTCATTTCCTAGTCAGAAGGTGTTGGTATTACTAATCTAGATAAACTCGCAAATCACAGCTGTTCTCAATGTTACTCATGCACTTTTTCTCACCCACATTTTTCTCCCTTAATAGTTTAATTTTATAATGTATGGTTTTGCATTCTAATTGAGTTTTACATCGACTAGTTTTACATTCTAATTTAGTTTACACAGTTTAATTTTAAGTTCTAATTTAGTTTTGTTTTACATCCCAATTCAGTTTTACACTATTAACTCCACATAAATACCATATTCTCCACTGTTCTCAAAGTTAATCATGCACTCATTCTCATTTTTGACGTTTGTTCTTTGATAGTTTAATTTTACACCAACGGTTTTGCATTATAATTTGATTTTACACTTTCAAACCCACATAAGTTTCATAATCTCTGACGTTCTCAAAGTTAACCAAGCACTTATTCTAATTCTGATGTTTCTTCTTAACAGTTTAGGTTAAACTTCAAAAACTATATATTTCAATTTAGTACACACCACTAACCCATATAAATTATATATTCACTACTGTTGTCACTATGAACCATGAAGTAATTCTCATTCTAATGTTTCTTCTTTAATAGTCCAGTCTCACACTTTAACAGTTTTACATTATAATTTAGCTTCACACTATTAACCCCACAACTCCAAGTTCCATGCTGTTCTCAGTGTTAATCAGGCACTCATTCTCATCCTGACGATTGTTCTTCAATAGTTTAATTTTACACTTTAACGGTTTCACATTCTAATTTAGTTTTACACTATTACCCCATATAAATTCCAAATTCATCTCTGTTCTCAATATTAACCATGTACTCATTCTGCTTTTCTAATAGTTTAATTTTACAATTTGGTTCTTGCCTCTGTTTTTTTTTTCTGTATGTTGATTGTCTTAAATTTGGTCAGAGTTTGTTTGAATAGAAATGAACTGTTTATGTCCACTATAATTTTTTACTAGCTGTGCAGTATCCTTGCCCATCTTACAGTTACCAATTCCTTTCAATTCCCAAGTTAAATACACTGTTGCTATTCCAATCTTCACTCAATCCGCAGAATTTTTTTTTCTCCCAATATCTCATCTCATAAATGGTACTTTAATGTATCTTTTTCTCCCCAACCGAAGTGCTGCATGCAGTCTGAAAATATGCTCAAATCTTACATGGTAGTTTATTCTCCCACCTCCCAAACACAACCTAAAATAAGACATGGCACAAGCTGAAAATATGTTCAAGTGTTTGGTTGCAAGGCTAATGTCCTCACTGTCATGTTATAATATGTACCACTTTCTTGCAGAGCTTGGACTCCCTTTGATTATGAACATTGTGCTCAAATTCGGTTTTCAAGCAAGAATGCTGCTGTGTGAAACCAATACTCTCCATGGTTACTGACTATTACTTCAAATCCACTATTTTAAACAAAACTGCTGCTGTTTGGAACCAATACTCTCCATGGTTACTGACTATTACTTCAAATCCACTATTTTAAACAAAAATGCTGCTGTTTGGAACCAATACTCTCCATGGTTACTATTACTGCAAATCCACTATTTTAAACAAAAATGCTGCAATTTGGAACCATTAATACTCTCCATGGTTACTGACTATTACTTCAAATCCACTACATTGTATTTTAAACAAAAATGCTACTGTTTGGAACCAATACTCTCCATGGTTATAGACTATTACTTCAAATCCACTACATTGTATTTTAAACAAAAATGCTGCTGTTTGGAACCAATACTCTCCATGGTTATAGACTATTACTTCAAATCCACTATTTTAAACAAAAATGCTGCTGTTTGGAACTAATGTTCCCCACGGTTATTGACTATTACTGCAAATCCACTATTTTAAACAAAAAAATATTTGGAACCATTAATATTCTCCATGGTTACTGACAATTACTTCAAATCCACTATTTTAAACAAAACTGCTGCTATTTGGAACCAATACTCTCCATGGTTACTATTACTTCAAATCCACTATTTTAAACAAAAATGCTGCTATTTGGAACGATTAATACTCTCCATGGTTAATGACTATTACTGCAAATCCACTATTTTAAACAAAAATGCTGCTGTTTGGAACCAATACTCTCCATGGTTACTGACAATTACTTCAAATCCACTACATTGTATTTTAAACAAAAATGCTGCTGTTTGGAACCAATACTCTCCATGGTTATAGACTATTACTTCAAATCCACTATTTTAAACAAAAATGCTGCTGTTTGGAACTAATGTTCAACACGGTTATTGACTATTACTGCAAATCCACTATTTTAAACAAAAATGCTGCTGTTTGGAACCAATACTCTCCGTGGTTACTGACAATTACTTCAAATCCACTATTTTAAACAAAAATGCTGCTATTTGGAACCATTAATACTCTCCGTGGTTACTGAATAACTTCAAATCCACTATTTTAAACAAAACTGCTGCTGTTTGGAACCAATACTCTCCATGTTACTGACAATTACTTCAAATCCACTACATTGTATTTTAAACAAAAATGCTCCTGTTTGGGACTAATGCTCCCCGTGGTTATTGACCATTATTTTGAATCCACTATTCAGAACAAAACTGCTGCTGTTTGGAGTTAATACTCTCTATAGCAACTGAGCATTAGTTCTAAGCCATAATGCAAAACAGAAATGCTGCTGTTTGGAACTGATACTCCCTGTGCTTACTGACCACCCCATTACTTCAAATCCAGTATTCCAAACACAAATGTTGCTATTTGGAGCCAATACTCCCTAAAGCTATTGACCATTAGCTCAAATTCACTTCTCTAAACAAAAATGCTGCAGTTTGGATCCAATACTCGCTATGGTTGTCGACCACCACTTCAAATCCACTTTTTTTTTCAAAACAAAATGCTCCTGTTTTGAATAAACCTTAATACCCTAATACACAAGAAATTTCAAAATCCACTTTAACCAGCTGATAGAAAAAGGGGGGGGGGGCAAAAATGGGGGGGGGGGGGTTTACTCATACCTTACATCAAAACAATGCCGTGCTAGCAATGAAAACAAAAACAAAAACAAACAAAAAAATTGCAGGCTTTAATTCATTTTTGTTTGAAAGGAAAACCTATTTGTTTTCAGAAGGCACTGAACTTTCTGTTAGCATCCCCCCAAAAATAGCTGTTGTTTATAATGAAAGTGAAGTGTTGAATGATGCAATGCCAACTATTTGCCAGCTTAAAGAGGGTAATTTTTCTGCCACTGAAAAAAATGCTGACTGGACTTCATAGGCAAGTAATACCTATCTTAAACATGAAACTAAATTGTAGAATATTCTTCGCAAATAAACCTGTTTCAAACTATGTCCTGCCATCATTTTTAATTGCATACTTTCTAAACCAGATCCCACAGTGGAATGCAGTGCTGCCACCTAATGTCCTAGATATGGGTTCCCTATCCTCTTTACTGTCCTTGTAACTTTGGTGTTTCTACCTGTTCATTTAACTCTGGCACAATCTTTACCGCTTTTTATGGAGGTTCTGAAATGTTTTTTTGCATTCGTAGGACCACCATTTTCTTGTTTGTCTGCGTTTTGGACACACAATTTCATTTGAATAGAAAGCTCTCTGCCACAGGTTATTTTGTAACTTTCATGATTTATCCTTAAGACCCTTTATCAATAAAGGAGGGGGGAGGGAAGGGGGATGGGACAGTGCATGGAGAAAAGGACGAGCGGTATCGAGAATGGGAAATCAAAGGGAGAAAAGGACAAGGGGTATCAAAAAGGGGAAATCAATGGGAGAAAAGGACAAGGGGTAACAAAAAGGGGAAATCAATGGGAGAAAAGGACAAGGGGTATCAAAAAGGGGAAATCAATGGGAGAAAAGGACAAGGGGTAACAAAAAGGGGAAATCAATGGGAGAAAAGGGCAAGGGGTATCAAAAAGGGGAAATCAATGGGAGAAAAGGACAAGGGGTATCAAAAAGGGGAAATCAATGGGAGAAAAGGACAAGGGGTATCAAAAAGGGGAAATCAATGGGAGAAAAGGACAAGTGGTTACGAGAAGGGGGAAATCAAGGGGAGAAAAGGGCGATGGGAAAGGAGGAGGGAGAAATCAATTGGAGAAAAGGACAAGGGGTAACAAGAAGACGGAAATCAATGGTTTAAAAGGATGAGAGGTGAGGATAAGAGGGAAATCAAGCGGAGAAAAGGACAAGGGATAACGTGAATTCGGAAATCAAGAGGAGAAAAGGACAAGGGGTAATGTGAATTGGGAAATCAAGAGGAGAAAAGGACAAGGGGTAATGTGAATTGGGAAATCAAGTGGAGAAAAGGACAAGGGGTATCAAAAAGGGGAAATCAATGGGAGAAAAGGACAAGGGGTAATGTGAATTGAGAAATCAAGTGGAGAAAAGGACAAGGGGTAACGTGAATTGGGAATCAAGTGGAGAAAAGGCCAAGGGGTAATGTGAATTGGGAATCAAGTGGAGAAAAGGACAAGGGGTAACGTGAATTGGGAAATCAAGTGAAGAAAAGGCCAAGGGGTAATGTGAATTGGGAATCAAGTGGAGAAAAGGGCAAGGGGTAATGTGAATTGGGAAATCAAGTGGAGAAAAGGGCAAGGGGTAATGTGAATTGGGAATCAAGTGAAGAAAAGGCCAAGGGGTAATGTGAATTGGGAATCAAGTGGAGAAAAGGACAAAGGGTAACGTGAATTGGGAAATCAAGTGAAGAAAAGGCCAAGGGGTAATGTGAATTGGGAATCAAGTGGAGAAAAGGGCAAGGGGTAATGTGAATTGGGAAATCAAGTGGAGAAAAGGACAAGGGGTAACGTGAATTGGGAATCAAGTGGAGAAAAGGACAAGGGGTAATGTGAATTGGGAAATCAAGTGAAGAAAAGGCCAAGGGGTAACGTGAATTGGGAAATCAAGTGGAGAAAAGGACAAGGGGTAATGTGAATTGGGAAATCAAGTGGAGAAAAGGGCAAGGGGTAATGTGAATTGGGAAATCAAGTGGAGAAAAGGGCAAGGGGTAATGTGAATTGGGAAATCAAGAGGAGAAAAGGGCAAGGGGTAATGTGAATTGGGAAATCAGGAGGAGAAAAGGGCAAGGGGTAATGTGAATTGGGAAATCAAGAGGAGAAAAGGACAAGGGATAATGTGAATTGGGAAATCAAGAGGAGAAAAGGACAAGGGGTAATGTGAATTGGGAAATCAAGAGGAGAAAAGGACAAGGGGTAATGTGAATTGGGAAATCAAGTGGAGAACTAGGACAAGGGGTAATGTGAATTGGGAAATCAAGTGGAGAAAAGGACAAGGGGTAATGTGAATTGGGAAATCAAGAGGAGAAAAGGACAAGGGGTAATGTGAATTGGGAAGTCAAGAGGAGAAAAGGACAAGGGGTAACGTGAATTAGGAAATCAAGTGGAGAAAAGGATAAAAGGTAATCAGAAGGGGGGAAATCAAGGGCAAAAGAAGGACAAGGGCTAACGAGAAGGGGGAAATCAAGGGAAAGGTCGAGGGGTAACGAAAAGGGAGAAATCAAGTGGTGAAAAGGACGAGGAGTAACGAGGAGGAGGAAATTAAAGGGAGAAAAGGACAAGGGGTAATGAGAAGGGGGAAATCAAAGGGAGAAAAGGATGAAGGGTGAGGAGAACGGGATAAAGGGGGCAGGGAAAGGGGACAGAAGGGATAGGGGATGAGAACAAAAGGGGAAGGGGAAAAGGGAAAAACGGATTGGATAGGAGAGCTGGTTTCACCCTGAAGTACCTCTGCTAGTAAATACATAAAACAGATGCTGTGGAAAGGAAGGAAACTAAACGTATGTAGGGCCTACATACATCCCATTTACACTTCATTTTCCCTTCCCACATCTTTGCTAGAATTTGCCAAGTGCTTAATCTCTTTTCTTCTTACGTGAAGCTGGGAACTTGGTTACCCAAGAGAAATTTCTCATTTCCACATTTGTCCGCAATTACAAACAGAATTTTTGTTCGTTTTCCTGAAAAATCCATAGCAGAATTCTTTTCTTGATATGTTTTCATAGCCTTAACCACTGATCACTCGGGGCATCATATCTCTAACAATAAGCATTACATTTTCTTAAACCAAAAGTGAAAGCCAAGTAATTTCATTTTTACCACAGAGTTTTATGGAAACCTATACCCACCATGTTCTAATATTAGACCTTCAAAATTTCCATGCTTTCATAGTCTTAACCACTGACCAATTGGGTATCTTGTCTCTAACACGAGCTCTGCATTTACCTAAGCCAACTGAAAGCAAAATTTATCAAAAGCCAAGCAATTTCATTTTTACTACATGGTTTTTGGAAGTGCTAACTGTCGCGTTTCAGTTGTCTGAATCATGGAGCACTGAAGGTATCATGTCCCTAAAAGTGAGTTTTACATTTACCTAAACCAAAAGTCAAAGCCAAATTTATCAAAAGCCAAGCACTTTAATTCTTACAAGATGGTTTTATGGAGGGCTAACTGTCATGTTCTAGTATTACATCAATAAAATTTCTATGTTCAAACAGTCTCAAGCATTAATCAATTGGGGTATCACGTCTCTAAAACCAAACCTATCAGAAGCCAAGCAATTTCATTTTTACCCAATAGTTTTATAGAAGCCCATAACTGCTTTGTTCTAGTATTAGATCAAAAAGAAATTCTCTATCCAAATAGTCTCAACCATTAATCACTTGCTGTATCTAGTCCATAAAAATGAGTTCCACATCTACGAAAAAAAAAAAGTAAAAACCAAATTTATCAAAAGCTAAACAATTGAATTTTTACTGGTGGTTTTATAAATGGTTAACTGGCATGTTGTAATGGTCTAAATCATTGATCACTCAGCTATCGTGTCTCTAAAATACGTTCTACATTTACCTAAACATACAGTCAAAGCCAAATTTATCAACAGCCAAGCAATTTCATTTTTATGAGATAGTTCTATGCATATATGGAAGCCTTTAACTGTCAAGCTCTAGTATTACAGCAATAAATTTCAGTCTCAACCATTAATCATGTGGGGTATCTTGTCTCTAAATATGAGTTCCACGTCCTCTTACGAAAAAAAAAGTGAAAGCCAAATTTATCAAAAGACAAACAATTTCATATTTAAAGGATGGTTTTATGGAAGGCAATATCTGTCATGTTCTAGTGCAACACCAATCACGGATCACTCAGGGTATTTTGTCTCTAAAAATAAGTTCTACATTTATCTAAAAAGTGAAAGCCAAATCTACCAAAAGCCAAGAACTTCATTTTTACAGGATGGAGTTATGGAGGGCTATCTGTCAGTTCTTGTATTACGTCAATCACGTCTTTATGTTCAAATAGTCTCAACCATTAGTCCCTTGGGGGATCATGTCCCTAAAAATAAGTTCCACATTTTCTTATGAAAAAAAGAGGGAAAACCAAATTTCCATGTTCTAATAGTATGAATCACTGATCACTGGGGGTATCATGTCTTTCAAACTGAGTTCCCTATTTACCAAAACAAAAAGTAAAAGCCAAATTTATCAAAGGCCAAGCAATTTAGTTTTTACAGGATTTTTTTTTTTTTTTTGGAAGGATAACTGTCATGTTCAAGTATAACACCAACCAAATTTCCATGTCCTAAATAGTCTGAATCAAGCATTTCTGAGGGTATTATGTTACTAAAAATGAGCTCTACATCTACCTAAACCAAAAGTGAAAGCCAAATTTATCAAAAACCAAGTAATTTTATTTTTACCAGATAGTAATTTGGAAGCCTGCAACTGTTATGTTCTAGTATTACACCAATAAATTTCTATGTTCAAACAGACTCAACCATTAATCAATTGGAGTATCATATCCCTTATAAATAAGTACCACATCTTCCTGAAAAAAAAAAAAAAGAAGAAAGTGAAAAATCAAAGTTTTCAAAAGCCAAGCAATTTCATTATTACCTGATGGTTTTATGGAAATCTATAACTGTCATGTTCTAGTATTACAATAATTAACTTTCCGTGTCCTAAAAGTCTGAATCACGCGTTACTGAGGGTATCATGTCTCTAAAAATGAGCTCTACATCTATCTAAACCAAAAGTGAAAGCCAAATTTATCAAAAGCCAAGTAATTTCATGGTACTATATGGAAGCCTATAACTGTCATGTTCTAGTATTACACCAATAAAATTTCTGTTTTCCAACAGTCTAAACCATTAATCATTTGGAGTATGATGTCTCTGAAATGAGTGCCAAGCAACCTAATTTTTTTACAAGATGGTATTATAAAGGGCTAACTGTATAACGCCAATAAAATTTCCAATAATCTGAATCATTTACCTCTCGGGGCATCATAGCTCTAAAAATGAATTCTACATTTCCCTAAACCAAAACTGGAAGCCAAATTTATCAAAAGCCAAGCAATTTCATGTTTACCAGATGATTGTATGGAAACCTGTAGCTGTCATGTTTTAATATTATATCTGTAAAATTTTCATGTTCAATCATTCTCAACCATTAATCGCTTAGGGGGGGGGGGGGGGGGGGGGACGACATGTCTCTAAATATGAGTTCATACTCATATGAGGAAAAAAAAGTAAAAACCAAAAACCCAAAGTTAATCTTACAGAATGATTTTATGGAGGGCTAACTGGGAGTTCTAGTCTAACAATAAAATTTCCATGTTCTAATAGTCTGAACCAATGCTCACTTATAAGGTCTCTAAAAATGAGTTCTACGTCTTCTTAATAAACAAACGAAAAAGTGAAAACCAAATTTATCAAAAGCCAAGCAATTTAATTTTTATGGCATGGTTTTATGGAAGGGAATAACTACCATGTTCTTGCATAACTCCAATAAAATTCCATGTCCTTAAAGTCTGAATCATTGTTTACTCAGGGTATCGTGTCTATAAAAAATGAGTTCTCGATTTACCAAACAGTAGCTGCCAAATTTATAAAAAGCCACAATTTTCATTTTTCATTTTTATAGAATGGTTTTATTGAGAGCTTTAACTATCATGTATTACACCAATAAAGTTTCCTTGTTCTAGTGGTCACTGTTCACTTTGGGTATCATATGTCTCCAAAAATAAATTTGTAGAAAAAAAAGTGAAAGCCAAATTTATCAAAAGCCACAATTTCATTTCTGATTTTTGCAGAATGGTTTTATGGAGAGCGGTAACTGTCATGTTTCAGTATTAGACCGATAACATGCCCATGTTCAAACAGTCTAAACAGTAGATCACTTTGGGTATCATGTCTCTAGTGATAAATTTCTCATCCCAAAAAAGAGTGAAAGCCAAATTTATCAAAAGCCACAATTTGTTTTATTTTTATAGGATGTATGGAGAGCTACAACTGTCATGTTCCATTATTACACCAATAAAGTTCCCATGCTTAAATGTTCCCATAGATCACTTGAGGTATCATGTCTGTAGAAATAAATTCCCCAAAAAGTGAAAGCCAAATTTTATCAAAAGCCACAATTTCATTTTTGATTTTTTTCACATTGGTTTTATGGAGAGCTGTATCTGTCATGTTCCAGTATTACACCAATAAAATTTCCATGTTCACACCATTGATCACTTAGGGTATCGTGTCTCTAGGAATAAATTCCAAGAAAGTGAAAGCCAAATTGATCAAAAGCCATACAATTTCATTTTTTCAGGATAGTTTTATAGAAGGCCATAACTGTCATATTCCAGTTTTACACCAGTCACAAAATTTGAAACTTCCTTGATGACAAAATACAGAGGGGTCTCGTGCAAATGTGAGTAATAACAATGGGAGGGCAGCATGCAAATTAGTGAGTGCTGGATAAAGAGCTTGGATTTTCTATTTAGTCACTCTTTCTGCCTCTCTGATGACAGTAGGTCAACCCCCCCCCCCCCCCTCCTCTGAATGCTCTCAGTACACTAAAACTCTCCAAGCCCTTTACTGGAACATTCAAATCTTGTGACAGGTCAATACTGACTTCAATTTCACAATCCACACAATGCCCTGGATCACACTTACATATAACTTTTATAGTATAGTAAATCATGACAGGATACCCATTTATTTGTCTCCTCCATATAAAGTTTATAGTTTTTGAAAATCTTGACAGGATACCCATTTATTTGTCTCCTTCATATAAAGTTTATAGTTTTTGAAAATCATGACAGGATACCCATTTATTTATCTCCTTTATATAGTTTAAAGTTTTTGAAAATCAAGACAAGATACCCATGATTTACTCCTGTACAAAAAGTTTAAAGTTTACAAAATCACAACAAGATGCCCATAACTATCTCTAACACCACTGTATTTTCTAAATATATAAAAACTGACAATTTATCCAAGCTGAAGTTTCAACTTAAGAACTTGTTTGTTCTTTTTTGTTGCCATATTTTGAAAAGAAGAAAAACAAAACTGCCACATTCACAACCAGATCTTAATGCGGTACAAGTGCTGGTCTAATGAAAAACCCAAATTTGATTAAACACAGCAACAAAAAAAGATCTTTCATTGGAAATAATTTTCTTTTTTTTTTTCTTTAAGGAAAAAAAAAACAAAAACGCTAAGTTCATAGCCACATCAAATTCACCACCAGTGATGTTTTAATGAAGTGCCACTGTCCAGGATTTAACACTCACAATGTTGACACATTATGTGACTATGTCTTACATATTAAAGTACTAGACCGCAAGTTTTTTTCCATTGTACATATTCCACTATCGACATCACATACGGAATATGGGCTGGTCTAAAGAAACGGGCTATTCCAAAATCACCACACAAATATCTAACACTAACCTACAATTACCACTGCACACAACCATTCCAGATTATTCCCAGCCTTTCTGCCCAGAACTGGTTCCCTTCTACATTGCCCCGGAGATCCTGAGACTTATTTGAACAATGTTGTCAGTGATGCAATTTAGTTAACCCTGCAAGACCAAAGACCCCGTTCTCTCACAAAAATCTAATCCAATTTTATTTTTGTTGCTGGCAAAAAAAAACAACTTACTAGCTCAATGGAACCTGAACTTGCCAAAAATGTAAAGAAAAAAAAATTCTGCAAATGACAGATGTCAAAAAAAAAAAAAAAATACACTTTGATGTTCTAATAATCATGAGATAAAGACTAAAGATAACAATTCTCCCCCACCATCTTACAAATACAACTCGATCCCACCCAATGTTTTTATAATCTAAATAGTTTTTGAATGTCACCATTGGATAATGTCCTCCATCTTAACAAAGAGCTTGGGCGCCGAAAACAGCTTTTTGACAAGGAGATGGTAGAACATTCCAGATCTATTATCTTTGAAGTTCCGTGTCTGGGTCCCACTGATAGACAACAGATCAGGGTACCGCCGTCGACGCCTTTACTTCCTTAATAGCTCCCCATTCTTTGGCCAGTCGAGGTCTCGTTTCCTATGCTACATACAGACAGGGTGTAACAAAAGCAATGCAACATCCCTAAACCCAACTACTGAATGAAAATAATAGTAATAATGACAATTATAATGAAAAAGTGAAAAGAAAGAAATCAGAAATGAAAAAGAAAAAAATAAAGAAAAAAATGAAAACGAAGCAACAAAAGAAAGAAAGAAAGAAGGAAAGAAAGAAAGAGAAAAGAAAAGAGAGATGAAAGGGGGAGGGAGAGAGAGAGAGAGAGAGAGAGAGAGAGAGAGAAAGAGAAAGAGAGAGAGAAAGAGAGAGAAAGAGAGAGAGACAGAGAGAGAGACAGAGAGAGAGGAAGGAAGAAAAAAAAAGAAAGAAAAACACAGCAATAAATAAAAAAAAAATCTCCAGCCATAAAAATAAAAACAGCCTAGAAAAATGCAATTCCAGGGTACCACAGGTATAAATCAGCTGGTTCTGCCCTTCCTGTCTCCCAAATACAACTGTACAATAGATCTACATAGTGTCACTTTTGTTACACCCTGCAGAAGAACGGGGCAGGACAGAAACAACAGAGTCACGCACAACAACATACATGACCACAACCACAAACAAGGATACCTCGGCTGGACAATGGGTCACTACAGATAATCAGACCTATTTGGTGATAATTTCCACAAAAAAAAAAAATCACATTTTGAATGTCAACTTCTAGAAGACCGAATCAAAAATAGACTGCTAAAAAAACTGAAGTCCACATGGAGAAGAATTGCTATCGTGAACCCAATTTATATTTAAACTAGATGAGATTGCCAGCATTACCAAGGATACACGTATGTTCCCACCCTTCTCTCTTCTTCTGATCTAGACAATTTCCCATAATAATCTACAGTCTTGCTTCATAACTCACCCACAGTAGGGCGCTATATGCACCAACTGAACACTTGTCAAATACAGTCTCCATGTGTGGTAGGCTTATCAAAGGGAGCACAACGAGAGATTACAGACTTTAAATTTTTACAATTTTAAGAAAAAATTGCCTGAAACTTTGATAAACAGAATAGTCGAGACAAAAGCAATTGGGTTAGATTATTTGACATTTGAGCAAATTAATTTGATAATTTTTGAAACTGTCACTCAAGCTTCTAGCAATGCAAAAAAAAAAAAAGGCCAAAATTGCATTACAATGAATTTTCCCGCCACGACTTTTTTTTAATAATAAGATTACTTGAACCAAACCCCTTGTTCCTAATCAATTTCTCATCACAATGCTGTGAACCTGGATAAATGACAAGAACTACAATTTCACCACAAAACCAGAACTGCTAACTAAATGACCACATCAGTAAGGGATACCCCAATGGGCCCGCAAACCCATGCCATGTAAACTTCAATTATCAGTTAGTTCTTATTTCTATACAATGGCAAAATGCAAATACAAAACACTAGCTGTCATACATTTCCCATACCAGATATGTACTCTGTGCATACTCATAACATGTCTACTGTCATCACAGTCTTGCATTTAAGTGGACTGGGCTTCATCTTCAGACCTGGCATGCACTGGTAGGAATTTCTTTTGTCCCTCTTGACACTCTATGTATACTCGTATAATGTGCCTATTGTAATCACTGTCTTGCACTTAACTGGACTTAATCCGGTATGTACTGGCAGGAATTTCTTTCCATATTAAAAAAATTATTTTCTTTTGTCCCTCTCGACACCTTAATGCCAGAACAATAAGGGACAGTTGGCAAGGCTGGTAAATTTAACTTCAAGTTATACTATAATTTCAAATGTATAGTTGGTTTTCAACATGACAAATCACTGAGAAAATTTTGAGATCACAAGTGTTACCCTAAGTTGATCAAAACCCATTCCTATCTGATATCTATGGAGTTCCAGAATGTCACATTATACCAACTGGGAAACAGTATCACCACTCCATATTGCAACATTTAAAAAAAACTTTTTCATTCAACCATTTACAAAATAAAAATTACCGCATCTATCAAGAAGCAGGAATAATGTTTTTTTTTCCAAAGTTTCATAAACTTCTCCATAATGTCACTTTTCCTTTTTTTACTTCAACCATCTGCAAAGTTAAAATTATGGTATCTTTCAAAAAACAGGGAAAAAAAATATTTTACAACTATAATAAAACTCTTTTTTTTTTTTTTTATTTACGTACCTTAACCATCTGGAAAAAAAATCACTTCATTTTTCAATACACAGGGATATTTTTTTTCTGGTGTTTTTTATGAATTGCTTAAACCTCTCCATATTTTTTTTCACTTAAATTCAATAACTGACTCTATCAGGCAGTTGGTTAATTTTTTTTTTTTTAAACATATACCTTCAGCTACATGCAATGAAAATAAAATATCTTAAGTTGCTTGGCTTTTATCATGGTCCCTGGCTAATCGTTTCATTTTCTGAGATTTATACCCCCAACTAACATAGGCTACTTGGCTTTTATCATGGTCTGAGGCTAACTGTTTTATTTTCTGAGATTTATACCCCCAGCTAACATACAGTCAGGCTATTTGGCTTTTATCACGGTCTAAGGCTAACTGTCATTTACTGAGATTTATACCCCCAGCTAACATACAGTCAGGTTACTTGGCTTTTATCATGGCCTGTGGCTAAAAGTTTCATTTTCTCAGATTTGTACCCCCAGCTAACATACAGTCAGGCTATTTGGCTTTTATCATGGTCTGTGCCTAAAAGTTTCATTTTCTGAGATTAATACCCCCAGCTACATACAGTCAGGCTATTTGGTTTTTATCATGGTCTGTGCCTAAAAATTTCATTTTCTCAGATTTGTACCCTCAGCTACATACAGTCAGGCTATTTGGCTTTTATCATGGTCTGCGCCTAAAAATTTCATTTTCTCAGATTTGTACCCTCAGCTACATACAGTCAGGCTATTTGGTTTTTATCATGGTCTGTGCCTAAAGATTTCATTTTCTCAGATTTGTACCCTCAGCTACATACAGTAAGGTTATTTGGCTTTTATCATGGTCCTTGGCCAATGTTCCATCTTTTCAGATGTACACCCCTAGCTATATAAATACATAGTCAGGCTATTTGGCTTGTATCCTGGTCTTGCTGTTTCAGGTTTTTTTTTTTCACTTCAACTGAATTTAAATTACTGCATCTATCAAAATGTTCGAATAGTTTTTTAAAAAAATTACTCCCAACTACATGCAACAAAAATAGAATGGCTTGAGCTGTTCAGCTTTTACCATGGTCCTTGGCTGTTTCATTATCTAAGATTTATAGCCCCCAGCTATATCCAGTCAGGTTACTTGGCTTTCAACACTATCCTTGGCTAATTATTCCATTTGCTGAGACTTATACCAGCAGCTATATACCTAGAGAGAGAGAGCTGGTCAGACTATTTGGCTTTTATCGTGGTCTGCCTGTTTCATTTTTCAAGTTCCATACCCCAGCTACATACATTCAGGCTACTTCGGTTTCATCATGGTCACTGGCTAATTGTTCCATTTTTTGAGATTTATATCCCCAGCTATATACAGTTAGGTTACTTGGCTTTCATCATGGTCATTGGCTAATTGTTTCATTTTCGGAGATTTATACTCCAACTACATCCAGTCAGGCTATTTGGCTTTAATCATGGTCCGAGGCTAATTGTTCAATCTTTTGAGATTTATACTCCCAGCTACAGGTGTATAGTCAGGCTACTTGACTTTGATCATACTACTGAGCTAACGGTTGAGTTTCTGACATTTATATCCCTAGCTACATAAAGTCAGGGGTTACTCTCTTTTATCATGGTCCCCAGCTAACACTTCCATTTTCTGACATTTATACCCCCAGCTACATAAAGCCGGGGGTTACTTGACACTGATCATGGTCCTTACCTAACGCTTCCATTTTCTGACATTTATACCCCCAGCTACATAAAGCCAGGGGTTACTCTCTTTTATCATGGTCCTTAGCTAACGCTTCCATTATCTGACATTTATACCCCCAGCTACATAAAGCCAAGGGTTCCTCTCTTTTATCATGATCCTTAGCTAACGCTTCCATTTTCTGACATTTATACCCCCAGCTACATAATGCCAGGGGTTACTCTCTTTTATCATGATCTTTAGCTAACGCTTCCATTATCTGACATTTATACCCCCAGCTACATAATGCCAGGGGTTACTCTCTTTTATCATGATCCTTAGCTAACGCTTCCATTTTCTGACATTTATACCCCCAGCTACATAAAGCCAGGGGTTCCTCTCTTTTATCATAGTCCTTAGCTAACGCTTCCATTTTCTGACATTTATACCCCCAGCTACATAAAGCCAGGGGTTTCTTTTATCATGGTCCTTAGCTAATGCTTCCATTTTCTGACATTTATACCCCCAGCTACATAAAGCCAGGGGTTACTTGACTTTTATCATGGTCCTCAGCTAACGCTTCCATTTTCTGACATTTATACCCCCAGCTGCGTAAAGCCAGGGTTTCCTCTCTTTTATCATGGTCCTTAGCTAACGCTTCCATTTTCTGACATTTATACCCCCAGCTACATAAAGCCAGGGGTTTCTTTTATCATGGTCCTCAGCTAATGCTTCCATTTTCTGACATTTATACCCCCAGCTACATAAAGCCAGGGGTTACTTGACTTGGATCATGGTCCTTAGCTAACACTTCCATTATCTGACATTTATACCCCCAGCTACATAAAGCTGCGGGTTACACTCTTTTATCATGGTCCTTAGCTAACACTTCCATTTTCTGACATTTATACCCCCAGTTACATAAAGCCGGGTGTTACTAGACTCTGATCATGGTCCTTACCTAACGCTTCCATTTTCTGACATTTATACCCCATGCTACATAAAGCCAGGGGTTTCTCTCTTTTATCATGGTCCTTAGCTAACGCTTCCATTATCTGACATTTATACCCCCAGCTACATAAAGCCAGGAGTTACTTGACTTTGATCATGGTCCTTACCTAATGTTTCCATTTTCTGACGTTTATACCCCCAGCGACATAAAGCCAGGGGTTGCTTGACTTTGATCATGGTCCTTAGCTAACGCTTCCATTTTCTGACCTTTATACCCCATGCTACATAAAGCCAGGGGTTCCTCTTTTTTATCATTGTCCTTAGCTAACGCTTCCATTTTCTGACATTTATACCCCCAGCTACATAAAGGCAGGGGTTATTTGACTTTGATCATGGTCCTTACGCAACGCTTCCATTTTCTGACATTTCTACCCCCAGCTACAAAAAGTCGATTTCTCTCTTTTATCATGGTCCTTAGGTAACGCTTTCATATATCTGACATTTATACCCCAGCTACATAAAGCCAGGGGTTACTCTCTTTAATCATTGTCCTTAGCTAACGTTTCCACTATCTGACATTTATACCCCCAGCTACAAAAAGCCAGGGGTTTCTCTCTTTTATCATGGTCTTTAGCTAACGCTATAATTATCTGACATTTATACCCCCAGCTACATAAAGCCAGGGGTTACAGTTACACTCTTTTATCATGGTCCTTAGCTAACGGTTCCATTTTCTGACATTTACACCCCCAGCTACATAAAGCCGGGGGTTACTTGACTTTGATCATGGTCCTTAGCTAACGCTTCCATTTTCTGACATTTATACCCCCAGCTACATAAGGCCAGGGGTTACTCTTTTATCATGGTCCTTAGCTAATGGTTCCATTTTCTGACGTTTATACCCCCAGCCACATAAAGCCGGTGGTTACTTGACTTTGATCATGGTCCTTAGCTAACGGTTCCATTTTCTGACATTTATACCCCCAGCTACATAAAGCCAGGGGTTACTCTCTTTTATCATGGTCCTTACCAAACGCTTCCTTTTTCTGACATTTATATCCCCAGCGACAAAAAGCCAGTGGTTACACTCTTTTGCCATGGTCCTTAGCTAACGCTTCCATTTTCTGATATTTATACCCCCAGCTACATAAAGCCAGGGGTTACTTGATTTTGATCATGGTCCTTACCTAATGCTTCCATTTTCTGACATTTATATCCCCAGCTACATAAAGCCAGGGGTTACTTGACTTTTATCATGGTCCTTAGCTAACACTTCCATTATCTGACATTTATACCCCCAGCTACATAAAGCCAGGGGGTACTCTCTTTTATCATGGTCCCTAGCTAACACTTCCATTTTCTGACATTTATACCCCCAGCTACATAAAGCCGGGGGTTACTTGACACCGATCATGGTCCTTACCTAACGCTTCCATTTTCTGACATTTATATCCCCAGCTACATAAAACCAGGGGTTACTCTCTTTTATCATGGTCCTTAGCTAACGCTTCCATTATCTGACATTTATACCCCCAGCTACATAAAGCCAAGGGTTCCTCTCTTTTATCATGATCCTTAGCTAACGCTTCCATTTTCTGACATTTATACCCCCAGCTACATAATGCCAGGGGTTACTCTCTTTTATCATGATGCTTAGCTAACGCTTCCATTATCTGACATTTATACCCCCAGCTACATAATGCCAGGGGTTACTCTTTTATCATGATCCTTAGCTAACGCTTCCATTTTCTGACTTTTATACCCCCAGCTACATAAAGCCAGGGGTTCCTCTCTTTTATCATAGTCCTTAGCTAACGCTTCCATTTTCTGACATTTATACCCCCAGCTACATAAAGCCAGGGGTTACTTGACTTTGATCATGGTCCTCAGCTAACGCTTCCATTTTCTGACATTTATACCCCCAGCTGCGTAAAGCCAGGGGTTCCTCTCTTTTATCATGGTCCTTAGCTAACGCTTCCATTTTCTGACATTTATACCCCCAGCTACATAAAGCCAGGGGTTTCTTTTATCATGGTCCTCAGCTAATGCTTCCATTTTCTGACATTTATACCCCCAGCTACATAAAGCCAGGGGTTACTTGACTTGGATCATGGTCCTTAGCTAACACTTCCATTATCTGACATTTATACCCCCAGCTACATAAAGCCAGGGGTTCCTAACTTTTATGATGGTCCTTAGCTAACGATTCCATTTTCTGACATTTATACCCCCAGCTACATAAAGCTGCGGGTTACACTCTTTTATCATGGTCCTTAGCTAACACTTCCATTTTCTGACATTTATACCCCCAGCTACATAAGGCCAGGGGTTACTCTTTTATCATGGTCCTTAGCTAATGGTTCCATTTTCTGACGTTTATACCCCCAGCTACATAAAGCCGGGGGTTACTTGACTTTGATCATGGTCCTTACCAAACGCTTCCTTTTTCTGACATTTATATCCCCAGCGACAAAAAGCCAGTGGTTACACTCTTTTGCCATGGTCGTTAGCTAACGCTTCCATTTTCTGATATTTATACCCCCAGCTACATAAAGCCAGGGGTTACTTGACTTTGATCATGGTCCTTACCTAATGCTTCCATTTTCTGACATTTATATCCCCAGCTACATAAAGCCAGGGGTTACTTGACTTTTATCATGGTCCTTAGCTAACACTTCCATGATCTGACATTTATACCCCCAGCTACAAAAAAGCCAGGGGTTTTTCTCTTTTATCATGGTCCTTAGCTAACGCTTCCATTTTCTGACATTTATACCCCCAGCTACATAAGGCCAGGGGTTACTCTCTTTTATCATGGTCCTTAGCTAATGGTTCCATTTTCTGACGTTTATACCCCCAGCTACATAAAGCCAGGGGTTACTTGACTTGGATCATGGTCCTTAGCTAACACTTCCATTATCTGACATTTATACCCCCAGCTACATAAAGCTGCGGGTTACACTCTTTTATCATGGTCCTTAGCTAACACTTCCATTTTCTGACATTTATACCCCCAGCTACATAAAGCCAGGGGTTACTCTCTTTTATCATGGTCCTTAACGGTTCCATTTTCTGATATTTATACCCCCAGCTAAATAAAGCCAGGGGTTACTCTTTTATCATGGTCCTTAGCTTGTTCCATTTTTCAGATTTGATATCCCAGCTACATTCAGCTACATCAAAATGGCTTGGATGACTAGGCTTTTACATCACAACCCTGAGACAAAGAGTGACCATAAATTATGCCAGGTGACATCTCCTATTCTGCTGTCCTAGAAGTGGCATTACTTTGGCACTGCTTCCCATGGAGAGAAATGGCACAGAGAAAAAAAAAATGTGATGCCCTGCTGAATTTTTTGCACTAGAAATAAAATTTTAAAAAAAATAAAACTGAAAGTTTATTCCTGATATAACAGGTCTGACAAAACAAAAAATGTGATGCACTTAGTATTCCATACATTTGCTAAAGTGAATATGGTGCTTATGAGACTTCACTCAGCAAGAACAACTCTTAACTTCATGTTTAGTTACCTAAGGTTTCCTTTTACTCCTGGTAAATGTGTCATAGGAGAAAAAAAGTGATAGTTTTTCATATATTTCTTAAAGTGAATTAATGGTACATATGTCTTCCTCTGAGTTACAGCAGCATTAAATTAAATTTTCAGTGACCACAAGTTTATTTTTACTCCTGATAAATGCAGGTTTAAAAAAAAAGTGACAGTATTCCATACATTTCTTAAAGTAAATCAATTAGGGCACTAGGGAGTCTTCCACTGACAAAAAGCAGCATTAACTTAATTTTTTAGTTTCTAAAAGTTTACTTTCACTATTGAAAAATGTAGTAATCAAAAAGAAAAATGATAGTACTCTATTCACCTCTTAAAGTGAAATATGGTACTGGTGAACTCTTACACTGAGTAAAGCAACACTAACTTCCTTTTTCAAATTTTGCACAAGAAATAACCCCAGAACTGAAAAATATATTTCATTCACAGATTGGCCGTAAGGGGACAAGAGCCAATGTCTTGCTGATGGTCCAAGCTTGCATGTCAGTGTAAAAAATCTCAAGCATCGAAGTTTATGTCAATCCTATGTATTTATATAGCAAAAGTCATTTCTTTCCTATTACTTCCATATGTTTTCTGCTGACTGAAAGTTCAACTGATACCAACGAATACTTTTAATGATACTGACTATGTGTTCTATTGATTTTGACTAAGTATTGTTGACACTGACTGAAAATTAGGCTATACTGCTTTTTCAAACTCTGACCAAACTTAAGAGAATAAATAACCTTTAGGGCAGTGTTGTTTTTTTTAACTTAATCCATGAAAAATCTGTTTTTATGATACTGAAGGTGTTAAAAGCCAGATATTTTCAAGAGTCTCTGATTCAACAAGGTGTTCCCTGCCCTAAAGGTGCTGGGTGTAGGGTCCTATGAAAATTGAGTTCTTTTCTGCTCCAGTTTCACATTTGTTTTCTGGTCTAAACTTGACAAGTTGCAACACCACCTATTATAGAAGACAACTTGAGAAAAAATACCTCCTGTGCATTTTAAAAGACCTCTGATAATGACGAAATGATGATTGGAGCATCAAAGAGTTTCAATTTTCATAAGACCCTGAGATGTGACTGCCCAGCCCAGACGACAGACACACAGATTGTACTATTTTTACTGTCATTTATAGTAGCAGTGAAGACCCCAGACTTGTCAAATTAGGCCGAATATTTATGAATTACCCAAAAACTGAGAAATTTAGAATTGATGAAATGATTAGCCATTGTTCAAGATTTCTGAATTTTGATCAACATGTTAAATATTCAACACTGACTAACCTACATACTGTTTATAACAAATTCAATATATTATAAAGCCTCCTGTGAGTGTCTTATGAGCCAAAGATAATAATGATAAATGAGAGAAATTGCAGTTTAGAAATCCACCTATAAAAATTTTTATTTCTGCATAATGACTCAGAAAGTAAACTGTATGACAAATAAATAACAGAAAGTAGAAATGTTTTTGAATTCCGTTGGTACATGGAAAGCTCAGCAGGCCTGGGGCATTCACTGATCTGACATAACAAATAACTTGATTAGATTGATGTACTGCCCTTACTTATCAATTGTTAGATTACCATACCCCATGATGTTTACATCTTTTAAGTTTCCCTTTCAAAACTGTAGTTCCTTACAAAAAGTGAATGCAAGTTAAATTTCCTGTGTATGATTTTAATCTTATTTAAATTCATTCTTTTCACTGGTATGGACTTATAAATATGCCAAAAGATAAAAACAAATCGTTGAAAAACATTTTAATCTAGTCCCACTACAACGAGGCCCAATTTGACAACTGAGAACATTATGTGCATCAATGAAAAAATGGTCTAACCAAGATAGGCAATAACCACTACATTTGAAAATCAAAAATGCATCAACACAATGTGCTTGAATAGGAACATCTGTATGCAATATGGTATAGGGAAATTTTAACAGCTTAAATTTAGACAACTTCCTATCCCACTTTGGTTGTTCAATTATATCAACTCAAGTTTAGAGCCCATTCAAAGGTGTGTTTCTTTGCCCTACAATCCTGCATCTTGGTTTGGTTTCTCAAATAGATCAGTTCAGTTTACACTCATTCACACACAGTTGTCTTTTTGTCCTCCACTCCTGCGTTATTGGTTGTTCAAAGGATTTTATCAAATCAGTTTAGAACTCATTCACGCCTTTTTTTTTGTCCTACACTGCTGAGTTTGGTTGCTGAAATTATCAAGTCAGTTTAGAAATATTTTACACATTTTGCATTTTTTTCATTCTACACTCCCAAGTTTTGATTGTTCAAATATATCAATTTGGTTTAGAGCTCATTCAAACAAATGCATTTTTTGTCCTACACTCCGGAGTTTCGATCATTCACCTGTAACTCAAGAGCCATTTACATATTTGCCTTTTTTGTCCTACACTCCCGTCTCTTGGTTGCTCAAATACATCAATGTTTGGTCATCACTCTCACATATTTGCCTTTTTTGTCCTACACTCCCGTCTCTTGGTTGCTCAAATACATCAATGTTTGGTCATCACTCTCACATATTTGCCTTTTTTCTCCTACACTCCCGTCTCTTGGTTGCTCAAATACATCAATGTTTGGTCATCACTCTCACATATTTGCCTTTTTTGTCCTACACTCCCGTCTCTTGGTTGCTCAAATACATCAATGTTTGGTCATCACTCTCACATATTTGCCTTTTTTCTCCTACACTCCCGTCTCTTGGTTGCTCAAATACATCAATGTTTGGTCATCACTCTCACATATTTGCCTTTTTTCTCCTACACTCCCGTCTCTTGGTTGCTCAAATACATCAATGTTTGGTCATCACTCTCACATATTTGCCTTTTTTCTCCTACACTCCCGTCTCTTGGTTGCTCAAATACATCAATGTTTGGTCATCACTCTCACATATTTGCCTTTTTTCTCCTACACTCCCGTCTCTTGGTTGCTCAAATACATCAATGTTTGGTCATCACTCTCACATATTTGCCTTTTTTCTCCTACACTCCCGTCTCTTGGTTGCTCAAATACATCAATGTTTGGTCATCACTCTCACATATTTGCCTTTTTTCTCCTACACTCCCGTCTCTTGGTTGCTCAAATACATCAATGTTTGGTCATCACTCTCACATATTTGCCTTTTTTCTCCTACACTCCCGTCTCTTGGTTGCTCAAATACATCAATGTTTGGTCATCACTCTCACATATTTGCCTTTTTTCTCCTACACTCCCGTCTCTTGGTTGCTCAAATACATCAATGTTTGGTCATCACTCTCACATATTTGCCTTTTTTCTCCTACACTCCCGTCTCTTGGTTGCTCAAATACATCAATGTTTGGTCATCACTCTCACATATTTGCCTTTTTTCTCCTACACTCCCGTCTCTTGGTTGCTCAAATACATCAATGTTTGGTCATCACTCTCACATATTTGCCTTTTTTCTCCTACACTCCCGTCTCTTGGTTGCTCAAATACATCAATGTTTGGTCATCACTCTCACATATTTGCCTTTTTTCTCCTACACTCCCGTCTCTTGATTGCTCAAATACATCAATGTTTGGTCATCACTCTCACATATTTGCTCTTTTTGTCTCCTTTATCATCCAACTGCCCTGCCTTCACCTTTCTCTGATTAGAAAATGCCACTGACATTTGCAATGCCCTCTGCCAAAACCCAGTCTTAATAGTTGCTAGAAAGTTCATGACAAGTTTCTCTATCAATGAGGTGAAAGTTAGTTTCAGCTGTACTAGATTTCCTTTACAGTTACTATGCCCAATCAAGGCTTTTGCTTTATCTCAGTTGTGTGATGATTTGATTTCATTTATAATGGCAAATGACATAACTCATTTGCTACGGTAAGCCGAATATTCCACTCACGGGTTTTTGCTGCGCTAAGGAAAGACAAAATTGACTACACACCGATTTTCCGGCAATAATATCTAAGCCAACCTTATGAATACGAAAGATCAAATCCCATCCTGCATCATTGATTTTCCTTCACTTTAATGTTTAAATTGTTATCTCTTATGTCCCTATTAAGTGAAAGCAAAAAACATCTGTGAACCACCCCTAACTTTCAAACTGGATAGTGTTGAGAGTGTTGAGAGTTCCCGTCCTCCTCTCCCCCCCCCCCCCCCCAAACATTACTGTTGGAAATGAGTTAAAATCAAGGCTGTGTTCAGGGGAACCTGGTCTACTTACAAAGTAGAGTTGAGAAACTACTGAGTTCTGTTCATTGCTCAGCTATAGTGTACTATGTAAAATGTTACGATCCCTCACCAATAGCCCAAGATAAATCTAGCCATGCAACTATGCTCTCATTCTGTTTGTTACTTGGCTTAAACATTAAAATGTCGTCTCTAAATGCAAACTTAATGATTAGAAACAGCTTTGGAATACAGGTAACATTTGAACCCGCACGAATCCTATCATTTCCCTGTCATCCACTATCAAGATACCTAAGCACCAACTCTATGAGAAAAAATTACAGCATCCTTATGTTGGTTTTGTTTCAATTGCTTGAATTTCTATACATCCTATGGTCATGTAGTGATGTATGTCAAATCAATCTCTACTTTTAGAAACAAATGTTCACATAATCACTTAATTGTTGAGGACCTTTTATTTTTTTTAAATGTTTTTTCAGTTTTAAACTGGCCTACTGACTTTCCATCTGATGAATTTATACGGCAATAGATATTACCATAATACAATCCACATATTAAGTCAGGCCCAACAGAAGTTGAAATACTTACCCATGATCCTATTAAATCTCCAGTAAACTTTGAAGGATGTTGTTAGGGGGATGTAGACTAAATTACGAAATGAAATAGAAAAAATACTGATTTGTGTTCACTGTTCAGCTACAGCTTTCTATATAAATCACTATTTCCCCCAAACAACAGCCAACTTTGAAACAATGCATATACTTTGAAATTAATGACACATTCGATGATACAAAAACTACATTTGAGGTTGCTTTAAAGTTAAAATATGGCAAAATAGAAAAAGTTGTATGTTCCAAAGTTTGTTTTTTTTCTATTCTAATTCTTTAATGATTCATTGTAGTTTTCCTTTATTGTTTCTCACATGGGACTTTGAAACATATCACTTTTCTGTCCTTTTTTTTTTTTTTCTTTTCTTTTTTTTTCCCTTCCAGTTTTTTTTCTCTCCTCTTTTTTCGTTTTTTTTTCTCACTTTTTTTTTTTACTTCTTTTTTTGGTTTTTGGCCATATGTTAACTCTGTTCAAAGTCCTGCTGCAACCAACAAATTTTTCCCTTTTTTTTTTTCAATAGTAAAAAGTTTGAAGTTTCTATTACTGTGAAAAATTTATGTGCAGCTGAAACCATCTAGGAGGTTATGAGCTTAATCTAAGAAATGACCAGCTACGTTGAGCCTTCATCCTCAAGCTCAAAAATAGAACTGCAATTAATTACAGTTCACTAAGAGTTTTTCTTTTCTGTTTAACATCTATAGGCTACAGTTTTGAAGTATTTTCTGCAACACACATGAATTTGTCACAAATCTTGAAAGAACACTTTACTCACTATTCCCTTCCCTGATGATCTTGGAGTTGTCGCTTGGTTGATTTCCTGCATGTTGAAGGATGTTTCAGTGGACATAATGATACCACAGACACCCTGAAGATCTCCGAGTTGTCGCCAAGCTGATTTCTTGGATATTAAAGATGTTTCAGTAGATGCAGGATGTCATAGACGCTCTGTTGATTTCGAAGCTGAAGAAGATGAGTGGATGCCAAAACATGTCGAACTGGCTGGGCTTCTCAATGTTTCACTCAATACTATGACAATGTTTGTGGTTCATTTATGTGTGAGCTGATGAGAGATGATTGCCTGTAATAAAGGATAACATAGAAATTATTTTACAAGAAGAACAAAAATAAACATTCAAATCTGCTGAAATTCTGCTAAGAATTGCTTCTACCACTTGAAATTTTGTTACTTTTGCCTGGGTTCATTTTACTAGAGTCCAAAATCAAGTGAATTTGACTGGTCAGTGTCTACCAAGTTCTGACCATCACTCCCCATCAATCGGATTGGGTCATAAAACATCCAGAAAGGTAACCGAATCCGGTTGGCTCAAGAAACACACTAATGCCTATTTAATGGTGCAAGAGTCAGAAAAGATATTAAAATGATCAAACCTGAAGTTTAACCCTAGACCTGCGGGAGGCCACTATATTGGCCTCCCCGCGCAACACGCGAGACACGGGAGGCCGTTATTTTGTCCGACACGCTTAACCGCAGGTCCTGCGGGAGGCCACATTTTTGTATAGCAACGGTGCGCCTCGCGCTTTGGTTATTCGGTTGCCAAGGCTGTCGTTTTTTTCACGTTTTTTTTCCACACTATTTTCGCGAGTTTATCTATCCCGTCACCCCTACTATATCTAACAAAATGGTATCGTCCCATTACGTTTATTACGATGCAACTATTCGCAACTATTCGTCATACTCGTGTAATAGTACTGACGGTCTGAAGTTTGAACTGAGGAAAATCTTGGGGAAACTTACTTTGATGCTGGTTGTCGTCTACATGTGAAATGAGAAGAAAGGGGCCATGTGCGTATTTGAGACGCCGTTCTACGTCTGTAATTGTGAATTCCGATGTAATGTTAGGGCATGCTGCATAAAGGCTTTTTCATCAGGGAAAACTGGGAGAAAATGACCGACTTTGTTGTTGGTCGTTGTCTTTATTTGATGTGGTAATTAGAGAGCTACTGTGTTCCTTTGATTAAACCGCTTTTCAGTATATGTATGTGCTCTAAGACCTGGAACTGGAAATCAAATCTCTCGCTAAAACTAACATAGTAAGTGAACGCTTTACATAGTAGAGGAGGGAGAAGGCAATGTCACGATACATGTGGTGAGTAAATTAAGCGAATGGCTTAAAAAATAATTTGTTCACCTGAATGGCCTGACATAGGGACAGAAAAAGCGCAGAGGTCTTGGGAACATGACAAAACATGTGCTAAACGGCATGTAAATGCAGAAAATTCTTGATTTGGGACCTTCCATTTCACAATAAAACCTACTGCATATCATCACAAGTACTTTATCCAAATATCATAGGGGTCCCTTACGATTTATCCACCACTATTGTTATTGCGTCCTGAAGTATACGCGATACAGCTGTTCACACGGACCCGATTGACCCGACCGCCGAGGTTATCGGCAACACGCGAACGATCGGCTGACTGACCGCTGGCTATCCCCGCACGGGGCGTTACGTGGACGAGTTCACTCAACGCAGGACGAGGGTTAATACATTACCTGTCCTCCACCTAATCCCAAAACAATATCACACCTGTCCCTAAAACTTAATCCTATCCATAAATCCACTCCTCAATTCAAGATTAACCAGAAATGGTAATCCTCCATAAAATCCAATCACTCATTAAGTGCCACTGGCCACCTATCATCTGAGTATTTATCGTTCACCGTCACATAGGTTAAACAGGCAAATGCAAAGTCTCCCTATGCTTACCTCTCAATACTTTGGCTCACAGCCTTAAGACACATGACACCAATAGCCATGCTCAGTAGGAAGGAGCATATAATATAATGTTTCTTGCTGACTGCTGATGTCACAATCAATGATGTCTGTCAATTCATGGCACTGAAACTGCAATAAAAGGGACATAACTGCATCTTCACACCTCTGTGCATGGTATTGCAAAAAAAAATTTTTTTTTAATTTGTCTACAATTAATGTGATTCAGTGTTTGCCCTTATACACTGTTATTTTAAATTTCATTATGTGATTGTATATGACTAACACTATGAAAATTGATGCTATTATTCATTGTTGTATGTACCAATAGTGAGATCCATAATTATGAGCAACACTTCATATAGGAAGGGCCAGACCTGAAAAGTATGAGGACACAGAGGACTGGATACTCTCACCTCATAGTCCAAAGCCCTTCTAAAAATGACATTTGGATCTTGATTTTGCTTGATTTGGGGTGTGAAATGGTGTCAAATATAAAATTTGAGAGCTCCTCGCCTTATATATTCGATGCCAGTCATAGGCTGCCCAGGTCCGATTTAGATGCAGCAGAGCTTGTGTACACAACAAGCTGAAAACACTACTTTTTTGCTAGTGTGTTCCACCCCAAATGGAAATAGTACAAAGTTTGCCTTAACATCTGACTGAATTGGTCCATCAGATCTATTTACATTGGTTGTAACTGTTAGCTTTTGCTGGCTTTAATGAGAATGCTGTGTCAGCCGGTTAAGGTGAGTGTCATATATATATATATATATATATTATGTATCCCAAAAAGCTAATTCTATTGAATACAAAAAAAATATCTCTTACCATGTGTGTACAATGCCAGTCCCCTGTAGGTGGTGGTGATAATGTCAAGTACGTGTTGTCTGTCTTGGTATCTTGCTTGTGTTGTCTGTCCTGATATCTTGATTGCATTGGCTGCAGATTTCCTGACGTCCAATAGTCCCAGGACGAGAGCTCACCAGACACTTCTGTTCTGCAGTTGCTGGTGATTGGAGATTACTAGACTTCAGATTGCAAGTGTCATACTACTAGATTTCCTGCTTTCCACTGCATTTCCAGGATAAAATATCTGTCATTTGAAGCTTATTTGAGGTCTTTAGACTGTCGTCTGTGTACCAGAGATAATTGGTCTTAATGCTGCCTCTCATAAAATTTCAGCCACTGCTTGTGTGTATCTGAAATGAACCATGATGTAAATTTACAAACTGTATGACAGGAACTGTCAAAGAGAAAAAATGTTTTATCCTTCCATAAATTAATAACATGGCAAAGGAATTGTGCTTTAAAAACAAGCTAGACACACTGTCTTATAATTTATAGCTACCGGCTAAAATCCAATCACTCACTAAGTACCATTGGCCACCAATCATCTGAGTATTTATCGTTCACCACCACAAAGGTTAACAGGCAAATGCAAAGCCTCCCTATACTTACCTCTCAATACTTTGGCTCACAGCCTTCAGACACATGACACTCATAGCCATGCTCAGGAGGAAGGATTGTTTCTTGACTGCTGACCTCACAATCAATGATGACTGTCATGGCACTGGAACTGCAATAAAAGGGACATAACTGCATCTTCACACCTCTTTGCATGGTATTGCAAAAAAAAAAAAAAAGAATTTCTCGACAATTAATGTGATTCAGTGTTTGCCCTTACAGTTATTTTAATAATATGACCGTGGAATTGCTTTTAAAAACAAACTGGACACATTGTCTTATAACAATTTATAGATCTCTATATCTACTGGCTAAAATCCAATCACTCACTAAGTGCCATGGTCACCAATCATCTGAGCATTTAATTTACATGTTTTCCACCATACGCGTTAAACTAAAACAGGGATATACAACTATACCTTCCTTTCAATACTTTGGCTCATAGCCTCCAGACACACGACAATAATAGTTGATGTAAATGTAAATAGTACAAATTTTGTGCTAATAAAGTGACTGAATTGGTCCATCAGATCTATTTACATTGGTTGTTAATGTTAGCTTTTGTTGGCTTTGCCAATAAAGCTGTTGTGTTAGCCTGTTGTGCTGTGTGTCATATATAGTATTATATCCCTACAGGCGAATTCTACCAAATACAAAAAAAAATTCTTACCATGTGTGCAATGCAAGTCCGCGTTAGTGCTGATGTTGCTACCAAGTGTTGTCTGTCTTAATATCTTGCTTGTGTTGTCTGTCCTGATTTCTTGCCAGTGTTATCTGTCCTGATATCTTGTTTGGATTGGCTGCAGATTTCCCTATATATCCTGATATCTTGCTTGCATTGGCTGCAGATTTCCCTATGTCCTGAAATCTTGCATTGGATGCAGAATTCCCTATATCCTGTTATCTTCTTTATATTGGCTGCAGATTTCCCTATATATCCTGATATCTTGCTTGGTTTGACTGTCCTGATATCTTGCTTGCGTTGCCAGCAGATTTCCCTATGTCCTGATATCTTACTTGGTTTGTCTGTCCTGATATCTTGCTTGAATTGTCAGCAGATTTCCCTATATCCTGATATCTTGCTTGGTTTGTCTGTCCTGATATCTTGCTTGCATTGTCCGCAGATTTCCCCATGTCCTGACATCTTGCTTGCATTGGATGCAGATTTCCCTATCTTGATATCTTGCTTGGTTTGTCTTTTCTGATATCTTGCTTGCATTGGCAGCAGATTTCCCTATGTCCTGATATCTTGCTTGCCTTGGTGCCGATTTTGTTTTGTCCTGATATCTTGTTGGCCTTGGCTGCAAATTTCCCTGAAGTCCCAGGACAACAGCTTGACAGTTTTGATCTACTGCCTTCTACCTATTGGAAATTTAACGACCGACTGGTCTTACTCTAAAGTTGCCAGTCTTGAACTGCTTTAAAACCCCACCAAGTATTTTTGAGCTGCAAGCACTATTGGTAAGTCTCTGTGAACTTATTGGACCTTGCATGACCCAGAAACTACCACCACAGTATAAATTATAATTCTGGAAAGCCTCTGGTTCCAGCAGTGCAGCGTTAAAACTTCGCATCAATTTAATCGGATGAAAGCAGGAGTAGGGTTAATGTATCTCTACACCAGAATCTGGTCTTAACCTTGAACTGTCGGTGGTGAATTACTTTACCTAGCAAAGTTTCTTTTTGAGTGCAAGCGGTATATCTTTTGAGAAATTTTGGAATTTGCATTCATCTAGGATCCACCAGCATAGCCTATAATTCTGGAAAGCACGTTCCTTTGCCACCAGCAGGGCAGTGTTGAAAACTTAGCTAGTCTATTCTGATAAATGCAAGAGGAAGGTTAAAACATCCGCAGTAACATGGTGTTGAATATTTGAAGTCTTTGAGCAGATGCCTCTAACCATGGGCTAGTTCGAATGTAGCCTTTGAAACAATTGCTTGCTAGAGATTTCATGTGTCACATCAGATTTTCTAGCGTTATGTCCATTTTGCAGGGTTACATCCGATTTCCTATGTCATATCAAATGTCCTGCTTGACATTACTTTTTCCAGGGTAGGCCTACGGTACCTGTCAGTTGTGGCTTGCTGGAGGTCTTTAAAGGGATTTCACTGCATCAGAGATAATTGGTCCTCATATATGCTGCCTTTGAATTTCTGCCACTGTCTGTATCTGAAATGAACCATGATGTAAACTTAAATTACAAACTGCCTGACATGAACTGTCAAAATGATAAAATTATTCCTTTTTTCCCCCATAAATTAGTAATACTGCCATGAAAATGTTCCAAAGCTGCACCGGATTCATTGTTTTGTAACAACCAGATCTAATCTAGATCGACCTTACATAGACACAAATTTCTATTGTACTGTGAAATTTATTCCTGTTATGGAGAACGTGTATTGTAATTTGTAGACCTATACGTAACAGTCTTATCTAGACTCTAGATCTAGATCTAGATTCTAGATGTAGTTCCAGATCTTATCAGCCCTCAATGCCTGCCCTGGCAACACTTTTGGGCTTCTGTCAGAGAAACAGTTCCATGAAACAGTGTTCGGGTGGGAAGAGCCAAATAAGTTCGAGTAAGGCCTTTCAAGAGATGTCGCCATTTATCTAGATCTAGATCTATAGGCCTACTAAAAAATCCAGCTTCCACATAACACAATAATTACACATTACACAATGTACCCGGTACTTCTAATACGGTTGCCAGATACATGCAGACAAAAAGACTAAAGTAACTCCAAAAAAGGGGAGGGGGATCGAGTTTCAGTCACACCACCAGGACACGACGACTTTAGAGCGTCCGTGAGCAGCGGGGGGGGGGAGGGGTAAGTTAGTCCTCCAGATGAGTATCTTTATAATAACGTGACTCGGTGATCAACAGTCAGAACACAAAATGTGTGCCCGATTACACTAGCCATTTTTCACTGTACATTTATGGGGAAGGGGGGCGCGTTCATTTTCCGTCACGACATGCGCCAAGCCTGCCCGACAATTCGCTACTGCCAGTTAGGCCTAAAATGTATTTCAGTGCTGTGACACTTTTTCGGCCGTCTTCGACCATGAGTTACATGATAAGGATACCACAAGGACGCGACTTTCAGAGCGTCTGTGAGCGGGGGTGGGGGGGGCAGGGGTGAGAGGCGCTGCCCCTGGCGTTTTAATCTTCTAGATGGGTGCTTTTATAGTAAACGCTGGGCTTGGCGATTAGGCCTAATACTCAGAACATGATGTAGCCTATCTATCTATGTGTCCGACTTAAATTCTGTAACTCATGGTACTCCCCGGCCCTCCGATTGTAACACCTCTTGTGCATTTAGTTTTTACACCAATGGCAGATAGAGCTGTCTGCCAGTTTAACAATTTTTCGCTTCATTATTTTTATCCACATAGTTTATTGGCTCAGAAATAAATCTACATCTAATGTAATACTGCTTTGTAGCCTACTAATGGTAGAACAATAAATCTAAATTATAGACTAGTCTAGTGTACGATCTCAGTTAGGCCGCTGTCTTGTTATCTCACGGCGTTCAAAGCATCAATCAATTAGGTTTACTCGGGACTTATTTAGTAATTTGAAATGCTTGCACTTTTATATTTACAGTTTTACTTACAACTTGTTGTAAGAGATACACAACACTTACAACTTAATAATTATCTGTTTGCCTTTACATTCAAAATTCTATCAGACTCACCTTGGGTTGCGGTTTTTCCTGCGGATTGATTCTCGCTACTGCACCGTAAGCCTGCAGTGCGTGTCTGTCCAACAGAATGTCCAACTTGCAACAGCAACTGATCTTTTCTGTCTGACCGTCTGTTCCGATATTCTATACACTAGCAGCAATGTCACAGTGACTGTGGAAATAAGTGAAGTAGGGGTTCACAGTTTAGCATGAATTTTAACATTTCCTTGCACACATTTGTGACGTCAGTGAACACTTTTCACATTATGGCATGAATATGTCGCACAATGTAAGAGCATAAATGCAGATAAAAAATCAGGATAGTCCTTTGCGCTAAAACAATCCCCAGCCTCGTTTTTTAGGGAACTGTAGTACATGTGTTTTACATAGTAATTGCTGAGCAGCAGACATTACTCAATATTTTCTCTATTTGGCCTTGTAATTAGAATTAGACTATTATTCTAACTTTTTTTTTTTTTGTTTACTTAGCAGAGAAACCATGATTTTACGGGCAAAGGTCCAAAACTGGATTTCTACTCAATTAATCTTCTAGTCTTATTTTGATTGGCGTTATCTTCTCCCTCTCCCCACCCCGGTGTCATCAAACTCTCCTCTTCTATCCAACCCAGAGCCATCAAATTCATGTTCAGGCTGAATACGTGTCAAATAAAGTATCCCATGCACTGGGATTATCGGAGGGAGGCAAACAAATAATTATATCTTACCGCCATAGCAACATTTTTAAAAGATTGCCTGAAATTTCAGTGAACACAGTAGTTGGATACAAAAGCGATTCACCTAGATTTTTTGATACTTTAGAAAATTAATTTTACAATTTTGAAACGGCCCGCTGGCCGTCCTTGACTTGGCACCTAATCAGGTATTATAATTTACATGTGAACAAATTTTTTTTAAAAGCCCTCCCCATTTCACTGAAACTCATAGGAAGTGCCCCCGGAGGAGGGGGGAAGGGGCAGGGCATTCATCGGCCACGTACGCTCACACTGCTATGGTTGTCGTGAAAAGACGTCACCCCCTGTCCCCAACAAACAAACTGCAAACATGCACACTTTTTTCTCTCTTGATTTGGCTCTTCATATTTCAATGAGTTAAGCAACTAATCTGAACCTGAACACTTGAGCTGACCAGAAAGCTTAAACTGATTAATATAATTATTTTGTCCTTTGGGCGCTTAAAATGAGATCCAAATATGAACGGAGATAAGTCTGCTGGTTCTGGTTTAATAGAAAATACACGTAACCTAGTGAGCAACAGAAGGACATGGGCGATACCTGTGCTTTACTCTATCTATCTATCTATCTATCTATCTATCTATCTATCTATCTATCTATCTATCTGTCTGTCTGTCTGTCTGTCTGTCTGTCTGTCTGTCTGTCTGTCTGTCTGTCTGTCTGTCTGTCTGTCTGTCTGTCTGTCTGTCTATCTACAAACAACTTTTTCTTTTTGCCCAATTTTGACTATCTGTCTGTCTGTCTGTCAGTCCGTCCATCCGTCAGTCTGTATGTCTGTCTGTCTCCGCACGCCTGCCTGCCAGCCTGTCTATAAAAATGCACACAATAATGAATCCACGCCGTAAAAAACAGTGTCAACTTCATTTAGTCGGTGGACAAGGTCATTAATGCCAACTCTGTATTTTTTGAAAGCCTTGTTTTCATCCCATGTTTCATCAGCTGTAACTGAATATTATGTCCATAAGTTGGATAAACTCCACAGAATAAAATTGGTTGTCAAAATGAAGATTAATAGTAAATAACTCCCAAATGTGTATCCCACTGAGGGAATACTTATAAAAGAGACTATTAGAACAGACATGGACAACTTTTCATACAGATAAGGGCCAGACCTGAAACGTGTGAAGACACAGAGGGCTTGATTCTCTCATCTCTCACCTTCCAAAAATGACAGAATGTATTTTTTGGGGATGTTAAACGAAAAACTTTCGTTTGAATTGCGGGGGGGGGGGGGGAGAATTGCCTGCGTGTGCGTATGTGTGTGGGTGGGTGGGTGCTGCTTGGGTGCGGCGCGCGAGCACGTGTATGTGTGTGTGTATTTTACTTTTTTATAGATCAGTGACCAGTCTGTTAATTAATGTTCAATCAGCTTTGAAGGCTGACCAAAATTATTCGGCAGACCGGATCCATTTCTGACTTATCCCAATCACAACCCTACCAAAACTCGATGCATGGGATTGATGTCAAGTTTGAATATAGGCATGACAATGGTCCTGCAAAGATCCGCTGATTATGTCTTTGCGCCGATGTCAGTTTGATGTTAGGAATCCACCCGTAAGGTAATCCTACCATCCTTAGGGAAATCGTATACAAATCTACATTCGATTGATGTATGGATGCTCGCTGGGATACGATTAACAAAGGAGGGGCAGAAATATTGGTCACACTTCACTTAGAAAATATCACTTGGGAAATTGTAAGTTATAGTAACGAAAAGTATAAAATACACTGAAATAAAATTAAAACAGGATCGAGCTATAACAAATGACAAATTACGACAGATTTTTGGCCTTGTAATTAGAATTAGACTATTATTCTAACTTTTTTTTTTTGCAGATTTTGCAAAGCAAATCATTCTATTCAACATTTTTTCTATGTATGTCACCTAGTGTAACTGATCTGTATTATTTATAATGTGTGTCATCAGCTGGCATGTGTGACAATGTGTATGTATATTACTTGGTGTACCTGTATAGTTTATGCGTGTTATCACTGTATTTGTGTGTGGGTGGCATCGGATGTGCCTGTATTTGAGTGTGTGTGTGTGTCATTAGGTGTGCGTGTATGTGTGTGTATGTGTGTGTGATCAGGTGTGCCTGTATTTGTGTGCGTGTGATCAGGTGTGCCTGTATTTGTGTGTGTGTGTGACATCAGGTGTGCCTGTATTAAAATTTGTTAGACTTGTTTTGGAAGTTGCTGCATGCATGTGTTGTTAGGAGTTCGATCGTATGGTGAATTTTTAAAAAAAAAATTTCTGGAGCGTCAACAGGTTCGTTTATGTCGGTTTTTTGCTGTGATGATTGTCTTGCTAACGCGGTAGTCGTATGTATATACATGCATGTCAAAATATGGCAGTCATCACGTTTCCAGGGTCAAGCTTCAAGATAAAGACGGTAGCTAAGTGGCACTGGGTCAAAACTGAGTTCTTGCCACAAGTGGCATATTAAATCATTTTCTAAACATAGCCCCAAAGCATTTAATGATTTATGGAACAAAAAGTATTTTCGAAAAGTATTTCCTAATCCCTATTGAGTTACATTTTTTCAACTATCGACTGTTTTGATCTTCTGTTACATTTTTGCTTCGGTGGGTGTACAAATGGAAGTTGCAAAAGAATTTGACTAACTTTGCTGTGACATTTTGAATTTATCAGTTTCAAATGCCAACTACAAAGGAAGTTTCTCAAAACATAAATGCACCAAAACGTGTCAGAATCTACAGTGGGCCAAGAAAGACAGAGTAACCTAACAAGACTGTCAATTGAGAGAGATTTCAATGTCGATTTCAATCAATAAGTTTGCACACACTAAAACCAGGCAATTTTAAATCAGTTTGAGTATCCTGGGATTAAAATAAATGCATTTTTTTTAAAAATTACTTTTTCTTAAAATATACTACATCTACTTAAAGGGTGGGGTGAGAGGGGGGGAATAAGAGGTTCAATATTGGACTGGTGGAAGGGACTCAGAGAGTGCTAACAGTCCACAGGTCAGAGAGAGCAATATCTGCCTAAGGGAAAGAACATAAAGAAGGCTTCAAGCGCCGCGAGAAAGCTAGCGCCTCAAGACAAGCGCCATGTAGTTCCGTCAAGTATTCCCCTCAAACCCTTTTGACACACGTAGAGAACGCTCCTACCATAAAGCCTGCTGCTTAGAACACCGCTTGTAAAATCAAGCGTGTTGTGAAGTATTGAAAGTGAATTATTTTTCAGGCGTTGAAGTGACTTGTTCTCTAGTGTGTAGTTACTTAAGTACTTTTCGACCTTCTGTCAGGATAGGTACGCGCCAGTTACACTATGTCTTGGTCAGCCTGGGTTTCACTTTACTTATAACTGGATGTATAATAAAGACTCATCCTGATATAAGAATAAAATCTGTCAGGAGGATGTTTCAGTCGACTAAAAATGTGATGGTATTTACGAACATCTTTTCTTTCTTTCTTTAAGTCATAGACACCGACTGCTCTCTTTGTTTCAAGCATTTACGCTTTGGTAAAACACTGTCCAACAAGAAATATTCTTCGTCTGAAGAAGACGCCATGTGAAAGCACGAGAGAGTGGTGTGACTGGTGAAGCGTTCACTTGTTCGGTCTTTACCCATGTGCATCCTCGGCAGTAACAGGCGCTCCCTTAAAAAGCACTTGTCTGGAGGTGCTAACTTTCTCGAGCTTCAATGGTCCTCTATGTTCTCTGCCTTTCCCCGGACGCTGGCAACTCATGCTACTCCACTGTACGTGAGGGGGAGAACGTAGAGACCGCTTCAAGGGCAAGAAAGTTGTCACCTCCAGACAAGCACTCTTTAAGGAAGCATCTGTTGCTGCCGAGGGTGCACATGGATGAAGCCTGGAAAAGCCAGTCACAACACCCTCTCCTGTTTTGAGACGCGAGTCGACATCCATTTTGTTGCACCAGAAATTTGAAAAGTAGAAGTAACGGCGCGCTACATTACACAGCAGGTCGTTTCAAAGCCTGAAAAAGAATTCATTTTCAACATTTCAAAACACGTTTAAAATCAAAATAAGTGAATCAAAAACAAACAAAAAAAAGTGGCACGGGGACTCCAGCACACACTACCCTACCTAGCACAGACATGCCGTGTGACTATGTGGTTGCGAGAGCACTTTTCCCATGACATGGACGATCCTAAGTCTAATACTACAGTACCAGTTGCCCCTTAAGATCCAAGGAAGTAGGTTCTAATCCGTATGTTTTGTCCGGCCTACCCCCGACCAAACTCCACCCCAACTCTCAGTCCCTCAGTAGCGCCTGAAGGGAGGAAATCTCGGCAGACCCTAAGCTTTATAGACTGGTTGGGCATGACCAGCCGTGCGAGTACCTTGGTCGACCGCCGACCTCGACGCAACATGGAAGCAGGAGCCAGTGACCACCCGGGTTTCCCCAAAGTGGCTGTTCTGTACTATAAATAAATTTGGGTTTTTCTTATATAACACAGAATCCATACATTGTCTGCCGTTATGGGTTTGACCTCATTATGCATAAACTCAGATATTAAATCCATTTCTTTATAAACCTTACTTAAAATACATGGTTATCACTCAAAATAGTTCGATTAACACCATAAGCCAAAGATACAAGCCTTCTATTGGAAATAGAACAATAAATATTCTTTTTTGCAAAAAGTATAAACTGCACACATGATTACCTTCCTTTGCCCTTGACGTCTTCTTGACTTTAATCTACAAACTGGAAGCAGAAGTGGGAATCGATACCATTATATGTTCTCCTTAAAGTGAATGTCACAAAGGATTGAATACTCTCTCTTACTTTCTCGAGCATGTGAAACTTTTCACATGCATTTACATTATGGTTTTCCTTGCCCTGGTTTATAAGTTTAAATAAAAATAGCATTGGTTTAACAGAACATTAAATGATTTCATAATAGTTTCATGTCTGACAATATAAGAAAGTCCCCATTTAGGATTCGAAATTCGATACCAAATAGACACAGCCATTACCAAAGAGATGACCTCAAAACTCTCACCATTAAAATTCCCACAACTTATAAATTATAATATTCATCGTCAGTGTCATGCATGGCAAAACCGCCTGTCTCATGGAAACAAAATTTTACAAGAGAAGGGAAAAACTTGTCGGAATTGCAATACCTCACCATCTTTAACACTAAAAATCTTATGACCTCTAAATTATGACATATAACGTCGATGTCATGTTCAAACCACTTATCTCATGGAAACACTTTTACGAAAGGCTTGTCAGACTTGTTGGACTTGTGCAACGGATTTGCTGACTTTGTGTGATGAACTTGTCGGTCTTGTTGGATTTGTGTGGCAGATTTTTTGGACTCGTCAGACTTGTGCGGTGGACTTGTCAGACTTCTCGGACTTGTGTGGCAGATTTGTCAGGTTTGTTGTTGTGCATCAGAGTTCTCAAAATTTTTTGGACAACTTGTAGGACTTGTGCGTCAGACTATATCACAGTTTTTTTACCAAATTGTTTAATTTCTGCGTCAATTTTCTTGGTATTTTTCGGCCCACTTATTGGACTTGCGCGTCAGACTTGCTAGATTTTTCCGCCAATTTGTTTGATTTGTGTGTGAGACTATGTCACAATTTTTGGATGAACTTGTTTGACTTCTGCGGCAGTCTTGTTGGAATTTTTTGGAACATTTTTTGGACTCAAAGTTGGACTTGTCAAATTTTTTGGACAACTTGTCGAACTTGTGCCTCGGACTTGCCAGAATTTTTTTGTCAACATCTCGGACATATACGTCAGACTTCTCAAAATTTTTTGGGCTAATTTGTCGAACTTGTATGTCAGACTTACCTGATTTTTGGGCCAACTTATCAGCTTGTGCGTTAGTCTTGACAGATTTTTTGGCCAATTCACCTAACTTGTGAGTCAGACGTAATTTTTTGGTCAGCTTGTCGGACTTGTGCGTCAGACTGGTATGATTTCTTGGCCAACATTTCAGACTTGCGTGTTAGTGTTGTCAGATTTTTTGGTCAACCCTTCGGACTTATGCGTCAGGCTTATCCTAATTTTCAGGCCAACTTGTTGGACTTGCACGTCAGGCTATTCAGATTTTTCTACCAACTTATTGGACATGCGTCATACTTATAAGAATTTTTGGACAAATTGTGGGACTCGTGCATCAGATTTCTCCTAATTTTTCGGCAAACTGGCCAACTTGTTTGACTTGTACTTTGGACTTGTCAGATTTTTTAGCCATCTTGTTAGATTTGTGCTTCAGACTTGTCGGCTTTTTTTCGGTCAACTTGTGCATTATACTTGTAGGAATTTTGGCCAAGTTGTCGGACTTGTGGGTCAGATTTGTCAAAATTTTTGGGCCAACTTGTTAGACTGGTGCTTCACACTTGTCAGATATTTTAGCTAACTCTTCCAACTTGTCATAATTTTTCAGCCAACTTATTGGACTTGTTTATCAGATGCGTCAAAATGTTTTGGCCAACTTGTTAGACTTCTGCGTCAGACTTTTCAGATTTTTGCGTCAGACTAATTGGAAGTTTTCAGTCACCTTTTTTTACTTGCACATGGGGTTTGACGTGTTTTTCAGTGAATTTTTTAGATTTGTGCATCAGATTTGTCAGATTTTTTGGCCAATTTGTCGCACTTGTGCATCAGACTTCTCGGAATTTTTCGGTCAACTTGTCGGACTTTTCAGAATTTTTCATCCAACATCTCTGACTTGTGCGTCAGACTTCTCAAAGTTTTTTGGCCAACTTGTCAGACTTGTGCGTCGGACTTGTCAGACATATTTTCAGACAACTTGTTCGATTTGTGCATTGAACTTGTCAAAATTCCAATTTAGACTCATGCGTCAGACTTATCAGAATTTTTTGAAAACTTGTTGGACTTGTGCGCCAGGCTTGTCAGAACTTTTGGCCAACTTGTCGGACTTGTGCATCAGACTTATTGGAATTTTAATGCCAACTTGTTGGATTCGTGCGTCAGACTAATCAAAATGTTTTGGCCAACCTGTCAGAATTCTGCATCGGATTTGTTGGAATTTTTTTACCAACTGGTCAGATTTGTCAAAATTTTTTGGCCAACTTGTCGTACTTGTGCAACAGACTTGACGCAATTTCGGCCAATTTGTTGGACCTGTGGGTCGGACTTGTCAGACTTTTTTCGGCCAACTTGTTTGATTTGTGCATCGGACTTGTAAAAATTTTTTGGCCAACTTGTTAGACTTGTGCCTCAGACCTGTCAAAAAATTTTTGGCCAACTTGTTAGACTTTTGCATCAGACTTGTCGGACTTGTGCATCAGACTTATCAGAATTTTTGGGATATCTTGTTGGCCTTGTGCATCAGACTTGTCGGATCTTTGGCCAACTTCTTGGATACGTACGTCAGATTTCTGAAAATTTTTTGGGCAACTTGTCAGACATGTGTGTCACACTTATTTTATTTTTTGGCCAACTTGTTGGACTTCTGCGTGAGGCTTATCAAAATTCTTTTGCCAACTTGGTAGACTTCTGAGTCAGACTTGTTGGATTTTTTTGTGGAAATTTTCGGTCACTTTATTGGACTTGCACGTAGGACTTGTCAGGTTTTTCAGTCAACTTGATGGATTTGTGCGTCAGAAGTTTTTTGCCAATTTGTCGGACTCGTGCGCCAGGCTTGTGAGATTTTTTGGCTAACTCATCGGACTTGTGCGTCAGGCTTCTCAAAATTTTTCATCCAAATTCTCGGATTTATGCATAAGACTTGTCAATTTTTTGGGGGGCCAACTTGTTGGACTTGTGCGTTGGACTGGTCAAAATTTTTTGGTCATCAGACTTTTTTGGCCAACCTCTCAGACTTGTGTGACAATGTTGTCAAATCATTTGGCCAGCCCATCGGACTTGTGCATCAGACGTCGTAATTTTTTGGCTAACTTATTGGACTTGCTTGTCAGACAAGTTGGATTTTCCAGCCAACTTCTTGGACCTGTGCGTCAAATTTGTCTGAATTTTTCAGGCAACTTGTCGGTCTTCTAAGAATTTTTTGTTCAAGTTGTTGGCCTTGTGTGTCGGACTTATAGAATTTTTTGGCCAAACGTTTAGACTTCTGCGCCATACCTATCAAAATTTTTTCACCAACTTGTTTGACATGTGCATCAGACTTGTCAAAATTTTTTGGCCAACTTGTTAGACTAGTGCATCAGATTTGTCAAATTTTTTTGGCCAACTTGTTAGACTTGTGTGTGGGACTTGACGGATTTCTTCCCAACTTGTCAGGCTATTGTGCGTCAGACTTATTGAAATTTTTTGGCCAACATGTTGGACTTGTGCATCAGACTTATTGGAATTTTAGGGCCAACTTGTTGGATTTGTACGCCAGTCTGGTCAAAATGTTTTGGCCAACCTGTCAGACTTGTGCAATGGACTTGTTGGAATTTTTTTTGCCACTGTTCAAACTTGTTCGTCAAATTTGTCAAAATTTATTGGCCAACTTCTCAGACTTGTGCGTCAGACTTGTCAAAATGTTTTAGTCAACTTGTAGGACTAGTTGGAATTTTTCAGCCAACTTATTGGACTTGTGAGTCAAATTTGTCAGACTTTTTTGATTTGTGCATCAGACTTGTCAAAATATTTTGGCCAACTTGTCAGACTTGTGGATCAGAATTGTCAGACATTTTCGGCCAACTTGTGCTTTTTTGTCTTGTCAAAATTTTTTGGCCAACTTATCGGACTTGTTCATCAGACTTGTCAAAATTTTTTTGGCCAACTTGTTGCGTTTGTCAGACTTGTTGCAAATTTTATTGCCAACTTGTCGCCCTTGTGGATAGGACTTGTCAAAATGTTTTGGCCAATTTGTCGGACTTGTTCGTGAGACTTGTCAAATTCTCTTGTTCAACTTGTTGGACTTATGTGTCAGACTTGTCAAATTTTTTAATCAACTTTTCGGACTTGTCGGAATTTTTTGTCCAAATGGTTGGACTTTGTGCGTCAGACTTGTCACACTTTTTTGCCCTATTTGTTTGATTTGTTTGCCAGACTTGTCAAAATTTTTCGGCCAACTTGTACTGCTGGGTCAGATATGTCGGAATTTTTGGCATACTTATTGGATTTGTACGTCAGACTTGTCAAAATTTTTTGGTCAACTTGTCGGACTTGACGGAATTTTTCAGGAAGTATTATTAACTTATTGGACTTGTGCGACCAACTTGTCAGAAATGTTCACCCAACTTCTTCGATTTGTGTGTTAGACTTGCTGCAATATTTTTTGGCCAACTGGTCGGCATTGTGCGTCAGACTTCAAACTTTCTTGGGCAACTTATTGGACTTGTGCAGCAGACTTGTCAAGATTTTTTTATCCAAATTACGCTGGTCAACAAATTTCAACTTTTTGTCTGCCACCTGGAAAACTTTATGTGTTTTAATGTAATTTTCGGTGGCTGATTTCAGATCTGAAGTAAGATTTGAGCTTGCACCTCAGTTTTCTTAATGATATTTAGGGTTCCCATTTTACTTAGAAACATAAACATAAAAATATCAGTGAGAATAAAAATAAACCGCAGTTACATTTTGATTACTATTAAAGACATTTTAAAGTGCTGAAACTGAATAAGGAGTCTCTAGATTAATTAACGGACTTCTGCGTTAGACTTGTCGGACTCTTTCTGGCCAACTGGTTGGATTTGTGCATCACACTTGTCGGAGCTTTTCGGCCAACATGTTGGTCTTGTATGTCTTACTTGTCTGACTTTTTTCTGCTTGCTAGTTGGATTTGTGTGGCAGATTTGTTGGACTTACCTCAACATTAAAACATTACAACTTTCAATTCTACAGGCTGACAAAGGGGCGTCTAAAATAGCTGACTCTATGCCTTAATCGTATGTGTGTGTGTGTGTGTGTGTTTGTGTCCTGATTTTACATCTAGTTCATCCAGTGAAAAGGTCATGAACTGAGGATTTACTTTTAGGGATCTCTGACCAGTTGCACGTAATTAATATCCTAACATTAACGCTACTAAAAGCTTGCAATTCTAATGGTTGAAAAGGAGGCGTTTAAAATAGTAGGCTGTATGAGTTATTTGTGTGTGTGTGTATGTGTCTGCCGCCTGTATCTCTCGACCCTTTTCTCCGTCTCACCCTCTTTCTCTGCCTCTCTTCTCTCTGTCCCTGCCTCTTCCTATTCTCGCTCTGTCTCTCTCTAATCTCTTCCTCTCTTTCATTGTGTCTGTCTTGTCTGTGTGTCTCTTTATCCCCCCCCCCCAACCGCTCTTTCTCCCTACCTCGTTTCCTTATCCAGTCCACGTGTCTCTTTTCTCTCTTACACCATCTCTTTCTCTCTGTGTGTGCATGTAAGTGTGTGTGTGCACAATAGGTGAGTGAGCGTGCACGTCTCGTCTGTGTGCACGTGCATCTTTGCCCGGTATATTATGGTATTATGTGCGCGCGAATGCCAGTGCCGTACCTAGTATGTGTGGGGGAGCATCAGTGTGCATTGCCCCTCTTCTCCGTATTTGTAATAAATGCACATGTACATGATGTTAATTCACCCTGAAAAATCTTTGCAAGATCTACCTACAATTTAACAAAATCGCTATCGATCTGCATTTGTCAAGGAATGATCACTGGCATCTGCTTCAAAATCTTGATGTCATGTATTCTCACTCTCAGCTATTTCTTTTTCTTTTGTAGGTCCTGCTGTTCAATACTACAATAAAAAAAATATCCTTCGTGCAGTCTGGCTCTTATAATAGTCTGTCTTCTCTGGGCATATTTATACAACGACTTGCTGTTTTGTCCCAGGGTATTAGTATAAGTAATTTAGTTATTGTGTCACCTTTTTTGTTTTTTCGCAAACCTTGGAGAAACAACACGATAATAACAGAAAACTTCACAGAACAGTATGTACCCAAAATATTTGGCCCCTAATGAGAGCCTTCGAGACTAGCGTGGGTTGGTCTAATATCCATAATATATATTCCTTTTCTGACTGACAAAGACTTTAAAATATATATATATATATATGGTACAAGCAAAGTAACACGTTTGTCGTGTACAGGTATGATCTGGGTGTCAAAAAACATTTTCACAGTGTTCAGAATGCAGTTTTGTTACATTCAAACTGGTGCTGTTTACTAATCTTATCCCACTATAATTGAGCTAGAGGGTGAACATGTAAGCAGCTAAAAGTTTGCGACTACGCCATCAAAAATGATAAAATTTGGTGTACTGCATCAATTTTTGACGAAGAGTTATGTAAAAACATTCAATTTGAACAAAAATTAGTCCTTACTATTATTTATAATAACATTTTTTGAGCCGCAAAAAACGGAGACGCATTTTTTTATTTCATCTGATGGAATCGAAAAGTTTGGCCGGAAATTGCGTCCTTGACATCTCTTTACACATTGGTAGTATAATATAAAATCAGCGCAATCACAACTGTATAATATTATTTGTGCGTGAAATGGTGGTGTAACGGTAAGTTCTGTTAGTCACTGCACCGAATCCAAATACCGTTTTAATGTAGCTTAGATCTAGAGGTTGGGCTTGGTACTGGAAAATTTGCAACATTTATCTTGCGAGGGTCGGCTAGTATTAGTAATTTATGATGTGTAGAGTCTACCTGCAGAGCAGTCTATGGGCGATACTAGATCTAGATCTACTTCTAAAAATATTTATCGGTACATAGAGACTGGACAAGCGAAATCCAAGGGGATATACTTACACGTATGTTATGGAGCAGACTGCCAAATAATGGTTATTTAAATTTCTCTGTCCAGAGGTAAATCGAACTTCAGTAAATCAAAGTGTAATCCATTTCCCCGGCATCTCGAATTATAGGTGCTCCACTGTATGTATTTCAAGTCGAGCCTGCTCTTCCACTATGATAATTTGGGGGGGAGGGGGGGGAGGACGGGGCTTTTCGAAGACTGTTCTTGCCCTGTTAACAACATCACTGGTAACTGTATTTCTGTGGCAGTTTCAGCCGGGTTGGGTTTAATGAAGAGGTCGTTGATCAGTTTTTTGGAAATCCATAAATTTTCACTTTGCCAGTCTTACTACTCTTACCCTGTGTGGGCCATTCCATGTGGGAGATAATTCAATAAAAATAAAAGAAAAAGATTCTAAGGGTAAGTGCATGGCTTTTTTTTCAGTTCTAACTGACCAGTCTATTTACGTTCTGGTTCATCTTTTTTTGGCTGTGTCAGTGTGTGTCAAAATTTATTTTGATAGGATTAAGCAAGTGGCCTTTTTATGAAGGTGTGCCACCAAGAATTAACTAGGAAAAAAAAAGAGCAGAAAAATAAAGGTTTCGCTTCGAACAGCGACGTAAACAATTTTCCAAATGCTCAAAAACCTATCAATAACTTTATCGGGATATGTGTCTGTCCAATTCGACTCCGATGGACGGTGCTGCCGACATCAATCGACATGATGCAGAAGTTGATTGCTCAGAAAGTTAAAATTATAGCATTGTCAGTTTTCAGCCAGATGGTAATAATAAATACCACATTGATAGAAGTGCATTGGGCAGATTATGAGCATGGTCGTACCGAGTCACAGTAGGCAGATATGAGGATGTCGCATTGGGTGGCATAGGCAGGATTGGGTTAAAAATTTTGCCTGGTCTCAGAATTTTTTTATGTGAAGGTCGTGTAGACCTCTAGATCTGGTAAAAAAAATTTTGCAGTGATGGATGTACGTTTCCATATAATTTTTTATAATTCTGGCTTGGAGGAGCGAAGGAGATCAAGACTGAAAATTTTCTGAGACTTTTTTGGTCAGGACATAGAATATAGATGATGATAACAATTATAAAAAAAAAAAAAACAAGCAGAAAAGAAATGAAAATAGGGGCCTGCATGAAAAAATAGATCTAATTATAATTATAATATAAAGGAAAAAAAAAAAGTAAAATTTGATTGGTAAAATTATGACTATACTGATGTTTTAATGACAGACTGAAGAATGTTACTGAAAGGAAGATTTGAAACAATTATTAAATAAGACAGGAGAAAAGGAGGAGAGAGGTTTAATGAATAAGCTTATAATAAAATTTTTTTAGTAAAATCAATATAATGCATAGACTTAGCTGCAAGTGCAAGACTGATATTGAACTCTTCCTAGATATTATTACTGTAGAATCGACGATACCTTGAGATTGCGGTGGGACCACCCAGAAGTCTGTACACTAGCAGTGCAACAGTTTATGGTATGTGGGTGATTCTGCTCCATTTGGGCTGTAAAGGCTATTGTGACATTGTCAGAAAAAGTTTGTAATGAATGCTCTTTCCTTTCATATTGTAGAATCCTTGGCTTACACTTACAGTCAGTGGAAGATTGGAGTTAGAGACTTTGACTTGAGATCTACACTGTGCATGACATTGACCATGTGACTTTGGGCGTTATGGTCTCAAATAAGGATTTAAAACACTGTAAGTTATATTATGACAGTGTCTTTACATTCATGTTATATGGAGATCAGCTAGATGTGTCTTTACATTCATGTTATATGGAGATCAGCTAGATGGATGAAGCAGCAATGCCATATAGTCTAAGGCGTCTTCTTTATATTATATGTATGGGTCAAAATTTGATTTACTATACACAGGTGTTTTCACCGTACCAATCCCAATCTATAATTTGTCCCTCATTTTGGTTGTCTCTTGTCGCTGATGTTAAAAATCTCCATTGACAATGTTGTGTTAGTTCATAAAGGCCAGTAATTTATCGTCACGTTGTCAGCCATCTACTGCGCTTGACCCCAAATCGGCATGATGAATTTAGCCAGGACAATAAATGTCGATCGGCCAAAACCGCTCATCCACGGCTAGCCCCAATCCGGCATGATGATTTCAGCCAGCACGGTTAATGTCACGAGGGTGATTTCATGGTGCCGCTTGACTTCGGCCATATCCAACAGTTTATTTTCAAGAGCTGTTTTCTCTGAAAATTGCCAACGTTGAACATTATTGTAAGAAAGGTAGGGGGAGAAAATATTTCTGTATTATTTGAATTAAGTAGTAATTAGTAAAGTGATTTGTGCGAAACTCTTTAATGAATTCAGTTTTTTAGCTCTCCTGTAAAGTTCGGTGTTATGCACATGGCCGATTTCATCATACTGCTAACGAATTATTGTAACAGACTGGCCAGGCAAGTGTTAGTATTACTTTATAGTAATTATGTACACAGTTTAGCATTTTCGCTGGTAAGACGGTGGTATAAATTGCCTGTTGGTATTATGTCATTTATTTTGTTTAGTTTAAAGGTCTTCATGATGTCTCGGTCAGGCTGTGATAATCACTTTGTGTGAACTGTGATAAATATTTAGTGGTCTCCCGACTCAAAAAGAAGTGATTCTGCCTCATGTAAAAATGTTATGAGCTAAGTCTAATTTAGTACAATATATAGTAGCTGTCACTTCTGTCTTCTTATGTGTCACGTTCATTACGGATGTTGTAAAGTTGAGGCTGCTGAAAGTTCTTCTTTTTGAACATTTTGAAGAGGCTCTCTGTTTTGTATATAATATCAGAGGGGCACCTCTGTGGTTTGGAAAAAGTGAAATCATCTGTCTTACATGTACAAGTCACGGGTAAAGAGCAAAATTGTTGTACTTGTATAGATGTCCAGGTTTATGAATAATGGAAGCTGTCTCGGAAACACCACAATATTGCTCTCAATAATATTATTTTTAAGGGAGATACAACAATACTGCTTCTCTGTAACTTGGAGCTGGTTAAAGATAGCGGAACAACCAAAAAATTGCAAGAAGCAGTTTGTCATTATTACAGTTATTGCCATTATGAACCCCATCATAAAACTGGAGGTACAACAATTTTGCTCTATATCCGCAAAGTGGTCTAAATCAAAATCAGTAAATTTATGATCCTTTAGCATAGAATGCACTGTTATTTAATCTGCTGGATTAATGTGATAAAACTGATGGCAGGTATTCGGAACAAACATAGTCAGGCAGCAGCAAATAAACATTAATCCATCAGAAGTTAATTATTCCAGTTTCTTTGTACATCTTTCAGTCCTTTGCACAGTTCTGTTCAGCCTTTCTATTTCAGGACATTAAAAGCCTTTTTTTTTCAGATTTGCTCATTCTTTTCTTAGTTCCTCGTTTTTTGTTGTTTTTTTTTTACTTTCTGTAACTGAGATAAAATTTACCATATTTCTGCCTTATTTTTTTAACATGATTACTGGATGTATTTACAATTACAATTTTTTTTCATGCAATTAACAGAAATTGTTTGATGTGTTTTACAGATTGATACTGTATTGAAACTGGATCCGAGGCTTGTGAAACTGTGTGTACTGAGGAAGATTCAAGAAGAAGGAATCAATTTAGTAAAACTTCAGTAGATTTTTGACAAGAAAAAAAAACAAGGACTTTTAAACCAACACTTGTCATAACATGAAAACAGACTTGCAAAGTGGATCAGGGGAAACAGCACCATAGTCATTTAATTATAGTTCAGAATGTGTTTTCAACTGTGATGAATACTAAACTTCCATGCTGGAAATTCTTTATTTTGTCACGGAGGTGCTGCTCTTTTTAAAAGTATGAATTCAATGGCAGAGCAGAACATCTGTGAATCGGGGGGAAATGATGTGCTAGTATTGCTAGAACTGAATGAAAAGGACCAAGTGTCAATTAAAGTAGAACATCCAAATACTGATGCCCAAGAAAAATCCCATGAACAATTGTCTGGAGGAAGCAGCAACCTAAAGAAGCACAAGAAAGCACACAGTGGAGAAAAGCGTTACCATTGTGATTTGTGTGGGAAAGGTTTTGGATATCGCGAGCACCTGAAAAGACATGAAAAAACTCATACAGCTGAAAAGCCCTTTGGCTGTGTTATATGTGGGAAATATTTCACACGCAAGGATCACTTGACACGACATCAAAAGTTGCACACAGGTGAAATGCCTTCTGAATGTGGTGCATGTGGAAAGCGTTTCTCAGATAAATACAACCTCGAAAGACATTTTAAATTCCATCATGTGCCAAAGTCGTTTCACAAGGAAGACATAAATTTGAACAATGTTGATGAGCCCAAAACTGCCTCCAGTTGCAGTATCCATGAGGCAGCAAGAAATAGGATAAATGTAGCTGGTGAATCTGAAAGTAGTGAATTAACTAGTCACGTTGTGAAAAATGAGTGTGACAATAATTTTGGGACCTCGTCTTCTGAAGAGAATCAATTGACGGATGCTCCAATTGAGAAGAATAACTGTGAATTCGGGGGAAATGATGTGCTAGAACTGAATGAAAAGGACCAAGTGTCGATTAAAGTAGAACATCCAAAAACTGATGCCAAAGAAAAATCCCATGGACAATTGTCTGGAGGAAGCAGCAACCTAAAGAAGCACCAGAAAGCACACAGTGGAGAAAAATGTTACTATTGTAATTTGTGTGGGAAAGGCTTTAGTTATCCTGAGAACCTGAAAAGACATGTAAAAACTCATACAGATGAAAAGCCCTTTGGCTGTGTTATATGTGGGAAATATTTCACACGCAAGGAACACTTGACACGACATCAAAAGTTGCATACAGGTGAAATGCCTTATCAATGTGGTGCATGTGGAAAGCGTTTGTCAAGAAAAAGCCACCTCGAAAGACATGGTAAATTGCATATGCCAAAGTCATTTCACAAGGAAGACATAAATTTGAACAATGTTGATGAGTCCAAAACTGCCTCCAGTGGCAGTATCCATGAGGCAGCAAGAAACAGCATAAATGTAACTGGTGAATCTGAAAGTAGTGAATTAAGTAGTCATGTTGTGAAAAATGAGTGTGACAGTAATTTTGTGACTGCTTCTTCTGAAGAGAATCAGTTGGCGGATGCTCCAGTTGAGGAGGAGAACTGTCAAGCAGTATGGCCTGCTGTGAAAGAGGAGTCAACAGACCCCAGGGATGAAAATAGACAGTCAGCAGAACTTCTACAAAGTGGTGAATTCAGGCAGCAAAATACAGACAGCCCTCCAGAGTTATCGTTAACTCAAAAGTCAGACTCGCAGCAACAAGGAGTTTGGCCTGCTGTGAAAGAGGAGACGACAGATCCCAGAGATGGAAGTAGATAGTCAGCAGAACTTCTACAAAGTGGTGAATTCGGGCAGCAAAATACAGACAGCAATCCAGAGTTATCGTTAACTCAAAAGTCAGACTCGCAGCAACAGAGGAACTACGAGAAGCAAGGGCTTCGACGTAAAATCAAAGAAGCAGATGAAGAGTCCTTCAAGTGCGGTGTTTGTGGTAAGGTCTTAACATATCAGTCCGATTTACTTCGTCATATGCGGGTACACACAGGTGAGAAACCTTTTACCTGCAGGTTATGTGGAGAAAGTTTTGCACGTGTGTCGCATATGCATCGGCATATAATGAGAATGCATCCTGGTGAAAAACCTTATGAATGTAATATATGTGGTATGAAATTTACAATGAGCAGTCATTGCAAAGTCCATAGAAGATCTCATAGAGGGGAAAGACAGTCCTTCAAGTGCGGTGTTTGTGGTAAGGTCTTTCCATATCAGTCCGATTTACTTCGTCATATGCGGATACACACAGGTGAGAAACCTTTCACCTGCAGTTTATGTGGAGAAAGTTTTGCACGTGTATCGAATGTGAATCTGCATGTAAAGAGAATCCATACTGGTGAAAAACCTCACTATGAATGTGATGTATGTGGTAGGAAATTTACAATCAGCAGTAATTACGAAGCCCATAGAAGATCTCATACGGGGGAAAGACCATATGAATGTGACATTTGTGGCAAGTGCTTTCTTCAAAGAGGCCATCGATGGCAACATAGGAAGACACATTTTGGAGAAAAGCCTTTTCAGTGTAACATCTGTAAAAAGTTTTTCACTCTTATGGCGCATCTCAGGGTTCATAAGAAAATCCACCTAGTACGGAAAGAAATGGTTCAAAAACCAAGCAATTGAGACATTTGTGGTTTTGGTTTTGTACCACATAGATAAATGCACACAGTACGGGAGAGAAACTTCATAAATGCAATATCTGTGGTAAAGGGTTTTCTCATGGTCAGAGCCTTCTCAAACGCAAGGGAGACAATTATGTAAGTTGTAGGAATACATCCTTCCCTCCCCTTTTTTTTTTTTTTAGAATACAAGTTAGGTTTGACGCCCTTCATCAGCATTTTATAGATACTAGCGAAGTGGTGTTTGTTAACTGTGCTCACATAATCTCAATTAAATGTTTTTTTGTTGTTGTTTTTTTCTGCCACTCAAAAGAATGGTTATTATACATGTATTGAAGATTGAGTTTTGTCCAAAAAGGGTGTTTCCACATAACTTACTGTCAAAAATTGAGGCAATACAGAAAGTTTCAAAATTTTTGGCCACGCAGTTATATAGTAGGTATGCCAAACCACTGTGCGGCAGGTCTCGGTGCCGAAAATCCCCCAGCATTAGGTATCTTTACTTATAAATCCTAATTCTTTCTTAAGGCGTGAATGAGATGTACTGGGCATTAAATAAAAAATCAACTTCCTATCTTTCTCGGGATGTAAAAATTATGGGGGCTAGTATAGTTTTAATGACAGAAAATGCCAGTTGAACGAATTCACAAAGCCGCTAAAGTCTAGCCCACCACCCGTGTAAACACAACAGTTTTCGAGCACTCATTGTGTTCGGATGGGCTGCGGATTGCCCATAATAAATACCTACAAACATTATGATTGGTTGCTTTAAATAGGCGAAAAGTCTAGCTTTATTTTAATTGATGACCCACATTCTCCAACGTTATCTATTTGAAATTCCGCAGTAAAAACTTTACATTGTTGTCAAATCTGTATATATGCAAGTAAAAGAACCACCAAGGTATATCAATCTAAAGAGCAGTACATGTAGGCTACATGTATTTCGTCTATAATATATCAAAGAATCATAAGAATCCATCGAATACTACTGATCCGCGGCTTTAAAATAAATGCCATACTTTGCATGCTTTGCTACATTCCCCACGAGTCCTGGCTTGGCATTGAAGCATTCCGTGTTGTGGGTGGGGGGGGGGGGGGGGGTTTGTATTCTTCTTCTGTTTCATTTCCATTCATCGATGGATCTTAAGCAGCTTATTAGTAGGTAGAATGTTTATTTACAATATTTAAGAACTTTAATCGCAGAGCAGATTGTTCCATGCTGAACCGTACAGCTTTACATAGTATTAGTATTGAGAGAAATAAAACTGCAAGTAGTTAAGTGGTCTAAAAGTCCAAAGAAGAAAAAGTAGAGCCGTTCTGGTTTGCTCGAAAGAGGGGCAGAGAGCTTCAGAAAGGGGTCAAGATGAAATAAAAAGACGTAGCAATATAAGTGAAGCGTCAAATGCTTGAAAATCAAGAAAAAAAAGATAAATAAGTCTACACAGATGTATACTACTATAGGCGATATGAATAATAATGCTGAACTGCTGAAGCGGCTCGGAGAAACTGGTGGTGTTTGTTCTGCCAGTAGTGAAGTTGATGCCCTGTTTAATAAATTAACATTCTGAGAAAAAAAAAACCCATCCAAAATTATCGCTTTCATAAGTCAGTTTGTGGTGCTAACCAGCTGAACCTGAATGGAATGCTGGACGAAATACTTGTAAACGTAATTGAAAAATTGAAGTCATGTCTGAACTCACTTTCAGTGGCATAGTTCTAATCTATTTAATCTTTCCTGTCTCAATATCACAGCGTAGTTCATAATAATTTCAGAACAACTATGTGCCTTTTTATAATACATACGGTACAAGTGCAGAAGTGGGGGTGAGAATATTTTTTAATGCTGCTAATTATGCTTGAACCTGACTACTGATTCATGATGTAATAAAAAATATATAAAATGTAACAATGATTATTATGCAGTGATAATTCTGATTTTATTGGAAAATGCCTGTCTGCAAAAATATGTAAACACATGCAGGCCTATCTTTTCGTATAACTTGCTCTGTAGCCTTTGTGATCGCAAAAAGTTGATTATGTATTGACTGAATTCACAATAAATGTTCATACATGTATTTACTTTCAAATCTAAATTATGTGTGTTTTGTCTATTTTCATGTAAAGGTCTTGCATGTCTAAGTAATTTGAGAGCAAATCCCTGACACTGATCAAGTTTTTAATACTTTCAATCATTTTTTGTTTTTCAATCTTGAAAACCTGAATATTTGAGATATAAACCTTTCTCTCAGGTATATTGCCTCACTATAAAGCCTTGGTATATATGTTTCTTTGTGCTAGTGTTAAAGGGCTTGCATTCCTGACTAATTTGATACCAAAATCTTCAAAATTGATGAATAAATTAAATAACTTTTTTATGGATTTTCAAATTGACTGAAAAAAAAGGGGGAGGGGGGGGGGGTTATCAATTGTTTGCAAAATTGGCCGGGAAACCATTTTCAGCTTGTCAGATCTCTAATTGTTTTGAAGCGAAACCCTCTAAAAGAATTAGGCTTCATTTCTACATTTCCTAGCCTTAGACTTATAGCAATTTTAAGGGCTGTAGCCCATAAATGTTATTTCTGGATTGGTCTGAAAATGCCTTATCAACAAATGTTAAAGTTTACCGAAATTCAGCAAATTTTAGCAAATTTCAAAATGCCATAACTTTTTAAAACATGATCATATCGTTATCAACATGATTTTGGTACAAAATGAATCAGGAAAAGATGATCTTTATGAACATGTAGTCCAGTCCAGTTAGTGGAGAAGGAAAAGTATAAATTGGGTTTTGCATACCTACATAGAGTAGATACTGTAAACTGATTCTTAAATTATATATAAAGACAGCCCATTTTCTTATTCTTACTAAATTTTTAGTGGCAAAGTACTTGTTATTCTGAGCATTTTGGTGCCAAACTTAAGTCTGTATCTTCATTTTTAACAAAGTTATGCCATTTTTACAATTTTAAGGATTTCGTGGTATTGCCGCGTTGTTTGGAACTGAGACAAACAAAATCATTAGTAAGTTTCAAAAGGCAGCTGAAGCATTTTTTGTTCCAGCAGGCTTATTTTTCTTGACTTACCTGAGGGGAGAGAGCATGTGATAGAAGGAGTGAGAATGTGATGGGAAGAGAGAGAGAGAGGGGGGTGGGGAGAGGGAGTGTGGGAGAGAGAGGAATGAGTTTTTATTACTTGTAAAGCGCATTGAGCATTTATTGGAAATGCGCTATATAAATGTAATTTATTATTATTATTATTATTATTATCTAATAATGTAATGTAATGTAATGTATAGCATTTATATAGCCCCTATCCATTTAAAATGCTCTATGCGCTTTACAGAAACAACATGTCAACCACAGAGCAGAATGGAGCTACCTGCGAAGCGCTCAACACACTGCACTGCTTCTTTCTCTCTCCCTGTCTCGCTCACTCTCTCTCTCTATCTCAGAGCAAATTAACGCAGCCTGTTAGGCGCAGTTCACAACTCACAACGGTTCATAACTCACATCAGTTCACAACACACAACTCAAATAATATTTGAATATTTATTAATAACAATATATATTTAATAATGAATAATAATAAATTTTGTTGTTGCTGGTGGGGGAGGGGGGATGATATGGATAAATTTTAATCTGTTAATTTCAATTTTCAACGAATGAAGCTTTAGCTCCAGGGCTCCGAAACCCGGGGTCCTACTGTGCTGTTGCAAAGGGGTCCCATAGTAGTTCAAGCTGCAAGGTCCCAAAAGTGTAAGTCCGCCATTGATAAGGAATCAGAATTGCTAAACAGCTTAATTTATTATAGATGCCACAAGGCATTTTAAAAAAGTGTGAAAGTGTGCACTTGTTAGACCTCATCTCCATACTAAAAGATTTCGTTTTTCAGAAGATTGAGATAGAACAAACAAGGACTTATGTCGCGATAAGCTGACCGCGCTCTTTTTTACATAATGATTAATATAAACGGTAAATATAACAAATTTTCAAGCTCCCTCACTCGCCCAAAGAAAGCTTAATTGTCCTTGGTTTACTAACATTAACAACGGCGCTCAGTGGGGTGACTACCATTGTACGCCGTTCAGGGATTGTTGTTAATTTCAGGAGGGGGGGGGGGGGTTAGTGGCGTTTGTGCAGAAAGGGAGGTGCAGAGGGACGATGGCCCTCGGCATCTGTTTCAGGGGGCATCCAAAGGCCCCAATCTTGAGTCGTGAGGCATGCAATCAAGGAGCTGGCCCTGTGTACGATGGGGCATCACCAAACCTCTGCATCCCACATGGGGTTGGGGGGGGGGGGCGGGTGGAGTGGATTTCCTTGCTGTAGCTTTATTTCAGAACTTGATCAATTAAAATTTGACAAATCAGAATCTTGCAGGCAGATTAGTTCTCACGATAAGTACGTGTTAATTTTGATAACGTTCCATGAAAGCCCGAGACTCCCAGTTTTATATTAACTTAATTCTCTCAAAATTGGGACTTGAGACAATTAGGCTTTCAATGGGCGAATTGTTCACCGGGCAAAAAACAGATTGTCGGAGGCAACTTGTTCACCGGACAAAAAAAAACGGACATTTGAAGAAAAGAAAGGGAAAAAAAAGGAAAAAATACAAACGAAGCTATTCGTGCTATGGAGAAAGAAATTGGTTTGCTTTGTGCGAAATCACCATAGTCGGGCTTCTCACATTTTTTTTGTTAACTTTTCTTTGTACCGCAAAAGATAAACATACACTGTGATGAGGTAACAAAACCAGCTATGATAAATGTGGTCATATCTGCTCACTGTGTGATCACTTCAGTAAGTTACACCATTCAGACTCTACACCCATACCGTAAAACAACTATTTCAATTATGGATTAGTTACGATTGCCATGGAAAGGAAAATACTAGTACAAAACAAAGTAATGCTCTTTTTAGGTCACCTAATGTTACTACTCTACGATACTGGCATCTGGCAGACTTATGCCAAAAGGCAAGTGGCTGTTCACTCATTCCTGAGCATTATGGCTGTCAGATAATATCGAGGGGTGCCTGCGCAAACACTGTACCTTTCTCGAAAATTTTCGATTTTTGTTTGTTTGGTTGGTTTTTTTTTTTTTTTTTGCATATTCTGTTTCGTGTTGGTAAGTACTACATTTCTTGACATGATGCGAATTCTATTATCAAATTAACTGATCTAATTACCGATGAGGATTTGAACGTCAGTAGCACTAACAGACACTTGATATTTCGTGTCAAATTTTCAAATGGGTCTCCTGAAAAATTTACAAAACTAGCCATGCAGTCTTTGCCCAGGCACACCTCGATATTAAAATTATGGTAAAACAAATACGCCATTCGCGAAATGTAACAATCCAATACAATCATAATGCCATTACATGTAGTCACCAAATGACAGGAAAATAACCAGTTTTTTTTTTTCTTTTTTAATATCTCAAAAGTCTCAAGAATTTCTTAGGCCACGAGCGTAGAGCAGTGACGATAATGCACTATAAGTAGGCCTACAGAATTAAGTACAGTGCACGTACATGCATACTGATTTCTTGTGCCTCTCTCAACACCCTCTACTGTAACAGTACACAGTCAGTCTGGTTAAAATCAGGACAGTTGGCGTGTCCGTTTATTACAAAATATTTCTATCATCTCCAATCACGAGCTAGTTCTACAATTAATACTGATGATCCGTAATATTAAACGTACCCTGCCTTTAAGAAATTGACGAAATATTATAAAAACCACAGAAAAACTGGGCTTCGCAATATACAACTTTTTCTTTTTGCTCAATTTTGACCTGTCCTTTAAGACAATAATTGTTTCATCTTTCAAACTGAGAATGAGATCAGGATTTTGATTTTGAAAATGGTAAATCCGAATCCTAACTTATCTAATCTTTCAAAATGCGATTACAATATTTATTTTAAAATGTTTAACCCAAATGCTTTTCAAAATAATATCTTATCTTTCAAAATGGGATTACAATGTTTGTTTTAAAATGCTGAATCTTTCTAAATGGAAAAATATTTTATTTTTTATTTTTTTTTACCCAAAAACACTAAATCCATATGCTTAATAAATTGCATGTATGGAACCGTTCAAAATGGGATGACAATTTTTCTTTTAAATGTTGAATCCATATTTTTAATGCTTACCACACACTAACTACATCAACACTTAGCACTACCCCACACTAACTACATCACAATGTGCATTTCTGTACTGTACAACAAGAATCAGCGACTATCAGGCTTTGGTGTAAACATTGAGCGTTCTAATACTTTTAAATCCTCCAAGGAGCACTGTATCAGGTTATGTTTATAGTTTATATAATGCATGTCATCTAATGCTCTGTATGTTCTGTATTGGGAAGACTTGAAGTTTTCAACATATAATTGTTCTTATTTCGCATTCGACTGGGAACCTTTAGGTACACATTTGGGGCCATTCATGAAGTGCATATTCTCAGAGGGGGCAGGGGGAGCGAAGTTGATTGCCGACGACTTATGATTACATTGGGGGGGGGGGGGGAGTGGAGAGGAGAAGTTCGATTTTTAGTAATCGTGAGCTGCATAGTAAACTACCGTTACTTGGCTACAAATATTTCAGGAGAAGCAAAAAATTGAATAACTTTTATTAGGAAACAATACATGTAGGACTCTGGGGAGTTTTTTAACCCTTAGTTTTCAGAATTTAACCCCCGACCAAGGACTACTATAAAATGGTTACAATTGGTGTCATGGGTCAATTGGTAAGTCTTAGGGTGTCAATAATAAGTATATATAGGTGTCAATAATCAAATGGCCTTCGCCAGCGAAATCAGAAGATCGGCCCTGCGCGTCCTTTCTAGTTCTTGCCCCCAACTTATAACAAACTGGGGGCTGTGATAGAAAATCTGGTTTCATTTACTTTTTTTTTTTCAACAAAGTAACACATACAATCTTCTGACTTTTTTAGTGTTTCGTTAGATATACATAATTATATGGCCTATGTTGGATTTTTCTATAACAACTTATTTTGTTGACAAAAAATAAATAAATAAAATAAAACTAAAAAAGTTTAACTCTTTTTCTGTGACTGAAAACGCATATCAATGCATCACAGAAACGCCCCCCTTCCCCAACCCCCTCCTATGTTTTCATAGACCAGGGAAATAAAAACTTCTAGGACGATAGAAAAGCTAACAATCACTTTTGGTCATGCATTTTGTTTCTGCTTTCTTTCCAAAAACGATAGGGACAAGCAGAAGAGTAAAAAAAAAAATACTGACAGCCACTTACAGTAATACATTTAATTTTCTGTACACTTTCGAAAGCTAAAGTTTAACAAGAAGTAAAATAGAACATTTTAATCAATCCGATATAAAAAAAACAACAAAAAAACACGGATGAAATAATGCTGAAAAATTAAGGTCTGCCCCTCCCCAATCCCCCCCCCCCCCCAAAAGAAAAACAAACAAAACCAAAAAAAAGCATATATTTAGAAAGGGGTATACGTTTTGATACCAGCAATAAATCAGTGTAATAAAATTAAAATTAAAAAATAATGATTCACAACTTTATGAAAGTCACGCATAATGTGTACAGTTGCCTAATGTGTACATTAGGCAGGCCAAGTTGCAACTTGATGCCTAATGTACACATTAGGCAATTGTACACATTATGCGTGACATATATATGTTTTAAACTACTTTGCCCAAACAACAAAAATAAAAGAAAATATATATTAATATAAAAAGAATTTATTTTTCATCAGAAGATCAACTCTATCAAACATCAGGTTTAAAATTGGGTCAGTCAGAATCATTATAAAAAACAAACACAGAAAATCTGTGGGGTTGCACCAAGGCTTAAAGCCAAGTCTTATGTAAGAAATAATAATTATTCAGAACCGCTACTTTTTGTGAAACAGAAATTTTTAAAAGAAATTTAAACTGAAATTTTATGCTGTTTTTCCTGAAGAAAAACTGTTGACCGAACGCTTGATTTGCCTCACCCTATCCTTCATGTTTTATTCTATCACAAGCTTAACTCTTGGTGTGCCATGAATTTTCCACAATTGCTGATATAGGGAGAAAATAGTGGGGGAAATGAATGAAGGCGAACTACAGCAACATCTTTTAATTGAAGTCGACTTTCTTTCTCCCTGAAATTTGAAACAAAATAGCCTAGCATTCTTTGTGCACCGATATATCGTTGATTGGCACAAAAGTGACCTTCGCGGGAGAACCATTATGTCGGTGATTGGCACACAAAGAGTTAATAGCCGCGCTCTGCACAGACCCCCCAACCACTGCGCCGCCCATCACTTTCTACCCATGCTGCATCTGTCTCGGCAAACCGATGTATAATTCCCAAAGTAAACAGCAGGGCATTCCTGTGTTCTAATTCTAGTCGCTAGCAGGTCGAATAGTTTAAATCAGTCGATAGCAGTGACTTACATAGGACAGGAAATGTGGGCGTCATGGGCTATGTGTTCGTCAAAAAGGGGGATCGTAGGCGAGCAGTCAGCGACACAAATCAAACTAAAAAAAAATTGAAAAGCAAAACGAATAAAAAAATCGCTACTTTGGTGCACCCTCCACGGTAGTTAAAACCTACGGCGAAATTTGGTATTTTAAAACCTACGGCAAAATGTTTGGTTATGGTAAGTCGTCTAATAAAAATAAAAAACCCGTTTACGTTCAAACATGGAGAATTTGTGAATTATCTAGAGAGAGATTTCTGAATTATTTCTTACGGGAAGCTTTGCAGCATGCACCTTTTTCTTTTTGCCGTATTTTGAATAAATCAAAATCAGACAATAAATCAGTAATTTAGCAGTCAATTAATTATGAAATGCACAAAAAAAAAAAGGTGTCTACACTCCAAATAGATATCTTTTTAAATGTTTGCACGTCAGTGCCGTGATTCTTTCCAGCTGCCGTTTGTTGAGCAAGAAAGTCTATTCTGAAATAAAAAACAATAGTCCTTTTATATACATAAAACTCAAATGTAAAAAACTTCATTCATAACTTTATATTAAATCGGTAACGCGCGAGCTGCGTGAACACTAGGAGTTTTACCAACATATTTATGGGCGTGGAAAATAATTACGAAGTCTCATTAAAGGATATCGTGAATAGACCCTTTCAACTTCCGCGTTACGGTTGTTCGGGGAGCCGCACGGCTTCGAAAAGCACCGTGTAGGGCAAAAACCTCAACTTGCCTTGATGATGGCATCTGAATATGTCCACATTCAAAGCAAAGATGCATTTTTATGCCAGAACCAGCACGTAACGGGTTTGTACAGTTGGGTGCCCAACAAGTGGATGGCATCGTTCGACCGTTGTCCACCGCTTCCGCCCTACAAATGGGGCACGCCGCCATTTTGTTTGCAAATCGCGTGATATGGAGGACGGTAAATTAAAAGGGTCTATACCCACGAATAATAGATTAATGTTAAAGAAAAATGGTGAAATCTCGACGCTAAAACATGTTTGCTGTTAAATAAACCCAAAATGATGACCTAAATTACTTATGTTCATGACGTTTTGCCTTCAAACGAATATGTCGGTAAAACTCCTAAAACATGACATTCCCCCTTCACCGATGTTAGTACATGTATGAAGATATGAAGCAATCTCCTTGCACAATCTTGTGGTTTAAATGAGAAAATACATGTTAGTTAAGACAAAATGATTTAGAAAACGCTTCCAAATTTGGAAACACGGATTTTCCATGGAACAAAGTTATCTTGAAAAAATGTGGTTCATTCGTTTCCGTGGGGACTAAAACACTAATTCAAAAAAAAAAAAAGACGATTGTGGTAAATACCAGAGGGTATGCATTTACAGAGAGGTTTCACTTCTGTCCAAAGAGTTTATAATAAACCTAGAGGTAAGACCCGGTCACGTCACATAGCCGCAAGTAGAAAGCCCAGCAGCCATCTTTGCTTACGGCAAACGATTGCAAACACGGTGTCAAGGCCAGTGCTAACGAAAGCAGTTTTTGTCGGGAGGCCTCAGTATTTTATTCTTGTTCATTCCTCTTCAGAGATGGAGGTTCAAATTCATCCGTACATTTTGTATTTTGTCATAATTCATAATTTTTGTTTTTGTTCTTTTGGTGGGATTACATTTTTTTACATTTTCGTGGTTCACCCAATCCATAAATTAAGTCTGCTCATTACTACTGTAATCCCCGTTCAAACAATCTGAAAGATCATATTATTTTAGGCTTGGATTTGTTTACTTTAGCCGTACTGTCTAGGTCGAAGCAGGCTTGCCGTAAGTTGGCTTTATTTTAGCCGTACTGTCTAGGTCGAGGCAGGCTTGCCCTAAGTTGGCCGCCATCTTTACTTCACCTACCGAAGACGCCACGCGGAGACTTGCGTAGCGCTAGACTGACCTCTAGCTATATATAACCTCTTTGCTTCCGCCAAATCGCGAAACTAGGTCGCGGCGGTAACAAGAATTGGAAGGGGCAGTCATTACCAAAGACAATGTATATATCTATTTACCTTGGTTTTGTTCATATTTTGGGGTTGATTGAAACTGTTTAGAGCCGTTTGTAACCCCTTACTCCCCGTGGAAATATGCCAACAGGTATTGCTTACCGCCGCACCCTACTTCCCGGTCCATGCCAACAATGGTTTTGCTGAGCTTCCCGTGCTCACGCAATGCAAATCGACTAATAGTGAAACCTCTCTACACATACATCATCATCATCAGTTGCCCTGTCTGGAACAGACATTGGGGATCATGGCTCTCCACTCGGATCTGTCATCAGCCAACCTCAAGAAGGGGTTGTTTTGTGACGTTTATTAAATAAACAAATTTTGTTGTCCATGAACTAAGACTTTCAGTGAAAGTTTTTCTCTGTCTACCACTGCTTTTCTTGCCTACGATCTTCCCTGTGGCTGCCAGATGTTCGAGGCTCCTGTGGCGACAGATGTGCCCCAGAAATTTCAGTTGCCTCTGTCTTATTATTTTAATTAATGATCTTTTCAGATTAGAGTCTCTCAAGGCTGACTCATTTGATTTTTTCTCCATCCATGATATTCTCAATATTCTTTTAATAAACCACTTTTCTGCTGCATCTAGTTTCCTCTTTGTCTTAACAACCTTAGATATGCAGGCGACACAGTTTTAATGGGAGAATCGGAACAACAACTCCAGAGACTTTTGGACACAGTAGTTATGGAAAGTGAAAAAATGGGACTGTCTCTCAACGTGAAAAAAAAGACTGTATGGTAGTCTTTTTAAAAAAAAACAAAAAAACAACCCAATCAGCCCGAAATGTAATGTGGTCAGCAAAGGAGAGCAAATCAAACAAGTTACAAAATTCAAACATCTAGGCTATTTGATAACATCAGGTGGCAAGAGCATAAGTGAAATAAGGAAAAGAATAATAATGGCCACAGATTCATTCCAAAAAGTGAGACCAATATTAATGAACAGAACTATATCAACTACCACTAAAATCAGAGTCTTGAAAACATATATGTGTGGTCAGTGTTTTTATACGGATGTGAGTGTTGGACAATGAACAAAGAAATAGAGAGGAAACTATACATACATACTCTCTGGTAAATATTATTAAGGTGGTAAGAATAATAAACATCAGTACCCACCATTTAGCAGGTGGGGGTGGAGCGGGCATATCGCTCTCCAAACCTTTGAACATCTGGACACCTCTCAAGATGATGTTTTCCCGACCTGTCATATAGGCTATGACGACTTGCAGAAAAGTCTGTAGGGGAAAGAATACAAACACTTCTATAATACCAGCTGACATGGACAAGAGTATTCAGCAACGTCTTTGAATCCGCTGACTAATCAGTCTATCTACCTCTTCCTCACGGTCGGCCTGATGGGTGAAACAAACCAAGAGTGCTGAAGGCGCCAAACGAGTGACTCGTCACCCATATATTTTGCTTCACACTAGCACAACAGGCACTGTCCACACCACGACCCACTGGGATGCAGCGGGCCTTACCAACTGTGCTAGTGTAAAGCAAAATTTATTGGTGGTAAGCCACCAGCCTGGCGCCTACACCAACCATTGTATATTTGATTATTTCACCCATCAGGAGTTGCGGGGAATAATTTAATATGTAAAAAATTAAAATCGCTGCCGTCCCCGGTAAAACCTGCGATGTGGTGTTAGATGTGTTGTAATGTGAATGTGTTGTTGCGTAAACTTGACAAGACTAGAATACCATAGATTGAGCTTCCTTTAGGCTTGGGGTCCAACTGGTCTGCACAAAGGAACAGTTGCTTAAACAAACTACCCGGTGTGTAGAATACTGCCATTTCATGATATGTTTCGCCTCAAATGCTTAGAGCTGCACAGGACATTAACGCCTAAGTGGAATGTAATGCTTATCCCAAGGCAACCGACGACGGAAAACAAACGTTGGCCAGTTGGCTTAAAGCGGGCCTTGCTTATGCCATTCTCAGCTTTCGTCTTATGTGTAGCCACCCAACAAAATGAGGCACGTCATGCATTTTGGCGGTGTGGAGATAATGATATCACCAAATAGGTTATTCAAAGACCTTTTTATTTGGTTTTAAAAAAAAAAGAGGTGGAATTTAATTAGCATAGAAGATATGGTCTGTCAGAGACAGGAAGTGACAGAAGCACAGTTTTAGAAAAACGCTTTTCAAGTTTCAACTTTTAATCAAAATTATTGATGGTGACTCAATTCAATTAATGGATAACATGTTTTGTCTTGTGTTCATATTGAGTGAATGAAAAAACATCTTTGAACCACCCTTAACTTTCAAACTGGATAGTGTTGAAAGTTCCCCTCCATACTCACAAAAGTTACCGTAGGGAATGAGTTAAACCGCCAAAAAAAAAAAAAAAAAGACGCATTTTAATTGTGCAGGATAGAAAAGTATGATCGGAAATTTCGTTGTGTCAATGTGACCACCGTTCTAGGAACGGCACTTTAGCTAGTTACAGTAATACAGTGCAATCCTAATACATGTATCTCGACATCAGTGGGACCGTCTGACTTGTGTCGAGTAAAGAGAAAGTCGAAATAGCAGATTAGTGGTGGAAGAGAAAAAAAAAAGGGGGGGGGGGGGATCCAACATCACCATATGACAAAAGTGTCCAATAAATAAGGCAATTATGTATCTTTTTCTTTTAATTATCGTTATACTGTCACCCGATCCTCCAATATCATTGTTGTGTGGGAAACATTTGCCGATATCGGCGAAATGCTGTAGCCATACAGCAAATGCGCAATGTTTTACTACATGTATTTCTTTTTAACCCCGACCTGACTGTTTCTTCAGAAGAAGTGATGATACCGATACACACACACGGTGCGGCAGTTAACCAAGAGATCTAGATCAAGGCCAAGTATCAACGGCGCACGGATGTTTTGTGAAAAAAAAATTACTTAGTCTGTACTTTTACTGCCGTGCACTTATGCATGGCACTCCACACTCGTGTTACTGAAGCCAAGGGTGATCCTCTGTGTCCACATACCCCCTCCCCTAACTCTCCCCGCCAGCACCGCAAAGAGAAATAAAGAGGTCTTGGGGAATTGTGTGGGCATTTCGGTAGCGCAATAGTAGATCTAGTGCACTTGTTGTGCTCTGGTCGGGGAGAAATGTGTCGATATAAGAGGATAGAATGGAATAACATGTCGAGTTAGATCTACGGGGAAATGTTTAGTAGCATTAAAGAAGGAACAGATTGGGACTTAAAAATTGTGTCGAGTTACCCAGAAGGTCGACAAAAACCATGTCGAGATAAACGGACCGGACTGTATTTTAAGTTTTGTTTATTGGGCACCAAATAGTAGAAAGTAACTTTAGCCAAGTATTTGCCTAAACCTTTTTCTTCGTTTCAGTTCTGAAATATTTTCTTCCAAATTTTCTCATTTGCAGTGTCTTCGAACAAATCTTCAGCTAATTTGACCTAAATAAGAGCTGTTTTTGTTTTGACTAGAAACAACGCATCCAGGTCCAGGCAGGGTGCCCTTCCCCAGACATGGGGGGACTCAAATGAAGAAAAGCGCGACAGGGGGGCGGAAAGGATGAAAGGGGAGAAATTATGAATGGAGGACGATTTGGGGAAGAATAAATATAGGACAGCCACTGACTTGTTCAACAGCCTTCAACCCTCCCCCTGGATGGGTTTTATGAGCAGGAAACGCCTGTTTGCTTTAGGGCATTTGATAAAGAATGTCTTTTGTTTTATAGTGAATTATCATCAGGCCCAGTGTCATCAACAAAGCTTGGAAAAAAAACAACAACAACAACTTAGCATCATAACTCTTGTGTAGTCTGTCTTCTTATGAAATGTATCTGTTGGGTTTGAGTAAGGATGGGCGGGGGGGGGGGGGAGAGAAAAAAAGGCGGGGGGGGGGCGATAAACGAAAATTTGCAGCCTAAGGGGGCGATTGCATGAAAAAGGTTGAGACCCACTGGCCTTGGCTTTTCGACAGACGGCACCGGTGCCATTCGGCAAAACTACTGAACGCGAGCCGAGAGCAAAACGAAACTGAAGCCACTGAGTCGAGGCTCTAAGATGAATAATTGCAACTAAAAACAAATTTTATGTACTTTAGGACACAGTAATAATTTATAGCGGTACTCGCCTGACAGCATTAAGATTAAAATGGCTCACTGCCTACTTCTCCCTGACTATAGGCCTCTATATTCCTTATTAAAATTTATCTTAAGAAAAGAAAAAATATCCCAACATTGACTTACCCGGATTGAATCTTCGGTATTATTAAAGAGACAAATGTACACGTCTTTCAGTGATGTGGCACGCACTGAAGTGTTGAAGTCATGGATAGCTTTCATCATCGCCATGCCCACCAGGAAAGGCGGGTACCCAAGACCTTTCATGCCTAATGGGGGGAAAACAATACTGTCATATCCGGCATCAGATGCTGCTACAAGGCATTCCTTGACGCTGTTTTGCAGGGTCTGTGATATAACAAAAATATTCAAGTACGTCTGAAAACACATATAGGAAAATAATGGGGAAATATGATTTGAGAGGAAAATCAGACGCGGCCAAACAACGTAGCGAGCTAGAATGAGTACAAGAGAAAATCGTGTCAATCGATCGCCCCCTTAGAATGACAAGGTTCTGTCTCCACTATTTGCTGAATTGCGCTACACACTACACACTACTTCTACAGGCCTTCTCCATTGTGTGTCAGAGTATCAAGCGAATTCGGTGTAAAATTACTGTGTATAATAAAAAACTATAGGCCATAGATCCTTCAACTATTTTGGACCTTTGGTCTGGAACCAGATACCCTTGAACATTCGTGAATCACCGAATCTTGAAAGCTTTAAGAAAAGCGTAAAACATCACCTTTTCCTCCGAAACTGTTAAATTTTCAAAACTCTATTCTGTACTTTGATGTTACAATTGATTATATAAGCTAGTGTTATATGACTAAGAGCGCCTATGTGTGTGAAACTGAAAGTTTGTATGGATGAGAGTGCGTGTTTTAGTATGAGATTTGGAAAGTGTATGCATGAATTATTAATGCAATGTACAGCGCATTGAGTAATAATTTTATTAGAAATGCGCTATAGAAATTCTATTTATTATTATTATTATTTATAATTTGTAACTATTACTGACTAAAACGAAAAAAACGTCGCATCTCTAAAAGCTATGAACACGAGAAACTTCCATCATCAATTTCTAAAAAGCTGGTGAATGGGAGTTCGAACCTTGTCACTCTAAGGCGACGAAATTTTAATGAAGTAATTGACGACCAAAAAATAGAATTTCCTAAAGGTCTGATAGAATTGTCGTTTTACTGAAGGCATCGTGCAGCAGTAAAATGCTTAAGAATGCGTAACTTTTTATGTCTAAAACAAGTTCAAAAATTGAGGCCGACTGCACCATAGATAGTATGCAGATCTACTTTTTTTGGTTTCTCCATATTTTTGGGCTGATTGAAACTGTTTGAAGCCGCTGGTCAGCTCTTTCTCTCACTGAAACATTACAAACGTGCCATTATTTATCGCAATGAACTATCTTTAGCTCTCAGGGTTCACACAGGTCCTTAAAAGTCCTTAAAGTCCTTAATTTTCATAAAAGAAAAAAATAAGTACTCAAAAAGTCCTTAAAATCCGAAAATGATGCCAAAGTCCTTAAAAAGTCCTTAAAATTTGTGTTTCAGTTGAAACATTTAAGATTCAAATCTTCCAATTGCACACTGGATAATTGATACTTTGAAATAACTGAACTTTTCAGAGTGAATTAACTACGTTTAAACTCTGGATACGGAAACATTCTGTTTCGATGAGAGTTGCACACCACTTGTATAGTTGTAATATTTCTTGGTCACAAGCACACAGGTCCTTAATTTGTTTATTGTGAGTCCTTAAAAAGTCCTTAAAGTTAGTTTTCAAGACTTTGTATGAACCCTGAGCTCTGTCTTATCTAATACCGTAGTGGTTCGCTGAGCCTCCCACATCAACCAGTGCCATCGACCACGAGTGATCCCTCTCGTTATCTATCGTCACTGCTCTGCTCTGGTATAAGTCACTTTTGACACTTTTGACATACAGTCTGTATTAAGAGAAAACTGTTTCTTTTCCTGTCATATGCCATTATGATTCCAACCAGATTATTACATTTTTCCTATTCATACATTTCTTTTTCTCTAATATTATCTGACAGCCTTCATACTCAGGATTCCAATGGACTGTCATTTGCCTTTTGGCATAAGTCCGACACATATGCCATTATCGTCCAGCAGAGAAAGGTTAAAACGGAAAAGGTTAAATGAATTTTGCATGTTTCAGGAATATTTAATTCGGAAATATTTGAATTTGACAGTCGATATCTGGGCACCAGAGGGTTAAGAATGAAAGAAAGAAAGAAAGAAAGAAAGAAAGAAAGAGAGAGAGAGAGAAAGAAAAAAAGAAAGAAAGAAAGAAAGAGAGAAAGAAAGAAAGAAAGACAGAAAGAGAGAAATAAAGAAAAAGAAAGAAAGAAAGAAAGAAAGAAAGAGAGAAAGAAAGAAAGAAGAAAGAAAGAAAGACAGAAAGAGAGAAAGAAAGACAGAAAGAGAGAAAGAAAGAGAAAAAGAAAGAAAGAAAGAAAGATAGAAAGAAAGACAGAAAGACAGAAAGAAAGCAACAGTGTCTGGTGGACCAACCTCATCATTGCCTTCCATCCACTTGTAAATGCAAACAAACATCATACGCTTGAATTTCCCAGAAAGTTCACATGGAGTAGTGTGTACAATCTGTCCAAACTTTAATTCTTTTTTGTTGTTGGTCTGAAAATCATTATATTATTATTATTATTATTATTACAGACTTGCCAACAAAATTACCACTTTATTGGGGGGGGGGGGCAGACACCTCGGGGGAAGGTATACCTCAAGCATTCTATTCATTTATCTTCATTTTAATCTACCAACGGGAGGATCATACGAAGCCCGAAACGTCACAGTCAGTTGCTGCCAGCAAAATGTACATACACCCCAGAATTAATGGCAGGATCTGACTCAGACTGTGTCTGACCGGGCTTAGTGTGATAGGGTCTTAACGGATTTACTAAGAAAATGTAGGAAATGATGGTGTACAGTTCTTGCCTGCCAGCAGCTCTCTGTGCCGATCTGGGCTTAGTATGACACCCCCTTTAGATTAGTTATATCCATCATTACGTACCATTGAGCACCCATCCATTGATGGATCCCCACCCCACTCCTACCCCCCAACTTGATTTGATCCTGAATTCATTTAACATTATAGTTTGTGTGTAGTCTGTCTTCTTGCGAAATGTGTCCATTGGCATGCCAGACTACCGGCTCCCCAAAAACCTGCTGTACGGCAAACTCCAACATGGCAAGCGCTCCCATGGAGGCCAAAGGAAGCGCTTCAAAGACACCCTGAAAGCTTCTCTGAAGGCCTTCAACATTAGCCATGACACATGGGAGGTCACTACAACGGCGCCAAACTCAGTGAGGCCAACAGAACCGCTGCAGCAGAGCAACGCAGACAGGCCAGGAAATGTGCCTGCAAGTCCCCGACATCCGTCACCATCCCAAGCCCACACTGCGTCAGAACATTTCAGGCACGAATTGGTCTGCAGAGAATGTGTGCAGAGAAGGGGGCGATGAGAGAAAATGTGAAGCCTAAGGGAGCGATTGCCTGAAAAAGGCATTAGGATCAGTGGTCAATTTCATTCGCTTCATTCAAGGGTTTATACAACCAGTAGATCCATGCCAGAATTGCAATGGCCAAGGATACATTCAGCAAAATGAAAGCCATATTTACAAACAGGAACATCACTATCGGCACCAACATTAAACACCCTTAAAGCATATGTCTGGTCAATTCTCTTATATAGATGTGAGTGCTGGACACTGAATAAAGACACAGAAAGGAGACTGGAGGCTGCGGAATTATGGTTCCTCTGAAGGATGATGAAAATACCATGCACAGAGAGAAAATCCAATGCAGAGGTTATCGAAATGGCAGGCTACAAACGATCCCTAATAAGGACAATCAGAAAGAGACAAATGAAATTCCTGGGACACATAATTATGTAGGAAGAATGGAATCGAGAAACAAATGCTATGCGGTAAAATAGAGGGGCGGAGAAGCAGAGGACGACAAAGAACTACATACATTGACAGCCTCAACAACTATGCCACCAAAAAGTCGATTAGTAACACCGAGCTGATAAGAAGGACTGACAACAGAGAAGCTTGGCGTGCCATGGTCGTCGATGTCTGCTCCAGACCTGACACATGAAGAAGAAGAAGAAGAAGAAGATCCATGCCACGTTCTGGCTGTTTTCTGCGTTCGTCCTTTCTGAACGTTTCCCACAGTGTCCATTATAGCGTGAACAAAGGAACATACCCCTGTAAGTTCTTTCTGTAGAGCTGACCCTCCGTGTTTCAGTATGTGTGCAGATAATTCACATTCTTTCATGACCTTTGTTCGATGTACAGATGATACACATGCATCTGCCTGAAAGATAGAGAGATTGTTAGATAGATAGATAGATAGATAAATAGATAGACAGACAGACAGACAGACAGATAGATAGATAGATAGATAGATAGATAAATAGATAGACAGACAGACAGACAGACAGACAGACAGACAGACAGACAGACAGACAGATAGATAGATAGATAGATAGATAGATAGATAGATAGATAGATAGATAGATAGATAGATAGATAGATAGATAGATAGATATGGATGGATGGATGGATGGATGAATGGATGGATGGATGGATGGATGGATGGATGGATGGATGGATGGATGGATGGATGGATGGATGGATGGACGAAGAGTAGATCGACAGATAGTTAGCTTAATAAGTGAGCTAGAGTACATTGTAATATGTATTAGACAAATGATTTTCATGAGTTATCTTTTTAAGTGATCTAAATTCTTTTAGGGATACAGTGGTACACAATACATGTACAATGTATTTTGGAATTACAGAAGTTGATTTTTCCCTACCTTATAAATCCCAGTTGTGAAATGGTTATTTCAAGGTAAAATTAGGACGGTAGATATCGCTGGAAACAATGATGGATGGGTGGACAGTGGTCGGATGGGTAGATGGATAATAACAAATGCACTCATGGATGGGTGGATAACATATAAATGAACTCATGGATGGATGGTGTCGGAGGAATTGATGGATCATAAAAACATACTCATGGATAGATAGATGGTGGTCGGGGGGGTGGATGGATAACAAAAATGTACCCATGGATGGATGGATGGATGGATGAGATTATGATTAGAATTACCTTGATAGTGACGATATCACTGTTCACTAATTGAAGAACTAATTTTCCCTCTGGTGTTGCCATGTCGAAACTTTCCTTAAAAATGACAAAGAAACGCTTCACTGTAAACAAATCCATCAAAACCACCAGCAATGTATTGTTCACACAGTAATCACGGCTACATCCACCACAACTACCTCATCAAATATTGCCTATCTTAGCAATGGTGGGAAAAGGACATAACCTACAATAAGCCATTGTGTCAGATTTACATGTATCACCACAGATTAACACTGAAAGAAAGAGGAAGGATAGCTAGCTAGCTAGCTAGCTAGCTAGATAGATAGCTAGATAGATAGATAGATAGATAGATAGATAGATAGATAGATAGATAGATAGATAGATAGATAGATAGATAGATAGATAGATAGATAGATAGATGGGTGGATGGATGGATGGATGGATGGATGGATGGATGGATAGATAGATAGATACATGTAGATAGATAGATAGATAGATAGATAGATAGATAGATAGATAGATAGATAGATAGATAGATAGATAGATAGATAGATAGATAGATAGATAGATAGGAGGACGGATAATAGATAGATAGATAGATCTGAATAGATAGATCTGAATATCTATATTCAGAAAATAAGCTGGTGGACAGTAAAACATTAAGTAAGCAGTTTGGAGCACACAACATCTACCTTCTTTTCCAAGAGACCTTTAGGATCTGAATCAGTGTGCTTAAGAATATATGGGGAAAAAAACAAGAAGAACAAATGAGGCCCTGTGCGAACAAAGAATGAAAATAGGCCTACAAACAGTTATGTAACAATTGTGAGCCCCTACTGTCACAGAAATATGGCTGTGTCTTGAAGACAGGTGATTTTCACTCAGCAGACTACAACTAACCTTGCTGCTCTCCTCAGGGTTAGAAGTGAACTCGACCACAGAAGTCATCACTGAATCCCTGCCAGTTTCCATTATTATGCTAAATTTCGAAAGCAAAAGATGGCTACCACTTGCTCACCTACCTGTGAATTGGCTGAGAAACCGGCTGCAGTAGGGGGCGTTTCCTTGGGAAGATTTTTTCCTAAAAATTCCGGAAAGGCCCGGATAATAAGATCGGGTTTTTCCAAAATTTCTTGGCATGCGCTAACTACTGAATTTTAAATTAGACGAACTTGCTAAATGACCGATCTGGGAATTTCTTAGGATGGACATTTAGGCTCGATATGGTGGGGATAAAGTAAATACATCATGTAATACATGTACAATTCGTGTACAAAATGATCTGGATGTGCTGCCACATAAGTTTTCGTTTTACTCTACAGTTTATTGTAGCCTATCATTTCTGTATACCGGTAATTATTTCTTACGCGAGGCTTTGCTACATAGTTTTTGTTTTCTTTTTGCTACATTTTGACTAAGCTGGGGATGATGCAGACGACGCATGTAACTTGTAAAGGTAGCCACACAAAGGCCACCGAATTCGGTCACCGAGCCACTATAGGCGCTTTAGGTGAGAAGAATTGCACTACATAAACGGACCGAATCTAGGTGGGCTCTGTGTGCAGTTGTTGAAATTATACAGTGCAATTCTTCTCACCTAAAGCGCCTAGTGGCTCGGTGACCGAATTCGGTGGCCTTTGTGTGGCTACGCTTAGGCATCATATAGATGAAAAGAAAAAAGAAAAAAAAAGAGTAAAAAAACTGCCGTGCGTGATGTAGATGAAATGCTGTAGTACACACGTATGTGTCACACACTGTGTAAGTGTTTTAACTCTTAAAAGCTTGGATGTTTTTACACATTTCACTCACATATTAAAACAACATCTCTTCTCTTTTGAGCACGACACAGAACAATTACCATGTAGTCTTTCAACCGTTATAACCTGCTGAATTCTGTGGCTCACGCGACAATCTCGGTATTTAGACTAAATACAAATAAACAGATTGTGCCGATTTCTTTCGGTTAAAAATAAAAATTTTAATGATGATGATGCCTTTCGTCACCAGCATCCGTAGAACGGGTGAGTTATTGTAATCTACACCATATTACCAAAATGCACACATAAAAGAAGAAACTCGCCCGAGTGAGTTACAAACGCCCACACAGGTGTCGGATTTGCGTGAAATTTTGCAGCTGCCTTTCCTTCCGACCCGCAGAAGTTTCTTTTTTTACACTTGGAGGCTTGAACTGATCGGGAAGGTTTTTTGTTTTTTTTAGTTTGTTTTGTGTCACAACCTTCGCCCCCGGTCCTTTCCTTTCCATGAACACATGAGCCCGTCATATCGATCTCAGTTAATAGCCTATCTCTAAATATAATAACACTGTACTACAAGTTTAATTGTTCGTTTTTTTTCACTTGATAAAGGCGAAAGCCGAAAATTTGTGTATTTTCTGTCTTCTCTTTAGTTTGCTTTGTATTGTTTGGGTTTTATTTCTCACGCGGGGCTTTGCAACATACAACTTTTTCTTTTTGGCCAATTTTGACTTTCCTTATAGCCCTGCTGCGACCCCACAGTTTTTCTGTAGTTTTTATGATATTTTGTAAAGTATGTATTGTTTATATGAAGCCTGTAAATGTGATAAAAATCTGTTGAATAAACTGTAGAGTTTGGTCCCCATCAGAAACTACAATATGCCGTGTGGGTTCACGTCAGAAAATAATTCTTTCACGGATCTGCAGATATCATGCCTTCTTCGGATGTGCCCACCGTTGGACGCAATGCAGAATACGATAAATCACAAAAGAATAGTGATAACAAAATGGCGGTTATCAGAGAAACGGTCGTCTACTTACATAACCGAATGGAGGAAATACTGAGGTGTGTTCACTGCTCATCTATATCTTACTATCACATACTAAGGGACAGGTGATAACACTCAAACACAGTAGACTACTACAGTGACATAAACTTGTAAAGTAAAAAAAAAATAAGATAGCAGCGACAAAAGAGATGATAAAACGACACGGTGAGATAGCCAGATGTGCCACAACACAAACTGCCACGTAACCACCAACCTGATTTGACCTATAGCTGGCAGCGAATTCTAGGAAGCGGTTCATGGCTTCATCTTTAACACGAAAGGTAGCCATTTCGTCGTACACCAAAAGCATTCATTGTATATGTACATCCATCAATTTAAATTTACAACGAAACTTACTGATCACAACACCTATGTATAGTACATCTGTCTTACAATTACAGACATACACGCCTACAACCTACCGGTAAATCTGATCTTCGGAACAGCCCTGAGCTATCGGCCTACTTCTTGTGAAGATTACACGCGGTGGAAAGATTTCCCAAGGAAATGTGCATATCTAAATATAGAAAATCGGTTGTACCCGATATTAAATAATATACTGTACTGTATGTACTACTCTGGATTAAAAATAGAATTTCACTGCCGCAGTACCGTATCTTTAGCGCGACCCGAGTTCTAGTTTGTTCTATCTCCGTTTCCTGAAAAACTGGAGATCTTTCAGTATGTAGAAGAGGTATAACAAATGCACGTTTTGGCATTTTGTTTACAATGCGTTGTGGCACTTATCAAGCTGTTTCACGGTTCCGATTTATTCTAACTCCTTATCATAATAACTAAAGCTGCAGAGGTATGGCGTCGAATTTCTCAAGTTATGTAAAAAGTGGAGTTGGAAGAAACAGGAACTAAGATTGCGTTGAGAGTGAAGATTGGAATAGGCACATGTAGGTATTGTGACAGAGTGATACAAACATCCAGACAGATTTCTGTTAGCAAATGCTAGAAGTAATGATCAAGCTTTAAATTGCATCATGTGGTTGTAATTGTCAACTACTGATAGAAAAATTTCCTGAACTTTTGATGTAATTCGCTTGTAGCGTCCCACTAGTAGGACGATCGATATTTTCTCACCCCCCCCCCCCCCCGCTTGGCGAGTCTCACTCGGCGACCTTCCCCCCCCCCCTCTCGCCAGCAAGGCCGGTATTTTTCTTTGATGTGGTTTGTTTGTTTCACTGTAGAATGTCTAGAAAATCTAGAAGGTACGGCAGTGTCCGAGATTACGCTAGGTCGACCTTGAGTGATGTAATGCTGTGACGTGTCTGTGTACGATTGGGTGGCCTGTATGTGTCCCGAACGATCTAGGTCTGTCTCGTGCTTATGGGGCGGTAAAGCCGCTTCCTGAACGTTCCTGGACAGAATATATATAAGGAGGGCCAGGCGAGTAGGATAGTGTGTGCAAACCGTGGGTGCAGATCGTAGGTGTAAATCCAGTCGTGGTCAGATATATTATAGTGCCTTTCCTGATAGGTGTAAGTAACTTGTGGATATCAGCTCTTGTTTACAGTTATTAAACGTTAGTATTAAGTGTTCATCGGATCCTGTTATTTATTTCTACAACAGTTCGAGACAGTTTCGTTTTTCAAGGGGTAGACGATTAGTTCATCTGATTCTCCCCATCATAACGTGCTGAAATTTGCATCAACTGTTACATATTGGGGGCTCGTCCGGGATCCGAATCAGATCAGAACAGATTCAACTCAGATCATCAGAGTCTTTCTAAAGTACAGTAAATTGTGTAAAGATCATCGAGGATATCCACAACATGTCAGAGGCTATTGGAAGGCTTGGCCAGGAAGCAGACGCCTTGGAGCTCACTGGGAAGGAGAGACAGGATTACATCCGTGAAGGCCTAGGGGAGGAAAGAGAGAGGCAAGAGCGGGAACAACTGAAGATAGAGGCTCAAGAGAAGGAGGCTCAACGACAGCTGGAAAGAGAAAAGATGAACCACGAGCTGGAGATGGAGAGGGTCCGCCATCAGCGTGGAGGCGAGTCGACGCAGGGGACCAGCGACCACGCCAGTTCCAAGAGACCCAAGCTACCTGCATTTCAGGATGGGAAGGACGACCTTGATAGCTGGCTACTTCGTTTTGAGAGGTTTGCCGAGACAGCGGACTGGCCTAGATCCACCTGGACGACATCATTGTCTGCCCTGCTGACTGGGAGAGCTCTGGAGTGCTTCTGTCGATTGCCGATTGATGAGGCCAAGGACTACGACAAAGTCAAGGAAGCCTTGCAGAAGAGGTATAACCTGTCAGAGGACGGTTACAGACTCATGTTCAGACAAGGTAAGCCTGAAGATGGAGAAGATGTCGGGATGTTTCTTACTAGGATCAAGACTTACCTAGAGAGGTGGATAAAGCTATCAAAGACGGAGAAGACCTACGAAGGAGTGAGGGACCTGTTCGTTAGAGAGCAGTTTATGGATCTTTGCCCACCAGACCTTGCGACCCATGTGAGGGAGAGGAAGCCAAAGACGCTACAGGACGTCGCAGACTCGGCGGAGGTGTACCTGGTAGCGAGGAACCGGACACTCAGCGGGAGCGCCAGACTGCAGCGCCGGCCAGTGCGACAGAGGCCCAACGGAGACAGAAGCCCACAGGTCTGCCATAGGTGCCAGAGGCCGGGACATAAGGCGACGGAGTGTCGTGCCAAGATAAACGACAAAGGTGAGTTGAAATGTTACCTTTGTGGAAAGCCAGGCCACGTTCGGAGAATGTGTCCAGCCCAGAAGGATACGGGGCGAGGCAAGCCGAACAAGGCGGCGGCGGCCGTAGTGATAGCGGCGGACGAGTCGTCGAGACAGGATGCGACGACGGCTGACACCAGCATCAACGTTCAAGCGGTAATGAAGGACGGGAAGCTCCAGTTAGCGGTGCCCGTTACGTGCGGAGGATGCAGTGACGGAAGGACCGTGGAGAAATTGAAGTTACCAGTGATGAAGGGCTTGATTGGAAATCGAGCAGTAGACGTCCTAAGAGATACCGGCTGTGAAGGTGTAGTGGTGCGGCGATCACTGGTGGACGACGGACAGCTCACCGGTGGGAAGAAACTCATCGCGAGGATCGATAACTCCTTGTTAGCGGCGGAAGAAGCCATTATCGACGTGAGAACGCCTTACCTGACGGGCAGAGTGACGGCACTGTGTCTCCCGGAGACCATCTGCGACCTAGTAGTCGGGAACGTGGACGGAGCGAAGGACCCGTACGACCCTGATACTGAGGTGATGGTAGGAGCGGTGACCACGAGGGCCCAGGAGAAGAGGAAGGACCATTCTACGTCGCTGAGGGTGCCGAGGGCAGAACGGCACGCGGGAGTGGATAGGAAGGAACTCATCCGACTCCAGGAAGAAGACGAAGACCTCAAGAAGTTGGGGCAGAATAAAATTCTGACCAACAGAGGCAACAAGTCCGTACACTTCGAGAGACACGGAGGTGTACTATACCGGATTTATAGGGACATAAGACAGGCTACGATTACAAGACAAGTGGTACTACCCGAGAAACTGAGGGACTATGTACTGAGCGTTGCCCATGATTCTATCGTCGGAGGACATCTCGGCGTGAAGAAGACGAAGGATAGGGTGATGAGCAATTTTTATTGGCCTGGTATCGAAGGTGACGTCGCGAGATACTGCCGCTCATGCGACATCTGCCAGAGAACAGTGAACAAGGGAGCGACTCCTAAGGTGCATTTGCAGAGTATGCCAGTGGTAGACATCCCATTTAGGAGAGTGGCCGTGGACCTAGTAGGACCTATTGACCCCCCAAGTGAAGGCGGACATCGGTATATCCTGGTATACGTAGACTACGCTACTCGTTACCCTGAAGCGACCCCCTTGAAGAAGATTGACGCGGAGACAGTAGCAGAAGCCTTAGTAAATATCTACAGCCGTTTGGGTGTGCCCGAGGAGATCTTATCTGATCAAGGGACTCAATTCATGTCGGACGTCATGAAAGAAACGAACAGATTACTGGGAATTCGACAGTCGACCACCACAGTCTACCACCCTATGTGCAACGGGCTGGTGGAGCGATTTAACGGCACACTGAAGAAGACATTGAGGCGACTGTGCGCGGAGCAACCTAAGCAGTGGCACCGATACATTAACCCGCTGCTCTTCGCGTATCGTGAAGTTCCCCAAGAATCGACAAAGTTCGCCCCATTCGAGTTGCTGTATGGAAGAACGGTGAGAGGACCGATGCACATCTTGCGAAAATTATGGACCAAGGACGTAGAGGAGCCGGAGACAAAGACCAGTTACCAGTACGTCATGGAACTACGCGAGCAGCTGGAGGACACGTGGAAGTTAGCGACGGAAGAGCTCTCAAAGGCACAGGGTAGACAGAAAACCTACTACGACCGGAAGGCGCGAGAGAGGAAGTTCCGCCCTGGCGACGAAGTTTTAGTACTGCTGCCGACAAACGCCAACAAGCTCCTAGTCCAGTGGAAGGGACCATACAAGATAGTCTCGGTTGTCGGCGTCAACGACTACAAAGTCAAGATGGGTGTGAAAGAGAAGACATTGCACGCTAACCTTCTCAAGAGGTATATCCCCAGGACTACACCAGCGACGACGCAAGCAGCGGTGGCGGCAATGGGACCGGCATCTGTCGTGACCGAGATGTGTGGGATGAACGACGGCAGGAGCGACACCACACCTGGAGATGTCGACGTTATGGTGGACGACGACGGTGATGGTGCTGGGACTGTGCTGGCAGAGGACGACGTGATGGACGAGAGTCAACCTGTGGAGTCAGCTGGCATGACAGTCATCGAGGACTGCGACCTGGAAGGCGACAACGGTGGGACGAAGGAGGACCTTGCCGACCTAGGGAGCTGGGACCAGAAGGAAGGCTACGAAGATGTCCAATATGGAACGCAGCTGACGCCGGAACAACGTCAACAACTCGGCGACGTGGTGAAGGAGTATCAACGCATCTTCACCAATCTCCCCGGATGCTGCCAGTTAGGTGAACATTGTATCGACATGACGTCGGAGGTACCTGTTCGGCAACGACCGTACCCGGTGCCCTTTGCTATGCGCGACTCCTTGAAGGAGGAGCTCAGCACCATGGAAAGGTTGGGCATCATACCCAGGAGCTCATCAGCTTATGCTTTACCGGTTGTTGTCGTCAAGAAGAAGGATGGATAGAACCGAGTCTGCATCGACTACAGGAGGCTGAACAAGATCACTGTGTTCGACCCTCATCCGACAGCAGCCCCATCGGAAGTGTTCCAGAGTCTGTCGAGAGGAAGAATATTCTCTCGGATCGACTTGAGGAAGGGATACTGGCAAGTGCGAGTCCGGGAACAAGACATTCCCAAGACAGCGTTCGTCACCATGGGCGTACACTATGAATTCACCCGGATGCCCTTCGGGATGATGAACTCAGGAGCTACACTGAACAGGATCGTGAAGCCATTGATCCAGGGACTGAACAATGTGACAGCGTATGTGGACGACCTGCTGATCCATACAGAGACATTCGACGAGCATGTGAAGGCTCTCAAGGAAATGCTGCAGAGGATGGACCAAGCTGGATTAACTGCAAGACCATCCAAGTGCCTGATTGGAACGTCTGAAGTGGACTTTGTTGGACACTCAGTGGGAAAGGGTATGATTGGCTTGTTAGAAGAAAATGTGTGTAAGGTGCGGGATGCACCCAGACCCACCACTAAAAAGGAAGTGAAAGCATTTTTAGGACTGGTGGGATATTACCAAGAATTTGTACCTAACTTTGCAGCGATTGCAGCACCACTGTCTGATTTGCTTAGAAAGGGTCAGCCCAATGTAGTTCAGTGGGAAGAAGTGCAGGAGAAAGCGTACACTTCTCTGAAGAATGCCATTGTTTCCAAACCCGTGTTATGTTTGCCAGATTTTTCAAAAGAATTTGTCTTAGCAACTGATGCATCAGATCGCGGGTTGGGTGCTGCTCTTATGCAAGAATATGAGGGAAAGTTGTATCCTGTGGCATATGCCAGTCCTAAGCTATTGCCTCGTGAGACGAAATATTCAGTCTCAGAGCGAGAATGCCTAGCCATTGTTTGGGCCGTAAAGAAGTTTACTTTGTATTTGTATGGTAAGGAGTTTGTGCTCCAGACTGACCATAGGTCATTAGAGTATTTGAATTCTGCCAGATTTGACAGCCCAAAGCTATTACGATGGAGTCTATTTTTAGTCATATAGATTCAGGATTAGGTATGTCAAGGGCAAGGAAAATGTCGGCGCCGACTTCCTGAGTAGAGTGTTTTGAATAGTACAAGTTCAGTGAGATGTATTGTAACCCAGAGTTTTGCCTGTTAAATACGTTTCTGGGATGACTGTATTGTACTGTAATGGTATATTTGAATGAGTATTGAATTATTGGCCGGTAGAGAGCCACTATGTCCTAGTCATGTTTTGATCTTGTATCATATTTACATTATTTGTTACCAGTGGGACAATGTAATTTTTGAAGACTGTAACCCAAATGGGAACTGCGAGCAAGCAGTGATTTTGTATGTTGCATTGATGTAATTTACGAGTGGCCTAAGCTTAGGTGGTATCGGTATTACTTCGTTTAATCTGATATGATGAAGTTAGACCCTGATCAGTGGTCGATATGTGTGGGTATACATGCCATTGTATGTATGACTTCATGCATTTTTCTCTTTTTAGGACAATCATTGTTATGCACAACGTTTATGTGCTATGGTTCGTGCGCGAAGCATTTTGTACTCGATGGCCATCGTTTCACCATTGTATGATTTTTAATAGTATCATTGACCATCGTTTCACCACAGTGGTGGTAGTGTATTATGTATAATAGTAGGTCTACTGTTGACCAGGATTTTGTAATGGTACTGCAATGATATTGTAATGAGATTTGTATCTGTGATCTGCCATATTTTGATGAGCTGTACACTGGTGCTTGTATTAAAAAAGCTAATATTATTATAAATGACCCCCAACATCCCCTGAACAAGGAATATATAAGATCTGTAAGAAGTTTAAGGCTGTTGTCAAAGAAAACTAAAACTGAGCGCTACTTTAAATCGTTTATTCCATCATCAACTAGGATGTTACAATAATGTCGTCATCTTGATCGTAATCTGTGCACAGTTGAATTATGTCCTGCGTGTCAGGTCAATGTGTTTTGGTTAGGGATGCATATTGTGTGCACTGTTAATTTTGTTAATTTAGTTAATTTATCAGTGTGTGTGTATATATGTGTGTGTGCGCGCTATGTATCATACTTTCTGCTTCTGCAACTGTATTGTTATGTATTCAATGATCAAAACAAATTTCCTTGTACAAGGACGAATAAAATGTATCTTATCTTATCTTATCTTATCTTATCTTATTAGTGTTATAAGGATACTATGGTTATTGTATTGTACTTAGGATATTGGGAAGGCACCTAGTACAGTATTAGCAATGTCTATTGTAAGATTGGAGATGATAAGTATTTTATGATAGTGTAGACGCTTTATGATGTAGATAGTTGAAGAATGTTCAACTTAAATTGGGGAGTTGTGTAGCGTCCCACTAGTAGGACGATCGATATTTTCTCACCCCCCCCCCTCCCCCCGCTTGGCGAGTCTCACTCGGCGACCTTCCCCCCCCCCCTCTCGCCAGCAAGGCCGGTATTTTTCTTTGATGTGGTTTGTTTGTTTCACTGTAGAATGTCTAGAAAATCTAGAAGGTACGGCAGTGTCCGAGATTACGCTAGGTCGACCTTGAGTGATGTAATGCTGTGACGTGTCTGTGTACGATTGGGTGGCCTGTATGTGTCCCGAACGATCTAGGTCTGTCTCGTGCTTATGGGGCGGTAAAGCCGCTTCCTGAACGTTCCTGGACAGAATATATATAAGGAGGGCCAGGCGAGTAGGATAGTGTGTGCAAACCGTGGGTGCAGATCGTAGGTGTAAATCCAGTCGTGGTCAGATATATTATAGTGCCTTTCCTGATAGGTGTAAGTAACTTGTGGATATCAGCTCTTGTTTACAGTTATTAAACGTTAGTATTAAGTGTTCATCGGATCCTGTTATTTATTTCTACAACAGTTCGAGACAGTTTCGTTTTTCAAGGGGTAGACGATTAGTTCATCTGATTCTCCCCATCATAACGTGCTGAAATTTGCATCAACTGTTACATCGCTATTGCATACTGCAGTACACACACATACACTAAGGCCAATTCATATTGGATAACAAACAAAATAGTAAATACTCTCCACTATTAGAATTAAAAAAAAACAATTTTAAAAATCCGGAATTAGGAAATTTCCTGAGTATTCCCATCCCTGAATTGTATAACTGATTAGGCTTTCGGACAAAATGATGATAGGTCTTATGAAGATGGATAGACAGATTGGCAAACAGACGTTTGTGTGTGGGTGAGAGAGAGAGAGAGAGAGAGAGAGAGAAAGAGAGAAAGAGTGAGGGGGAACCCACTAAATTACAGGGAGTTTGGATGGATGACTGGCAGATAGATGGGTGAACTGTGAAGTTTAAAAAGGCAATACGTATTCTGTAGATTACTGTGATTGGCTGAGTATATAAATGCATGCATGGAAACTGACACAAACAACCATACGTACAATAATGTGGTTGGACATACACAAGTTTTGCTTTGTACCATTTCATAATACTTTAATCATCAACTGAAAAAAAACAACAAGAAAACATGTAATCACTAATGATAAAAACAAATAACATTTGTGCAATCGCCCGACAAAGAGGCGCATCTCGGCACTACCTGATTTGAGAAAATCGTTAAAATGCATCATAGGGTCAATTTTACCGATTTTGCGTTTTCACTATTTTTGAAAAGTTTAGCCTCTTTACTGTTCCTTTTCCAAATGATAATCCTATTTGAGAAGGATAAATGCCTCAAAATTGACTTGGAATTGAGTCAGCATCAAAAATTTTGACTAAAAGCTGAAACTTTAAAAGCATTTTAAAGTTGGCTGTGTCACTTCCGGTCTTTGAAACGCCATATTTTCTCTGTTAATTCAATTACAGTACAGTAATATTTTTTTTACCAAATGAAAGGACTTTGAATAACCTATCCAGTGATCACGGTTCACACAGATTCTTAAGAGTCCTTAATTTTCATAAAAGAAAAAATAAAGTACTCAAAAAGTCCTTAAATTCTGAAAGTGATGTCAAAGTCCTTAAAATTTGTGTTTCAATTGAAACATTTGAGATTCAAATTTTCCAATTGCACACAGGATAATTGGTACGTACTTTGAAATTCAGAGTGAATTTACTATTTTTGAACACTGGATACAGAAACATTCCGTTTTGATGAGTGCTGCACACTACTTGTATAGTTGTAATATTTCTTGGTTACCGGCACACAGGTCCTTAATTGTTTATGTGAGTCCTCAGGAAGTCCTTAAAATTAGTTTTCAAGACTTAGCATGAACCCTGGGTGACACAATATCTCTATACCACAAAATGCACCAAGTGCCTCATTTTGTCGGGCAGCTACACATTTGTATAATACAGCCCTTCATCCCATCAGATGCAAAGTTCTAAGTGCATTACAATCATTCTTCAACTCACATCCAATTCACCAATGATGCAAAGAACATGTTAAAAATACATGGTGTTACTGTCAAAAACAGCTATGGTTGCCTTCCATTACATGTAAATTGAATGAAAACATTTACTCATATCTGAAAACATTTAAATACACATGTATTTAAAAAAAAAATATAAAAAAATGCATGTACCGTGTACTATAAAAAGGGGCAATTCTGGCTGGTTCTGGTAACTTTGGAATTTGAGTTTGAGTTTGGGTTTAACCATGATTCGGCAGGATAACGGTCACTTTGCCCCTTTCACGGTTTCTCTGTTATCTTACTCTGCGTCCGCTTTCAGTTTTTACAAATAAAAACAAAATGCATGTAAATGGAACTTTGGACCAACAGTGATGATTTATTGTTTTAGCATTTAATTTCATACTCAGTACATCTTTTTTTCTTGTTTCTATTTTTCTTATTCCTGTTTTTTTTTTGTGTGTGTGTGTCTTTTTGTGGTAGGAATCAGTTGCTGTTTTTTTAATGTTTCCAGGGCAGCCGGCCTTTTCTTCTCGACTTTCATTTGCTTTGATATTTTTACTGTGTGCAACCTGTGTACAGGCCATCCGAGTTTTACATCCTTATTCAAAAAGGCTAGGTGCTCGATCCTACCTACTATAGGAGCAGCGATAGGAATTTTCACCCAAAATGCCAACATGCCCGCACTGACCTGGAAATATTTACTGAATGATGAAGACATGAAACATAGATCAACATGTCCCACTGTTACGGTTCTTCTCCACCCTTTCCTCTCTATCCGGGTCCAACCCTTTCTCACCACTCTTCCGGTCATTCCCAATCATAAACTCGGCCAAGTCAAAATGGTCCAAATTAAATGAAATGAATGACGCTAGTTAAGAATACATAACAGTCTAAGACCTCCATCGACCAGATTCAACAGAAACCTTCTGGAAGGAAATTCAGGACATATGCTCAGCAGGCACATACATGGGCTGGTGGCAGATGATGGCCGCTGCCATTTGTTTGAAAACAAATATTTTGTCTGTTTACCCACGCCTGGGGGCAGAAATACTACATCAGTTTTTTTAACCCTTGAAACACGATAGAGCCGATTACGGTCCAATTATTTCACAGTGAAAAAGACAATGGGCCCGATCATCAGCATGACCATATGTGAGTGTGCATGAGAAAACCCACAATAAGTCGGCAGAGCTGATTTTGAGAAAAACGGCTTTGAAGTGAAAATAATTATTTTATTATATGCACAGAATTCAAAATGTCATGTTGCCGACTTATTGTGGGTTTTCTCATGCACACTCACATATTGTAGTGAAAAAGGCGAACAGGCCGATTATCGGCTCCTTTGAGAAAGCACTTCAGCTCAGTTGTGCCATGGTGTTTGCTTATTCTTCGACATGAAGTTCTGCGTTCCTCTGACAAGTCGGCAGGAGAAAAACTAATTGTCCTGATTGGGACCTTTAAAGGGCCTCTTGTCCCAGTGCAGGAACTTTCTACAAGACATAAAAGAGTGACTTATGCAGAAGTTACAAATCTTCCACTGAAGCACTTGGAGCAGCAAATAAAAAAGAAGAGCCTCTAGTGACAGTGTAATGATGTAACAAATTTCAGCTGATGTCCACACCATGCTGCATGCATCAATGGCCTGCACAAATGGAAAAGCGAAAATAGAGCCATCTGTCAACAATCTACTTGTCAGATTTCAGGAAACATTTTATCCCTTCGTAAAGGTCAGCATTGATGAAATGGTGAGGGTGGAATGGCAGATTTCATCACAAGCAGTATAATGCATTGAAACCCCATAAATATCAAATCAAGACAATTGGAGTATGTGGTTCTCTCACTGCCTATGTGATAAATCTGTTTATCTACTTTGGGCAGAATACAGCTTACAACCCTTCTGTTGATTATACTGATTCAACGGCAGTCAAAGTATTTGACACACTTCTCCAGCCACTGCAGGGAAAGCAAGATATCTATGCTGACAGGTATTATACATCTGCAGCCTTACTGGAATACCTTCAGACACACAACTATAACTACACTGGAACTCTCAACACACAACGCCGGGGATTCCCAGCCTAAATAAAAGATGGGAGACTGACACACCGGACTGCAAAATGGTTTACAAATCAAGACAGTGATGTTCTGTGTGCTCTGTTTCAAGACAAGAAAGCCAAAAAACCATGTGTCATTGTCACTACCCATTGTGAGGCATCATAAGTCACTCGCCAGGAAGGCCTCCCTACTGTGGAGAAGCCAACACCTATCGATGAGTACAATCAATGGATGAATGGTTGTGATCGGACTGATCAAAAGATCTCGTACTACAGTGCCCATGGACGAGAGATTACCCAGGTGAATGCCCATATTCTTTACCATTTCTCTCAACCTGACGACTCAAAGCGGATGCCCCTTGCGGTCTTCAAGGAGAACCTTATAGAGCAGCTGACTGCTTTGACAGCTCACATGCAGCCAGCCACTGCTCCAGCAAAACCTGGACGAAAGCCAACGCAGCCAGTTTGTGAACATCTCCAAGAAAACAGACATCTCATTGACTATGACGAGGCTGACAGACAGTGTGTGTATTGCAGCACCCAGAAAAAGAGAAAGAGTAGTAGTTTTTTCTGCTCAGGCTGCACAGACAAACTCCACTTGTGTGTAAAACATATCTCATGAAGTACCATACTTCTGTGAGCCTGTAGCCTTCTTTCTGTGAGACATGGCCCATAAAGAGTGTCTGTTGGTTGTTTTTTTTTCAATGTTTTTGTCTGTGAACTAAGAACACTAAAAGTGCCATTACTTTTTAACTAACTGAGGTATTTCACTTCTGTAAAAACCTGTACATCAATAAATGGATACACTATGAATTATATATATATATATATATATATTATATATAATTTTCTTTATTATTATTATTTTCTTTCATTTATTTATCTATTTGTTTATTTATTTATTTATTTATTTTTATTTTTTTAATCTCTTTTTCTTTTTCTTTTCATTTACTGCGACTCCTGACATTGCGCACCATCCCTGTCTTGTGCTGTGAGGCACTATATGGCGCCTTCATCTTGGTTACTAACCAATTGCGTCACTTCCTGCTTCCATGCTTTTGGCGGACGGACGTGCTTTGGTGCTGCTAAAGAAGCAAGAACTCGCAGCTAAGTAAACTGTTTCACTTCGTTCCTGTTGAAGTCTTTTATTGTTCGTTTTTTTGTTGTTTTTTTTCACTTGACAAAGGCGAAAGCCGAAAATTTATGCATTTTCTGTCTTCTCTTTAGTTTGCTTTGTACTGTTTGGGTTTTATTTCTCACGCGGGGCTTCGCAACATACAACCTTTTCTTTTTGCTCAATTTTGACTTTGCTTATAGCCCTGCTGCGACCCCACAGTTTTTCTGTGGTTTTTATGATATTACTATGAATTATATGCTGAGATAATTGGATAGCAACACGCCTGACTGCTCTGGATTGATGTTCAAATTATGAATAAAATGATCTCCCCTTTCAGAATGTCTCCTTTTTCTTTCCCCCCTGTACAATTATTTGTCCCTTTTTCATTAACCCTTTGAACACTATTGCCCGGTACACCGGTCGAATTCTACGGCGATATATACACTATTGACCTGTACAGTGGTCAGTAGGGTGACACCGCAGAGTTGTGTTTGGCCGCCATGTTTTATTCCCAGTTGTAAACAAAGAGAAACTAGAAGCTGGCGGGTAGTTTGCAGAGGTTTTTTGTGAAATTTTCGTGATGAATGCACAGAATGCAAAGTGTTTTTATGTATCAAAGGGGCTCAACTTGCTGGACCGACTGGCATACCAAGGCCCAATACTGGAGATAAAAGATAAGAAAACATTCTATAATACTCCCATTTGCTCCTTATCCATCAATGTTGTGTTTGTTGTGTGTTTCCATCATTATATTACTATCGATGAAAACGGCAATTTTGGGCTGGGGGACCAGGGACAGGGGTTCATAAGGACATGGGGACCAGTGTTCAAAGGGTTAATTCCTTACTTTCTCCACATGGCTGATCCATTTTCCAACACAGTGATATAATACATGGCCCTTTCTTCCATATATTGCATTATTACAGGCTGTTTAAATAAGCCACTGGGGGTTTGATTTTAGGATCGGAAATTAATCTGGCACAGACCTGGAAAAAAAAAAATGGCATGGAAAGAGTTAAGACATGCAGCACATTTGTCACTTCATTCAAAATCCATCCTGCGCTATATGATGCAAAGTTGAAAAGTTACCCTAACAAAGGAGCACAACGACAAGCGTTGCGAGAAATTTGCTCCGGTCAAATTCACCATGAGTCATCATTTTGTTGAAGCAAAATCATAAACTACAACAGAAGGTGAACTTCAGTATTATCAAAGAACAGTGGCACCATGGAAATCAACATTGGAAGTAAGAATGCCAGCAAAGCACAGGATAGCAAACACAATCAACAAATTAGGAAATGAATAGCTGGAAAATTCATGAGGTCATTTCATAACTGCCTCTGTCATTTTTTGCAGTTTTGAGACAAAAAGCTCACCTTAATCAGACAGACATGTTGCACCATTCAACAGTTACATTGTTTTGTTTCGTTTACTTGTGAGTTTTTAAACAAAAACCCACATCCACCTAAATCACAAATTTAGAATGTTGTCGGGGAAGCACCTTCTAATGGCAAAGCCAAATAGAGAAAGTACTGAGCAGTGTTTGCTGTTCAACTACAGCTTTCTCTGTAAAATACTATGCTGCCCTAACAACAGCTACCACATATTATATTCAGAGTAAAGTTTCCTTCATCTTCAAAAACACTAATACATGACTTAGGCAATTGCGGAATGACCGTGACGATGAGCTCTTCATGAATACAAACCATCGAACTGAAGAGACTGCCTATTACACAAACAGAAAGAGGTGTCAAAAAGCAGACACTAGGAGCTACATTAAAAAGAATGCCAGATTTGTTTTAACACTGAAAGGGTCCATTGGCCTGAGCTATCAACAGGAGAAAATACAACAGAAACTAACAGGTATGCATTTACTAGCACAGCACCTGCTAACTAAAGAGACATAAGCAATAGATGTCATCAACATCAGCACTGCTGTTACAGAGAAGGAATTCCATGATTCACAAGGGAACTCATTTCATTTCATTCCTCCAAAATGGGCTCCAATTAAAGATCTGCCACATTTTGTCGCAGAGCTCCTTGACAAATAAAGAAGGGAAACCGTTCAAGAAAAAACTGTCCAGTAATGAAATTTGGGTCAAAAGTGAAGGCAATTATGGGCAATCACATTTCAAGTTATCTCCCTATGCATGGAATGTTGCACTATCAAATTCCAAGGAAAACACTCAGTTAACTGGGACTGTCCATGTGAAAGATATGCATATCATACAACAACCTTCTCGTGTCATGAAGGCATGAAGAGAACAATCCAAATTGATCAAATGAAGCAGATGTTCTAATGGAAAGAAAAGAAGCTGGTGACCTTCCTTTGTAGTGTCTGCAGTTTTTTCCCTTGCCACCGAGTACAGAGGTAATGACTGTGCGTGCAGATGACTGGGGTGCTTTGAAACAGTCAATGCAGAGCAGAGACCAATTTAATTAGACAGTTCAACCCATATGAAACCAAGGACATGCAAGACGCATACCTTGTAAAACTAATAAGACTGCTCAGCGTTAAAAAAGGTGACTGAGAGGCAGTTGCTCGCCTTGAAGAGGCTTCCTACGAGTACCATGTGAAAATCAGGGAGGAAATGACAATGGGGTAGTTAAATCAGTGTCTATATGCCGCAAAGCTTTCCAGTCCATCATTGGTATCACAAAGAGAAGATAAGAGTATCGACCATTCAGTTGTCACTTATTCACGCAGGTAGGCTTCATATTATAGTGGTAGTAAAGCCTAAAATGTAATCATGAGAGGCTTTATAACTGCTGAGCCTTAAATTCTACAAAATATCACATTACCCAGAGAAAGACATAAAGGTGTACTTGGGCATTATTTATAAAAGATCTTGAAGTTTGCTGTATTTTTAACACTTTTGTTGATTTTGAGACCACCTCCTTCACAATAGAACAAACTCAGTAACTCCCAGTTCCCTGAAGAGTTTCATGAGTTTATATTTTTAACCAGCACTTTCATAGTTCATAACTTTCGTTACCCATGTGAACATGTCAGTCCAGCAAGTCATTAGGCCAGAATTTATCATGTAAGAAATCTTCAGCAGCATCAGTTGCGCCGTTGATGAAATTCTCAAATTTGCCTTCTAAATCACGATCTTTCTTGGCCCATTTCTGGAACAGTTCTGGTTCCCAGGTGTGACGAATGAGTTTGAAAAGATCAAGGCTTGCTCGAGCGTCTTCCACAGAGCAATGGCCTTGTCGACCAACCTGAATTTTTCTACCTGTTGTATGAAAAAAAAAATGAAAAAAAATGTCATTACTGTAGCTGCAAGTTTTCCCACCAGCTTTATTTTTAAATTATGTTTTGCCTTTTAAACAGTTTGTCTTTCCGTATAGGAAACAAGCCTTGTATGCATGACAGTAAAAATGTAACTGCAAAATTCAGTGAAAAAGCTTTTCCAGATTCAAATTACATTTTCTAATATTTGTATTTTTTTTCCTTAGTGAACATAGAGTGGACTGGTCCAATCAAACAGTAGATAGCCTAATAGTTATTACTTTTCTACATGAAAAATTATGTTTCTAATCTTTCGTTAAATGTAACCATGATTTTTCTTTAAGCTTTGCTGAATGTGAACATTTTCCATCTCCCATGAAATTAAAGCACACAGTGACTTGTCAATCCCTGTTCACTGACAGGCAATTTTCTTTATATAGTAGGATTGGATATTCATCAGTTTTGTTTTCAGAAACTTCATTACAGTTGTAAGACAACATTTGAAACTTTTAGTGTCTTTTGGACTGCGCTATGATGAAGCAAAATAACTATAGTGGGGTATGCCACAATCTCAAAACTACAGCTTTGGGGGGATGCCAATTCCTCATGTAAATACCAAATGCTCCAAAGACCATATCATATTGCCTCATCTCGGTTGATGCACAAGGTACAGTGGAACACGCTTAAACCAAAATTTTAGGGACCAGACATATTACTTTGGTTTAAACATATTTTGGTTTATCCAAACTGGGTATGGTGAAAGTTGTCACAATCGTCTGTAAGGTCGAATTTCACCGATAAAATAATGAGTTACATCCAGACGTGTGGCAATGTAACTAATCATGTGGGTCATCTGGGTACACGATTCCGTAACATCCCGCCGCATCAGACAGCATGCATCATGATGCTTCGATGATGTGTTTTCATATGCTCGCCTCGCGTGTTGCCTGCCTTGCCTCATCAGCGCACCGCTCGCTGTTTGCTACACACGCATAATTTAAATTTCACAGACAATGCGCACTCGCTTCACTGAGGCAATTCCCCTGTCCCCTATCCCTCTCCGCCTTTGACACCTGCTCGTGGCCTCAGGCCTGACGATGAGAGAACGGAGTGTCGGTACTAAGCGTGCTTGATTAAAAACAGGTCGCTGGTTTCCACTAAAATCAAGGTCATTATTTTCGTTCAGCCGTGTTCCGATGAATGTTGACCATTAACAAAGAGTAAAAGACAAAAAAAAAATGGGGATTAAGTTTTCTTTAGGTTCAGCCCTGTTTTCACTTTAGCCGTTTGTTGTTTAAGTGTGTTCCACTGTATATCTATTTCTATTACAGTTTGAGGTATACTCTACTGTTGCAGTTGCAACAACTGTTGTCATTGCAATGACTGACTCATAAAACTTACCCAGCAATGCATCAGACAGTTTCTTCAAGCTGTTGCCCTTTCCTTCCAAACTGGCCATCTGCACCAATGTTCTGCACTGGGCGGTGTCTCTCACAAAGTGGTAGTCTGGTTTTATGCCCAAGACACGGAAGTCATGGTACACAGAGTGCCCTATGACAATTTTATGCTGGAGAGAACAAATAAAATGAACACTACAGTTGCAAGCCATAGCCACAGTGCCAATGAGCATCATGGGCCAACAAGATTGATTTTTTGTTTTATAACAGAATATGTCTAAAATGTGTCCTTATCCTCATTATATAATAATGGAGCTTGGGCCCAACTTTGTTCCCGCAAAGGCTTTTTTACAACGCAACGTAGAGAAATGAAACTTGGCACATGTAAAATTTATTAAGCCTGTACGTGTCGAGCTCATTTTTTCCCGAAACTCTTGACTTTTCCCAGAAATTCAGTTATAATTATCAGTTATCAATTCATGATTGCGAATACGACGTGATAATGTACTACTGTCAATTTCGTCATTTCCGCCTCTTACCGGAAATGTAAACTAGAGTTCACGATCCAGCCACGCCAAGAAAACTTTGATACCGAGTATATTGTTATACAGATGAGATGAGTGCCATTCATTCATACCAAGAAAACTGTGTAGAAATATTTAGAGTGTGCTTCAAGCTCGGAAGGAAATACTTTTATTATAGACTAGATCTCGGAGTGTCAGTCATGCCAAGAAAACTTTGTCGAAAGGCTAGATCTAGGCCTCTCACGCCTCGAGGATCGAACTAGAGCTACTGCCGCTCACACAGCTCGGATTTGCTTGAAATTTTACATGTGCCTGCCCTTCGACCCGCAAAAGGTTCTTTTAGATTTGGAGTCTTGAAAAGGTGTGGAAGTATTTTTTTTAGTTTGCTTTATGCCGCTAACTGACTACATCCGATCCTTCATTTTTTACGAACACAGTCATGAGTCCATGACATCATCATTTCCTGAAAAATTCTCGGTGCGCACTACCTCGCACAATATACTAATAATATTATCCTATCTATCTGTTAATCGCCGATTTTATGTGGATGACCCAAAGTGTCTCGACATCAATGTCTTTGTGCTGATTCCTTTCGGTCTTGATTGGTGAGCTTTGTTTTTTTACCATTCGAAGAATGGGGCAGTTACTAGTGAAAACAAAACATGCATAATTCATAATGTTTGAACTAAAATCTATCATCCATGCATTGTGAGCAGATGAAGACACTGACATGCCCTCCATAACCAGAATGATTGAGGCAGGATACAAACGGGACGAGGGAAGAATGTGTGACAAGGCCGGGCGAACCTGACAAATATGAAACCAGCTACTGGGACAATTAGTAGAAGAATCCTCAAATGGATTTTGGAGTGGGGAGAAGAGCACTTACGGGGATGCCCGGTGTGCTAGGATTCTGATTCCCATCATCAATCAATCAGTTAATCAACCAATCAAATTTATCAGCAATTTTTTTTTTCCCTGTGGTAAAATCTTCCATTTCACTTTCTGAGATCAAGCTGCTGACTGTCATCACTGACGCAGCCTCAACGCATGGTACAACATTCTGTTCCGAAACCATATTCATAGAAAATAAAACAAGTTAAAATCTAAAACTAGGGCTAAAACTAAGCATTCCACTGGACCATGGCTGAAAATTTAACAAATTTGTCTTTATAACAATCACAAGCACCTATAAATGTGAGCGGGCCTCACTAACCTCAACGGAAGTCGTGTCACAAATCCCAGACTGGGAGATGTAATAAGTATGACAGGACAACAATCACGAACAACCAAGTTTAACACTTAACAGAACAACCCATCAGACTCACACATTTATTAAACATAATTATACATATAAGAGCGCAATTACATACATTATATTATTGAAATGACTGCCGTACAACGGCCTTATTCTCACACACACTCTCCCTCGGATCCACAATCCGGTAGTTACTCCTAAAGGCACTTCGGCCTCAGCCTCTCCCCTCAGGGTCTTAACAACACATTAGTAATTTACTGGCACCGCAGTCTCTCAATATCCCCTTCCTATTGTCATACACCTTAGCACTCCCCTAGCACCTCAGCAGGGCAATAACACATTATTATTTCCATAGCCATCAACATGGCAACAACATAGTATCAGTTCACTAGCCTATCAACATGGCAACAATATAGTATCTCATTCACTCTCATATCTACGTCCCTGTCCGTGGCCTGACTGCCACGACTTTATGTGCCTCCACTGTCCTACACTGACAGCCTCACTTCTGGCCTATGTGTGGCCTCCGGCCCTATGCTGGCCTATCCCCTGTGCTCATCGAGGTGGCTCTGCGGCCCTTCCCCGACACCTACAAGAATAATATTACATTGGTATAATACCCTACCATTTCTATTCACTCCACCTCTCCTTACAACCCATGAAACGTACACACACTAGTTCACCTTTCACTCACCACACATCTTACGGTAACACACTTCCATCGGAGTACACACTACTCACTCGCGCTACAAATCCATGAACTCACTTTCATCTATCGCTCATGGCGCACATTGCTATATCCAATATCAAGGACTTCCACATTCCTCACATATACTTATTCACATCATGGTAATAGACGAATATAATATAATACATCAATCATAATAATCAATCAACGTTCTACATACCAGTCATAACTGGAAAGACTCTCACTAGTCTTCTCGACTGCTTCCCCTTTATGTCCGCCCGATGGGCTTTTATTCACAGGTCCGATCCCTAGGACCTTCTAACTTGCAGTGATAGTAATACCGCGCTTTCGCCTCCTTCAGACCCCGCCCCCACTACTCACAACAGCACGCTTAACTTGCTGTCTACTGTGAGCCTTTCTTACTCTACACCCGCTCTGTAGCAATCCCCTTAATTGCACTCACTCCACTCGTGACAAGTCGCAATTTTTCAGTTTTGAGTTATGAATATCACCATAAAGTATGAAATCTCATCTTTAATTTGGTGTAAAAATTATTGCAATGCTCCTTTTTTATCACAAAGTTATGGCTTTTTAAAGACACTTAACCCCCAGTAAAAAACGGAAGCAAACTTCCGAGAAAATCGCCATTTAAAATGGAGGAGCGATTTTCGCTCTCAGCGAGATGGGTGGCCTTACCATCTCCATAGCATCGGGTACAGTACTTGTAATTAACCTACGGCTTTGAATTTTGCATGTGGTCAAATGCCAAAAACTGGGTCAATCACACATGCCTTTGGGATTTCTTTAATTATATGACACAGATGTTACCACTTTAGTTTCTCTTTGTTTATATTTGATAAGAAATGATAGGTCTAACAGGAAACACAACATTGCAGTGAAAGATCATGTAACTGTGCAGAAAAATTAATTTGAGTCCGAAAATATGGTGAAAAATCGGCTAGTGAAAACGGACACGTCAGAGGTGGTGTACTGAAAACCTGAACATCGGATGAGTGGGTGTCTTGACCTCATGTTTTTTATGTTGTGATTACAAATGAATGGTACATCTACAGCTGCAAACCCGAAAATTACTTGGAAAACATTAAATCTCATCGCTAAACCTAAAAGAAAATGTCCGTTATGTACGTCTTTCATCGTGTCAAAAATACGGATTCTGAATCGGAGCGCTGATTTGATTGTTATCCACTACGAATACATCTTCGTTATAGAATTTTATCGTTTACTTTCTGCTGTAACGAAATCTTAAGTTTCGTTTATAACCCCGGGTTGCAGTTTTGCAAAACGAGCTTTATAAATAGCTCATTACTCCCCGGGTCAATTTTGACGTTCGTAACATTGTGGTGGATCTCCACACAACGCGGCCCGCTTGAACCGAGCGTTTTGTCACCTGTAGCTTATGTTACCAGAAAACGAATTTGCATTTACTCACAGTGATAAGTTAATGTGTTATTATATTATTAAAACCTCTGCCTTCGTGTCAAAGTTCAAAGAGCATGTGACGTTCGTAACGTAACGGGAATGTGCTGACGTTCGTAATGTTTTTTTTAACTCACTTTTGTTCTTAAGTTGCAAGTTATGGAAACGTATTGCTCCAAACATACATCAGTGATCAAGACAAACACTGAGGCATGATTGCAGCATTAGGCCCTTGCTAAGGAATACAGAAAATACAATTTATCTTAAAATTTGACAACTAGATCTAGATCTAGTGCTTTGAAGTGAAATGATGTACGTAAAGTTGTCTGGGTCAATTTTATGTCCGTAACGGGAGAGTGCGAGAACATGTGGAAATCTAGTGCTAGTAGTAACAGTTTCTACGCAAGTTTAAAGTATTGTTGAATGGAGATAGAGATTTTATTTTTATTGATAGATCTAGTGTCAAATTGTGACAAACTTATGAGTTATAGAGGAAGAGTACATTTTGGTGTCAACAAGTGATGTACGTAACAAGAACGTTGAATCACATTTATTGGTCACTAAGTTCACTCCAAGTTGTCATAAACCATTTCTATGTTAACATCTTTTTGTTTTTGTTTCAGCCATTGCTTGCTTGCAGGTTTTTTACTGAAATGATGTCAAATTCTAGTGTCAGTAAAGGTCGGTTGTTATGTACGTCATTTGACCCACAACTTAGGTTAAATTTTTAACTGTAAATTGTTGTGCAAGTCAAATTCATGCATCGAGCAATTCTTTTATCTGTAAAACAGTGTTTGAATGTGTGTTTTGTCAGTGGTTTGCTTTACAAAGGTGGTTGTTGTCCCTTCATGGTGTCAAAAATGATGTACGTAACGGGGGGGATGACTGCAAATAAACTTTAATTTCTCATCAACTAGACTCATTCTTGTCCCAAAACCAGTTAAATATGGTCTGTCATATATCTGACCACCCTGTCAAAACAAAATTAACACTACTGGATCCAGCTGAAAAATTGGTTCACATGGTCATTTTGGTGCCCCACAATTTGGCAATTGACCATGTTTATGCCAATATAAATGATACATGCCGTGTGAAAATTTCGTGACAATAGGTTATTAATTTTGAAGTTATTGCGATTTCAGTGAACCCCGTTACTGAAGTGATATTCGATGTCAAAGGCAAAAATAAAGGCATTAAAAGCAATATTTAGAGGCTGACTTGGCTGACATAAAATTTTCACAAAATGCAGAAAAATAGTTGAACTTCAACTATCAACCAAAATATAAAAATCGTCAAAAAATCGCATATTTGTGTTTCATCGCAATTTTCCCCTTTTGGTCCAGTGCAACTTCCGTTGAGGTTAGTGGGACTCGCTCACAAATATTACTGAAATGTCGCAAAAAGGTTTCGTGCCTGGCACTTACAGCAAGAACTATTTTTATGTCAGCCAGAGCAATCTCCATAGGCACAGCTGTTCTCATATGTGCAGGACGTATTCCACTCCATGGCGTTCTGTAGTCTGTGATGGTCTGAGACGGCCGTATGTACTTATCGTATAAAACCTTGCCCGCATAGTCCACAATGCTACAGCGAGCTGGAAAACAAATTGTGGTAGAAGCTGTATTAAAATGTATGAAGCTTGTTACAAGAGATTTTGAATCTACACACAAAGTTTACAATTCCCATATAATTCTACCCGCTGGGACTGCATACTACTTTACTAGTCATATAACTCGGTTTGACTTCTTCAATGCAAGGAAAACTGTTACAGAAAAAAAAAATCACACGCCAAGCTCAAAATCACTTCTTAACATCACAAATAAAACAGAAACAACAACATATATGCGTCCTATCTTTCTATCTGGGCTATAATTTCATTTGACTAATTAGTTTGGTGCTTTCAATGGCAGACTCAGAAATGATCTCTTGAGTACCTGAAACCACCCCTCGAAATACTGACAGATCCTATCTCATCAATCTGCCAATCCAAAAGAAAACCATATATCGCCAAGTATTAGTCATATTGTTGTATGTGAATTTTTGCTTTTCCGAGAACATGAGGATTAAAGTTTGGTCGGCAAAAAGGGCTAAAAATTCATACAATATTACCTCACAAATTGATATCTCGAAAAATTTTTAAATGAGACTTAGGCATAATAAAATTGGGAGTGAGAGAAGCACTTTCATGACAAAACCTCAAAACTGGCAAAATGTCACATTCAACAATAAGCTTTTCAACACATGAGGCTATCCTGACACGTGCGGAGACCTCCACTTTCTTTAAAAAAGTTAAATAATAACCATTAACTTCTTGCTAGTTCTAACCATTTTCAGATAAAAATTTTAAAAATTATATCATTGTCATCTAATTTTATAACTAGCAAGTAACTCTAGCAAGAATGCTGACAACTAAATAAATTCAAGATACACCATACATTTCACAGATGCAGACTGGGGCAGTCGACATTTTGTTGTTGTGGCCTATATTATGCAAAAACATCCAGAATTTTTAGCAAGACCAATCGTTGTTCACACAGCTCAGATATGCCTTATAAATTAATTATTAACAGGTGCCTTCCTCTTGACCTATAGTTTTAAGGTTCTTTTATAAATCTGGAGACTTGCAATGGCGAGAAAGTATTTTTTTGAGTTTGCTTTATGTCGCTGAAAGCACTAAAAACTGATTTTTCCCACTATAAACATTCCTCTCTGCCCATAGAAGGCTGTGTGTTGTTCCCAGCAACTCTTTCGTTGCGTGTTCTCAAATTTTATTAAAATGACAGTACTATTTGTTTCCTATCATACCTAAAACACTGTGTTTGCCTTTTGGTCCCGTGCCCACCATTTCACAGTCTACTGCCACGTACATGGAGTCTGGGAAGCTGAAATTCTGTGCCAGATTCTGCTGAACTTCAGTGTCCCTAAAATGGTGAACAGAACATTTTATATTATGAGTCAAAGTGAATTTACACAGGATCAACAATAAGACTTAATGGCTAAGCTGTATAATGTATTTATGTGCTTGTTATAACATATTAACTAATTAAGTAAATCATGATTATAAACAACAATATGATGAATAATGCCATGTTATTTTTACAATGCTATTTATTTACTCATTATATAGCACCGAATCTGACACAGTACTTATTGAGCAATCAAAGTGCACTACTTATTCATTAATGTTACACTGCTAGTACTATTGCTACTTAACAACAAATGCTATGACAACAAATTAAGACTTTCAAAGCTAAGTACTGTTTGTATGATCAAGTCTACTGTCTTCCTCCTATGCACCAGAAACATTCTGAAATGGTCTTGCAACTCATTGAAATGAGCAATATTCTACACATTGTTCAACATAAGTTTAAATAATATATTATATACATACTCATTTGATATTCCCTGCTCAGCCAAGCTCAAAGCTGTTTCTTCTTCATTGTCAGCGACTTCTAGATTTCTGTAACCATCAAATATTTGCGGAAGGCACAAAGACATTTCAGTGTCTTCTCTTGTGGAACAGCTTGTATTTCTGTCTTGTGATTTCTGTCTATTGCTATCGCTTTGGTCACAAAGGATGCCATTTCCACATGGAACTCGACCACAGCTTTTGGAATTGGCCTTGCATTTCACCTTCAATCTCTTGCAATCACAAACAGGCGACTGGGACATCCTTAGTTTTCTTTTGCATTTTGTTGTTCTATCACTATCAGTATAACATGAATCAGATGTCCTTTTTCGTTGCTTCTGTGTTTGGACATTTGTGTGGTTTCTACAACTTGCATTTGACACATAACAATCTCTGCAAGTGTTGCAGTCATTTTGGGATTCATAGCTAGACGAACTGTTTGTTCTTTTCCTTAATCTTGATGTAATATTGTCTACTTTACCATCAGTTGGGCTGACCATGCAGTTGCTGCATCTATTAAAATCTATCTCACAGCCACAAATATCACAAATACTATTCAAATGACTACAACTAGAATTTCTTCTCTTGGGCTTTCTCTGTGCTGCCGAGATCCTGTTTGAAATTCCCGCCTTCAACATACCTTTTGATAAAGTCTTTCTCATTTTCACATTTTTCATTCCCGGGGATTTGCTTGACAGAGTGAGAGTTTGTGCTTTGCGGTTTTGAACTGACGAAGCCTGTTCATCGCGACATGAGGGGGCTGTTTCAGCATTCTCATCAACATTATTGTTCCCTGCTAGCGCTGAGCATAAGTACGTTTGCACACTGCTTCTGTACTCTTCTCTAAAATATTCCACCTCTTCAACTGTATGATTGTCTTCTCCAAAGTTTGTATTCAACTTTTTAGTTTTCAATTTTTCCTTAAGAATTTCGCACGACTTCCTCCGTTTCCATTTAGGGCGCCTTCCAGGCTCATGTTCCCCCCTTCCACAAATGTTCTTTCGATTGGTTTCTTTTCTGGCCTTCTTTTCCGTACTTGTACTTTCATGATCCTCATCATCACTGTCGCTACTACTATCACAGGTCTTCAAACTACCACCATGTATTTTTCTTAGAACCCCTGTCTTACAGGTAAACCTAGATGAAAATGAATGTGACACTGAATTGGTTTTCCTCAACAATTTTGTTCTTGATAAAGACAATGATGCTCTGCTGTTAGCTGTGAAGTGATGTCGCTTCTTCCCGTGACTACTTGGATCCGTGTGATGATTTTGCGACAACTGATTCAATAGTTCTTCTTCACTAATATTGTCATCAACAACCAAAAGCAGCCTCATGGTTGTCATAAAAGCCTCTATTTGGGATGATGCAAGAATGTCACAGATTACTTCCAATGACATAAGCCCTGCAAAAGCAAACAAACAGTACTGATGATAAATTTGACATAAGATAAGATAAGATAAGGTAAGATAAATTTTATTCGTCCTTGTACAAGGAAATTTGTTTTGATCATTGAATACATAACAATACAGTTACAGAAGCAGAAAGTATGATACATAGCGCGCACACACACATATATACACACACACTGATAAATTAACTAAATTAACAAAATTAACAGTGCACACAATATGCTTCCCTAACTAAAACACATTGACCTGACACGCAGGACATAATTCAACTGTGCACAGATTACGATCAAGATGACGACATTATTGTAACATCCTAGTTGATGATGGAATAAACGATTTAAAGTAGCGCTCAGTTTTAGTTTTCTTTGACAACAGCCTTAAACTTCTTACAGATCTTATATAGTCCTTGTTCAGGGGATGTTGGGGGTCATTTATAATAATATTAGCTTTTTTAATACAAGCACCAGTGTACAGCTCATCAAAATATGGCAGATCACAGATACAAATTTTGGATGCTTTTTTAATTAAATTATTGATCTTATTTTTATCTTTTTGTAAGATGTTTCCTCCCCAACAGACAATTCCATACATCAAAACGCTCTGAATAGCCATGGTGTAAAATATTTTCAGAATGCTTTTGCTAACTTTTAAAAAGCGGAGCTTTCTGAGGAAATACATGCGCTGGTTGGCTTTCTTGTATACATATGTTACATGCACATGCCAGTTAAGCAATGAATCAATAGTAATGCCAAGATATTTGGCCTCTGTGACAATTTCAACCTCTTCATTGTTGATAGTAAGAGGGCAAACAGGATCGTTGTTATTTTTCCTAAAGTCAAAAACAAGCTCTTTTGTTTTCTTAACATTCAGTAGAAGATAGTTGTTATTACACCAACAATGAAAGGATTGTACAATGTTAGAATATTCGTGGCCAGAGATAGGTAAAAGGCCTAAAATAGCAGAGTCGTCGGCAAATTTAAGAAGGTAAACGTTGTTGTGTGTCACAGTGAAATCATTTGTATACAATGTATACAAGGCAGGTGACAGCACGCAGCCTTGTGGCGCTCCTGTGTTTGTTGTGAGTAATTTGGAAAATGTGTTGTTTATATCCACAAACTGGCTTCTCTGTGTTAGAAATTCGAAGATCCAGCTCTTTAAAAAAGAACTCACGTGTAGGTTGGTAAGCTTTTGAAACATTAAGTGTGGTTGTATGGTGTTAAACGCAGACGAAAAATCGACTGTAGATGTTATGCAATAAAAACAATAAGGCGTCTTCTGTGTTCCTGTTTTCTTTGTATGCAAATTGCAAAGGATCGAGATTTTGTTTGACCTCCTTCGTTAGTTCAGTTAAAACAAGTTTTTCAAAGCATTTAAAGATAATGGAAGTTAATGCAACTGGGCGAAGGTCGTTCATTTCAGATATTTTTGGTTTTTTGGGGACAGGTAAGATTTTTGACAATCTCCAAATGTTTGGTATGTATGTAGATCTAGCTAGATATAGATCTAGATCTAGGCCTAGATAATGATTTTAGATATCTATAGATCTAGAGGATCTAGATCTAGATTCTAGATCTAGAGGATTTATTTTCTTTCCTCGTGCTCATAACTTAATTTCCTGTCATCACAAACGTCTCGACAAATAATAAATGTGCTGTGTCTGTCGAAGTTAAAATATACTACTCTGAAATATCACCAGTGGTTGAAAATTTCTTCGGCATGCAGCTCTATTATGAATCCCCACGTTTCTGTTCAACGCCATCTTGTGAAATGGAAGCAGCTAACTTAACTTTTAATGCAAAAGAGTAAACGGCTCTCCGTTATTACCAGAGAGTATAAATATATCTATACTCTCTGTTATTACTAAGGTATCACTTTCGTTCTATTATTTTGTGATACAATAATAATTATGTTTAGCTGTGCATGTTCACCTTTTAGCCACTACACCTCGACGTGAATGTACAGTAATATAACTGTTACCGAGTTGAAGGGCCATAAACTCAAAGTCAGACCATGACCTAGGCCAGAGGTTCTCAACGGGGGCGAGATCGCCCCCCCCCCCCCCGGGCCGATTCTGAGTCTCAGGGGGGCGAAAACGATAAAAGGGGCGTCACTGACAACTAGATCTCATTTAATTTATTTTCAGGTAAAAAAAAAATGATTAAGAATGATTAGCCTATAAAATATATTGGTGCGTGTAGTCCGGCAAAATTTTGTTTTTTTTCGGCAAATTCCAAGGCAATATATATTCTACAATTTTTATGGCAAAATTTAGTCTAAAATATGGCAAAAACCTCCGGGGACAGGTTAAGTGGTACTCCCGGCCATCATCACGACATGAAGCACAAATACGCTCGATTTTGACGATTTTTTTAATCCTCTCCCTTTTTTGTATCTGATCATTTGCCATGACATCATCATTTTTTACTGATGCTTTCATCATTGAACACGCACTGTACCATTCGTAGATTATTTCATATAATGTCTGGGTGCGCAGGGCATTAATGCCCAAAGGAGTACAGTAAAGATCGACTTGTCTACAAACAAGCAACAACAACCACAAAATAAACCTTAAAGGAACGGACAGGTGATCGAAGCAGATCAATTATAATCCCCCTGAAATGAATTACCGGGCAGGCTGCAAGTACCTCAACTAGTATAATTATTCAATTTAGAAAGAAAAGTTTTTTTTTAATTTTTTCCTTTTTTACCGGTATTCAATTTTTTTTTTTTTTGGAAAGGGGAGGGGGGCGCTGCGTGTGTGAATAGCCTGTGTATGCGCACGTATCTTGTCTTTTCTGTCCATGTGCGTTCGAATGTGTGCATCTCCTCTGTGTGTTGGTATGTGTGCACATTGTCACGAGTGGAGTGAGTGCAATTAAGGGGATTGCTACAGAGCGGGTGTAGAGTAAGAAGGGCTCACAGTAGACAGCAAGTTAAGCGTGCTGTTGTGAGTAGTGGGGGGGTCTGAATGAGGCGAAAGCGATGTATAACTATCACTGCAAGTTAGAAGGTCCTACGGATCGGACCTGTGAATAAGAGCCCATCGGGCGGACATAAAAGGGAGCAGTCGAGAAGACTAGCGAAAGAGTCTTTCCAGTAATGACTGGTATGTAGAACGTTGATTGATTATTATGATTGATGTATTATATTATATTCGTCTATTACCATGATGTAAATAAGTATATGTGAGGAATGTGGAAGTCCGTGATATTGGATATAGCAATGTGCGCCATGAGCGATAGATGAAAGTGAGTTCATGGATTTGTAGCGCGAGTGAGTAGTGTGTACTCCGATGGAGGTGTGTTACCGTAAGATGTGTGGTGAGTGAAAGGTGAACTAGTGTGTGTACGCTTCGTGGATTGTAAGGAGAGGTGGAGTGAATAGAAATGGTAGGGTATTATACCAATGTAATGTTATTCTTGTAGGTGTCGGGGACGGGCCGCAGAGCCACCTCGATGAGCACAGGGGATAGGCCAGCATAGGGCCGGAGGCCACACATAGGCCAGAAGTGAGGCTGTCAGTGCAGGACAGTAGAGGCACATAAAGTCGTGGCAGTCAGGCCACGGACAGGGACGTAGATATGAGAGTGAATGAGATACTATATTGTTGCCATGTTGATAGGCTAGTGAACTGATACTATGTTGTTGCCATGTTGATGGCTATGGAAATAATAATGTGTTATTGCCCTGCTGAGGTGCTAGGGGAGTGCTAAGGGTATGACAATAGGAATGTGATATTGAGAGACTGCGGTGCCAGTGAATTACTAGTGTGCTATTAAGACCCTGAAGGGAGAGGCTGAGGCCGAAGTGCCTTTAGGAGTAACTACCGGATTGTGGATCCGAGGCAGAGTGTGTGTGAGAATAAGGCCGTTGTACGGCAGTCATTTCAATAATATAATGTATGTAATTGCGCTATTATATGTATAATTATGGTTAATAAATGTGTGAGTCTGATGGGTTGTTTTGTTAAGTGTTAAACTTGTTTGTTCGTGATTGTCGTCCTGTCATAAACTATTACATCTCCCAGTCTGGGATTTGTGACACACATATGCATGTATAGGTGAGTGTTCACGTCTCGTCTGTGTACATGTGCGACTCTGCTTATGTACTCGCAAATGCGAATGCCGTGATGTGTGGAAGCAAGAGTGCGCATTGCGCTTCTTCTCCATGAATATATATATATTTTTTTTAAAGATTTTTTTAAGCCACGAGGAAAAATCATTGAAAGGTCTACCTAGAAGTTTTTTTTAAAATCGCCAAAGAATCGGATTGTTGTCAAAGAATATTCACCAGCATCTGCTTCAAAATCTTGAATTTTTTTTTCTTTTTGTTCTGTATTTGATAGAATAATAATAATAAAATGTATGATACATCCTTCGTGCAGTCTCTTATTAGCCCGTCTTCTCGGGGCATATTATTATAATGTCTTGCTGTTTTGTCCCAGGGTATTAATATAAGTGTCGCAAAATGTTATCGGATTAATGAATGATGACCACAATTATATTAAATTTGAAAACTTCAAAGTATCTAGATCTAGAATCTAGATCTAGATCTAGATTAGATAGATATATCTAGATCTAGAACATTTGGAAGTTGTAACGTCTTTTCCACTTTGGAATACGTTGGATTGAATTGTACACATAGTGGAGAGCCTTACACCAGTAATTTAACATTGTGTTAGATGCAGTTGCTTTGAATTTCAGAATTCATATTTGTTTATCTCATTCATAATATATGTTATTGTATTTATTTTAAATAATATTGGCTGGTGTCAGGTCAGAAAAATCTGCTACTGGTAACATGTAATCCAGTACAACCTGTTTCATGAATTGGTACGCTAGCATGGTATCAGTGGGCGTGCACCTGTCGGTGCAAACGGCCAGGGCGGAGGAGGTTTCATCTAACCCAACGGCCACATGCTAGGGCACAATGTGACCCTCAGTACTTGAGTCCTTCATATTGGCCCCCGGTAGCGGTGTGGTCATAGGCTTGTTTGCCTAAATCACAGACGAAGAATTGAGCAAACTTCCCGGACGCAGCTTCGAAGCTGGCGACAGCAGACCAGTGGTTGATTGATAGGGCAGATGGCAATAAAGCGTCACTCTGGCCTGGATATCGTGACACGTTTCTGAATTGTATTTGGGACAATTGGGTATTGTTATATCTGGTGTGATCTCAGGTCTCTGGTCGTGTCGTTAGTGATCATACCGACAGGTTGGTCGTCTTATAATACATACCATAACCATAAATCTGTGAAATGGCGGAACTCCAACAGCTAATGAAGTTGGGTAAGGAACTTGGCCTGGAGGGAGAGGAGCTACGCGGCTGGATTAAAAAACAGCAGGCGGATTTGCGCGATGAGCGTGCTAAGGATAGAGAGCGAGAAAAAGAGGCTAAGGCTCAGGAGCAGGAGAGAGAGGCTAAGGATAAGGAAGAGGAAAGGGAGTTTAAGTTAAAGGAGTTGCATCAGCAACAGGAGAGACAGGCTCAGGAGAGGGAGCTTAAGTTAAAGGAGATAGAAGCTCAAGAACGGGAGCAGGAGATAAGGTTAAAGGAGATAGAAGCTCAAGAGCGGGAGACAGACGCGCGAGTAAGAATAGCGGAGTTGGAAATCAAAAAGAGTGCGCCAACAGAAACAGTTGAGCGGCAGGTACCCAATAAAGGTGGCGTTAGGATTAAGCTCCCTACGTTCGACGACCGGAAGGACGACATAGACGCCTTCCTTTACAGGTTCGAACTGAACGCACAATTGCAATGGGGGGAAAATAAGGAATTATGGGCCACGTACCTGGCATCGCTATTGCAGGGGCGAGCGTTAACCTACTTTAAAGAGCTACAGCGCGAAGACGTGCAAGACTACGATAAGCTGAAGGCTTTGCTGCTTCGCCGATTTGCGCGTACCGAGGAATATTTCCGGGAGCAGTTTAGGCGGGCACGTGCAGATACCAGGGAGGACTTTGCTGCCTTCGTCGCGAGACTAACGGAGTATTTCGCGAACTGGGTAGACTTGGCGCATGTGGGCACGGATTTTGCTAAACTGAAAGACTTAATGATCCGTGACCAGCTGTACGCGTCGTGCCACAAAGATCTGGTGGCTTTCCTGAAAGAGAACGAACCCGCGACGGTGCAGGAGGCGTCTAAGTTGGCGGAGGCATACCGTACGGCGCATCCGTCCAAACCAGTCGCCAGGGCGTACGTCCAAGATGCCGGGTACGTCGCCGTTGTCGAGGGGTCGCCGGCAGGACTTAGGGACAGGTCGCGTCAGCGTGGTGCCTATAGCGGGCAAGCCCAGGGGCAGCGTAGGGGCTATCACCAATCACCGGCATATGGATCCGGTAAGTTTGACCGAGCAGGAGGGCTAGGTCGCGGTAATGGCCGGGGGCGATTTGTGACCTTTGCCGATGACCGACGGCATAGGGACTCTAGTTCCGGTCGCGAGGGGTCACGGGGACCCAGGCCTAGAGCAGCACAGGGAGCGGAGTGTTGGACTTGCGGACGCGTGGGTCACTTTTCGCGCGAGTGTAGGGCCGCGAAGTGTTGGAACTGCGGAAGAGCAGATCACATCAGCGTGAACTGCCCGGCAGGTAGGATAGCGGCGAACGTGGACAGTAGCTCCAGTCCATGTTCCCCAAATAAATTTCATCATGCGGCTGCGTGTGTTACATCGGACAACGGAGGCGGACAGTATTCTAAGTGTCCCAGTTGTGAGAAGTTATTATCTTCCGGTGTTTTACCTTGTGGGAGAAAGATCCCCGTTATAAATTCATGTCATACAGGAGGTGGTCTTAGGGTTTATCCGGGGTTTGTTGGGGACGAACCGGTCTCGGTTTTACGAGATACGGGATCTACCGTTGTGGGAGTGCATAGAGACTGCATTCGGGATTCACAGCTTACAGGTGAGACTGTCCCGTGCATCCAATTTTCGGGGGCCATTGAGAAATTACCCATGGCAAGAATAATGATAGATACACCTTTCCTTAGCGGGGAAGTCGAAGCAGTCGTTGGTTGTTTTCCAGGCGCCCAGCTCATCATTGGGAATGTATCACGGGTGGTTTCCCCTTCCGATGAGAACATGCAAGCATGGTCGCAATCAAAAGGTATTGACTTTTGCGCCGCGGTCGAAACACGTCGAGGGGTAGCTGATAAAGATAAGATTAGACCTTTGGCGACGCCAGCGGTCAACCTAGATATCACGCCAGAGCGCTTGGCGAGATTACAAAGGGAGGATCCATCATTAAACCCATGTTTTGGGGAAGCGCGAACCGAGAAAACGAGGAGATATAAGAACGGGTCATCTTCTTTTTTTGTCCAGGGGGGCATTCTGTTCCGTATGTACGTCACAGTGGCTTCCGTTCAAAAGCAGGTCGTCGTGCCACGGTCGTTAATTGCTACAGTATTGCGTCTGGCCCATGATGTTCCATTAGCGGGTCATATGGGAAGTACTAGAACCAAGGAGAGAGTTCTGAAAGATTTTTATTGGCCGTCAGTATACAGAGATGTGCGGTTATATTGTAAGACGTGCAGTGCGTGCCAAAAGACGACGCATAGGGGTCGTACACCCCAGGCTCCTCTTCAGAAGATCCCCACGGTTTCGGAACCGTTTAAAAAGGTTTCGATAGACCTTGTTGATTTAAGAGAAAGATTATCTTCAGCGCGCACTAGGGCAGAAGAAGCGTCTGGTATCGCTTCGAAAAGAGCAAAAGACTATAAAGATAGAGGTTCCAAACTGAGAATTTTTAAGCCAGGAGACAAGGTCCTATTGTTGTTACCTACGGACCATAATAAGTTATTGATGACATGGAAAGGTCCTTATGTTATTGAGCGAATTGTTTCGAAGGTAGATTACTGTAGCGTCCCACTAGTTGAACGATCGATATTTTTCTTCCCCCTGCATGACGCGTCTCACTCGGCGACCCCCCCCCCCCTCTCGCCAGCAAGGCCGGTATTTCCCTTTGATGTCGATGTATGGCTTGTTTGTCTCACTGTAGAAAATCTAGAAGCGTCTGAAAGATACTGCAGTGTCCGAGATTACGCTAGGTCGACCTTGAGTGATGTAATGCTGTGACGTGTCTGTGTACGATTGGGTGGCCTGTATGTGTCCCGAACGATCTAGGTCTGTCTCGTGCTTATGGGGCGGTAAAGCCGCTTCCTGAACGTTCCTGGACAGAATATATATAAGGAGGGCCAGGCGAGCGGTAGGTGTGCAAATCGTGGGTGAAAATCGTAAGGTGCAAATCGTAGGTGTGTACATCCAGTTGTAGTAGAAGTGTAGTGCCTTCCCTGATAGGTGTAAGTAACTTGTGGATATCAGCTCGTGTTTACAGTTATTAAAGTTAGTATTAATTGTTCATCGGATCCTGTTATTTATTTCTACAACAGTTCGAGACAGTTTCGTTTTTTAAGGGGTAGACGATCAGTTCATCTGACTCTCCCCATCATAACGTGCTGAAATTTGCATCAACTGTTACATATTGGGGGCTCGTCCGGGATCCGATTAGATCAGAACAGATTCAATTCAGACCATCGACGTGTTTCTAAAGTACAGTAAATTGTGTAAGATCATCGAGGATATCCACAACATGTCAGAGGCTATTGGAAGGCTTGGCCAGGAAGCAGACGCCTTGGAGCTCACTGGGAAGGAGAGACAGGACTACATCCGTGAAGGCCTAAGGGAGGAAAGAGAGAGGCAAGAGCGCATGGAGCAACTGAAGATAGAGGCTCAAGAGAAGGAGGCTCAACGACAGGCTCGGGAGAAGGAGGCGGAACGACAGGCTCAACGACAGCTGGAAATAGAAAAGATGAACCACGAGCTGGAGATGGAGAGGATCCGCCATCAGCGTGGAGGCGAGTCGACGCAGGGGACCAGCGACCACGCCAGTTCCAAGAGACCCAAGCTACCTGCATTTCAGGATGGGAAGGACGACCTTGATAGCTGGCTACTTCGTTTTGAGAGGTTTGCCGAGACAGCGGACTGGCCTAGATCCACATGGACGACATCACTGTCTGCCCTGCTGACTGGGAGAGCTCTGGAGTGCTTCTGTCGATTGCCGATTGATGAGGCCAAGGACTACGACAAAGTCAAGGAAGCTTTGCAGAAGAGGTATAACCTGTCAGAGGACGGTTACAGACTCATGTTCAGACAAGGTAAGCCTGAAGATGGAGAAGATGTCGGGATGTTTCTTACTAGGATCAAGACTTACCTAGAGAGGTGGATAAAGCTATCAAAGACGGAGAAGACCTACGAAGGAGTGAGGGACCTGTTTGTTAGAGAGCAGTTCATGGATGTTTGCCCACCAGACCTTGCGACCCATGTGAGGGAGAGGAAGCCAAAGACGCTACAGGACGTCGCAGACTCAGCGGAGGCGTTCCTGGTAGCGAGGAACCGGACACTCAGAGGGAGCGCCAGACTGCAGAGCCGGCCAGTGCGACGGAGTCCCAACGGAGACAGAAGCCCACAGGTCTGCCATAGGTGCCAGAGGCCGGGACATAAGGCGACGGAGTGTCGTACCAAGATAAACGACAAAGGTGAGTTGAAATGTTACCTTTGTGGAAAGCCAGGCCACGTTCGGAGAATGTGTCCAGCCCAGAAGGATACGGGGCGAGGCAGGCCGAACAAGGCGGCGGCGGCCGTAATTATAGCGGCGGACGAGTCGTCGAGACAGGACGCGACGACGGCTGACACCAGCATCAACGTTCAAGCGGTAATGAAGGACGGGAAGCTCCAGTTAGCGGTGCCTGTTACGTGCGGAGGATGCAGTGACGGAAGGACCGTGGAGAAGCTGAAGTTACCAGTGATGAAGGGCTTGATTGGAAATCAAGCAGTAGATGTCCTAAGAGATACCGGCTGTGAAGGTGTAGTGGTGCGGCGATCACTGGTGGACGACGGACAGCTCACCGGTGGGAAGAAACTCATCGCGAGGATCGATAACTCCTTGCTAGCGGCGGAGGAAGCCATCATCGACGTGAGAACGCCTTACCTGACGGGCAGAGTGACGGCACTGTGTCTCCCGGAGACCATCTGCGACCTAGTAGTCGGGAACGTGGACGGAGCGAAGGACCCGTACGACCCTGATACTGAGGTGATGGTAGGAGCGGTGACCACGAGGGCCCAGGAGAAGAGGAAGGACCAGTCTACGTCGCTGAGGGTGCCGAGGGCAGAACGGCACGCGGGAGTGGATAGGAAGGAACTCATCCGACTCCAGGAAGAAGACGAAGACCTCAAGAAGTTGGGGCAGAAGAAAATTCCGACCAACAGAGGCAACAAGTCCGTACACTTCGAGAGACACGGAGGTGTACTGTACCGGATTTATAGGGACATAAGACAGGCTACGATTGCAAGACAAGTGGTACTACCCGAGAAACTGAGGGAGTATGTACTGAGCGTTGCCCATGATTCTATCGTCGGAGGACATCTCGGCGTGAAGAAGACGAAGGACAGGGTGATGAGCAGTTTTTACTGGCCTGGTATCGAAGGTGACGTCGCGAGATACTGCCGCTCATGTGACATCTGCCAGAGGACAGTGAACAAGGGAGCGACTCCTAAGGTGCATTTGCAGAGTATGCCAGTGGTAGACATCCCATTTAGGAGAGTGGCCGTGGACCTAGTAGGACCTATTGACCCCCCAAGTGAAGGCGGACATCGGTATATCCTGGTATACGTAGACTACGCTACTCGTTACCCTGAAGCTACCCCCTTGAAGAAGATTGACGCAGAGACAGTAGCAGAAGCCTTAGTAAATATCTACAGCCGTTTGGGTGTGCCCGAGGAGATCTTATCTGATCAAGGGACTCAATTCATGTCGGACGTCATGAAGGAAACGAACAGACTACTGGGAATTCGACAGTCGACCACCACAGTCTACCACCCTATGTGCAACGGGCTGGTGGAGCGATTTAATGGCACACTGAAGAAGACCTTGAGGCGACTGTGCGCGGAGCAACCTAAGCAGTGGCACCGATACATTAACCCGCTGCTCTTCGCGTATCGTGAAGTTCCCCAAGAATCGACAAAGTTCGCCCCATTCGAGTTACTGTATGGAAGAACGGTGAGAGGACCGATGCACATCTTGCGAAAATTATGGACCAAGGACGTAGAGGAGCCGGAGACAAAGACCAGTTACCAGTACGTCATGGAACTACGCGAGCGGCTGGAGGACACGTGGAAGTTAGCGACGGAAGAGCTCTCAAAGGCACAAGGCAGACAGAAAACCTACTACGACCGGAAGGCTCGAGAGAGGAAGTTCCGCCCTGGCGACGAAGTTTTAGTACTGTTGCCGACAAACGCCAACAAGCTCTTAGTCCAGTGGAAGGGACCATACAAGATAGTCTCGGTTGTCGGTGTCAACGACTACAAAGTCAAGATGGGTGTGAAAGAGAAGACATTGCACGCTAACCTTCTCAAGAGGTATATCCCCAGGACTACACCAGCGACGACGCAAGCAGCGGCGGCGGCAATGGGACCGGCATCTGCCGTGACCGAGATGTGTGAGATGAACGACGGTAGGAGCGACACCACACCTGGAGATGTCGAAGCTATGATGGACGACGACGGTGATGGTGCTGGGACTGTGCTGGCAGAGGACGACGTGATGGACGAGAGTCAACCTGTAGAGTCAGCTGGCATGACAGTCATCGAGGACTGCGACCTGGAAGGCGACAACGGTGGAATGACGGAGGACCTTGCCGACCTAGGGAGCTGGGACCAGAAGGAGGGCTACGAAGATGTCCAATATGGAACGCAGCTGTCGCCGGAACAACGTCAACAACTCGGCGACGTAGTGAAGGAGTATCAACGCATCTTCACCAATCTCCCCGGATGCTGCCAGTTAGGCGAACATCGCATCGACCTGACATCAGAGGTACCTGTTCGGCAACGACCATATCCGGTGCCCTATGCTATGCGCGACTCCTTGAAGGAGGAGCTCAGTACCATGGAAAGGTTGGGCATCATACGCAGGAGCTCATCAGCTTATGCTTCACCGGTTGTTGTCGTCAAGAAGAAGGATGGATCCAATCGAGTCTGCATCGACTACAGGAGGCTGAACAAGATCACAGTGTTCGACCCTCATCCGACAGCAGCCCCGTCGGAAGTGTTCCAGAGTCTGTCGAGAGGAAGAATATTCTCTCGGATCGACTTGAGCAAGGGATACTGGCAAGTGCGAGTCCTGGAACAAGACATTCCCAAGACAGCGTTCGTCACCACGGGCGAACATTACGAATTCACCCGGATGCCCTTCGGGATGATGAACTCAGGAGCTACACTGAACAGGATCGTGAAGCCATTGATCCAGGGACTGAACAATGTGACAGCGTATGTGGACGACCTGCTGATCCATACAGAGACATTCGACGAGCATGTGAAGGCTCTCAAAGAATTGCTGCAGAGGATGGACCAAGCTGGATTAACTGCAAGACCATCCAAGTGCCTGATTGGCACGTCTGAAGTGGACTTTGTTGGACACTCAGTGGGAAAGGGTATGATTGGTCTGTTAGAAGAAAATGTGTTTAAGGTGCGAGATGCACCCAGACCCACCACTAAGAAGGAAGTGAAAGCATTTTTAGGACTGGTGGGATATTACCAAGAATTTGTACCTAACTTTGCAGCGATTGCAGCACCACTGTCTGATTTGCTTAGAAAGGGTCAGCCCAATGTAGTTCAATGGGAAGAAGTGCAGGAGAAAGCGTACACTTCTTTGAAGAATGCCATTGTTTCCAAACCCGTGTTATGTTTGCCAGATTTTTCAAAAGAATTTGTTCTAGCAACTGATGCATCAGATCGCGGGTTGGGTGCTGCTCTTATGCAGGAATATGAGGGAAAGTTGTATCCTGTGGCATATGCCAGTCGTAAGCTATTGCCTCGTGAGACGAAATATTCAGTCTCAGAGCGAGAATGCCTAGCCATCGTTTGGGCCGTAAAGAAGTTTACTTTGTATTTGTATGGTAAGGAGTTTGTGCTCCAGACTGACCATAGGTCATTAGAGTATTTGAATTCTGCCAGATTTGACAGCCCAAAGCTATTACGATGGAGTCTATTTTTACAGTCATATAGATTCAGGATTAGGTATGTCAAGGGCAAGGAAAATGTCGGCGCCGACTTCCTAAGTAGAGTGTTTTGAATAGTACAAGTTCAGTGAGATGTATTGTAACCCAGAGTTTTGCCTGTTGGATATGTTTCTGGGATGACTGTATTGTACTGTAATGTATATCTGACTGAGTATTGAATTATTGGCCGGCAGAGAGCCACTATGTATTAGTCATATTTTGATGTTTTCATTATTTGTTACCAATGGGACAATGTAATTTTTGAAGACTGTAACCCAAATGGGAACTGCGAGCAAGCAGAGATTTTGGTACGTTGCATTGATGTAATTTACGAGTGGCCTAAGCTTGGGCAGTATCGGTATTGCTTTGTTATAATTTGTTTGATCTGATATGATGAAGTTTGACCCTGATCAGTGGTCGATATGTGTTGGTATTTTTGCCATTGTATCTATGACTTTATGCATTTGGTATGTAAGACAACCATTGTTATGTACAACGTTATGTGCTATGGTTCGTGCACGAAGTATTTTGTACTCGATGGCCATCGTTTCACCATGGTATGATTTTTAATAGTATCATTGACCATTGTTTCACCACAGTGGTGGTAGTGTACTGGTTATAATAGTAGGTCTACTGTTGACCATGGTTTTGTAATGGTACTGCAATGATATTGTAATGAGATTGTATTAGTGTTATAAGGATACTATGATTGTTGTATTGTACTTAGGATATTGGGAAGACACCTAGTACGTTATTAGCAATGTCTATTGTAAGATTGGAAATGATAAGTATTGTATGATAGTGTAGACGCTTTATGATGTAGATAGTGGAAGAATGTTCAACTTAAATTGGGGAGTTGTGTAGCGTCCCACTAGTTGAACGATCGATATTTTTCTTCCCCCTGCATGACGCGTCTCACTCGGCGACCCCCCCCCCCCTCTCGCCAGCAAGGCCGGTATTTCCCTTTGATGTCGATGTATGGCTTGTTTGTCTCACTGTAGAAAATCTAGAAGCGTCTGAAAGATACTGCAGTGTCCGAGATTACGCTAGGTCGACCTTGAGTGATGTAATGCTGTGACGTGTCTGTGTACGATTGGGTGGCCTGTATGTGTCCCGAACGATCTAGGTCTGTCTCGTGCTTATGGGGCGGTAAAGCCGCTTCCTGAACGTTCCTGGACAGAATATATATAAGGAGGGCCAGGCGAGCGGTAGGTGTGCAAATCGTGGGTGAAAATCGTAAGGTGCAAATCGTAGGTGTGTACATCCAGTTGTAGTAGAAGTGTAGTGCCTTCCCTGATAGGTGTAAGTAACTTGTGGATATCAGCTCGTGTTTACAGTTATTAAAGTTAGTATTAATTGTTCATCGGATCCTGTTATTTATTTCTACAACAGTTCGAGACAGTTTCGTTTTTTAAGGGGTAGACGATCAGTTCATCTGACTCTCCCCATCATAACGTGCTGAAATTTGCATCAACTGTTACAATTACGCTATCCACATTGATGGATCAGTAAAGGTTTTCCACGTTGATATGCTGCAGAGGTTTCATGAGAGACCAGAGTATCTGTATTCTCATACTGGTATTAAAGGACATACCTAATGTCGTGTCATTCTTTGACGATATAGCATGCCATACGTCGACATGGTCTGATCATATTCAGACACTAACAGTAATTTTTCAACGATTACGTCATTTTGGGTTAACTGCTAAACCCGCAAAGATGGATTTGGCATGTCCAGAGATAGTATTCTTAGGACATATTGTGGGTAGAGGTGTTCAGAGACCTGAAGAAACAAAAATTGACAAGTTAGTAGGGTTGCAAATCCCTAAAACAAAGAAACAAGTCAGAAGCTTAGTCGGAATTTTAAATTATTACAGAAAGTTCATTCCAAATTTTTCCTCCTTGTCATCTTCTCTTACTGACCTTACTAAGAAGGGACAACCCGATAAAAAGGTCCAGTGGACGTCTGAATGTCAGACATCATTTGATAATTTGGTGACAGCATTATCATCGTCACCCATTCTGATATTACCCGATTTTCGATCTAATTTTATCCTCAGAACGGATGCGTCGGACTCTGGTGTCGGCGCTTGTCTTCTACAGGAGAAGAACGAATGTCTCCATCCTGTATGTTATGTCAGTAGGAAGTTATTGCAGAGAGAAAGAAAGTATTCTGTGATAGAGCGTGAGTGTCTTGCCATTGTCTGGTCCGTCCAGAAACTAGGACGTTATCTCATGGGACGAGAATTTTGTATCCAGACAGACCACAAGCCACTGACATTTTTGTCGAAGAATCGTTCGTCCAGCCCACGCTTGTCTAGATGGGCATTGGCTTTGCAGCCGTATACCTTCGTTATTCAACCAATTCCAGGAACCAGCAATCATATCGCCGACTACCTTAGTCGAGCCTAGGGGAAGATTTCAGGAGCTTATACATCGGAGGACAGGAACATTGACAGGATCTGTGTGAATGAGTCGACTTTAAAATATTGACATTATAAATATGATATGAAGGATGGTTGATAGGTTGAGTGGTTTTTGATTCTGTATTAGATATTGTGTTTAGTTAGCTATTCATGATGTGACACATATATGCATATTGCAGGCCATATTGATCCCCATATTTTCCCCTGATTTCGGTATTCTATATACTAGGGGAACTGCTAGGTCATTTTTTCTAGTGTAGGTATTGCTCACGCTCACTCGTTGACAGTCATCTTGATGCGATTTGAAATTAATTGCATTAATTTTTTTGGGGTGGGGGATGATGTCACGAGTGGAGTGAGTGCAATTAAGGGGATTGCTACAGAGCGGGTGTAGAATAAGAAGAGCTCACGACAGACGGATAGGAAAAGACGTGAAAGGGGAAGAGTAAAAATAACTCATGCAGACAAGTGGGAAAAGCGTGCGTGTATGAGTGGTGTGGAAGTCTGAATGAGGCGAAAGCGCTGGATTACTATGACTGCAAGTTAGAAGGTCCTACGGATCGGACCTGTGAATAAGAGCCCATCGGGCGGACATAAAGGGAAGCAGTCGAGAAGACTAGTGAGAGTCTTTCCAGTTATGACTGGTGTCGGGGACGGGCCGCAGAGCCACCTCGATGAGCACAGGGGATAGGCCAGCATAGGGCCGGAGGCCACACATAGGCCAGAAGTGAGGCTGTCAGTGCAGGACAGTAGAGGCACATAAAGTCGTGGCAGTCAGGCCACGGACAGGGACGTAGATATGAGAGTGAATGAGATACTATATTGTTGCCATGTTGATAGGCTAGTGAACTGATATTATGTTGTTGCCATGTGGATGGGCTATGGAAATAATAATGTGTTATTGCCCTGCTGAGGTGCTAGGGGAGTGCTAAGGTGTATGACAATAGGAAGGTGATATTGAGAGACTGCGGTGCCAGTAAATTATTAATGTGCTATTAAGACCCTGAGGGGAGAGGCTGAGGCCGAAGTGCCTTTAGGAGTAACTACCGGATTGTGGATCCGAGGGAGAGTGTGTGTGAGAATAAGGCCGTTGTACGGCAGTGCATTTCAATAATATAATGTATGTAATTGCGCTATTATATGTATAATTATGTTTAATAAATGTGTGAGTCTGATGGATTGTTCTGTTAAGTGTTAAACTTGTTTGTTCGTGATTGTCGTCCTGTCATAAACTATTACATCTCCCAGTCTGGGATTTGTGACATTGGTGTTCTTTGGTTTGGGTCTTTCACCCTAGTCAGTTGGGACTGCGAGGCTGTGGAGTAGCCTACAGGCAGCCGGTCAGGCAATATGACTGTCCCTCTGGCATCCTCCTGCACCTGGATACATTTCCAGTCGTCTTGACCCTGTCTTGCCACTTGGATAAGTTGTGTCCAGGCGAGAGAGTGAGTCTGATGTTTGCGCAGCTCTTTCTCACTAAAAACAAATTCTTTGCGCCAGTCTTAACACTCACCTCGTCTTCTTTCATCTTTGTCTCGTCTTCTTTCCTCTCAAAATTCCAACGGCGATGGGCGAGTGCGGTGGCAGCAGGTTTGGATAGACTGGAAGCTGTTAGCACAGACCTACACGTTGGTGGCTGTGGGCTATGGTCGCTTCATCGTCGATTGAAGTGGAGGCGTGGGGAGGCAGCACCCACAGTAGCTGAGCAGCCTTATTTAAGGATAGCACTGCTCACCTCAACTGAGGAAGGGGCTAGAAAAGGTGCCCTAAAGAAAGCCCACTTCACATCACCCTGACTGGTATACCGCGACCAGTGGGGATCCCTTTTTGCGGTCGAAACAAAAAGAAATTCAGCTTACTCAGGCTAGGAGCCTGGAATATACGCACACTACAGGACAACTCAAACAACCCGGAAAGACGCACTGCACTTATTGCCATTGAGCTCAGCAGGTACAACCTGGACATAGTGGCACTCAGTGAGACCAGACTCCCTGATAGTGGCCAACTCAAAGAGCTCAGTGGTGGATTGTAACAGTTGATGCAAATTTCAGCACGTTATGATGGGGAGAGTCAGATGAACTGATCGTCTACCCCTTAAAAACGAAACTGTCTCGAACTGTTGTAGAAATAAATAGCAGGATCCGATGAACAATTAACACTAACTTTAATAACTGTAAACACGAGCTGATATCCACAAGTTACTTACACCTATCAGGGAAGGCACTACACTTCTACTACAACTGGATGTACACACCTACGATTTGCACCTTACGATTTTCATCCATGGTTTGCACACACACTATCCTACTCGCCTGGCCCTCCTTATATATATTCTGTCCAGGAACGTTCAGGAAGCGGCTTTACCGCCCCATAAGCACGAGACAGACCTAGATCGTTCGGGACACATACAGGCCACCCAATCGTACACAGACACGTCACAGCATTACATCACTCAAGGTCGACCTAGCGTAATCTCGGACACTGCAGTATCTTCCAGACGCTTCTGGATTTTCTACAGTGAGACAAACAAGCCACACAGCGACATCAAAGGGAAATACCGGCCTTGCTGGCGAGAGGGGGGGAAGGAAGGTCGCCGAGTGAGACGCCTCATGCAGGGGGAAGAAAAATATCGATCGTTCAACTAGTGGGACGCTACATGGATACACCTTCTTCTGGAAAGGCAAGGGTGCAGTCGAACCGAGACAGCATGGTGTTGGGTTTGCAGTTAAAAATGACCTTGTCAGAAACTTGCAGTCCATGCCAATTGAAATAAATGACAGGCTAATGACACTCAGGATCCCAGTTGGGAAAAGCCAGTCAGCCACCCTTGTTACGGGGATGGTTATTATGGAATTATTGTTACGACTGCATTTAAACTATCGAGAGGTTTTTTTAGAAATTACTCTTCCATACCATGCCACATATACTAATAACAATTCGAGTAAGTTTTATCAAGGACCTTGCAGGGCCACAAATTTATTACTTTAAATTCCCTAACAAATTTCGTCTAGCTCTTACATACTAAAAAGACAACATCAGCAGCATCAAATGAAAACACAATAATATATCACTAGAAGTCTCCTCTAGATTCTTAAAAGATTATATCATTCTGACTCATTCACAATTTAATTATTACTTATCTATCTTTCAGATTTAGCCTACCTACTATCTAACAAATAATATCTTAATGTCTCAGACGACAATGTTAACTCAGTTATTTGTGCCTACCGCTTAACAAGGATATAACTCGTCAACACAACTGACGTAGTTACATTAGATCTAGATCTACTCTAGGATGGGCTGGCAATCCCCAGCCTCATCCAGACACATCAATTTCAATTTACAAATGTGTATACCAGACACTCATGCTAGATCTAGTTGCATGTAAAATACATTGTAGTCTTGCATTCTTTGGTAGCACTTCTACTGGAAAATTAAGGTCAGATTCACGTTCATCGTCGAATCAGTAGGTAGAAACTTACGATTGGTCCCTGACACGAGATCAGGGAGCTGGAGATAATAGCAGTAGATAATTTCGTAACAGCGTATGGTCTCATTCCAATGTCTATCAAGGACATAGACATGTCTTTAACAATCTTCTGATTCTCTCAGGCCGAATCCAGCCGACTGCCCTCACAGATGGATATGTCTGCATGGAGTGATCAAACATAGTAATGGCTCCACTTATATACTAGCGCGGCCATATGCAATTCCCCAGCCAACTGCCCAAATTTGATTGGTGCATCCATTTCGAGCTCAGCTCGTAGTATTAATAGATTCTATTAATAGTAACAGACAAGGTCAATTTAACATATCAAAACCCTTCCTAAAGTCTCGAAACCCTCTACGTTTTATGTACGAATTTACTCACTCCCTTTCTCACCCCTGTTAAAGTTTATCAAAATCACGGGGTCGAAAATTGCACCGTCACTGCCCCACTTTCTTTCCATCTCTAAGAAAAAGCGTTACAAAAACAAACTGTCCACGAGAATAGTTCAAGGACATTTGCACTGGCCAAAATCAACGCGACCCTGAAATAAACAAACCGTGACCCAGCACGGCAATTCTAGTCCTAACCCTGACATATCCCCCACCCCAGTGAAAATTTTAAATAAAATTTACACGATAGGATCCAAGAAATCCCAAAGTTATTGTGGTAGGGGCTTAAGTAGTACTGTAGAAAAATGAGCCTTAAGCTTGAGAAGAAAAATCTAAGAACGTGCATATTGGATGGACAAAAAGCATACAATTACTGATGCCACGTTCTATAGAATCTATTCTATGGAAACATTCTTACTGCAGACAATCAAACTTCTCAGGAACATCTATAATAACAAATGAGTATATCACTGTATACTGGTGGATTAAAGTATACTATTATCAAACAATGAAGCCTTACTGAAGGAATAGGCTCATAATTATCTAGTCAACACACACAATTGCTGCTTATATACACATTCACACACAATATATTGTTAATTAAAATACTGTGGTATCCAATGGCAGCAGTAGCTCTGGTAGCTTGGTTTGCCATGTCTCCATCTCATTGACCCGCTGACAAGGGCGTCAGGTTTGCCAGAAGTTCAGGTCACAGTCAGGAATGACGCTGGTGGAAAGAGGATATTCACAAAAAAAAAAATTGTAAAACTGGTTCATAAAGTAATGAACAAGATAAATGTGAATCCATCCACCGTCTAGAATTGAGGGGGACAAGCACTATCCAACCCCAATACAAGACACAACACTCTTTAATAGGAAATTAAATGAGACGTGACAAAATATCAGCTTGGGAGTTGTCACCGCCAGGGATAGCCCGGATAACAAACCGGTATTCCTGGAGTGCAAGACTCCACCTCGTTAATCGAGCATTTTTAGCCCTGTTAGCCTTCAAGAATAACAACGGACGATGGTCCGTTTCAATTATAAACTCGGACATGAGTAGATATCGCGAAAATGCGTTTACAGCAAAAATGATAGCGAGGCACTCTCGCTCGATAATTGCATAGCGGCATTCCCTATCTAGCAACTTGCGGCTGGCGTATAGACATGGCCGCAAGGTATCGTCTCGTTCCTGTAATAACACAGCTCCCAATCCCTTGTCCGACGCATCAGTGCGGACAATAAATATTTGGTTTATATATGGTAGTATGAGAATGGGGGAAGTGGAAAACAATTGTTGAACGGTACGAAGTGTATCAGCACATTCGGTTGTCCATTTCACCTTATTAGGAAAATTCTTTCTTGTGAGGTCCGACAACGGAGCTGTAAGCGAAGAAAAATTTGGAATGAATTTCCTATAATAGTTGAGAAAGCCCAATAAACTACGAACTTCTTTCTTAGTTCGAGGGGGTTGGAGCTTTAAGATGGTAGTTATCTTCTTGTCATCAGGAGTCTGAACGCCGTGGGCAATTGTATGGCCCAGAAAATTAATTTCATTATATCCTAAAAACACCTTACTGGGTTTCGCCGTAAGGCCAGCTCGACGAAAAGCAATAAAAACTTGTCGTAGGGCTGCGAGGTGGCCCGACCAATTGGTTTCATAAATACAAATGTCGTCAAAATACGACAATACGGAATTCATACCCTGGAGCAATATTGTCATCATATGGGCGAAAGTGGCAGGGGCTGTAACTAACCCGAAAGGCATATAGCGCCACTGCATAAGACCCAACGGAGTCTGAAAAGCGGTATATTGCTTGCTATTCTCATCAAGCGGAATTTGCCAATAGCCTTTGGAAAGGTCAATTTTAGAAAAAATCGTTGCCCTCGCTAACTGAGCAAAAAGATTCTCCTGGTTGGGAATCGGTTCAGCGTCATATATCGTAACCTCATTAAGTTTACGATAGTCAATACAAAAACGCACGGTATCATCTTTTTTTTTCACTAAGACGATGGGTGAGTTATATGGGCTCGTCGATCGCTCTATCACTCCTAGGTGAAACATGTTACGTACCTCGGTTATTATAGTCTCTTGTGCGTGCAGCGGACGCGGGTATGGTTTAACAAAGACGGGTATATCCGTCTTTAATCTTATAACATGCTGTACCAAAGAAGTATTACCTGGTAGATCAGTAAAGACTGTAGTAAACTCGTTAAGCAAATCTCTTATATCTTGTCTTTGCGATTCAGATAAATCTGGATTTATATTTACATCCGAAGTGTTTTCAGAAGATCGAAGTGCGGGGATTGAATTCTCTATCTTAATAGGATCATCATCGTCAACTGAAACCAAGGCCGCATTGGCCTGAGCAACCACATTTCGGCGATTATTCTGTCGATTATCATCGTCGGACAGGTACTGCTTTAACATATTTATATGGAAGACTTTGTCCTGTCCTCGAATCTTGATAAGATAATTTACTCGAGAAAGTCTCTTTAGAACTTTAAAAGGTCCCTTCCATGTAAGAAGGAGTTTATTTTTCGTCTCCGGAAGGAGAACAAGAGTTTGGTCTCCGACGGCCAAGGTTCGCAATCGGCTACCTTGATCACGATATAGTTTATAAAGACTAGCATGCGCAGCTGAAGATTTTTGTGCGAGCTGACATGCGTTAAGAATTCGATTGCGCAAGTCTACAACGTATTGATATGCAGACCGCGTATCATTGTCGTCGGTGTCTGATCCGGCGAATAAATCATGGAGTATGGCCATTGGACCACGCGGCTTACGACCATACAATAATTCGAAGGGGGAAAAACCCGTCGATGCGTTCGGCAGTTCTCGGTATGCAAAAAGAATAGCGGGGAGTTGTCGATCCCAATCACTCGGCTTGTCGGCCGAAACTCGCGCAAGCATACTTTTCATGGTAGCATTCCACCGTTCACAGCAGCCATTAGACTGTGGGTGGTATGGAGATGTCAATCTTTGTTTAATCCCGACCAATTCCAAGACTTTCTTAAAAAGTTCAGAGGTAAACTGTGGACCTCTGTCCGATAAAATTTCAACCAGAAACCCAAGACGCGAAAAAATAGTAATAAGGGCCTCAGCGACATGATCAGCTGAAATGTCTTTTAGCGGAATGGCCTCTGGCCAACGGGTTGCGTAGTCAATGACAGAAAGTATAAAACGATGTCCTCTGTCTGACTTGTGTAGGGGTCCAACTATATCTACGGCAACGCGCTCAAATGGTCTGGAGACCATTGGCATCTCCTGCAGAGGAGCTCGTGATGCTCTTCCTTTAGGAGTACGTCTCTGACATACGTCACATGTTGATACGAACCGGTTTACATCTGCGTAAATACTGGGCCAAAAAAATTGCGATAGTATTCGAGACTTAGTTCTGGCCTTTCCTTGGTGACCCGCTAAGGAAGTGTCATGCGCGAGACGAATAATGTCGCGACGAAAAGATCTCGGTACTACAAGTTGCATAACGGTCTCTCGCTTACTCCGAAAATTACGATATAATAAGTCATCTTTAATAAGAAACTTAGAGGTATCCGGTGCGGTAGGATCAACCTTAGCAAACAAATGTTTCAATGTGGGATCTGAATGTTGCTCATCATGAAATGCATTAGACGTTATGTTCACTTCAATAGTAGGATTACTCAATGGACTGTCTGCTCGTCGACTCGATTGTAGGCGTGTTGTCGCACAAGCAACACTCTCCTCCTCAGTCCAAATTTCCAAGTTACCGATAGGAAACTTATTTACTTGAGGTACATTCCCTATGATTATATCAGCCACTGGATTAGGCAGTACACATGCAGTAACAATACCTGTGAGAAAAGGTGTATCAATATAAACTTCTGCAAGACGGAATCGCTCTACAGATCCGCCAAAAGTAATACAAGTTACCTCCTTATCCAAAAATTGTGTTGGACGGACTAGTGACTGTCGAACGCCGATAGTCGTGCATCCGGAGTCACGTAGAACAGAAGCGCGAATCGCGTTCACGCGGCCCTGGTAAAATGTTAATTCACCCAGTTCATGTAGGGCGGACATGACTGGAATAGTCTTTGATTGCGATGAAGATTTAGAATGACCGTCAGTCTCATAAGGTGTAGATTTAACCGAGCAGGCATTTGCCGATTCCATTTTCACGTTACAAAATCTCTGTATGTGGCCTACCCTATTACACCTAAAACACATAGTACGATTAGGATCGTTTCCACGATAGGGAAGACTCTGCGGCCTATCATAATCATGATTATTATCAAAATGCACTCGTCGCGGCGGTCCCTGAGGCCGGTTATATTGTTGGCCTGGATAGTTGCCACGATAATATGGGCAAGGTTCGTAAAAAGAATAGCTCTGGTATCCTCGACGCGGGGATACATTACCTCGATTCGGAAAATCTCTCTGTCTAAAAAAAGGCGGCTCTGATTGAGAGCGCGGATTTGGGGCCTGACGACGAGTCGGCCTTGAACGATCGTGTCCGGTTGGCGCTCCTTTGCCTACGTTGGCATAACACGGTGCTGTAGTTGAAGGCTTTGCCAAAGGACGATTTGGGTGGGCGGACGCATAACGTTCCGCGCACGATGTGATTTCTTCAGAGGATGTCGGTGCCCTCTCTTTAAGGTGGGCAACCAAATCGGAATGACATGCCGTATAGATTTGATCTTTTAAGACCAAATCGTAAAGTTGAAGATAATTTCCGGTAGTTACGTTCGCGAGCTCGATCCAGCGGTCTAAGTAATGTTTCAGCCGATTCACATAAGTTGAGAAATTTTCAGATGGCTCAGGTTTACATGCGCGAAATCTTTGATGAAAGCCATCCTCGGTATGCTGGAATCGCTTAAGCAGTGCTGTTTTAAGCTTGTCATAGTCGTTGGCATCCTCTACTTTGAGGCTATGAAATACTTCTAGAGCCTTACCTGTTAGTAAATTAGACAGGCATGAACTGTACATCGCCTGCTGCCATCCGACGCATTTAGCGTGTAGCTCGAATCGATGCAAATATGCGTCGATCCGGTCGAGTTTTTCATTAAACGTCGGCAGCTTTGGTTTGGTAGCATAAGTATTGGTGGCAGTAGTGGGGGTTACAAGCGATTCTCGCTCTAACTTCTTTATTGCGAGTTCATGCTGCCTTTCCTTTTCTCTCTCTCTTTCTTTTTCTCTTTCTCTTTCTTCTTTTTCTCTTTCTCTTTCCTTTTCTCTCTCTACTTCTCTTTCTCTTTCTTCTTTTTCTCTTTCTCTTTCTCTTGCTTCTTTTCGATCCTCACGATCTCGGTCTTGCTGTAATTGTCGTTCGCACCACGAGGCGCGTTCTTCTTCTGGTATGCCCAGAACTTTGGCAGATTCAATGTATTTAAGAAACTCGGCCATGATATGTTAAAGTCTGTAACTAGTAAGTATTTACCTACTGTTAAGGTATATCGCGGTATCAATTATATTGTCTCTAACAGTTATTGTCTGTTAATATTAATTCAGTGTCTTACGTTAGCACTGCTTCGCGAAAAGAACGTTCTATCTCTCTCTGTAAATTACAGGCAGTGTCACTTAAACTGCAAAAACTTTATCTCTCTCTCTCTCTCTGAATATGAATTCTAGTAAGGCAGTGCCGTCTATCCGTTGCTCCCACTGCAATAAAATATATATATCGCCTTTAATGCGATAAATTAATATCTTGAGTGATCACTCTCAAAATTTATGTCTCTCTCAACGCGACGAACCAGTGTCCTCTGTTATCACTGTGAAAAATGAATCGCTCTCTCAATGCGATGAATCAAAAATATATCTCTCTCTCAACACGACAAATTTGAAATATCTCTCTCTTCTCAAAACGCGCACATGCAGTGTCTTCTGTTACCACTGCAAAATTATTCTCTCTATCTTCAACGTGAAATTGTCACGTGAACAAAAATTTATTATATTTCTCTCTCTCTCATATGTCAATACCAGATTACAATTCAACGTGGTTTTAGCACGTGAAACACCTCAGGCATATATTGTAAACATAACAATGTTAGTATAGTAGTTTAAAGTTTATAAAGGAAGCAAAAAGAAATACAATAAACAGGACGCTATACTGACAAGTAATACGAACGATAACAGACCCTACAAGTCCTAACTTATGTTACAGAAAGTTTAAGAAGAAGACAGGAGAGACATCTTCCTAAAGAAAAGTGAGGAAGGAAAAGAAACGCCACAATCTATACGAATAATGGATCCCTAATAGAACTATTCACAGTGAAGCAAATCCCCCCGAGTTATCAATAGCCACCAAGGCACTCCAATATCCTTCGTAATGGCAAAGAAGATATGCTATACTATGATCCCAACCAACCTCCCGCTCTTAAACTAAACATATAGTAAATGGTAAACTAGCCTGGAACACACAGAGCAGAAAGTACGTCGCCCCCCTCAAGACTGTTAGAAAATGGTTCACTTAACTTTGTTTTTGAGGAATTCAGATGGTAAGTATCCTCAAACCATAGCTCCAATCCAAAAAAATGCGTTTCTGTCTCAGGTAGATCTGTAAGGTGAAGAGTATCCCTCGCCGATGTCGTCGGGTCAATGGGATGTTGAGTTCACCATATGAAATTGAAACAAAATGTTAAATTAATACAAATTGCCTAAAATCTATAATGAAAAGGACCTGAAAACATAATGTTACAACATTACAATATCAAATAATGGAATAAAAATACAATAGGTTTTAAATAATTTATCTATGGCATGGCGTTATTTAAGTTCTTTAAGGGTCCCTCTCCAGTGTTACGGGGATGGTTATTATGGAATTATTGTTACGACTGCATTTAAACTATCGAGAGGTTTTTTTAGAAATTACTCTTCCATACCATGCCACATATACTAATAACAATTCGAGTAAGTTTTATCAAGGACCTTGCAGGGCCACAAATTTATTACTTTAAATTCCCTAACAAATTTCGTCTAGCTCTTACATACTAAAAAGACAACATCAGCAGCATCAAATGAAAACACAATAATATATCATTAGAAGTCTCCTCTAGATTCTTAAAAGATTATATCATTCTGACTCATTCACAATTTAATTATTACTTATATATCTTTCAGATTTAGCCTACCTACTATCTAACAAATAATATCTTAATGTCTCAGACGACAATGTTAACTCAGTTATTTGTGCCTACCGCTTAACAAGGATATAACTCGTCAACACAACTGACGTAGTTACATTAGATCTAGATCTACTCTAGGATGGGCTGGCAATCCCCAGCCTCATCCAGACACATCAATTTCAATTTACAAATGTGTATACCAGACACTCATGCTAGATCTAGTTGCATGTAAAATACATTGTAGTCTTGCATTCTTTGGTAGCACTTCTACTGGAAAATTAAGGTCAGATTCACGTTCATCGTCGAATCAGTAGGTAGAAACTTACGATTGGTCCCTGACACGAGATCAGGGAGCTGGAGATAATAGCAGTAGATAATTTCGTAATAGCGTATGGTCTCATTCCAATGTCTATCAAGGACATAGACATGTCTTTAACAATCTTCTGATTCTCTCAGGCCGAATCCAGCCGACTGCCCTCACAGATGGATATGTCTGCATGGAGTGATCAAACATAGTAATGGCTCCACTTATATACTAGCGCGGCCATATGCAATTCCCCAGCCAACTGCCCAAATTTGATTGGTGCATCCATTTCGAGCTCAGCTCGTAGTATTAATAGATTCTATTAATAGTAACAGACAAGGTCAATTTAACATATCAAAACCCTTCCTAAAGTCTCGAAACCCTCTACGTTTTATGTACGAATTTACTCACTCCCTTTCTCACCCCTGTTAAAGTTTATCAAAATCACGGGGTCGAAAATTGCACCGTCACTGCCCCACTTTCTTTCCATCTCTAAGAAAAAGCGTTACAAAAACAAACTGTCCACGAGAATAGTTCAAGGACATTTGCACTGGCCAAAATCAACGCGACCCTGAAATAAACAAACCGTGACCCAGCACGGCAATTCTAGTCCTAACCCTGACAACCCTCATTAGCGCATATGCGCCCACCATGACAAACCCAGATGAAGCCAAAGACAAGTTCTATTCTGATCTAGAATCTGTCATATGCTCTGTCCCGGCAGCTGATAAGCTGATTCTCTTGGGGGACTTCAATGCTAGGGTTGGCTCCGAAATCTCAGCGTGGCCAAATGTTTTGGGCCCTCATGGAGTTGGTTCATGCAATAACAATGGGTTGCGCTTACTTACTTTGTGCGCTGAATTTGGCTTGTTCATTACCAACACAAATTTTAGTCTCCCCGTGAGAAACAGAACGTCATGGATGCATCCCCGCTCAAAGCATTGGCATCTCATAGACTATGTCATTGTGAGGAAGACTGACAGAAAGGATGTCCTTGTAACAAAGGCGATGTGTGGTGCCGAGTGTGGAACTGACCACAGACTCATTGTTTGCAAGCTCAGACTAACATTGAGGCGCAATAGACGCCCTCAAGGGAAAGCGCCACCTAAACGCCTAAATGTTTCAAAACTCTGCTCAGCTGAGAAACAGAGCGAGCTCTCATCAGAACTCTCCTCAAAATTGGATTGCGTGACTTTTGACCCTGAGAACATTGAACAGAGCTGGACTGACCTAAATACGACTGTACACTCTTGCGCCAGCAGCACAGTTGGTTTTCCTGTCCGCAAGCACCAGGACTGGTTCAATGATAATGATAATGAAATCAAAGTGCTCATCAAAGAAAAAAATAGTCTCATCCAAGCTCACTGCAGTGACCCCTCTTCCACAGCAAAAGCTGATGCACTGCGTGCATGTAAGGGTGTACTCCAGAAGAAGCTGAGGAAAATGAAAAATGACTGGCTTGAAGAGCGAGTAAGAGAAACTCAGAAATATGCCGACACAAACAACACTAGAAAGTTCTTTGAGACCTCCGAGCTGTGTTTGGACCATCCCGCTCTGGCACTACGCCACTTCTTGCGTCAGATGGTTCAACACGCATTGTTGAATTGAATGCCATAATTCAGCGTTGGGCAGAACATTTCGGAGGTGTGCTAAATCGGCCATCAAATATAAATACTGAGTCCATTGACCGCCTCCCTCAGACTCCTATTAATGCAGCTCTTGCCAAGCCATTCACAGCAAATGAGACCCGAACTGCCACAAATCAGATGTCCTTTAACAAATCACCAGGCGTGGATTCAATTCCTGCTGAGGTGTATGCCTTCGGTGGAGAGAAGCTTATTGAAAGGTTGACCGAGTTGTTCAATCATATGTTGAAAGCAGGGAAGCTGCCACAGGACTTCAAAGATGCTTCAATCATCCATCTGTACAAAAACAAAGGGGACAGCCAAGTCTGTGACAACCATCGGGGAATCTCTCTACTTTCAATTGCTGGCAAAATATTGGCAAGAATGCTTCTGAATCGCCTTCTTCATCACCTCTCGTCAAATGACTTGCATCCCGAGAGCCAATGTGGCTTTCGTAAAGAGAGGGGAACGGCGGATATGATTTTTGCTGCCAGACAGATTCAGGAAAAATGCATGGAACAAAATAAAGCGCTGTATATCACATTTGTTGACCTCACAAAAGCATTTGACACAGTGTGTCGTGAAGGCCTCTGGAAAATCTTGGCGAAGTTTGGGTGTCCACCCGAATTCATCACAATAGTGCGCCAGTTTCATGATGGCATGCCAGCTGCAGTCAAAAGCAACGGCAGTGTTTCAGAGCCCTTTGCTGTCACAAATGGGGTAAAACAGGGTTGTGTCTTAGCCCCAACTCTGTTCAGCATCATGTTCTCTGCAATGCTACAAGAAGCCTTTAGCTCTCCTCCTCAAGGGGTAAGCATCAAGTACCGAACTGATGGCAGTCTATTCAACCTCAGGAGACTTCAGGCAAAAACCAAAACCAAAAGTACTCAAGTCTGTGACCTACTATTTGCTGATGATTGTGCACTTCTGGCACACGATGACGATAGCATGCAAAACTGTGTTGATAAGTTCTCTAGTGCCTGTGACAACTTTGGCCTTACAATAAGCACAAAGAAGACGGAAGTGCTCCATTAGCCTACTACAGACGACAAGTATCCTGTGACCCCAAATATCAAAGTCCATGACTGAAGGTGTCGGAGAACTTCACCTATCTTGGCAGTACACTGTCTTCCGCGGCTCGTGTTGATACTGAAATTCTCTCAAGAATCAGCAAAGCCAGCTCTGCATTTGGCAGGCTTCGAAAGAGAGTATGGGATGTTGCCGGCATTCGCACAGACACTAAGCTGAAAGTGTACAATGCTGTGGTCCTTCCCACCCTACTCTATGGGGCTGAAACCTGGACAGTGTACCAATCGCATGCCAGAAAGCTAAATCACTTTCATCTGGCCTGCCTTAGAAAGATCCTAAGGATCAAATGGCAGGATAAAATTCCAGACACTGAGGTCCTCAATCGTGCCAAGGAATTGAGCATCTTCTGCCACCTGAAAAAAATTCAGCTACGTTGGGCAGGACATGTTGTCAGAATGCCCGACTCCAGACTCCCTAAGCAAATCTTCTTCTCTGAGCTCTCCAATGGAACGAGGAATGTTGGGGCCCCAAAGAGACGTTACAAAGACACTCTCAAGCAATCACTGAAGGCCTTTGCCATTGATGTGAGTGAGTGGGAAAAGCTCTCGCTTGATCGTGCAAATTGGAGGGCGGCCCTTACCAGAGGCAGCAAAGCATGGGAAGCTGACAGAGTCCAGCAGGCTATCAAAAAAAGAGAACGGCGCAAGAAAAGGCCCAGTGGTACTGAACCAACGGAGCACTCTTGTCATTTATGCGGAAGGGTCTGCAGGGCAAAAATAGCACTTATCAGTCACATGAGAAGCCATAAGTCATGAAAGAACAGTCTTTCCATTCTGTCCTCTGTGTCCTTTAGTTCTCTTTATTGTCCATGTGTTGAAATTCTCAACAATTTCTGTTCTTTATTCCTCTGGTGTTGTTAAGGTCATCATCATACCTGATGGACGAACTATTATTATTATTATTATTATTAATATAAGTAATTTATAGTTGTTGTGTCACTGTTTTATTTTCACAAACCTTGGTCAAACAGCCCGGATAATAACAGAAAAATTCAGAGAACAGTATACCCAAAAGATTTGGCCCATAATGAGGACCTTCGAGAATTGCGTGGGTTGGTCTAAAATCCATAATATATTCTCCTTTTCTGACTGACAAAGACTTTTTAAAACAAAAATACGATACAAGCAAGTAACACGTTTGCTGTGTAGAGGTATAATCTGGGTGACAAAAATAATTATCAAGGTATTCAGAATGCAGTTCTGTCACATTCAAACAGATGCAATAATTATGATATAAATTTAGCGTCTGTTTGCAGCTTATGGGCGATACTACTTCTAAAAACATGTATCGATACATAGAGACCGGACCACAGACTAATTAACCTGTGGACCGGACAAGCGAAATCCTGCCCCCCCCCCTTCCCCATAACATGAGAAGACAAGATGATTCTATTTTGCTGTAGTTCTTGTTGCTGTGTTTTGTTCGAGGTGTGCTGAGTTGTGGTTCTAAAGATAGCGAAAGTGAGAACACCGAGGATCACATACAGAGCCCACACGTATTTCAAGTCGAGCGTACTCTTCCACTATGACAAATAAGAGGGGGGCGGGGCGTGGCTTTTCGTGAATTGTTCTTGCCCTGTTAACACCGCCGTACTTCCACGGCAGTTTCCGTCGGGTTGGGTTTGTATGAACAGGTCGCTGATCAGCGTTTTGGATATATTACCCTGTATGGGCCACTGTGGGAGATAATTCAATAACAGAAAGAAAAAAATTCTAAGGGTAAATGTTTTGTTTTTTTTCGGAACTGACCAGTCATCTTCGTTCAGCTGTGTCGCAGTGTGTGTCAAAATTTAATTTGGCAGGAATCGTAAGTGGACTAGCAGAGACTGTCACTATAGATCGCCTAGTTCTGAAGTATCCCTTTCCCCTTCACAGGGAAGAATGTCTGCGGGGGAAGTTTCTCTCCGAACAGCAATGTAAACGATTTTCCGAATGCTCAAAAGCATATCGATACCTGTTACATATAATGTGGTCGTCCAAAGCGACTCTAAGGGCCGTAAGCGTAAGGGGGCACGGTTACCCTTTCCGACTTATCGCTGAAACTAGTGAAACCTACCGTCACCGACATGATGCAGGCGTTTGATTTGTTCAGAAAGTTAGAATTATAGTATCGTCAGTTTTCAGCCAGAGGTAATTATATAAGTTTCGAAAGGAAATTGGGGAACCTTTGGTAATGTTGGATGGAAGCAGCACATCAAGGTTCTTAGAGCCTAGACTCAGATCTAGAGTTCTAGATAGATTCTAGATCTAGACTCTAGAATCTAGAGGTCTAGATCTAGGATCTAGATCTAGATTAGATCTAGACCTAGTAAAATTTTTCGCCTGGATTAGGCCATGTGGCATACATAGTGTCGGTTGTGGAATATTCCAAGCTCGTAGTCATTCATAGGCTACCAGATCTAATCTAGACGATATGCCGAGAGACATCTGAGCAATAGATCTAGTCTAGATATGATGTAGGCTAGTTACTGACGCCACACTTTTGCAGGAATAAACTGCAGAATGTTTTAAGAACTTCAAGTGTCTTCATGGGGATCAGTTTCAAAAGTAATTCTAGGCCTACTGAGGGAGTTGGTTTCCCTTCTGGAATAGCAAAACAGGGATGTGCAGTTAAATGGGGGGGGGGGGGGCTAGAGTGCACTATTACTGATTGTCACCCTGCTGATCTATGATGTTTCAATTAGATCTAGAGATCGTTATAGAGATCATAGTGTTGTTTTGAAATGACCTCTACTAGGAGTAGGACTACTCTAGGACTATTACTAGATCTAGATCTAGAATCTAGTAGTAGTAATTGTTCATAATTTGCCAAATTGGGGACGAGACTTTAGGACTAGGACTAGTAGGAGAGTGAGTTAGTTTTCTATACTATAGGTATAGGGATGTTTTTTTGTAGTAAACAAGCGGCTCGGCGATTCCCTGCCCAGAATTTTAACTAAGTCTAAAGGGACCAGTTTTTCCTTTTAATTTTATGGACCATGTGAAGGAAGGAGTTCCGTACTCGAGTGCCAAAGACCAGAAACTAACTATTAAACACAACTACCCCAGCCCCTTTTCGCCTGATTAGTCAATCTGACTACCGCCCATTGATACAAACTGACTAGATTTCTAGATCTAGACCCTCAGGCCCCCAGGTCCATCTGACCATTCCATGTGTTTAAATTGATAACAGTGAAAGTGGCGCTCGAGTAAGGTACTCCTCCCCATGTGAAAATGATTTTTTCATTGAAACTGGGAGTGCATGCACTTGATGGAACAGCCAAAACACACATGACCTGCGCAGCAAAAATTTGGAGGACTAAACAGTAAACTACACTTTTACAGACAAATCTGTAGCGTCATTATGATCATTAGCCTGTTTTTACAAGAAAGAGGAGGGGATGTGAAATAACTGGATACTGGGTTGGCACATTATATTTATATCTGGAATTAGTAGGCCTTTGGTCAACAGCAGTTTGTGCATGACAGAAAACTATGGATGAATATGTCACCAGAAAGGGCATAGGCCCATTTCATGTATCATTGCGGATAATGGCCATTTTAGTTGTAAGGATCGACCCATAACCAAGGCGATGGTAGCATTGATTTTGATTTGTTAGCTGATTTGCACTGTGAGCACTTCATCAGTTCATGTGTTGCAAACAATCGGCGGCGAGCTAAAAAAAAATTTCACTACAGGACAGTAAACAATGACACGTGTATGCACATTAGAGACGTTCGGTCAGTTCTTTCACTTCCTTTCCCTTGTTTACACAGATGGTAGGGAATCTGACTAGCTTGCATCCATCCTTTCCACCCCTGTCATAATAACGGTCAACTGCAATGCAACCAGCAGGCATTTTAACCGCTTAGACATATCTGGAAGGTACACTGTCAGCTGATCCACCTGCCATTTTAGGTGTCGGAAGTACAAAACAAACACACTCTGTGACGTGATTCGCAATGGGCTTATAGAGACCCTTTCCTGCGTAAAGCTGGCACAAAAATGGCAGGCCTGCGCCTAAGGAGCTTCTCACTTTTCCTGCACAGATGCCTAAGCAAAGGGAAATAACTCTTAATTTCCTGATCTCCTATAGATCTAGTTTGAAAAAAAATCTATATATATTTGTGCAACCAATTATCCAGTTTTGATGAAAATGGTACCTAAATCTAGATGTTCAGTGATTTCAACATATATTTATCACTTGACAAGAAAGTTCGCAAGCTAGATCTATGCATCTACTTTTTTTAACTGAAGAATGGACATTTTGTTTTTAACCTGACTATAGCTATAGCTCTATATCATGCTGCCAGCGATATCTAGCTGCTAAGAGACTTTATATTTTATACCACATTGCTATGAAGCACGCTGGGCAGATATAATAATAATAATAATAATGGATGGCATTTATATCTTGCGCAACGTGCACAAGGGCCCTCCGAAGTTTTCGTCCTTATCCGAGAAGACTAGGTAGGTACTCGATCCCTACCCCCCCAATAGGACCAGGGACACGAAAATATGTGAGTTTGCATGGGAAAGCCCGGCATAAGTCGGCAACATGACATTTTGAGTCCTGTACACATGCCATATAATAAAAGACAAGACATTGATAAATTAAAGTCAGTGACCCCCCTAAAACAAGATTTTGAGAAAACGGCATTTAATCCTATAAGTAGCTATAGCTAATTGACCAAGTAATATTGGAGTGATTGCTGTTAGGAGACCGAAGTCTAATAACTAAGCAGTTATATAGAGATCATAGTGAGTAGTGTTCACTGCTCATCTACAGTTTACCCTGTAACATGCCACGTTCCCCTAGCAATAGCCAAGTCAGAAGTTTTTGGATCTTGTTAGGAGACCGTAGTCTAATTACAAATCCGTTATAGAGATCATAGTGAGTAGTGTTCACTTCTCGTCTACAGTTTACCCTGTAACATGCCACGGTCCCCTAGCAATAGCCAAGTCGGAAGTTTTTGGATCTTGTTAGGAGACCGTAGTCTAATTACATAGTGAGTAGTGTTCACTTCTCGTCTACAGTTTACCCTGTAACATGCCACGGTCCCCTAAACAACAGCCAAGTTGAAAGTTTGTGTCGGACCCGTATTTTCACTTCAAAGCCGTTTTTCTCAAAATCAGCTGTGCTGACTTATGCCGGGTTTTCTCATGTTAAACCCGGCATAAGTCGGCAACATGACATTTTGAGTTCTGTACATATTATAAAAAGAGATTTCTGATAAATTGAAGACAATGACCCATCTAAAACAAGATTTTGAGAAAATGGCATTTAATCCTATAAGTGGCAATAGCTAATTGACCAAGTAATATTGGAGTGATTGCTGTTAGGAGACCGTAGTCTAATGACTAAGCAGTTATAGAGATCATAGTGAGTAGTGTTCACTGCTCATCTACAGCTTACCCTGTAACATGCCACGGTCCCCTAGTAACAGCCAAGTCGGAAGTTTTTGGATCTTGTTAGGAGACCGTCGTCTAATTACAAAGCCGTTATAGAGATCATAGTGAGTAGTGTTCACTGCTCGTCTACAGTTCACCCTGTAACATGCCACGGTCCCCTAAACAACAGCCAAGTCGGAAGTTTGTGTCGGACCCATATTTTCACTTCAAAGCCGTTTTTCTCAAAATCAGCTCTGCCGACCTATACCGGGTTTTCTCATGCACACTCACATATGAGAAAAATCCCAATTTCCGACATGCCTGCACAGCCCGGGTGGGCATGAGCATGGTCGCTTCGAGTCACAGAAGGCAGATCATGCGCCGATGTTGTGTGGGTCGTATTAGGCAGGATTGGGTTTAAAATTTCGTCTTATCTCAGAATTTTTTTATGCGAAGATCGTCTAGTTAAAAAAAAAAATTGCCATGGCGGATGTACATTTCCATATTCTGGCTTGGAGCAGCCAAGAAAGTCAAGACTGAAAATGTTTTTGGTCAGGACATTGATCATCGCTATGCTGCAAGACTCCCGTAACTAACATTTTTGGCCAAAATCACTTTATTCGTTCTTTTGGTCTGAAAACAAATGGCGCACCTTGTGTCAAAAGATCGTGGCTCAATTCCTATTTATATAAATACTGATTGTCAGATTGTTTTTAGAATTTGCTGGCGGCAGTAAGTCAAAGAAGACCAGTTTTTTTGGTTCTTCTGTAAAATTTTCAAAATGTTAGTTACGGTAGTCTTGCAACATAGCAACGAGATGGTAATAACAAATTTATGTTAAAAAAAAAAAGCTGGAAAAAATGGAAATTGATGAAAAAATAATTGTAAGCAAAAAAAAACAACAAAAAAACATTTGATTGGTAAAATTCTGAATACAATTATTTTAATAATGACTAAAGAATGTTACTGAAAAGAACATTTGAAACAATTATAGAATTGAAAAGGAGGAGAGAAGTTTATTAAATAATAAAATGAATATAAAAATCATATTGCAGTTAGCTGCAGGGGCAGGATTGATATTGCTACCAGGGAAGGTTTCCATTCGTCCTGGCCACTGTGAATTCTTATCGAATACTCTACTGACTTTATCAGTATTATTAGTATTATATTAGTATTTTCTTTTTGCTGTAACTGTAAGGTTGAACGGCTAAGACCAAAGAGGCACCCTTAGGGACACGACTATTTGGTTTAAGATGAGGGATAAGGACAGGGTTTAGGATTTGGGGTTGACGTTGTATGGCACATGCTGAACTCTTCCCAGATATTATTATTGTAGAATCGACCACACCTTGAGATAGCGGCTAGACCACTCAGAACTCTACACTAGCACTGGCAGTGCAACAGTTTATGGTATGTGGGTGATTCTGCTCCATCTGGTTTGTGAGGCTATTGTCACATTGTCAGAAACTGTTTGTAATGAATGTTCTTTCCTTTCATATATTATTGTAGAATCCTTGACGTACAGTCGGTGGAAAATTGGAGTTAGAGACCTTGACTTGAGATCTACACTGTGCATGGACATTGGCCATGTGACTTTGGGCATTGTGGTCTCAAATAAGGATAACACTGTAAGTAGTGTAAGTTATATTATCTGGCATAACACCAGACCTTGTGCCACATTATTGTGTCTCTACATTCATAATATATTATGGAGATCAGCCAGATGGATGAAGCAGCAATGCCAAAAGGTTTAAGGCATCTTCTTAACAAACTGGTCAGGCAGTGATAGTAAAAAAATTACTTTATACAGTGGAACCCGCGAGAAGTCAACTCGCTTGAAGTAAATTCCCGGTTAAAGTCAACTCTTCTTCTTGGTCCCGTTTTTTCCCTTATTATTTCTTTGTATTTCGTTTCGGATGATGTCAACAGCGTCGGTACCGCAGTTCGCTTAAAATCAACACCATCATCCAACTCGGGTTGGCTGACCACATACTTTTCCCCCTACAGCAGCCTACTACTAGTACATGTACTACTAAGCCACTACATGCACTGCTGGTCAGACCTAGTGTGCCGCTGCAGGTAGTGAGAGGTAGAGGGGGTGTGTATTGTACCATGTAAAGTGTGTAGGCTACAGTACTAACAAAGACATTCTATACACGAGGTCTCTGGTAATAACACGTGCTGCAAACTTGGCTTCGTGCGCGTTGTGAGCCACGGATGGTTCGCTCGCTCGCCCGCCCGCCCGCCCCGCATTAGGTCAACTTCAACACACCCAAAATCGTCCCATTCACTCGACTGCGCTTACAGTGAGAAGACGCTATTCAAAATTCAACCAAACTCGCCTTTTATAAGACAGTAGGCCTGCCTGAACAAAATGTCTAACTCTAAGAAGTACAACGTTCTAAATTTGGACATGAAGCTGTAACTTCTCAAAGACAATTATCTGTCGCCAACAGGTTATCTCCGATGTCCTTTGACAAGGGACATAACTCAATGAATACACCATACAAAATTTGTAACTCAGAGATCATATCCCCTGAATACGGTTAATGTCAACCTCGGTTGAAATCAACACTTTTTTTTTGTCCCAAGGTGTTGACTTTAAGCAAGTTCCACTGTAATTATAATATAAATATACACAGTTTAGCATTTTTCTAAATCTAATACAAGACAGTTGGCAATATAAATTGCCTGTTGATATTAATTCATTTAGTTAGTTTAAAGGTCTTCGATGTCTCGGCCATGCTGTGATAATCACTTTGTGTGAACTGTGATAAAAATTTAGTAGTCTCCCGACTCAGACAGAAGTAATTCTATCTTGTATAACAAAATTTATGAGCTAACCATGAGTACAATGTATAGTAGCTGTCACTTTTTGTTAATTTAGTTAATTTATCAGTGTGTGTGTGCGCGCTATGATGTATCATACTTTCTGCTTCTGTAACTGTATTGTTATGTATTCAATGATCAAAACAAATTTCCTTGTACAAGGGCGAATAAAATTTATCTTATCTTATCTTATCTTACTTCTGTTTTCTCATTTGTCACATTCATTATGGATGTACATTTGATGCTGCTGAAAGTTCTTCCTTTCAAACATTTTGGATAAGTTAAGACTTGTAAGAGACTCTCTTTTTTGAGAAATCAGAAGTGGTTTGGAAAAGTGAAAACATCTGTCCAACATTTATGACTGGCCTTGGAACTCAAAATCAGTAAATTTATGATCCTTTAGCATAAGAAGAATTGTTATTTAATCTGCTGGATTAATGTGATAAAACTGATGGCTAGGCATTCAGAACAAACATAGTCAGGCAGCAGCAAATAAACATTAATCATTTAATCATAATAATCCATCAGAAGTTGATAATTCTCTTTTCTTTACACGTACATCTTTCAGTCCTTTGCACAGTTCAGCCTTTCTATTTCAGGATGTTAAAAGCCTTTTCTTCAGATTTGCTCATTCTTTACTTCGTTCTTCAGTCACCTTGTTGTGGGTTTTTTTTTTTACTTTTTTGTAACTGAGATAAAATAAAATTTACCATATTTTACCTTTTTTGCCTATTTTTTTTTACGTAATTACTGTATTTTTACAATTACAATTTTTTTTTTCATGCAATTAACAGAAATTCTTCAATGTCTTTTTACAGATGTGGTATTGTATGAAAAGTGCATCCGAGCCTTGTGAAAATGCCAGTGTGGACTGAGGAAGATTCAAGAAGAAGGAAACAATTTAGTAAAACTTCAGTAGATTTTTGAAAAGAAAGAAAAAGGGACATTACTAACATTCGTCATATACATGAAAACAGACTTGCAAAGTCTGTGGGGGGGGGGGGGGGGGAACAGCTCCATGGTCATTTAAAGTTCAGAATGTGTGTTCAGTTATGATGAATATCAAACCTCCATGCTGGAAATTCTTTATTTTGTCACGGAGGTGCTGCTCTTTTTAAAAGTATGAATTCAGTGGCAGAGCAGAACAACTGTGAATCGGGGGGAAATTGTATGCTAGAACTAAATGAAAAGGACCAAGTGTTGATTAAAGTAGAACCAAACACCGATGCCAAAGAAAATTCCCATGGAGAATTGTCTGGAGGAAGCAGCAACCTAAAGAAGCACCAGAAAGCACACAGTGGAGAAAAGCCTTACTATTGTGATTTGTGTGGGAAAGGCTTTAGTAAACGTGAACACCTGAAAAGACATGAAAAAACTCATACAGGTGAGAAGCCCTTTGGCTGTGTTATATGTGGGAAATATTTCACACGCAAGGAAGGCTTGCAACGACATCAAAAGGTGCACACAGGTGAAATGCCTTATGAATGTGGTGCATGTGGTAAGCGTTTCTCAGAAAAAAGCCACCTCGAAAGACATGGTAAATTGCATATGCCAAAGTCATTTCACAAGGAAGACATAAATTTGAACAATGTTGATGAGTCCAAAACTGCCTCCAGTTGCAGTATCCATGAGGCAGCAAGAAACAGCATGAATGTAACTGGTGAATCTGAAAGTAGTGAATTAAGTAGTCATGTTGTGAAAAATGAGTGTGACAGTAATTTTGTGACTGCTTCTTCTGAAGAGAATCAGTTGACGGATGCTCCAGTTGAGGAGGAGAACTGTCAAGCAGTATGGCCTGCTGTGAAAGAGGAGTCAACAGACCCCAGGGATGAAAATAGACAGTCAGCAGAACTTCTACAAAGTGGTGAATTCGGGCAGCAAAACACAGACAGCCCTCCAGAGTTATCGTTAAAGTCTGACTCGCAGCAACAGAGGAACAACGAGAAGCGAGGACGAGGGCGACGACGTAAAATCAAAGAGACAGATGAACAGTCCTTCAAGTGCGGTGTTTGTGGTAAGGTCTATACATATCACTGCAATTTAATTGTTCATATGCGGGTACACACAGGTGAGAAACCTTTCACCTGCAGTTTATGTGGAGAGAGTTTTGCACGTGTAAATTATGTGAATCTGCATATGAGAATGCATACTGGTGAAAAACCTTATGAATGTGATATATGTGGTATGAAATTTACAATCAGCAGTAATTTCAAAGCCCATAGAAGATCTCATACGGGGGAAAGACCATATGAATGTGACATTTGTGGCAAGGGTTTTCACCAGGCAAGCCATCGATGGCAACATAGGAAGACACATTTCGGAGAAAAGCCTTTTCAGTGTAACGTCTGTAATAAGTTTTTCTCTCGTATGGCAAATCTCAGGGTTCATGAGAAAATCCACGTAGGGAAAGAAATGGTGGAGAAACCAAGCAAATAGAAACTTCATAAATGCAATATGGCAGGTTTCAGAAAATTGGGGGTTCAGACTTCCCTGGAAAGGCACCTCTGTCAGTCAAAACATGTCACCATCACACATATAAGCATGGGTAGGGCATTAGAAAAAGTCTCTTAAAAGCATTAAAACCGCATGGTTTGACTTTGTTGAACCCTTAATCATACTAGGAAGATACTGGGAATGGCTGCCCATTACATGGGTACAGTAAACGCCATAAAATCTATTGGCAATAGGTCTTCAATTGCTGAGTTTTTCCATCTGCATCAACTGTTGGGATAGCACAGTAGCGAATTGTTTTGACACACATTTTTAATACAAAAACTACGACAAATAGAAAGGAGTAAAAAACACGGCACTTATCTGTTTTGTTTCACGGAAACAGATTTAGTATCTCCCGGAAGTGAACCCGGTTGGTGTTCAACAACAAAAGAACGGAACAGGAAAGTTTGCATGCGACGGTCACGTAACTCTTACTGACATGTGCCTCGCGAGATTTCATACTCTTTTAACAAAAACTGATATTTTTTTTCTTTCATAACATTCTAAAGGTTTGTTTTATTATTGGCAGTGAAAATTGGGACTAAAATTTTTTTAAGCAGTTTAGTTACTGTCTGAAGTAGGTCAGGTTTTTGACAGACACGTTGCGCAACATTTGGCAAAATGTAAACCTTCTTATTTTCTTTTCTTTTGCTTGTGGGGACTTTTTCTAGGGTGTATACAAACCAACAACCATTTTTGCTACCATTCCATACTCAAAAATAATATTACCCGTGCCAAGTTGGTAGACATACTTTGATTCTTTGTTGTCAAGGTAAATTCAGGATGTTTTGCATGTCAAATATATGGCGTTCGCAACACAAAAAAAGTAAGAAAGTAGAAGAAAAACACACAAACACAGGATATTTTTATATGAACAAATTTATAATTATTATTTCTTCTGATCATCATCTATGGGCTGAAATTAAAACACAACATTTATGAAACTACTAAGACACTGAAATTTGAACTCTCTTTTTGACCCAATTTTCTGAAACCTGCCATATCTGTTGTAAAAGGGTTTCTCATGGTCAGAACCGTCTCAAGCGCAACTTATAGGTAGAAAATTATAAATGCAAGTTGTAGGAATATGTACAACCCCCCTCCCTCTTTTTTTAGGTTATAAGTGAGGTTTGCCTCGCTTCATCAGCATTTTATAGATTGATACCACCTAAGTGATGTTTGTTAACAGTGGTCACATAGCCTTGATGAGGTGTTTTTTTGTTGTTGTTTTTTCTGCTGCTCAGAAGAATTGTAATATTGAAAACTGAATTTTGTCCGAAATGGGTGTGTCCACATTACTTATTGTCAGAAATTGAGGCAATACAGAAAGCTTAAAAATTTTTGGGTATGTAGTCATAAGGTAAATACTGTACACTGATGTTCAAATATGAAAATATCCCGTTTTCTTATTTTTAGTAGCAAAGTACTTGTTATTGTGAGTATTTTGGTGCCAAACTTAAGCCTGTATCTTCATTTGTAACGAAGTAAAAAAAAAATGCCATTTTAAAAGTTTAATGATTTCCTTGTTGACTGCAAAGGGTTCTTCTGTGGTGTTAGTTATGTAGTGCTGCCCCATTCTCTTCAGATAGGACACAATGATGTCTCCTTCAATATCTTGTGGCACCAAAGGCCGGGGAGTACCTGGGGATAGAAAATTTCAGCATATTGCAGGTTTGCTTATTTTCCGGGGATAAAAGCATCCATCAGGGAAATAAAGTCGACAATTTATGAACGGAATGGAAAGAAAAATCATGCCATAGCAATCGCTCACCAGGTAAATTTAAATATAAGTTTGTGTGGATCTGCCAATGTTGAACACAATGTCAGTGGCATTTGTACTGAGCAGCACAACTATCACTAAAGAGTACAACACTTTTCAGACTCGTCAACTCTTTTGCATAATCTGTCTCACTCACAAACATTTACTATGTTGTGCCATTGCTGTATTGAGTCAACTCCTATCAAACAGTTCCTAGGTCTAACCAATAGCTCTGTTATGTAAACAAGCTATTGAGATTAGATGACTAAATTAGTAAAAGCGAAAGTCCGCTTTCGCTACTTTCACATTCCAGTACTTACCAAAACACATAACTCTATGTAACCACCAGGGCTGCAGAGTCGGTTGAAACTTATTCCGACTCCGACTCCAGGCTCCCAATCTGACTCCGACACCTCATCAATCATCCAACTCTGACTCCGACTCCGACTCCAGGCTTCAAACTCGAAACCGACTCCGACTCCGGCCTCTTATAATTATAATAAAAATCAAGCTTACAATGGCTACAGTATAACTAGCGTGGCAAATCAGATTAATTAAAATGAGACATACAAATAAATATGTATAACAAACACAAAATCTAATTTCTTTGAATTAGAATTTTATTAATATTGTTACCGGAAGGACTTCCATAACGAATATCCAAAATTAAAAATGATATAAATCAGCGAATTGGGGAAAAATCTGGCGCATCTTTTCTCCTTCGTCATTTTCTACAGTACAAATGAAATAGTCTTCTTGTAGCTCGAAGTACGAGAAGGCTGATGATCTTTTCGAAGATTTTGGTGGCATTGTGAAGAACACTACTGTGAAAAAAAGAAAAGAAAAAGAATTAAAATAAAGAAAGGATTTTTGTTCCTATTGGAAAAGGACACAAGACTACCACAAGTACTACCAGAAAGACAATCGCAACTGAGTGGACAGGAATAGCATTTTTATTGATGCATGATTTCTGCTTGCGCAACGTGTTACATTTGAGCCCACAACTATACTTGTAGAATGCTCAGTCATGTCACATTTGACTCCCGACTCCGACTCCGCAGCCCTGGTAACCACCACTCTCTTACCTCGCCTGTTTGATTGGCAACAATTTTATTCATGTAATAAGCGCGCTATATTACACATAACTCTATGTAACCACCACTCTCTATCCTGTCCTGTTTGAGGGGCAACAACTTTGGTAAGAATAACATACTCTATCCATCCACCACTCTTTGTCCTCTCCTGTTGGAAGAGAGACAACTATTCCTGCGAATGTTGTAACTGGGCCGTTGGTAGTTGAAGTTGACAATCTTTCCAAAATGTGTTAAATTCTGAAATTTGTAACATATCTTTGAGAAGTTCATCTTTTTTCATAGTAATCTGAGAGGTAAACCAACTCTATAGAATTTTGGAAAACCATAGGGCACACTTGACAGCGAGCGCAACTTCCGTCCATGACCGTCTGAATATCCTGTCTTTTCCTTCAACCATATAACCCACGTTTGGGTTATTCTTTCCTCTTTCCTATCAGTTTTATGCCAAGCTTTGCGCAAGCTAAGAAAGTGTCCGCAATGGATGTAAATCATTAATGTTTGAGCATCTTGTATCCTAATGTTTTGAACTCTTGTCTGTAGTCTTCTAATTATTTCATCTTGGTCTGTCGTACTAGTAAAAATTGCATCCGAAAATGCCATTTCATAACTGTCATGTTAGCGTGAGCAATATTATCCTGTAGATACTTGTGTAGATCTTGTGGTGTTGTAATTTCCTCTCTGCTCTTCTCTTTTCATTTAATAGGAGCTTCCAACCTTCTCTTTGGTTTTCGAGGTAGTTTCTCTGGTCCATTCTCTTTAGCTTTAGCTATTGCATCTATCATTTTTGCAAAGTACTGTTCATTCTCATTTGAACATTTGAGTCCATGGATATTTCTGACAAATTCACATGCGTAACTTCTGTCTTTGATCGTTTGAATAACCTGTTTCTTCCTTCAACCACATAGCCCACGTTTGGGTTATTCTTCCCTCTTTCCTTTCAGTTTTATGCCAAGCTTTGCACAAGCTAAGAAAGTGTCCGAACTGGATGTAAATCGTTAATGTTTGAGCATTTTGTCTCCTAATGTTTCAAACTCCTCTCTGTAATCCGAACTGGATGTAAATCATTAATGTTTGAGCATCTTGTCTTCTAATGTTTCAAACTCCTCTCTGTAATCCGAACTGGATGTAAATCATTAATGTTTGAGCATCTTGTCTTCTAATGTTTCAAACTCCTCTCTGTAATCCGAACTGGATGTAAATCATTAATGTTTGAGCATCTTGTCTCGTAATGTTTCAAACTCCTCTCTGTAATCCGAACTGGATGTAAATCATTAATGTTTGAGCATCTTGTCTCCTAATGTTTCAAACTCCTCCCTGTAATCCGAACTGGATGTAAATCATTAATGTTTGAGCATCTTGTCTCCTAATGTTTCAAACTCCTCTCTGTAATCCGAACTGGATGTAAATCATTAATGTTTGAGCATCTTGTCTCCTAATGTTTCAAACTCCTCTCTGTAATCCGAATTGCATGCGCTGAAGCTTATGGATTTCATTACTGAAACGTTGCATCATGGCTTCCAAATTCTCTTTAGTGTCTTTCACATTCGCAATAAGGAGAGGAAAAGTATCGTCGGGGGAATTAGGGTTTTCTAAGTTAATTATTTCCAGTGCCATTTTAAATGACTTTTTCCCGTAATCTCCCCCAATCTTCACCCATAGTTCATTGTTGGGTATTCTACCATCATGCCAGATTAAAAGCTTGGCAGAGGAATATCTGTGCAATAAATCTGTGACAAAATGACAGAAGTCTTTGATGCACACCATGGTAAATTTTGAGGAGCCCTGTAATAGTGTCTCATCTAGCTGTGGAACAAACTTTTCCATTTCCTTTCTCTCACTTCCTTCGCCCTCCACTTTTACCCCAGCCCTTCTTAACATTTGTTTTTGTTTCCTGTACTGTGTCCATGTCAGACCTATGTGTGACTTCAAAGCCAAACCAAACTTCTTGTTCACTACAGTTTTACATTTAATTCCTGCAGCACCACAATGTGTTCTCTTCTTTTGAATGGTAATAACTTTAACTCGCTTGTGCGTTGCCTTTCTTCATCAACATTGTGAGAACCAGCCAGTTTTTGTCTAATGTACTTCAACATTCGGGCACGTTTCTTTTTTAGAGGTGACATGGCAGCCCCAGATGTTTTTCTTGCAGACTTTACTACAGTTAGATATATTGGTTGACCCCCAGTTTTCACTCTTTCTTACTGTGTTTTTGTCTTTAGAATAGTGTAGCTTCCTCCTAACAAGGTTAGTGTGCAGTTCCTCCTCCACCTTCGAGAGAGGTTCTTCAATAGCCTTAGTCAGCACCTTTTCAATTGAGCTCACAAATTTTTACTGGCGAAGGGAAGGAACCAAATGGTATATGTGAAGATGTAAGATATTTTTCAGTGTTTGAAATGCTATCAGACATTCCAGTTCAAAGTTGTGGTTGTGGCAGGCATGGGGGAGGCATTGTGGAAGGGTAACAAGTGTTTGTATCCATGCTGTTAGTACATGTAATTGGAACAGAATGAGTAGAGAACATGGAAGAAATATTTGCAGATGGGGACATTGATCCAGAAAGTGGAGAAATCAAAGAACTTGAAGGTAACTTAAATGTCTCCTGAATCGGGAGTGTCTCTAAAGAACCGTATGTAGAAGTTTCACTTTGTGTTGGTAAACAAGATGGATCTATATAGGTGATGGATGGGCCAAGGAGCAGCCCTGTGAATGAGACTGATGCATCTTCTGCCTCTGTGCCTGAAGTGAAGTTTGTATCCTGTGGTGAAATGTCAAATGTTGCATTTGCTCTAGAGGATCGCATGGTGACATCAACATTTTCACTGCTTTCCTCTGGTAAGTGTACATCAGCTTCTTGGGGACTTGATGTGTGGGAATGAATCGGGAGTATCTCTAAAGAACCGTATGTAGAAGTTTCACTTTGTGTTGGTAAACAAGATGGATCTATATAGGTGAGCAGCTCTGTGAATGAGACTGATGCATTTTCTGCCTCTGTGCCTAAAGTGAAGTTTGTATCCTGTGGTGAAATGTCAAATGTTGCATTTGCTCTAGAGGATCGCATGGTGACATCAACATTTTCACTGCTTTCCTCTGGTAAGTGTACATCAGCTTCTTGGGGACTTGATGTGTGGGAATGAATCGGGAGTGTCTCTAAAGAACCGTATGTAGAAGTTTCACTTTGTGTTGGTAAACAAGGTGGATCTATATAGGTGATGGATGGGCCAAGGAGCAGCTCTGTGAATGAGACTGATGCATCTTCTGCCTCTGTGCCTAAAGTGAAGTTTGTATCCTGTGGTGAAATGTCAAATGTTGCATTTGCTCTAGAGGATCGCATGGTGACATCAACATTTTCACTGCTTTCCTCTGGTAAACGTACATCAGCTTCTTGGGGACTTGGTGTGTGGGAATGAGCTGTGCTCCGTGCAGGGGGCTTCTGTGCCATCGTTCTGCGCCCTGACTTCTAGTAGCGCCCTGGTTTAGTTGTAAGATAATAATGACTGCATACTAGACAATCTTTCCTCCTTGGCTTCAGCATTGTAAGAGAACCAAATTGCTGTGCTATGTTGAAGCATCTCTGTTGTTGCTTCAATCTTTTTTATAGACAGGCCAGACTTCTTGATGTGGCCAATTCTTCCTAAACACCGTGTGCACAGGTGTTTTGAATGCATCTCCTCATCATCATCCTGTGCTGATACTCCATATGCCATCAGGATGTCTGAGGCGTGGTTGGCTACCCGAATAGGAGGTCTTCTCCTCTTTTCTGCAGCATTCTGGCACCTTAGTCCACAAACTCTACAGAGAGAATGTAATTTCTCCGTATACTCATCACGACCATGATCTAAATAAAGATGGAGAGAAAAGTTTCAAAATTGTCAAGTAAAGTTTGGAAACAACTGTCGTTTCGCAGAAAACACAGACATAACATAGTGATCAGTGACACATCAGGGTAGCCACAAGACCTAATACAGGGAAAAGGAGGGCGAACCGAACGGGTAACAGCTGGGGGTGGGTAGAGAGCAGAGCGGAAAAGAGAGGGGTTGGCCTGTAAAAATAAAAATACATAGCTGGGGGCATTTCCATAACTATTTATACCATAAATCAACACAGTAAGGCTTTAGAAACATGACTTATGGAGAAGGGAAACTGCACAAATCAAAAAACATCTCAATGAGTCTTATTTAGGTCTGACTTGACGAAAATAGCCTACAAAAATGTGGTGCGTGAGGAAAAAAATTATAACTCGCTTAAAACATTGCTCAACCAAATGAAATTGGTACCGTTGGAAACTTCACACCTTGTGCCTTAAACTCACACTTCAAATTATCTTGAAAAAAAAATTCCAACGACATTATTGGGGCTTAATTAGTAGTACTATTGATGTAGTAACTAAAAACATGCTAATTAACTTACCTGCCATTCTTGTCAAAACTGTAATGCACAACTTGAAACAAAAGACATCAAAGTGAAGAGGATGGTTTGTGCTATTCCAATGTCAGCCCAAAATGAAGATAGCACACACGGCATGAAAAAAAATGACAACTAAGAAAGAGGGTATTGCAAGTAATTCTCATGTGCAAAACACTGCAGTTTTCCACTTGACTTGCTCCACTGAGCACAGGTAGGGCCAGGGTCCGGTGGAAGGTCATAAATCTCACCTGCCTGAATAGGCATCGCCAGCCATTTGACAGGGCTTTGTTAAACTAAAGGGCATGATTTTGGGGGTTTTAAACAGCCATGCATTCCTTTCAGTTTTATGCCAAGCTTTGCACAAGCTAAGAAAGTTCCGAACTGGAAGTAAATCATTAATGTTCGAGCATCTTGTCTCTTAATGTTTCAAACTCCTCCCTGTAATCCGAACTGGATGTAAATCATTAATGTTTGAGCATCTTGTCTCCTAATGTTTCAAACTCCTCTCTGTAATCCGAACTGGATGTAAATCATTAATGTTTGAGCATCTTGTCTCCTAATGTTTCAAACTCCTCTCTGTAATCCGAACTGGATGTAAATCATTAATGTTTGAGCATCTTGTCTCCTAATGTTTCAAACTCCTCTCTGTAATCCAAACTGGATGTAAATCATTAATGTTTGAGCATCTTGTCTCCTAATGTTTCAAACTCCTCTCTGTAATCCGAACTGGATGTAAATCATTAATGTTTGAGCATCTTGTCTCCTAATGTAATCTTCTAATTATTTCATCTTGGTCTGTCGTACTAGTAAAAATTGCATCCGAAAATGCCATTTCATAACTGTCATGTTAGCGTGAGCAATATTATTCTGTAGATCTTGTGGTGTTGTAATTTCCTCCCTGCTCCTCTCTTTTCTTTTAATAGGAGCTTCCAATTTTCTCTTTGGTTTTCGAGGTAGTTTCTGTGGTCCACTCTCTTAGCTTTAGCTATTGCTTCTATCATTTTTGCAAAGTACTGTTCATTCTCATTTGAACATTTGAGTCCATGGATATTTCTGACAATTCCCACTTAGCAAGAGTACTTGATATCCACAAAGTGAGTTTTCTCCTTCCTTTACTTCTGAGTTCGGTGAACAAATGCAGGTTGTATCATAGAACTGTTTTGCCACTCGTGCCCTTTTGTGCTTATTCATGATCTGACTTTGGGCCACTTGTGTGATGGTGCCGTTACACATTATCATACTTTGGCCCACTCGTGCCTTTCTGTGTTCGTTCATTATCTTACTAATTTCAACATTTCCGAAACTCCATCGCTTACATTTCTAAGGCCCTGGCCACGGTACATCTGTGCCTAGGTCTCGCTGTGTAGTCTGTGCGTCGGCCAGCGGGAGTGTGCTCCCCTTTCTGTATCTCCTGCTAGCACACCGTGCGCTGCACAATGGGCTTTTGCCTCGCGTGAGGCAGGTGTGTAGTCTCGTAGAACTATCTGAACATGAGCTTGGAAGAAGCGGAAGATGCCGTTGTTGCTTAAATCTTGCATACAAGATGCTGAAAGAGACAGAAGATATGGGTCCACCCAATAGCTGTCTGACAAGTGACATGTCACTTCTGTCAGAGGACCACATGATTGGTACAGTGCATTCTGGATGACAAGAGAATCTGGAAGTAAAATATCGATTGAACAATTTTCTGACAGAACGGGGACCCTTAGAAGGATAAACAGAAAGAATGTTCACACCAACAACATTGGCAAAAGCCTCAAGTTGCCATAAACCAAGAGGCCAACCAAGTTTGATAGTCTCAAGAATTTCAGCGTCAAAAATCTTTGGGAGACAATTCTCATTCTCTAAGTCCAGTCCTTGAGCACATGGAGATAGCAATGCAATTTGCATATTCTAATTGACAGGTTTGTCCAAGTAAAAGTTCTTGTTGAGTGTCAGTTCAACAATTGCCCTGCACCTTAATTCCAAGTGAAGTCCTGACTGCCGCAGCAAGCCAGGCCAACAGCCCGTGGCAAACAATTACCATCTCCAATGGTCAAGGCTGGGTACAAACTCTTTAAATCCTTAGGGCATTAGGAACATGTTACTATGTCAGCACTTGATCCAGTAGAAAGGAAACTGAAAATCACATGACAAAGGAAATTGAGACAGCATATGTTCAACATGCACACAAAGTTTCTTTACCTTGCAAATGTCCACACACAATGAAAACACTGACTGGAGCTGACAAAAGAAGGAATCGCTATAGAACAGGCACCCCCGTGCTAAGAGGTCTGTAGAATGTGCCTTCGGCATGATGGCAGCAAAATGGGCTGTCCTTAAAGGTACCCTAACCATCAACCCCACCAATGCTGTGAAAGTGGTATTGTCATGTTGTGTCCTTCACAACTAGGTACGACTTGGGAATCTACTGACATCACTGGAGGGCAAGCACCATCTCAGCTATCAACCACCAGTAATATAAACCAGTGGAACAATGTTGACGCTGACTTCCAAAACTTAACCAGTACTGGTAGGCCTTCTCAGGAGGCAATAGAAACGAGTGACAAATTCGCTCAGCTCTTTGTAAGCACGTTGTCAGGCCCATGGCAGAATGTTGCAGCACATGTGAGTCACCAGCCAAATATTTTTACCGTACGTCCGCTGCTTCATCCGCGCGCCACCGTAATCTGGCTCGTTCTTCTACAACTATAAAGGTTTTAATAGCATAGTGCTAATGCCTATTGCAAACGCAGACTATGAGCTGCTCTACGTCAACGTTGGAACCAACGGCAGAGTGTCCAATGGTGGCGTAATAATTATACTGATTTTTACAAAAATCTATGCAATGGCTCTTTAAACCTGCCAGGAGATAACCCAGACAACGGATTGCCCTATGCCTTTATATCGGATGAAGCGTTCACACTCAGAGAAGATTTTTTAAAGCCATACAATGTCAAAATCTTGGATCAAGAAAAGAGGATTTTCAACTATCGCCTCTCACGTGCTCGCCGCGTGGTTGAAAATGTGTTTGGAATTATGGTTGCTCGCTTTGGTGTCCAAGCAAGAAGATTAACCAAATGCCTGAAAACATTGACGACACTGTCCTTGCATGTTGTGCTTTGCACAATTTCCTACGCAAAAATGCAGGTGCAAGTTACACACCGCCTGATTCTCTCAATTATGAAGACCCTTGCACCCATGAAATGCAAGATGGCCTTCGGGTTGGAGACAACATTGCAGGACTTGCAAACGGGAAGACCAAGAATGCCCCCGAAAGGGCCAAGCATGTCAGAGAGCAATTTAAACTGTATTTTAATACAGTTGGAAAGGTGGCGTGGCAAGACAAATACATGTACGCGGTTTAATAAAAGATAGGATAAGCTATGTACATTTTTGTGAAGTTGATATAGCTCAAACTTCGTGCTTTTCAATGACTGATAACTTTATTTTTACGCACACATCTTATCTTTTGACAATAAAAGTAAAAGTGGATTACAATGTTACCGTATAAAAATATATACCAGTACTTTGTAATTATTTTTTTACCAGTGTCCATTTTATTATCATCGCGATCTCCACAATTCTAATCATCATCATCAGCAGCAGCAGCAGCAGAACCAAGTCGTGTGTGTGTGTGTGTCTGAGAGAGAGAGAGAGGGGGGGGGGGGGTAAGAGAGAAAGAAGAAAATTGTATGCGTATGTTTGGGTGTACAGAGCCAGGAAGTTCAGTGTAACCTCTCTAGTCCACGCCATGATGAAATCTGCACTATACCACCAGAGCCTAGAATCTAGATTGCTACACACGCGCTCCGCAAAACACACGACACAGCGTTTCCCAGAATTTTTGTGTATAGTAGGAGTGCTCAGTGCGTGCTGTGTAATTTGAGTTTTTAGTGAAGGCTAAAAAATGTTTGCTATGGAATCTAATATTTTTTTTAAATAAGCATTTTAAAAGGGCGTGTACGCGATGACTTTGCTAAATTTAATGTGCTGATTTGAAAAATGCAATTCATTTTAAAATCGGATGACTTTTAAACAAATTTGATATTTCTCGAAACGGCGTTCTAGTAGAATACGTCACTGGGTGCCATGCCGTCTAGGACTGAAGCAGCGGACGTACGGTAAAAATATTTGGCTGGCCAAATATTTCTGAGCATGAGGCTAGACTGCAGTAATTCCGGCTCGATGACGCAATACTGACGATGGTTTTGTGATCACACGCACAGGTTTAACTGCAGGCTTGCTTCAGTTTAACTGCAGTCAGACTGCAGTCAATCCTGTCCGGAAAAACTGCGTGGAATAGGCCCTTTGGATCTTTTGTTTGATCTACCTATAGACCCTTTTCACTTCCGCGTTACGGTTATTTGCGGGGAGCCGCACGGCTTCGCTTTTCCAGAAAAGCGCCGTGTAGGGCAGAAACCTTCACTTGCCTGAGTGATGGCATCTGTATATGTACGCAGTCTATGCAAAGATGATCGAGATCAATACAAAGAAAAACTGCAACAGCTGGGCTTTGAAGAGGAGGATGATCCCTACATCATAAAAGAGGGCAAGAAGTCCAAGGTTAGTGTGACAGAACGTGTCTCGAGTGAGCTAGGAACATCATAACTTGCTCTTTTCGATCGTGATCTGGATCCACCATTCACCACTTCACTATTCAGTGTGCTGCTGATCAGTAGAGGAGTTTATAGTAACGATGATAGTAGTTACAATTCTCTTGATTCAGATTATCGGTCTTGTAATGATATTATTTAATAGATCTCGTATGGTGCATAGACCTAAAATTACAATTTTAAGTGCATTCGAAAAGTGTAGTACTAGATCTAGATCAGATCTAGTAGTAGGCCTGCATGGTGATGTTAATGTACTAATATTTACATTTTACATGCACTGACATAGTCAGTCCTAGTTTTCAATAGCATGTTTTGAGGAAGCTCAAGCATTCCTAGTCACCAGGATTCAGTTGATTCAAAATGAATGCTTTGATTGAAGATAACGTTAAAATTATGCGGAATCTGTGGAGAAATTGCCCAAGATGCACAGTTTACGGTAGTAAGCAGGCACAGGCTGTTCAACTGTTTCCATAATGTGTGGATTTATAGTACTGTACATTTGGAACAGTTCTTAGATCTAGTTATAAGTTATACTGTTGGCTGTTTCTCAGAAAGGAGCATCAAGCTTGAACAAGTGCTTCAATGACATTATTTTACTGACATGACTCTCACATTTATTTTCAATTTCAGGACATTACTGAAACTGACGGCTGGAGGGATGATGTGGGATCACGGCCCAAAGTAGAATTTGGGAGCATTTATGTCTATCTCATAGACTCTCCTGGCTACAGCAGAGAAAGTTTACAGGCCTACAAATCTCTGGAGGCATACAATTTCTTCATTTCTGGCTGGGTGGATAAGCTGACAATAAAGACCAGCAAGAATGGCCACTGCATAATCAGGGGGAATGTGAAAAGGTTAGGCAACATTAATAAACAGTATAGGCATGTGTGCACTATGAAACTGATAATACTATGTACTATTAGTACTATTACATGTACTAATACCGTACCAATGTTTTTCTGACGGCACTGAAGATTCCCTCTGTAGGAACATTATGGCACGGTGCACAATTTGTCAGCTGAATCGCATATTGGCATATCGCTAAAAGTTCACTTTTGAATTATCGCCGTTTGAAAATTTCATCCTCGTGCAAACTTACATAGAATTTCTGTTTTACAAGAACAGGTTTGAATTTTGTTAAATACTTTACAGGATAGTAAGCCCTTGATATAGACATCCTAATTCCGCAAGAAAAACCCCGATTTTACTATTTTTAGTGATAGACCAGTATGCCATACAAACGACAAATTTATCACTGGTAGTTCTCTTCAACGTGACCTCTATGGTTCTACCTCCAATGTGATGATGCTATCCAGTATTTATAAGGACTGATATTGCGGCCAATAGTTGACTTTTCAACCAAGCCAAAAGAATGTTGAAGTCGCTTGGAATCATTATCTGTCAGTGATGATGTGACAAGTGGCCAAAAGCACTTCTGTAATCTTGTCTCTTTAATTGTACATGTACCTGTTCCAGAAACACATACATATTTGGCAATTTATGCATAATTTTGATTTTGAAACAGGTCTCAGGCTGTTACTGACAAACCTCACCAGGCATGGGTAGGCTTTAAGATTGCAGGTGGCACTGTTGTTTCTGCACATTGTACATGTATGGCTGGGTAAGTCACAACAGATCAAACACAATGAAAATGACCAAAGGCATGTCTGTGAATTATTAAGTTTATTACGCTTACATCAAGCCATCAATGGAATATATCTCATTTTAAATGCAGTATTTCAGCAAACATATTATTACACCTCGGTTTATACTATAAAAGATATTCGATCCATAATGCTATGAAAGAAATGAGGACATCCCGGGGATCTCTGAATTGGGGTCATTATGTTCACCCATCCTTGATGATGATAATCTATACACACATTATAATTATGGTAACTGAAGTTTCTTTCTGATAAATAGATTACATATCATGCACAAATAAACAACAATTAGTTACAAATATCTTGCAATTCTGCGTGATGTTTCAGTTTCTACTGCAGATAATTGTTTTTTCCCTTTTGTAAATGCTGGCACTATTAGTTTTACTTGGTGCATAGCAAAATCATCCTGCATGATAAAGCCTCTGTCAGCCATGACTGCATCACCTGGATTGAGTTTAGATATGAATCTCTCCTCTATTGTAATTTTTTTGTCACTTGCCCTCCCTGTCCATGCTTTTGACAGAAATGATATACTACCAGAAGGAGTAATACCAATCAAAAATTTGTGTTGTGTTTTTTATAATGAGAATATGTTTGTGCTCTTGCCTTGAGATTTGAAGGTCTTTCAATAAAAAATTCAGTACAGTCAGTAATGCATTTCACATCCTTAAATTCTACTGTTCTGAAGCACTCGGGTAGTTGCATAAACTCTGTTTCAGGCCACATAATAAGGCCTGAAAGGGTAGTGAACAAGGCATCCAGCCAAGCATGGAATATTCTTGTGGCTGTGGCAGCAGAAATTTTGTACCTAAATGCAATATCCTCAACTCCAATATTGTGACGCAGTTTCATGAGACATATGAAATACTCTTCAATTAATAACATTTTTCTTTTGCTTCGTTTAACAATTTTGGAACATTCTTCATATATTGTGGTAAATACTTTAAATGTTGGTAACCCTGTGTAATAGCTTGTCTTGTTATCATCATCTTTTATTATGTTGTGGTCAAAATGATATATTGATTGTATAATGTCATGGTGTTTGCTTTCTATTTGTTGGATTTGATCCTGCAGTGCACTGAGTTTTTGCTCCAAGGTGTAAAGCTGTTCCATGTCATGTTATTTATGCTATCTTGTAGTAGTTCCATTTGTTTTTGCTGTATGCTGAATTCCTCTTTCAATGTTATCATGTCATGGGCACCCATATCAGTTTGGGTGCCTGTTGTATTTGTCAGCACCTCTGTCTGGGTTGATATTCCTGTCTCCAAGTTGACCTCATGCGCTGAAAATTCAAGAAGAGCACGGGCAACATCATGTCGGCTTCTTTTTTCTTCCCTTTCCTTAACCCTGTCCTGCCTCCCAAGAATCCTCTTCAGGGTATCGGGTTGTCTCTTGTGCAGAGGGGTGTGTTGAAATAAACTTGGCTTGAAGTCGACATCACTTGGGTCAGTAGAAGGCATCCCCGTATTAAAGAGAAACAAGCAAACTGTTAATATTCTCCTTGATAAGTAAGCAAGGCATGTAACTAATGTCTGAGTAAGATTTTGGTTCATTTTATATCAACTCATGAACTAAGTACAACATACACCTGTCAAACATGAATAATTTGGACTCCTCATGACTACCCCATCTTGTTCCAGTCTGTAAAAAAATACTGAGAAGTACATGAAGATTTAGATCTAGATCTAGTCATGAGAAATATATAATATATATGAGTGTGAGAGATTTGTTCCTGGGGAACCATCATTTTGACATACACTTGTTCTAAGTATCTGCTTGACTGTGCTTCAAAACCCACTCAAATAAAATTAATATTAATAACAATATATCTATCAAAATTCATTATGATGTGGCATACGAAAGACGACACTAAATCACAATTTACTCAGCTCTAAAATATTATTCGTACAACAAAAAAAAAACACAAAGTGAGAATGTGCATTCTGCAAGACTAAAAATATATGTATACCATCAGTGCAATGATGCTGCTGTGTAAAGAGTTAGAATTAAGATTGAAATGGGAAAGGCCGATGGATTGTTTATCAGCGTAACTAACAGGAATAACAGTTTGCGAAAAGCCCATGTAAATGGCCGAATGGACAAAAATGCTTCAGATAAAAGTAGGCCTACTTTATTTCTTTATTGGCTAAAATGGAATAACTTTAGACAATTAGAAACTCATAGGATTTTAAATTTCTCTGATATAAAGCGGTCTTTTGGGTGAATTGACTTTCACTAGATCTATATTTAAGGCACCTTGCTGGTCTCAATATATTCTCATTTCCTTACGTTAGGGTTGGGGATCTAGTCTCGATTGAAGCATAATTATTAGTGCTCATCATAGGCCTACATGTAGTTTATATAAGACCAAAGTTTGGTCTAGAAATTTAGTACATATCAAGCCACATTCAGAACTCTCCCAGACATTGAGAGATGGGTCCCATAATATACTTTGTGGAATAATGCTCCCTCCCAAAGTGTAATCCTGGATACCTCATACTGAAAATGAACCTTACCTTACACTACTCTGCCTCTGACCGGAATGGTAGGACTAGATTTGACTAGAATCACTGTCATGGATTTTCCTGTGAACCTTAAACTATCTCTTCTCCTTCAAGATTTTGAAATGGAAGCAAAAATTGGTTCAAAATGTTTCATATCCCACCTGACAGAAAGTGTGCAGAACACAATCGATCGTGGTCCTTTGGCTCCAGGAGACCATCTCGGCGTGTCGTGGTCTGGTTCTTGCCGCACATTCTACCTATAGCAACAAGCCACCCCTCTAGCCTCGCCTTGACTGAAGGAAAACGATGCATTTTTATGCCAGAACCAGTACGTAACCGATTTGTACAGTTGGGTGCCCAACAAGATGTTGGCATCGTTCGACTGCTGTCCACCGCTTTCTGCCCTACAAGTGGTTTTTCGTGGGGCACGCCGCCATTTTGTTTGCAAATCACGTGATATGGAGGACGGGAAATGAAAAGGGTCTATAGGCAACAGGTCTGAAAGCTAGCCCAAAAGGGTATATATAGCGAAAAAAACGGATTGAGGCGGGAAGTGGACGTTGTTGTACCGCTTAAACCCAAACCCAAACTCCTCTCCTGTTTGAGGGGCAACGACTTTAAAAAGAACATGTTTTATCACACATAACTCTATGTAACCACCACTCTCTATCCTCGCCTCTTTCAATGTCTGCTATCTTTTCCACTGCAGTTTTCTAAACAAAAATTTTTGTTTGAATCAGATACTTTTCTCTTTTACAGCGATAGGACATTTGATTTCAATGCAATCCTTTCCACAACAAGTGCATGATATAATTCCATCAGGAGAGGCTCCTGCAAATGGAAATTTTACATGAAGAAAAACTCTACAGGTTTTTAATGAAAAATCTTTATGTTCTGGTCCCATGATACTGCTGAAAGCTGCTCGAGCCGTTATCTTCTTGATCAACTCCCCATTTGATGCCTGGGGTTATAACTTTACTCAACTTATTAACAGACATTATAGAGTATGGGCCTTTCCCGTTAGATTTTTAATACAGGCCTTTTCCTGTTAGATCTTTAAGTTCACTTTTATTTGATTTACCTATAGGCAACTGAGGTCTGAAAGCTAGCCTAAAAGGGTATATATAGCGAAAAAAAACGGATTGAGGCGCGAAGTGGCCGTTGTTGTCCGTTTTAACCCAAACCCAAACTCCTCTCCTGTTTGGGGGGCAACAACTTTAAAAAGAACATGTTTTATCACACATAACTCTATGTAACCACCACTCTCTATTCTCGCCTGTTTGAGGGGCAACAATTTTGTTTATGTAATAAGCGTGTTATATTACACATAACTCTATGTAACCATCACTCTCTATCCTCACCTGTTTGATGGGCAACAACTTTATACATATGATAAGAATAACATAACTCTATCCAACACCGCTCTTTGTCCTCTCCTGTTGAAAGAGGGACATCTCTTTACTGTGGACATGTCACATCACACATTTAACTCTATGGCACCACCACTCTCTGTCCTCTGCTGTTGTAAATCAGAAGGAAAAGCTGGCCAAAACAACAACAAAAAAATGTTCATGTGGACACATACACTGAATGATACTCGTGGCCTCGTGCATAAATGTATGAAAGAGTGGTGGCATTTTGAAGAAAATTGTTGAAACGATTTGAACGATAGCTTGTAAACACTGGACGTCCTGTTTCTGCGTTTATACAGGCTTGGGACTGGCCCGTGAAAAGGCGCGCATTAAAAATGTTTATTTTATTGGGGTTTTTTTTCCTTTTTTTTTTTTTTAATAACTGGTTGAACAAAATCGATAATCTACACGAGACTTCACACTGTTGTCGAAAGCAGCAAGATGTGAAAAATCGTCTGTTTATACTGAAGTCTGGTTATATTTCCATTACTGAAGGATGTCTGTGTTGATTTAATACAGTCTTTTTTTCTTCACATCTGTTGGTCTGGTTCTCCTTGGATTCTCAGCTATGCCCGCTCTAGGGGCTCAATGGGTTTATTTGTCATAGTAATGATCACTGATTTCATGTGAACAAACACCACCTTACCAGCGTCAACACATAGATAGATCTGTCTGTTAGGCAGTCAGTGTCTCAGTTGATAATTTCACGAAAATAAATTGAATAGTTGTAAAAAAAATAAAAAATAATATCCTTTACCTTTCTGGGTCTGAGGGGAAATGAACAAATGCGAGGTTTGGTCTTTTGTGCTTGGAATTCTGGCAGCCAAAAGCAGAGCACTATCTGCAATGTGTTTTCCTTGGATCTGTCATGTTTCGTACTGTTTACTGGCTCTATTTTCGGTTGCCAGCCCATGCGTCGATCACGTTTAAAAGCAAAGCTTTCCCGTCTCTTTACATTCAGTCTCTCTGGTGATAATAGTAAAGCACTATGATGTCTTTTCTTGGAGATTGAACTATCACATGTATCCTTGTTTTCTGAATTTTCTTTCCTGGTGAAAGATTTACAGATTATTTCTGGTTTTATAACCTTATGGAAACCTTGACAAATTTGCTCTTTTTTGGGTGACATGAAAGTCGGGTCATAAAGTATTCTCTGACGGAATACTTCCTTGAGTGACCAAATAACAAAATCACAATACATGTATGTACAGCCAGTGACAAACATTTGCATTTGAACTTGATAATAGTAATTTATGAGTTTCTTTCAATGTCGGCTATCTTTTCCACTGCAGTTTTCTAAACAAAAATTTTTGTTTGAATCAGATAGCTCCGTGATACTTTTCTCTTTTACAGCTATAGGACATTTGATTTCAATGCAATCCTTTCCACAACAAGTGCATGATATAATTCTATCAGGAGAGGCTCCTGCAAATGGAAATTTTACATGAAGAAAAACTCTACAGGTTTTTAATGAAAAATCTTTATGTTCTGGTCCTATGATACTGCAGAAAGCTGCTCGAGCCGTTATCTTCTTGATCAACTCCCCATTTGATGGCTGGGGTTATAACTTTACTCAACTTATTGACAGACATTATAGACTGTATAACAGATTTAGCAGGTTTTTCAATATTAGTATGAGTAATATTGTAAAAGACAGGTGCTATCATTCGCCCTTTTTGCAGATTATGCCATAACTTGTTTTTTGACTGCGCCCTTATCAGCTCTTCTGTGTTTTGACGCTCCTCATCAGATAAGCTAATATCCAAGTTAGTAGCAATCAATTCTTCTAGAGAATTCGATTGTGCCTTTTCATCAAAGAAAACTTGCAGTGATTTGGCTGTTGTTGTTTTTTTTGTGTGACTACTTTGTCCTGAAAGTCAGAAAACACTGTAAAGATTGCAGACTGGCAGTTGGCCTTGTACATACCAGTGAATAAAATACTAATGTCTAAAATTTCTTTCTGTATACGATTCTCACTAGCAGTTGCATGGTGTGTGGGAGTTGACTGAGTGTTGTTTAAAATCTGGCCGTCAAGTTTTTCTTTCTTTGCTTTGGCCGACGAAAAGTCAATCTCAGGAAGTGGCAGGGGCTCTACTTTTTTACCAGCGGATGGAATCATCCGATACGCTGACAACGCTGTCACTGTCTTCGTCTCGGCAAGCCTGCTGTTTGCCTGCGATAAGAAAAGAAGTGCGCCCACATGTGTGCAGGTTTCCCCAAGTCCAGCCATGCATGCACAATGAGCTGACAAGACAGTGCCATTTGGGTCAATGATAACCCATGGTAGCAGTGGGGATTCCGATACGTTGGGAGTGAAGAACCTGGTGAAGAAAATAAGAAAGTAGACAAATGCTGATCTTGTAGAACCCGTATCACCATTTAACCTTGTACATGTATTCCAATAGCAAAACCCCATTTGCCATTTTACATTTCTTTGAAAGGTTATTGTCAAATCACCGCTTTTGTCTGCCAGGCATAGTGGAGAGACGGTGATGAAGACTGTCTGGTTGAGCTTGCCCTGCCACAGTTGGTGTGGCAGCAACAGGTCTCCTGGAGGATAATGATGTTGAATGCTTGAAAAGAAATTCACAGAGGTCCATCCTGAACTTGAGGTGGTTCTGGGCAGGGTGTGCACGAGGTGCAGTGGGGTTGTCTCGTCTCATCAAGAGAAAACCGTTGATGTCGGCAAGTTGGACAAGATAATTGAAGAGGTATCTCCACCACTTATAGCTGGTTCTGCCAACAGGGTAATAAGACCTGTGCTGATCTGACAGATCGACGCCGAACATTGAGGAGTTGTATTTGTGGACTTGCCGTGGAATGTCAACTTGGATTATTCCATCCTTAGTTCGCCGATCAACAGTCGATGTAGTTGCGTCGCAGTTTGTGGACAGGATATTTACCTCTTTTTTATCCATCCACTGAGTGGCATGCAACATGCCTGCCTGTTTTTGCTTGACATTTCCCTTGCGCATCTTGGTCTTACCATGAGGCCACCCTTTGCGGTTGGCCCTGATGGTGCCGCAACAGTAGGTCTGGCGCTGGAGCAATGCCTCGGCGAGTTTTACAGAAGAAAAAAAATTGCCAAAAAAAAGTTCATGGCCTTTGTCCAGAAAAGGCTGTGCCATATTCATTACCACTTGGTCAGTTGGTGTCCAAGGCCATGCCCAATATTTGTGTTTCCATGTTTGCCAGTGTAAACCTGACAGTTTAGCACATAGCCTGTCTCTGCTTTAGCACAACAAATTTTTATGCCCCAGGAGGTCGGTTTATTCTTTATGTATTGTTTTATGGAGAGCCTGCCACGAAAGCCAACCATGGCTTCATCTATGCTTAGCTGTCTCTTGGGCTTGTACAGTGTGCTTGAGAGATGTCTGATGTGGTCAAGCAGGGGTCTCACTTTGTAGACAGGGTCATAGTTTGCGGCACCCTTGGGTGGTTGGGCGTCACTATCATTGATGTGAAAATACTGGTTGATTTTCTCATAGCGTCTCCGATCCATTGCATCGCCAATGGCAGGCACACGCCACGCAGTATCAGAGGACCAGTAGAGCTTGTAGTCTGGTAAACGAGTGAACCCCATCCTTATGTTGATATAAATGTATCTGATAATCTCATCTGCTGTCACAGCTTCCCAATGTTTGTCTGTCTTTCGTTTTTGCCGTTGAACATAATCTGCGTACGCGTTAGTTTCTCTTACAAGCATGTCTATTATTTCATCAGTAAAGAATATTCTGAAGTAGTCCTGTGGTGTGCTACCTTCTGGCATATCAAGAACAGGCCCCTCAGCCTCATTCCAGTCTATCATCTTCTCTTCTATGTTGGTCAGTTAGTCAGACCACTCGACTGTAGTGTTTACATTCCTTGGCCTTTGACGGCTTGGACCAGGTTCAGTGGCCTCTTCATCACTACTATTGCCGCTAGATCTAGCTTGAGCATCTTCTTCTTCCTCTTCTGATAAATTACCATCATCTACATCAACGTCTGACTCGTCACTGGGCTCCAAATCTATATCTGGAACCAGGGACTGCATGAAGTTGAAAGCCATTCTTTGTGAGTTCACAGTGGAAACAGACGCTCTTCTATTTTATTTTATAACTCCTGAGCTATAAGAGCTATCACTTTCCGGTTTTCAACAAAAAAAACCAGAAACAGTCCAAAGGTAACTTCCGGCCAAGTGCAAAGGTCACGAGGGAGAGGTTTCGTTGCTAAACGCATTCGTACACATCCTGTCTACTGATATCGCATCCTATCGCATTGAGGGGGAAAGGGGGCGCTTTTTTCCTATCGCATTGAGGGGGAATGAGTTAAGAACTTGCACATGTGACATTGGAAGAGATGGTGCCCCATGCAAGCATCAGTATGCTGTATGGTGTGGCAAGAAGGCGAGTTGCTTGAACTTTGTACCAGCCCATAGTCCGGAAATGAGACAGATGTTAGTTTTCAGAGCCATTGGGCAATCTTTAAGGATGGACCATTACACCACCCTCAGACAGAATGAACCACAAAATTCCATTGCATCTCATACAAATATTCATGCACAGGAGGGCACACCACAGTCCTATGCAGATTTGTTTGGCAATAGAAATGATGATGAAAACTCTGAAGGGGTGGTCGGTGCTTTCTAGGAAGTATGCAACTTGGTAGCAGAAAAGCTGAAACAAAGTAGAGATCCAAATCTTACGGAGGGTATACTAAAGTTTCACAGGAGAGCGATGCAACTGGACAGTGCGTTAGCAGTTTGTGCTAGGCTGACTACGGCTTTTTTTTTTTCTTTGATTTGCATCCCATGAAATGCAAAGGGGGAAAAATGGGAGGAAAATAAAGGTGCAACCAAACCACAAGAGATGGTCAGGGATCGGCAGTAGTCAGGCTGTGTCTAAGATTAAGAGAAAAGAGCTGGTACCTTTAGGATTTCCTGCAAAACAACAGAAACGGGTTCGCAGATTGTCGTCGGTTGTTAACAACAATGTTAATCCTGCGAAGAAATCAGGCACTGATGTAATGGCCTCAAAAACTAGAGTATAGTAATTTAAAAAATAAAACTCAGAATGAAAAATTAAAATGCATCTATTTGCAATTGCCATGTTGAAATTTGGTCTAAGAATATCTTTTTATGTACACATGTTCTGCATTTTCCCATGTTTCCTTTGCTGTTTTTAACTCCTGCGATCCCATAGTGACGTACCTGGTATGTCATAAAATTGTGCAATTTTTGCCGCTGTGCCGAACCAAGTACGTCACGAAAGTTTCAATACCCTGGGTTCCCCAATCCATGTAGACGTACCAGGTACGGCATGCTAAAACTGCTCTACAAATGCTATGTATTCAAAGCTGTGGGCGAGTACGGGTGAAATTCTGAATCAGCCTTGAATTTTACACATACTCGATTTCAGTTTTTGGAAATTTCTTTACTGCTAGCGCTTCACCAGAGCAAATAATCTTCGATAAATTGCGTTCCTTTCGTCACTGTCGACTTGATCGTAACTTTGTAAACAAGCTCACAATGGCCTCAGGGAGCGGAAAAAGAGAAAGAAGATGACTGTTTGAGCTAGATGTAGTGAGACAGAGTGATAGCCAAGACAATTTTTTTCTCAAATTCTGGATCTGAGTATGTTTTGTCAAGGGGAGAGGAGTCAGATTCTTCTGACATTGACTCCAGGCCTACGACATCAAAGAGTGCCCATCTGCAAGCTGCTAGATCTAGTTACTAGATGTTACACCAGTACTAGTGGTGCCAGTGTTAGTTCTAGCACTAGTAAAGGCAAGGGTAAAGGTATCAAAAGAACAGTGACCACTGATAAAACTAAGAAGGTGCCAGTCAAGAAATCTAGATCCAGGGGTGTCCCTCTCAACCTGGCCTGTGCCTTGGCCGATGCTTCGAGGTTTATCACACCGTGAAAACCTTCTAGACTGGTCATTTTTCATAGACATTTGATGAGGTGTTGCTGATTGTTTTTATGGACATGTTTCAAAGTGCCTGGGAGGTCATAATTTCATATTACAGGTGTGTTCAATGAAGACAAACACAAAATTGTTTTTCATTTTTTAAAATTGTTTTTGAAAATTTTCACATACTTTCATGTATTTGTAACCTTGTAAGTTGTATATTGCTCGAGATGAAAAAAACATGGCATATTTAGAAACTATAGTCAATTTCCTTTCAGAAAATGTATTCTTTTGTGGGGACACCTGTACAAATAAACTGATCACAATCAGTTTTAAAACCTAACCTTAAAAACCACGCGAGCGCTGGCGAAAGGGCTAACCAAAATAGCTAAAAAAAACCTGTCGTACACAGGAATGCAAAACACGTCTTACCGAAAGGGTTAAGGTTAATAAAAAATTGTGTGTGGGAAAAATAGCGAGTAACCTCCACATAATACCAGCTGGGGTAGAAACAATATCATTATTCTCTTTTCATTTGTTCAGTATTAATGAAGGAATTTTCTGTCTTTTCTTTATTTGGTGGTGTCAAAATTTGTCACTTAAAATTTTGCCCCATGGATGTCAGTTTCACTGAATGGTGTTTCCTATTGTACTGTCATCCCAGTAATGGTATACATGTCAATCACGTGCTTTTTTCTTGCTACTAATTATGGCCTGAATTGGTCAAATTTAAATAGATATTAGAGCATGTTATGACATTGTGCCAATAATACATACATGTAATTATATGTAGGCCTATATGTAATTTCAAAGTGTCTATTCAGGGTGTCCAGCACTTTCCAACTTCAAAAAATCCTACCACTCCTTTAAAAAATCCTACCAGTCTAGCGCCCGGAAAATGTTTCAAAATTACAAGTGCAAACACAAAAAACACACAAAAACACTGCCAGAGTCAGGAAACATTGACCTGAACAGTTCATCAGTATTGTCGGATGACCTAGCACTGCTATGAGTGGATATAACATGGAGAACCCACTTGATTTCCGCTTTTAGTACATCGCTATCCGACACAGGCAGCTGAGATTGAGTGTGCGAACTACAACTAGATTTAGAACCAGCATTAGGTCCACCCAAAGAAGATACTGGTGCTGATGTAGTTGAAACAGATCCAGGCTTTGTCTTGGTAAATCCTAGAATGGAAGCGTTTTTCTTTGTTGCTGCTGCAGCATCCTGGTGCTTCTGTGTTAACAAATGTGTCGATAAAGCCTTCTTTCCCGACTTTCCAATTTTGTATGCTCTGTTGCACAATTTACAGCGGAAATTATCCTTGTCCCCACTGTCACAAAGTAGCCAGTCACTATACTGTGGATCTTTTAACCACTCGGGATCAAAGTAGCACTTTCCCATTTTTTGGTTGTTCTTAGTCTTCCTGAAATTTGTTATCGGAGCACTATACTATTGACATTGACCAGACCATAAAAATGGACCTTGATTTTGATCAAGCAAGCGATATCACCAGTTTCCACCTATTCTACGTTGGATCCAGATCTAAAAACACACGTTACCCTCCTCATGATAAAAAAACATGGAGTGGCCTCCTGTAGCAATGAATGGCTGCCGATGAATGAGAAAATCGTTCAAACAATGTCCAAATGAAACTCAATCGAAGTGGAAGAGCCCAATTATCAAACCCGAGAAACAGACCGTCCGTCGTCCTGGCTCGTTTTATAAGTCACTACTCGAGTCTAGATCTAGAATGGGATCTCCCGCGATTTATCTGGATCTTGAAGAATTTATTAAAGTCCAGCTGCACAGAATTTCACAATGGGCACAATGAAGAAACACAAAAGAGAGATGCTTTATCAACTGCTGTCGTCCAGATAGACAAACGAAATGGCCGCCTTTGCAAGTGTAGCTTTTTCTCAGTCTCGTTAATCAGGTGTGATCTCGGCAGATTCGCGTTCCAACTGGCAGGGCGATTTTGACGCAGCTTGGGTTTGGGTTTCACGGGTATTTTTTTTTTCCTTCTGCGCGATAATTTTTTTGACTTTATCGGCAACACTTCATATTTTTTTTTCCGACCAAATATCGATTTTTTCGACCAAAATCCGACTTTTCCGACTGTGAGTTAAAAATCCGACCAAAATCCGACTTTCCGACTTCGCTGGACACGCTGCTATTTGAGGAAAGAAACTTTCTGGGTGCTAACAAGACAAAAGTGCTCTGTGAAATTAAATTTTTTTTGTACGTGTACGTTTCAGAGAAATGTGATTTTTACGTTTTAAAGTTTTGTGAAGTTCAAAATACAGTGGAATTTTTTGCATTGTCCAGTGTGCTTTTGGAAAGTCTATTTTCTGTATGTAATTGTATTTTTAACCAGTAGTCTTTTCTGTCATGATTTTTGTACAATGTTTTATGAGATTGTGTACATTTATTTTATATCATTGTACTTTTACTTTTTAGGGAGCTCAGCTGTCTTTTTGTCAGGATTATTTCTTGTGCAATACAGATAATGGAGGACATGTACATTTACATTAAAAAAAATTTGACTGATTTTAGTTCTCTTTGAATTTCACCCAAGTCACATGCATCTATATTCACTCTTTTGGGGAGAGCATTCCATGAATATATATTACATTTGGACCATTATAAGAAAAGGAACTGTCCCCATATTTCTCTACAGAACACAAAAGGTGCCAAAGTACAGTAGGTTGGAATTTGTGGACTGCAGATTCCTGGGCAGCATATAACGGATTAATAATCCAGTTAAATGTGATGGAATTGTGTTTTGAAAATGCTGTAGCAAAGAATTACACTAATACTACATTTTACACAATTTTTTCTTTTGGCCACATTTTGTCTTTGCTTCAAGCCTTGCTGTGACCCCACAGATTTTCTGTGGTTTGTATAATATTACATATATACTTTTGTTAATAAAGTGCATGTAAGGCAAGATGTTCTATTCTTAACTCGGATTTGGAGTTTATTATTATTTATTTTTTTAATTTTTTTTAAACAAATATTTTCAACATATGGAAGATGAGTTTTTCTGGTTTTCAATTTGTTGGAGGATACATAATATGGGTGTAACATACAGGTATTATTTTTAGTTCAACCTTGCAAATTTGTAAGCAAGTCACTGGGGTCTTAAAACTCTGACTGAAACCACTCATTTGTAGATCTAAGTAGTTTGGGAAGAAATTGTAGATTGCAATTTATAATACTTCATCCTTGACAACTGTAAAGACAAGCCATTCACTATACACATTGCCAGAATTTTTACTTCACAACAGGCAGTGAACATGCAGCATTATTAGAATTGGAGGCAAGCAAAAAATTAATTTGTCTTGTAGTCCATTAATGTGATGAACTAAGACCCCATTTTTTATTGCCATAAAATTGGGGTATGAAATTCTATAAATTTACTGATTACGTGTAAATCAAAATTAGATCGGATAACAGTCAGAACACAACATGACAGGGTGAGACTGAAAATAAAAAAAAACACTCAGAAAAATATTAACAGTGACACCAAGAAAATGACAGGCCTTTAAACAGTTTAATGATTGACTACAATGCTGTTTCTTCTTGTGGCGCGTCAAATTCAATTTACTACTGACATCCATACCACAAATTTCACATGAATATATTTGTTTTTTTATGGGTATCACTATCTGTATGCATGGCGAGTTAAGTCTTTTTTTGTCTCCGAAACATATGCCACATCAGGGGCACTCATATTTCCTGGTATAGACTATAGGATGATATCTGTTAAGTGCCTTCTCATCTTCTAAGGGAAGTCTGCAAGTCCTTGCATACTGCTTTTCCACAATGCTTAATGTGGTGGGTATACAATTTCATCTTTGGAAAAGTTCTGCCACATGAACAAGTATGCGACCACGATGTCGGATCTGTGTCAATTTCCTCTCTTATCTTCTGGGCCGCATCCCTCCAGTCCTGTGGGTGAAACGATTTTTTGTCAAAGAATTAATTTGTTCATATTTTGAGCCACTGTGTCACATGCATGACAATACTGATGTCTCAGTTTTCAGTCGATTGATTTATTGTTTTCTTTATTTATCATTACAGTATTTTTACATTTAATACGAATTTAAGACTATTATGTGGTCTCCACATCAAACCAACTGGCAAATCAGGATTCCATGGAGTAAGGCAAAAAAAATTTTCTCCATCCCATAGACATATAGGCCTACTAACAGTTTTTTAATAACTTGCAGCCACTTCTGATACGAATTAGGAATGTCACTGGTAAAGTCAAGAATATAATAATTATTAGATCTTCGGCAGTAAGTACTGACTCAAATGACTGGTTAACCTTTAACCTTGATTTTATTAAGTCAACCAGTGCACAGAAGAAGGCGATGTGACTGAGAGAGAAAATAAATCACACAACAATTTGGCCAAAATACACTAAAATTTCAGCTCATAATACAATGAGTATCTTTAATGCTCACCCTTTCCACAAGGGTGGAAGCTGCGAGAAGCTACAATACTCATGGTGGCAATATTCTACTCAGGCAACCTTTCTTGTATTTTGGGCTGGAGATAAAAAAACATGATGCTGTAGGTGTAACTATTGAAAATTATACAACATAAAACATGTTCTGTGGCATCAAAGAATAAAGAAACAGACATTATTCACTACAACATGACAGTATATCATCAAAATACTGTAGAAGAATATACTCAGTATGGTAAGGATGTCCTGGAAGAAAAGCAACTTTCTACATGTACAGGTACATGTATTTGGTTGACAAAAATGACATTGCTGATTCAACGGAATGCCATTAACATCATAACAAACGCTTGCCACTGATCAGTGATAGATTTTAGTCCATATTAAAAACTCAGATCACTAAATCCAGTTGCATATTATGTTGGCTCCAAGCTACCTGGCAGCAAAAAGCCCCTATTACAACCCCACGAGATTTTAATACGACTTCACTGTGTCCGAAAATGCTTCACACTCACAAACACATCAAACCACTGATCAAAACAATTTAGTTACCGTATAGATCTAGATCTAGTCTTTGTACGGATGAAGATGCTCATGATCTGTAGGCCTACCCTACTCAATCATCATTTGTACTGCTACACTTATAATGTGGAATCACCATCTGAATCCAGATTTCGATAGGCCTAAATCTAGATTAGATAGATCTAATCTCGCATTTTACTTCGTTAGGCTAACTCGTAAAATGGCCACTAATCCAAATCTAATCAATTGGATCTAATCATTATTGTTTACCCGAAAATGAACGAAAAAAAACAAAACAAAACTTACCCCAACAGCCTGGTAAAAAGCATTCCATCCTGTTAGTGTTATTCTCTTCAAAGTTTTCCTTTTACTTGGTTGTAGCTGTTCGTCTGACGTTGCCATCTTTCATCAATAACATGTGGCGAGTGGAGTTCCAAATTATCATCACGTCTGTGCATTGTTTTCGGAATAACGTCGTTGTAATCGACAGACAAAGCAAATTTACAATACCAATTCGCATGTGGGGGCTTACGATTACTCAGTTCTAAATTTAGCCCACAGTTTCCTTGTTATCGGTGAAGGTCGTGACGTCATGGAATCCCACAAAGCCGGCAACCGTTTGCAAAAGGGCCAACTGCGACGTCGGCACAGTTAAATATAACTCTAGGATGGGCTGGCCGGTTGTTAATATTTAACAAATAACGTGAGATATCCTGAAATAACATGAGATAACGTGAGATATCCAGAGATAACATATTATTTTAAAAATAACGTAAGATATCCTGAAATAACATGAGATAACGTGAGATATCCTGAGATAACATGTTATTATTTAACAAATAACGTGAGATATCCTGAGATAACATCTGTTATTATTTAACGTGAGATATCCTGCTTACCACATGGGGAGCGGTACTACTATATCGGAATCTGCCGAAATCCACCGGAATATACCAAAATCCACCGAAATCTATAATCTAATGGAATCTACCAAAATCTACCGGAATCCATCTTGTGAAAATATGAAAAGGTTTAAAACAATAATAACAGTTGTTGAAATGGTAGTGATGTGAATGTGGATGTTTGAAATGGTAGTGGTGTGGATGTGGATGGTTGAAATGGTAGTTATGTTGATGTGAATGGTTGAAATGGTAATGGTGTGGATGTGGATGGTTGAAATGGTAGTGGTATGGATGTGGATGGTTGAAATGGTCGTGATGTGGATGTGGATAGTTGAAATAATAGTGGTATGGATGTGGATGATTGAAATGGTAGTTATGTGGATGCGGATGGTTGAAATGGTAGTTATGCGGATCATCCACATCACTACCATTTCAACCATCCACATCACTACATTGTACCATTTCAACCATCCACATCCACACCATTACAACCATTCACATCAACATAACTACCATTTCAACCATCCACATCCACACCACTACCATTTCAAACATCCACATCGACATCACTACCATATCAACCATCCACATAACTACCATCCACATCCATACCACTACCATTTCAACCATCCACATCCATACCACTACCATTTCAACCATCCACATCCACACCACTACCATTTCAACCATCCACATCCACATCACTACCAGTTCAACCACTGTTATTATGGTTATAAACCTTTTCATATTTTCACAAGATGGATTCCGGTAGATTCCCGAAATGTGGCATTGGGCAATTCCAAAGTCACGGGTGAGACAGTTTTACTCCAAGTTTTCGTTTTTGTTAAATTGTAGTAAAAAAACGAATGAACACACAATGGTAATGACTTTTGTTTCACAAAACCCATGCCCAATACTGATTTGTGTGCAAATTTCAAGGCTCTTCTGTCATAGTTCAGTTGGTACAGTAGGTGGGAGTTGGTGTCACAGGTGGGGCCCTGGCTTTTGGTGTGTTTTTTTTGTTTAGACCTGTCTGTCCCCGCGGAAATTTGCAAAAAAATAATCAAAATTTTGCAACCAAAAATGCAAAATTTGCAACCTGAAAATGACAAATTTTGCAACAAATTTGCATTAGTTTTTCTTTAACCAAAACTTCTAAATTAAATATATTTCAATTATAAAAAAGCTCACAGTTCAGCATACATAGTTTTTCCAGATTAAAAACAGAAACATAAAGATTTCCTCAACTTCAGACAGTACAAATTTATTCAAATCACTGATCTTACCCCATGACTAATTTAATTTTAAGAAAAAAAATCACTTGCAGCAAAATCACTCATAGTATCTATTCTCCCTTCATCTAATGAAAGAAAAAAATCACTACGTGTACTACTGTACCAGAGTTGATTTGACTATACAACAAAGCCGAAACAGGCGTGCTGTATACTCCCTTTGGTAAACTGACTCTACAATTCAGTTATTCAGTAAGAATATATGCTTTACTAATCTTTTTCTTAGTTACCGGTACAGTTCTTTACCAATCTGTAAAGTAGCTATTGAATGAGAACGTACTTTACTAATCAATAACTTAGTTAATAAATTGAGAAAGTTGTGGTTTTGATCTAGCTGTTTTACGCACCACTCGCCTTTCTCTGCGTTTCGTGTGATCGTCTGTGACTGCCTGACTGCCCGGTCTTTGACCTACATCCAGTGAGGAACGAAATGAATCTAACTAGGCCCTAACTCTCAGTCCAACACAATACAGCAATACAATCTCTATATCAAGGCCTGTGCACATATATATACGAACACTATGCCAGACTATCCACTTTCACAACACTTTTCCTCTGAACTCAGAACGCGATCTGACTTCACTGTGTTTCTCGCCTTCTTGCCTCACTCTTCTTCTACGGAAACAAGTTTTTCTTCCTCGTGCGCCTACGCCCACCTTTTTCTTCGCACTTATTTAAACCAAATTACACGCCCCCTTGATCTTAAGATCAACTCCAGATCAATATATTACATATGTACAAGTTCCCTGCTTCTATTCAATATCGTAATCCGAGAGCCATGCTGGAGGCCGCCTTAGCCGTCTCGGGTTCCGCCGTTGTTCATCAGGCTGGTCACGCACTAGCTCCTCGTTTTCAGCTTCAGATCCTTGTGTTCCATCGTTGTTCTCTTCAACTTGACCGGCTTCTACTTCTTGTTCTTGTTCTATCACTCTCCTAATGTCAAGGATGTGCCGAGGCGTACCGTCTACCACCACATTGTTCACAGAGTTAATTCCAGTCACCGTTCCCTTCTTCCACTGTGTTGTGCAACGATTGTTAGGTGGTTTGACCCATACCTCATCACCAATCTTAACGCATCCACTTTTCACGAGAGATTCATCCTCCTGTTCAATTCGGGCGGGATTACTCCAATCATATTGGTAAACTGCTTGGAACGGCACGGAATTTGAATCAGTCCCATACCTTGGAGTAGAGTTATACCAAAAGACTGCCTCTTGTGGAGAAATGGAACATCGTTCTGCAACAGCTTTGATAAACCGGTGATTCCGCTCAATGATCCCGTTCCCGCTTGGCCGATAAGCTGCCCTAAACAACCCAACAACGTTCCATCTATTCAACAGGTTTGTCACAACTTCAGAGTGAAACGCCAGTCCGTTATCCATAAGAACCTCCAACACCGGTCCTCTCTCCAGAAACACTTCTTCCATGATTTCTGCTACGGCCTCACCAGTCTCACGGTTCAATTTTCGCCATATTGCAAACCTTCCGGGTCCACAATCTATGATTGAGAGATACGGAATTCCATGATAATGTGTAACATCAATCGCCAGTCTTCTCCAATTTTCATAAATACTCAATTGACCTCTTTCGTGAACACGTGGAGCAGGATCTATTGATTGGCACCTTGAGCAGCTTCTCACGACATTTTTCACAGCCTCTCGACTTACGTTTGGCATCGACTTTCTTGCCAGGAACAGAGTGCGATCGACGCCCATATGGTGCATCTCATGAAGCGTACGCAGGTTTACATACCCTGCCGCACAAATACTTGAATCATCTTGGCTCATCTTACTAATTGGTCTGTTAATCCATTCCTTCTTCACTCTTGTAAGAACATCAGCCTTAATGTGTACGTAATGCGTAATGCGCAATGCGTGATGCGCGATGCGCAAACAACGTTTACATGGAAATTTAACTAAAGTGTATCCATGTGTGCGTGATGCGTGATGCGTTGTGCGTATTCGAACGATCGAGCCATCGTTCGAATACGCATCACGCAGCTATACGGACACCGGAAGCTAGAAATTCCCGCCAGATTTCCCAAAAATACATGTTTCTGCACATGTGTTTTCGACCAGCTGTCGCCCAAGACCCACTATACCAAGACGGTGCAATCGGTCGTTAAATACAAAGGTGAAGAGTCTGACCCAGCGCATAGGTGTGCCCAGTCATGGCTCGGCTAGCAAAGATTTAATGGTGGCATGAAGTAAACAGTGATATTTTCTTTATGTCCCATAGGATGAGATGAGCTATATGCAAACTTTGAATGGAGTTCTTACATATTAAAACCAAAGGAGAGCTGTACCTGTTCATCTTCTAAGCTTATGAAAATGTGTAGGGATAACCAAGGTAGCAGAACAAGAGGAATGAAGTAGGAAAAGAGACCAGATGGGCCATTATTTAAATGATTAAAGCAAATATATGGGTATAAAACACAAACTTTGAATGAAGTTCTCATATAATTATATCAGACCAGAGAGGAAATTTACATCTAATTTTATGAAAAAGTGTAGAGATAACCAGGGTGGCAGGAAACGGTTAATAAAGTAGGAAAAGTGACCAGATGGGCGATTTGAAAAAAAAAAAATCACCAATATCCAGCCGCAGTATTCTGATGATAATGAACGTTGAAAAAAATGTTACTCATGTTGCAGCTTCTTCAGTTTTCCAACTTTATTTCCCGAAATTTTCTGTTTTGGGGCAATATTTCTGATTGAATTTCTAGTGCTTGAAGATTAATAAGGAAAAAGGAAAGAAAGAAAGAAAGAAACAACAACAACAAAACACTTCCTTTAAAAGAAATTCGGGATGATCAAGTGGAAAAGTTCATTCACATAATTATTGATTGTACGTATGGGATTCCTTAGCTTTGAGAAAGTTTATCAGTATTTGATCGATGACGTTTTACGGCTAACTCAAACAAACAAAAGACGATGCCCTTATACCGAAAGTTGAATTAGCAATTAGATTGTTACCCCTCTCCCTCTTCACAAGCACAAAGCATGCAGCGAAGGGAGAACACCCAAGAAAAAAATGAAGACGAGGCGTTTCTTGAGCCGTACTGTTACCGATTAAAGAAACTGCCCAGGACGTGAAAGGTGTGGTGCAATTACAAATTGCACAGTTATTTTTTAACGCAGAGAACAGGCATCTACCATACTAGCCAATCATGCCCCTGCCGCCACTGCCACAGCCAATGCAACCCCTTGAAACTCCAGGGCAGCTTCCAATGGATTGGCTTCAACCACAATTATACATCCCAAATACTCAGCAGCGTGCTCCCTATCTTGGCGAGACATCTGCTGTTATTGCGTTAGCCGTGAAAGAGTTGCAGTAATGATTCATTTTCTTTCATTTAATATGTTCACCTTGTTTGCTTTAATAAAGAAATGTATTTAAACGTAAAATATCTCAACGTATACAATTTGTTGTTGTTGCTGTTGTCGTTGTTGTCACTTATCTTATGCAAAGTGCCAGTCGCTCCTTTGGACCAATCGCTTCTCTTGTTAGGTTTATTTTCGTCAGATGAGGTCCTATACGGAACAAAACTTGCTGTAGTTGTTCTCTGGTCAAGCGAAAATACTGATGGAATCGTTCTGAATCCAGTTCTAATTCTTTAACAAGATGGTGGTACACACCAAACTTTTTCCTTTGTTGTAATATTTCATGAACCCACCACCTGTGCTGTCTTTTCCTGGTTCTCTTAAGATAGAAATACAAAAGTCCCAAAGTTGCAATGTCTTCAAACTCCTCTTCCTGTTTCCTGGCATATCTAGACAAGCAAGGAGCCATAGCTCTATGAATACCAAACTGTGGTGTGCTCAGAACCAAAAAGGACAAACTGACGGATCACTAACATATATATACACGCACACATGGAAAAGGGCAATACGTATTACGCATCACGCATTACGCATTACGTACACATGGAAACCTACCTTTATTCTTGGAAGTTGAGACCAACGTCACGGTAACGCTGATGTTGAACTCATCAATCAGACTCTCCAAAACTCTCACCCGTCGCTTCACTAGCAACTCAGCGGCCCCTTTGGTGTGAACCCGTCTCTCAGCGGTGAGAACAGTGTTTATCCATGCGCTAACTGTGGCGGAGTCTGTTACAATCTCGATTTCCGTCAGTCCCCATTTTATAGCCATATTTACGCCTTTCATCACAGCTTCCAGTTCTGCAACATTGATATGGCTAACATCGGAAGGTTTTCGGAGCCACGCTGCATCTTCCACAACACTGTTGCCAATTTCCAAACATGCTCCAAGTGCAATATTGCTCGCATCACACCATACAGTCCCTTTCACTTTCTCATGAACCTGCCATATTCCGGTCACCGGGTCATTCTCTTTCACCCTTTTCAGGACATCTTGTAACATACAAATAACATCTTCAGCCACCTGCTCCTCCCATCCTATACAACCTGCCTTTCTCTTGATGTAACTTGCTGCCACTCTCAGCCATCCAGCCACAGGATAATGCCCAACGAGCTTTCCGCAGATTGAAAATAGTTCTCTCTTGGTAAGACACGTCACTTTTTCAGGCAGTTCGTTCCCTCTGGTAAAAACCAGGACGCCACAGTCATTGGTTTTCAATCGCAATCCAAGAGCCGCGCCACCCTCCAGTGATTCAGGGGGTTTTGTCACAAGTCCATACCTGTTAAGATGACTGATCAGCTCATCGGGTGTCACTTGGTTCTCATCAACCAATATGTCGTCAATATATGATTTCGTCCCAGCCTTCACCTTTTCTGATTTTGCGAGAACCGTCTTCAAAATTTTCGACATTATACGTGGCGCTGAATTTAACCCAAAGCCAAGTCTTGTTAAACAGTAGGTCTTGCCCTTGTAATTTACGAGCTGATACTTCCAAAGCTCCTTATCCACGTGGATTTGTAAGTAAGCGGACTTCAAATCAACAATTGTTCCGGCGTCTGTTTGTCTTCATTCCCGCAGAGTTTCACTGCACACGTCTGTTACATCGTCGCCTGTATGACAACTCAAATGCAAGCTGAGTTCTCGAAAGTCAAGAACCGGTCGCACCTTGTTCTTTGTAGGTTGTTGCACGGCCATCAGCGGGATAATGCCACTCTTAACAGTCTCTCCCCATGGTACCAAAATTCCCTCATCAATCCACCGCTGAACTTCGTTATGAAAGCCATCCCCCACTTCACCCTGAAGATTTCTGTCGTAACAGCCTACTCTGTTCATTAACACCGGAGGAGATGATTTCCAATTCCACTTAACAATCCACTTTTCTCCATCAAACTCAGCTGTGAAATCGACATCTTCAATTGAACTGCATGATCCATCTTTAACTCTATGTCCTATCCCACTAACAGACTTGTCTTCCATGTAGGTTGGTTTCTCACCCAAATTCTCATCACTGCCCGGTGCCTCTTTCGCCACAGAACAACTCTCAAAACCAAACCTAACAGTTCCATTTCGGACAGTGACGCCTTTCATTTTCTCAATCAAATCCATTCCCAAGACGATAGTTATATCTCCAAAGACTGAATCCGATACTATGGCATGACTCTCTACTTCAATTCTTCGTACCTCTATCCGGAGCAATTGCTTTCCCTGGCACCTTACTTTTGATCCATCAAAGGCCACCATGAAGGTCTCACCATCACAACTTCCGACAGCCTTCGAGCTAACAACAGTAGTATCGCAGCCGGTATCTACTAACGCCTTCACCACTCGTCCCCCCAACACAACATCTATCACGGGTAACAACTGCGCCATCATTCCCGTTGAAGAGTGGCTGCTGGCGCACCAGCCACCCGTCGCTCGTTTCCCTGATTCTGATTGCATTGGCTTGCAATATGTCCGACCTCGTCGCAACGATAGCAGATTATATCTCTGCGTTTCATTCTGGTATTGCAGTACTTTGCCATGTGCGGTCCTCCACATCGGTAGCATGATCCCTTGAACTGCCGACCATCATCTCCTCCGCCGTCTGTTTCTCCCTTCGTTGCTGTCGTAAGCACTCTCGCTCTCCCAATCACATCACTCATTTTCATCTCGAATACTCTTTCAATCTGCTGTAATTCGCACGACACACTATCTGGAAACCCATTCACAAAAGCAAGCTTGGTCACCCTCTCAAGACTGTCACCACTCAAACCTGCTAACCCGCCTAACCTTCTCAACTCATTGGCATACACGTCAACCTGCTCACCGTTCCATCTCTTCTGTGATAATTTAGCAAATGCCACGAATGGACTATCGGTAAAGGCCTCCAGTAGTTTTCTTTCAATTATTTTGATGTCAAGCTGTTCGTCATCACTTAGCTCCAAAAATAAGGCAAGTGCATCTCCTTCTAAGTACAAAGGCAAAAATGTTGCCAAGTCCTTTACTCCTTGTAGCCTCGCTACCAATTTCACTTTTTGCATCCATGCCACCACATCTCCATCTCCAGCAAAGGACTTCAACATCTCCGTAGTCACTCTCACTGCCGCCATGATCCTTGCCGAAATAGCTTGTGGTTTAGATCTAGCTGTTTTACGCACCACTCGCCTTTCTCTGCGTTTCGTGTGATCGACTGTGACTGCCCGGTCTTTGACCTTCTACATCCAGTGAGGAACGAAATGAATCTAACTAGGCCCTAACTCTCAGTCCAACACAATACAGCAATACAATCTCTATATCAAGGCCTGTGCACATATATACGAATACTATGCCAGACTATCCACTTTCACAACATTTTTCCTCTGAACTCCGAACGCGATCTGACTTCACTGTGTTTCTCGCCTTCTTGCCTCTCTCTGAGTTCGACTCACTCTTCTTCTACGGAAACAAGTTTTTCTTCCTCGTGCGCCTACGCCCACCTTTTTCTTCGCACTTATTTAAACCAAATTACAAAAGTACTTTATCAATCTGCAACACAGGTACCAAACTATATTTATGTTAGTCAATGTATGAGAATGTACTTTGCCAATCTATAACTTAGTTAATTAATGAGAATGCACTTTATCAATTATAACTCGGTTGTTGAATAAGGCTGCACTTCAACAATCTATAATTACCTTAGTCAATGAATGAGAATGTACTTTACCAATCTATATCTTAAGTTTAAATGAACAAGAATGTACTTTACTGTCTGTACTTTCTCTCACCTCCATCTCACAAAATACCCTGCAATACATGCATTTCTTTCATACTATCATTCTAATTGCTGCTTTAAAAGGGCGTAATGTTTGTTTTTATTATAAGCGCAACATTATTACCCATCAACGACTGTTGCAGAGAAGAGCTGGAATGACTATCAGTAGATGCTTTGTTTAAAGGAAACGCGGCATGTGAAGAACACTATACGCCTTTGAGACATCTTTTCTACTTAAGACCAAAACAACGTAAAATATAGATCTAGTCTAGATCTAGATCTAGATCAGGTGCGTGTTACAAAATAATTTACATCTGAGCAGTTTTGATTATTGTTGTTCTGTGATAGTCACACTGTCCTAGATTCAACCGCGATTCTTCGACTATTTAGTATTTTCTATTAACTTTCACTTTACCGCCGACTACCCGTGTATTGTTTACCGTCGTGCCTTGGCTAGCAAGTCAGTCCGCACCGATGTCGCTTGACGCTAGTGCTAGAGTACGGGGAGCGCCCGAAGTGAAGCTTCTGGTTACTTCTACATTCTTTGAACGTCTCCATAGAGAACGGTTTTTGCATGTCCTTCGCAGTTGTCTTCTCTGCACATTTCGCATCGGATTTGGGTTGTTTTCTTGTCACAAAGGCATCCATTTTTCAGTTAAGACCTGGGATACGATGGCATTCGGCGCGAGCGAGTCACTGAAAGTAAGGCTAGGCCTAAGCAAGGGGAATCACTGTGTTTAGCTGCACCGGCATAAAAAAAACTTCGCTATTTTCAATCATAGAACATAATAAATATTTTCCTAATAATGCAGGCGATTTTTTGCAGGATTTTGCGGCGCGATGCGGAAAAGGTGAAATTTTGCGGCCGCAATGCAAAAAACTGCGGGGACAGACCTGTACTTTTATGGACAACACTTTGGACTTGAAGGAATAGAACACAAAACTAAACATTTAAAAAAAATATTTAATCAATTTACAAATTAAATATTTACATCAAAGAAATCATCATCGAAATCCACAGTGGCAAAAATTTTAAAAATGACTTTGTACGTCACGGGTGGGACAAGCAATATTATAGGGTCAAGCAGACAGTCCCAATATGAACCAATACAATTCAAAAACCACATTATTACAACCCGACAATTCCAATATGAACTAATATCCATGTACATCATTCTCACTATGATAAAACAAAATTTCAAGGTCACATGTGGCAGCATACAATATTAATATCATCAGCAATCAACAAGAAGTGACAAAAAACAAATTCACAATGATATCTCTGAAAATGAGTTTATAATGACAAATAATTTGTGTCATGGGTGGGACATGTCACAGGTGGGACATGTCACAGGTGGGACACAGTGGAAAATGATGAAGAAGCACCATACACTTGAGTTAATCTTTTCTGAATGGTGAAACTATACTGATTTCGACAAATTCAACTGAATAAGCCCATTCATTTAAGAATTTAATCAAAATTTAAAAAAAAAATCATCAAAGTTGTCCCACCCGTGACATACCGTCCCGAACGAGTGTATGCTAAGTCAAGACCAATCTAATTTTGTCCTCTTTGACATGCTCAAGGTTCGATTGCAAACTTTGCGTTTTCGTTGCCCTGGCTTCTTGCCCTTGTGCTTAGGCTCAACAGCAACCTTTTCTGAGTTGGTGCTACGGACCAAACATTCCTTTGTAGTGTATGCAAATTTTCTCATGTGTCGTTTTTGTTGTTTTTCAGAGTAGGAATACCAAACATCTTTGGGTACACCAAACTTCTGGTATTCGTCAACGAGGACGAACTCGCCTGCACCACAAATCGCTCGTTGCACTTCTCTGTGTTGAGTCTTGATGATGTCGTGGATTTTCTGAACGAGTTCGACCAGCTTGAGTGATCGCCATGATACTGCTTGCTTCAAACGATGGTTGAGACTCTCACAATTGTTGTTTGTCCAGAGTGGACTCGCAACATGTAGTCCAGGTCTTTCAAAGCCTTTTGCATTCTCCACCAGCAGTGGAGACATGTGCTCTATAAATTTTTGCACAGAAACATTCTCTGCGCTCTCAGTCATGTGTTGAAGTCTGTCAGCAATGTCAACATGATCAGCAGCATGGGCAATGATGCCATTTTCACCAAAAATCTTACTAACAAGTCGTTGTCGTTCTTGTTTTGGCAATCCAACTTTGTCAGCAAGGGTATGGGAGAAATTCTGTTTTAAATGTCTGGTGCAAGTCAGTCTTGGAGCAGTAGGAAATGCTAGGGCCATGGCCAGTTTAAGAGCTTTTTCATCATCGCTGCCAAGAATTGGTACCTGAGGACAATCCATCAGTTGTCCAAATAAATGGTGCAAAAAAAGAAAAAACGTGTCCTTGTCACTATTGCCATGGAGTAGTAAGGGACCACAAAACACGCCTCTTCACAGCAAGGCATTTGTAAACACTAACTGTGATATGGACATTGGACAAATTAAATGTTTTGTCGAAACCAAGCACTGTCGATTCCGCAGTCACCGGGGCACAACAAAATCTTTTTATATCGGAAATTTGTTCCTCTGTGTATAAAATAACGAAAGGAACTTTTTTGTACTGCCTGACAATCAGTTTCAAAAGGGGCATTGTATGTTGAAGCTCTTCCAGAGCTGACACCTGGTCTGCAAAGTTGGCTTTCGGGATGACCTGTGGCCGTATGCATAATCAATGCGTAAACTAAAGTAAATACGTTGACTGGTGTTAACGCAAGAAATGAATACAATTGCTCGTGTTAACACCAGTCAACGTATTTACTTTAGTTCACGCATTGATTATGCATACGGCCACTGGCCTTTAGTTTGTGTTCGAGCCTTGATATTGTAAATCTGGCGTCTGTTAGATGGGCCTTCTAAGACGTGTTCATTTGAATTATAAATGTCTGCTGCCTTTTTTACTTTAACTTCTTCCTTTATTTTATCAATCACCTGGGGTTTTGTTCTCACATATGTATGATGTTTTAATTCTGGGCAATAGCCCTTGAATTCATGAACAGCAAGTGCTGGAACATTTTCGCTGTGCAGGAAAGAGACCCTCTTTTCATATCCTGCCCCACTTTTATGCTTGGCATAGTACCTGCTGAGGACAAGGGCATCTTCAGCTTGCGGTTGAGGATTCAGTGGTATCTGGACATACTTTTTGTTTTGTCTTAGCTGAACACAATATTTGCTGTGTCGATAGGTCACTGTCCGCACTTTTCCATTTTCTTGTACAAAATAGCTCCTGCTGGTGCTGTTACTCCCCCACGCTCCTCTGTGGTCCCAGAATTGGGGGGGGGGGGGTCGTTTTCCTTGGGCTCTTCGGTTCTTGTTGTTTTCATTTTGGACAACAAAGTAAACATCGTCTTTTCTACCTCTTGGAACTTCACTGACAGTATCATTGACAGAAGTATGTTGTAAAATTTGTAGAACCTTTTCGGTTTCTAAAAATCTGCCATGAGGAAGGGATTTTCCACCAGGTAAGATGTTAGGTGCGGTAGAATCAAAATCGTCATCCTTATCATCAGCATCATCACTAACATTAGCAACAGCAGCCGTATCATCATCATCATCATCATCATTACTAACAGCAGCAGCAGCCGGATCATCATCTCTCTCTCTCTCTCTCTCTCTCTCTAGTGAGGTAGATATGTGTGAATGGTGCATTTGGTGCGTGCACTTCTGGAAAGAAGCATGAAACTTACATATGTTATGTTTTTGGGTATGCTGAGTTCAAATCCACCAGACACCCGGCTCTATCTCTGACGGTTCCCCACGTAAAAGTCAGAAATCCAAGATGGCCGCCATAAAATGTTCATTTTTACATAACATGACTTTTAGTCATCCTATTTCAATAATTTTGGTGTCTGTTCCTATGTTTTCGGGGTCAACAAATTCAAATATGGCATGTTTAATGCTCTAAATAAAATATTTGTATAAAAATAGTACAAATCATCATAAAATCCAAGATGGCCGCCGTAAAATACTAATTTTTTTATATAACTTGACTTCTAGTCATCCTATCTGCAAAAAATTGATGTTTATACCTATATTTTTGGGGTTAACAAATTCAACTATGTCACTTATTTCACTTTAAATTATTTTCTAAAATAAAAACTGTAAAAGCTTAATGAAATTCAAGATGGCCGCCATTAAATTGAATGTGTTGAAATACTAAGTTTTATATAACTCGACTTCTAATCATCCTAGTTGAATAATTTTGATGACTATACCTATATTTATGGTGTCAATAAATTCTCATGCGGCACCTATTTTGCTTTAAATTAATTTTTTTTAAAGTGAAATCATTAAAAAGATAATGAAATGAAATATGGCTGCCAAGAAATTTATTTATTTGGTACCCCCAAAAAAAGTTTCTTTACATAGCTATTGTTGCAGATACAATTTTTCACATGTTACTTGTACTTAAAATTAATTAAAACATATACAAAAAAGAACATCCACTGACTAAATTAGAACTGTATAACCAGATATGTGCATCAAATATCATACTACACGTGAGGGGATGAAAATCAAAAGCTTCTAAATTACTTTTATTTAGGGAAAATGTGACATTTCCAATAATAATAATTTTAATATCAACAGTTCTGTCACATTTTCACTCCAAAAAAAGTCACTTAGGAGCTTTTGATTTTCACCTCTTCATGTAATGTATTTGTAAAATACATGTATTAACAGCAGAGTTCTGACGTCAGTTTACTCTCTATAACATTGTCCAGAACAAACACATAGTTGACTACATGGCAAATTTGCTTTAACACAGGAACACCATCTCTTTATACAGGAAGTTTTGCAGCCACATTTGATAAGCTCCCTGCAGGCTTTAGATGCTTCAGGAAGATTAGTCCAGTATGGTGTCAATGAGGAGTCTCTTTCATTTCGCTTCCACCCCCAATCTTCTGGTGATGGAACAGTGGTATTAGCAGTGAGGGCCTGCCCCCAGATGAATCCTGCCAGGTATACAGCTCTCTTCACATGCTGCTCAAGAGCGTTCTTTGTAGGGGGTACATTTTCAATGCTGCGAAGTTGAGAGAACAACTGCTTACGCAAATCATTTACACTGGTCAGTTCTGATGATCTCTGGTAAAGTAGAACAGTAAACCTTTCTATCTGGTCAAATTGATCTGATGAAATACAATTTGGAGTTTGTGATAAATCAGCAAACAGTTTGTGCAGGTGTGGCATCGAATTTAGGACACTCCAGGCTGTTTTCTTTCCTATTCAATGAAAAGCTGAACATACATCACACCCAGTAAGGGCATGAAAAAAATAATAGTCCCCTTGATGCATCAGTACCTAGACTAGAACTCAGAAGATGGCATGGTATATAACGAAGTTTTTTACCATGGCCAAATGCAACCCATATTTCACAGTCTTTTAAGACACTTGATACTGCGACAGCAATAACAACCACATCAGTATCTGTTGCTTTCATAAGGATTTTCTTCAATCCTTTGTCATGGAGGTGTTTTGCATGAAATAGAAGACGAGTGTCTGCTTCCTCATGTGTACGGTATAGTTCTGAAACATCAGTACATGCTATAGATGATGACACCACTTTCTGTTCAAAGGTTGAGGTGACCTGTTTGTGTGAAGAGAATTGAAACTCTTGAATGGCAACTGCAAGAAGCTTGAACAAGCTCTCTTTGTTTTTATCACAACGCAAAAAGTTTTTCCAGTTTGCTGGCAGTTTAGTGTCCTTTTCTACTTTCATAGGTGTTCCAGATCCACGGGTTTGACGTGTTTGTTCCTTCAGACTGTTCTCTCTATATGTGTCCCAAACAACATCAAGGCAAAGTACTGGTTCTAACATTCTTTTAATGCTTGGAATAAATACATAGTCTGCATAATCTTTGAATGTGGTGATAGGCTCCTTTGCATTTGACTTTTTGGGGTCAAGGGAGTGCACAAGAGCAGCTCCATCAACTATTTTTGCATCAATAGCTGGTACAGTGTCTTGGAAGGGTGCCACAGATTCCTAACATTGAATCAGGTCAGACTTGCAGGTGGAATGCATAATCCCGTTTGATGCCAGAGAAGGAGGCCATGGATGATTTTCATGGGCAAAAAAATTATCCACGTCACTCTCCTTAGTTTGGCTTGCTATGTACAGCCTAGAAAAAAAGGCTGACGTCACTGTTTAAGTTGGATATTTTTGTAGCACACTTAGTACTTTTTTTTCTCTGAAGTTGAATTGAACAAGGGAAGGTTGTTTTTTGGAATAGCATCAAAGAATGGTGTTGAGTTTCCATGAATATGCTCTGACACAAAGTTTTTGAATTGAGTTCTACCAGTGTCTTCAGCAGATTCTATAGAATTCTTCACAGTATCAGGCATGATTTGTTTTGTATCAAGAGTATATAAATCTTTGCTTGTGTCAGAAAATGGGTTACCCGCTTCTTCAAACTCCCTGCACAGGTTTTTGATATCACTAGCGAATCTCTTTTGAACACTTGGTATCTGTTCATGATGCCCCTCTTCAAAGCTAGTTTTTGTGTCATGCTTGTCACTGTAGTCTGATAGCAACCTAGCAGTCTCTAGTCCAGCAACCATCCACCGTCTCAGTGTCTCATCATTTTCAGTGATACCGATCATTCCACCGTCACCCTTCACCATAGCATTCAACTGTTCATGAACTTGATCATGTGCCATCGCTGAAAACCTTTTGTTTGTTTTCTGTGGTACAAAGTTGCCTTTAAGAAATTCTTCGTGTGTATCTTTGCTGTTCTTTTCCAGTGCAAGCAGGTCAGTCACATGAACTGCCATCCATCGAGAATAATGGAAATGATCAAGCGCAAACATCCATGGAACGATCTCCAGGAGTGATGCCACATATTCTTGGTAGTTTTGTTCACGCTGAGCACGAAGAAATCGAAGGAAGATAAGTTGCAACTGAAGAGTCTTGTACCAATAACTGAATTGGGGGTGATTTGAAACCATTTGTAAGCACCATTCTTCAAAGTTCAAATGCTCACCATCTGATGTGTACTCTTTGTATTCACCATATGACATGTACATTAAATTGTACAATGCAGCAGCTGTGACTTGATGTGCCCAATGGCATCGAGACACATGTGATCCCTGTAGGAGACTCTCAGCCCGGTCCTCTGTGGTGACATTTGCTGTAGATATCACATGAGTCCAACCGCTCTTTTTCAGCCAGTCCCCCAGCACGTTCAGAACTGCCATTTCTAGATGTGGCCCACCCATCAGGATGACAAACTTCTTTTCCCCATATAAGTCAGGCCATTTCCACTGAATTTTCTTTGCAAGTGCATAGAGGGGTTGGTCAACAGTCATTACAGGCGTCTGGTCTGGATTCACAGAAAGAGTAACATTTTTTATGATGTCCATTCCATGTTTGACCATGGCAGGTGTATGTGCAGCATCTCTGAAGAGTGGTAGTAGAGACGTTATTGCAGGGGGTTTGGGTATAGATTGTTGTAATAATAATAATAATAAATAATAAATGGCATTTATATAGCGCTTAACCCTGTTCCACAGGCTCTAAGCGCTTTACAGAACTTATTTACTACTTTACAAACGCATTCACTCCCACATTCTAATTGTACATAATATGCACACAATCTCATGTCAACCACAGTAGGCTTGCCAAGAATGCTGACCATGATATAAATGAATTGTTTGTCTCTTGTTGTTGATCAGTTGACAGGCATGATCTAGCCTTTTCTAACCACTGTTGTGTTTGGTCATTGTCGGTATTTGGTACATGCACATACATAATGGATTCAGAATGTTGACTACTGGCTGGTGTCATATCGTTAACCATTGACACTGGTGGGACATCGGTGTAATCTGTGGGAAGTGTTTTTATTTTTGATTTTGATCTTGTGTGTTCAATAATTTCTGGAGTATCTCGGATCTCACCTGAGTTGTCATTTGTGATATGTTGAGTCACTGATATTGCAGTACCATGAAATGAATCCTGGCTCGAAGTTGAAGATGGGTTATGGTCAATGTTGTCTAAGCAACCAGTGGTAAACACCTGGTTTCTTAGTTGTGATGGACAAACGACTTCCTCTTGTTCATATCTCTGGGTTTCACTGTTTGCTAAAGCAGTCGTAAATTGGAGCACCCTTTCATAAGATACAGATAGACCTTTGTTGAAATAAAGTGTCAATAAGATTGCGCTTGCGCGTTTTGTTGTAAACAAGGAGACCAATGTACAAAGGAAGTACAGTTTCACGACCCAGGTTGTGACGTAAAGAGACTGTGTCAGTTCTACCACGTTTGACAGAATTGAATACAATTAACTGGGTAATTGAAGATGCTGCTCTACTTACGGCACTCACACAATCTGGTTGTTTGATTGTGGAATCACCTAAGATCATTGTGATTAATGTCTCTAACAGATCAGGCAAGTTGTCATATTGTTCATCAGTTAATGATCCATTGAAACTGTATTTTTGTTGAAACATTTCTTTCCGAATCAACTTTGCAACTCTCATCAATAAAATAGCTGCATCGTCTGAATCCTTGTTACAAGCACCTAACAAAGTGTTTCCTATATCTTTTTTTAATGATAAGAGTGTTCCACATTTACTGTTGTGAGCTTCAAGGTACGGTAAATAATGCAAAAGTCTTTGAGTGAATCTTGATGAATGTATTGGAACAGATGAATCTTCACCAAAGTTTTCTAAATGTTCATTGTATAATTGTTTTAGATCAGAAAGTTTGAAAACAACCTTTTGATCATGGGCAGATTGATTAGTTTCCTCAATAAAAGAAACAACTTCAGCAAAGGCCAGTGAATGTTTATTAGATGTTGTTTCGCAATAACCAGCAGATTTCCTTTTCCTTGATCTACTTTGGTTGTAAAAAGAATTGAGGCAGCTAAGATGATACACAGCATCTATAGCAACCATATCCCCAGTAGCTAGTTTTGTTAGGAGTTTCGAGTCCCCTAATTGTTCTGCAGTTGATCTTACACGAGAATCTAGGTCATGTGTTGCTGCTTTGTGAAGTTCTCCACTGACGTCATCACAAAAGAAACAAGCTGGTTGAGATACTGCTTCTTTGTCAAGAGAGCAAGAAGCAGAACTCACACCCCGAAGATGATGTTTGGTAGGAGATGGTAGGCTCTGCTTATATGATTTTTGTTGTTGTCGTTTAGCTCTTTCTATTTTTAATGAACTGCAACTTTTGTAACAGTTTTTGTGCCATTTAGCAATATTATGTATGAGTGTTTCCTTTAAACCACCACTATAGTTCAGTCGCGATATATCAATGTGTTGTGGTAAACTGTCTAATTCATGGAGCGATGCAAGATTGGTGGCCAAAGTTTCATATCCTTGTGGCGAAGGATTCGTCAAAATGTGTCCAGATGACTGTTCCTGACAGAGTGCACACAGGGACCAGTTCATTATTTTATCCTCATCTTGTTCTGAGGGTTTGGCAAATCGCATTTTCTTGGATGTAGACATATCGTGTGCGGTCAGAGATGGCTTGCTTTAATCAGCACCTGGAAATTAAGAAAAAAAAATATGTTATCATCATTGCACGAGCGTTCTTTTTATAATTTAAAGTAAAATAAGTGTTATATTTGAATTTGTTGACCCCGAAAACATAGGAATAGACACCAAAATTATTGAAATAGGATGACTAAAAGTCATGTTATGTAAAAATGAGCATTTTATGGCCGCCATCTTGGATTTTTGGATTTTACGTGGGAACCGTCAGAGATAAAGCCGGGTGTCTGGTGGATTTGGACTCGGCATACCAAAAAACATAACATATGAAAGTTTCATGCTTCTTTCCAGAAGTGCACGCACCATTCACATATCTACCTCACTACTCTGTGTGTGTCTGTGTTTTTCCTCCATTATGTGGACAAAAGTATGGTTGCACACTCATGTTATGTAGACGACCCCCGTTATGCTGTCATCGTGGTTTTTTGCGGCCGCAATGGCAAATTTGCGGCCGCAAAATTCGCAATTTACCGCAAATTTTACAATTTTTCATTAAAATCTCAATTTTTTGCTATTTTTGAACCCCAGTTATTAAAAAAAGTAACAACTTAAAAATCAATAAGCTTATATAAGATTTATATTATTAACTATGTTTCTTTCTGATGTGCACCTGAATGACTTTTTGTTTGCATCTATAGATCAATGTAATACTCAAATGACCTCCGGGAATAAAGAAAGTTATCTGAATCCGAATAGTTAACTAAATTTGCAAAATTTGGCAATTTTTACGGCAAAATGTGGCAAAATTTCCTGTTTTTTGTGGCAAAAATTTCATTTTTTTTCTGGCAAAATTTGGGGTTTCAAATGGCAATTTTCCGCGATGCCAGGTTATGTAGACGTCTACATGTTTTTCGTAATGCAATATGAAATACAGCAGGCATACTTTAATAAAAAGGAAAATGACAGAGGGCAACTGCTGTTTAAGATGTGCTCCGAAACGAGGTCACCAATAGTACAACACATTTTGCGTTTCGAGAAGTTTGTTTTTGTCTTCTAGTTCCTGCACCTTCACCTCTGTCCTCTTCAACTTTTTTCGTACACTCTGGGCTAGAACCGTCTTGTCTAGTTTACGCTTCAGACCACAAATACTGTCCGACTGTTCATTTAGACGCTTTGCATCTTCATGTTGTTTTAACAATAGTGATGTCACTGTCTTCTGCACATCGCATAGTGCTGCAGTTGTTGTCGATAGTGCAGCTTCTGTTACTTCCAACTTCTCCTTCACTTTCTCATTTACAACACATGTACGCATATTCACACAAGTACTGAGGCCTGCTTCTTGCGGAGTTGAGTTTGCTGATACTGAGGGCGAGGGGGGCACAAATGGCTGCTGTAGAAAAGATTTAAAATCCTTTTTTTTCTTTTTTAAGTCTTTGAGTTTTATAGAATAATCCCCTATCTTTTTTGCCAGGGAAACGGGATTGCAGTTCTTGAAAGATTGTGGCAACTGAAACGTTGGCAAATGTTATTGGAATTCTCTGTCTGTCCTGACTGAATTTCTAAGAGAAATTATTTCCCCAACTGTGACTATATCTATTATTTGCGACTGTTGCTCTGTTTGATCACTTGTGTTTGTGTTGTCTGTGTTTGTGTGTGTAGAGGCAGAATCAGCCTGAATGTGATCAGCGTTAGCTGCTGTGATGGTGGCGGTGGAATCCATGGCAATATTGGCAGACGTAGGCCCTGGGCTGCCTACCTCTACCTTTACCGTTCAGTCTAGGCTTGGGGTAGACACTGAAAAACTCTGAAAAAGTGGGAAAAAAGTACGAAATACTAAATTTAGATTTGTAAAATTACAATATTAACACAGTCTATAACGTAAACTAGGCCTACGCTAGTCCGAATTCTTATGCCTAGATCTAGGTCTAGCTAAAGTGATCAGCGCTGGTCATCGATGTCCGCCATCTTGGATGCAAGTGCCTTAGCAACCCAAACAATCTTAAATATTTCAATAAATCTGCGGTATCAGACTGATAAAAACAATCAGTAAGAATTTGATCAACACATTTTATTCACTAGTAAAATTGAAAGTTGTTATTTTATAGCTTTTCTTGATAAAACAAGCGAAATTCACCAACAGTTGAGAAACTCCAAAACAAAAATAAGGGGCGTAACTTCCACAAACAAATGTACTAAAGCAATGGCGAGTTACACAAAGGGCACTTGAAAATTTCGTCGACCACCCCACCTTGGTTTAAACACTTTTCCGATAATTAATACTTAACACAAACACTTCAAATTTCTACACAATAACATCAATATGATGAAGTTATCATACAACTTAACGGACATCAAAAATTTTCATCCTAAAGTTGAAAAAAAAGCAAAAATCTCACCAAATCCGTCACTGTTTCTGGACCACAAGACCGATCAAAAAGCCGGAACCACCAACGTGATCGTCGTTCACTTGCGCAATACCTGTGACCCATTCTTTCAACCAATGAAATAGGGGAAATGCGCGAAAATGGGTTAAAACGAACGTCACAGTTTAAAAATAACCGGGCAGTGCAGGCATGTTGGAAATTGGATTTTTCTCATATTTTCAAGTCCCTGGTCCTATTGGGGGGTAGGATCGAGTACCTAGTCTTCTCGGATAAGGACGAAAAAATTCGGAGGGCCCGTGTGCACGTTGCGCACGTTAAAGATACCTTGGCAGTTGGAAATCGTAAAGAGCAGGCCGAAAGGCCGCTGCCCGGGCAAAATTGAAAATTGAAATTAATAGATTAAAAGTTATCCATATCACCCCCCCCCCCCCGCCAGAATTTATTATTCATTATTAAATATATATTGTTATTAATAAATATTCAAATATTATTTGAGTTGTGTGTTGTGTGAACTGATGTGAGTTGTGAACTGTTGTGAGTTGTGAACTGCGCCTAACAGGCTGCGTTACAATTTGCTCTGAGATAGAGAGAGAGAGAGTGAGCGAGACAGGGAGAGAGAAAGAAGCAGTGCAATGTGTTGAGCGCTTCGCCGGCAGCTCCATTCTGCTCTGTGGTTGACATGTTGTTTCTGTAAAGCGCATAGAGCATTTTAAATGGATATGCGCTATATAAATGCTATACATTATTATTAAATAGCGCGGACAAAACGGGCTCGATCGCCGGTGCCGCAATTATCGCGTTTCTCTTCCAATATCTCATAAACTATTAAATATTGATGAAAACGCTTTGAGACAAATAATTTCAGCATTCAATGCACGTTCTTATGATCAAAACTGTTACCTTCTAGCACCAATAGTAAAAAAGTTATCGCAGTTTGAATAGCACTACCCCCTCAGTTCACGATTTTCGCCGCTAAGCAAGCAGGCCATGAAACTCCCTACTAGGGAGTTTCATGAAAATTTTATATAAACACAAGAACTAAAAGAATGCAACCGAGTAATAGAGCTTGAAATTTCAAGAACAACAGTTTTTATTTCATCCAAATATCTTAATTCTGTCAAAAGTTATGGCAGATTAAAGATGTCAATTTATCAGTAATCGGGGAACCGATTTACGTATAAAACAATAGGATAAAAGTGTCCACTTAATGAAGCCAATTTTGGAGTAAAAATGAAGAAATCATAACATACATACTTAATTACCTAAATAAGACATAGTAAAGTATATATATTCCGAGAGCTTAAAACAAGACGAACAAAACTACACTATCAATTGCATAATAAATCCAAGATGGCCGCCATTTTGCTATCCAAAATGGCCGCCACTCTGTGCAGCAGAATTACTAAATCCCACATAACTTCATTATTTATGAAGATAAACACATAAACCTATACATTTTCTTGAAGCTTATGATGAGCTCTACATGATTATACACAAAGGAAGCCATTTAAAAGATAATACAACAGATCAAATTCAATTACAAATATGAAAAAAAGAATCTTATTTACACGCATTTTGAAATATTTGAAAAAGAACAACAAATTGAAAAATTAAGGTGATGACTAAATGGACAGTAAAACAAGAGTTTTTCTGTACACAACAGGATAGTAAATGTATGTATCTCTTTCAACAAGCAATCCTTACAAATATAAAAATCAAGGGAAAAAAAACAACAAAAATTAAAATACAAATTAAAACAATAAAGACTTTACCACAATTCACATGCAGATCATATCCAATGAGTGATGCACAATGATAATGTAGCCAAACTGCTCCCACCCACCTATTATTTAAGCTATTGGGGTAACCATATTCAAGTTTCTTGAAAACAACTCTGACAAACTATCAATGGTCAGCTGATGGTGGTACATCTTTAAAAAAAAAAAATTAATGAAGTAAAAAAATACAACAATGCACCACAGCTTTCACTCAAGACAATATTATTAAATTTCCTTTTTTGTGTTCATTTAAAACTGGAATGAGATAACTTTCCTTGCTTGCATGAGTTTCAAAAATAAACTGAATTTTATGAAAATCAGCATTATGTTTGCTAATATCTTTCACTTCACCTTTGCACCACTTTCTCACACCTTGCACACACTTTGCCTTTGGCATGAACCATTCACACATTTTTCCAACAACAATCGAGGGATCTGAAATAAAATTTGGCAACATTACAGACACTTGGCTTTTTTTCCTCTCCATTTCAAGCTCTTCATTCAAAATTTTCTTCTATTCCTCAACTGCAGCTGCTTTCGACTGGTCAGTCACAGAAGTGTTTGTAAAATCATTTTCAGTGTTAGATGAGGCAGTAGAAAATTTATAAACATTTAATATATGTACCAAGTGTTCTTTAAGTTCCTGAACAGAATAAGCCCTCCCCCCCACAGTTTCATTGAACAGAGACATGTCATCGATCTTCATCCCGATAACAAATTTCAGAAATTTTTTCTGCACCATTAATGCCTTCTTGGCTTCTTTGGTGTTCATAACAGACAATTTTTCATCAATTTCATGAACTTTCCACAACCCACCATAGTGACTTATTTCATCCGTGATCAACATTTTATTGCTGACACACTTTTCATCTTTGCTTGCTTTTTCTTTTTGTTTTTCCAGAAGTTTTTTCTCCTTATCTGAACGTAGCTTTGCCTGTCTTTCTTTCACATGCAGTCGCCACTGAGGGGCAAGTTTTGCTGCATTAGTGATAATATCACTGCGTTCTTCATCGCTGAGTGTTGCCAACCATTGTATAGGCTTGTTTGTCTGCCAAATAATGATTGATTCAATGGTAGCTATCTGTGCTGCGGGCATAGTACGGACAAAGTTGTCCAACTTTCCCATGTCCCCCTCGGAGGCAAGGTTGGACGCAGGGACATTTACAGCATTTTTCCCATCTCTGTCTGACAGTTCAGACAATGAGCCACCTTCAAGCTGGTCGTCTGCCTGCCTCTCCAATATCACAAGAGGCTGTAAAGAAATAAATTCTACAGCCAATTGTGTATTGGAGTCACAGTCTGCATTGTCTGAACCTTCAAACAACGATTTGAAAACTGCATCCTTCTTTGTGCACTTGGGAAAAATTGGCTCCCCCGAAAGAGCTGTGCTACCATCAACTGACCACACTTTTAAGGTCTCATGGACTTTTTGCAACACAGGGTTCAACTCTAGGATCTTCACTTTCTTTGAAGTCATAATATACTGCACAGGCACAGTTATAAGGGAACCTACAATACCCAAAGCCCTGAGGATAGACAGGAAAACAGGCTGCTTAATGTCAAAGTGTACACACTTTAATAAATTGTTTGGGTTTGGATAAGAATCCAAAAAATCGTTGACATCGTGCCTATGAAAATACAGCGCGGCAGCATTTTCAAACAAAACATTAAACCGGTGTCCAAGAAAAGTTTTCAAGTGATTGTTTTGGCCCCGCCCAGCAAGAAAAGTCTCGAAATGGTGGTTCACACCAGCCTTATCACAGCCGCGCTGTGTAAATGCCTTTGCTGCAGTGCTAATGAGATTCACACTTTCACTAGAGGAGTCATTTTTGAAGCTATGTGGATTTTTGTTCTCCACCAGGCAGTCCTCAAGAGCTGCTGCTCCCTTCTCTGCTGCTGTGGCGAAGTTACTCAGTAAGTGTAGCCGACAAGAGTAGTGGCCCGTTTCTGTCGCCTTGGCCTGTTCCTCGCTGCTCATGGTGTTGAAGTCTGGCACTGCTTTTGGTAGCTCCTCTGTCCGGACCTTCTCGAACTCCCGTATAAATGCACCATTGACAATGCACCTGTTGTTAGGGATACAAATATGCAGAGGTGGGGGAAGGGAAAGGGTTAAAGTGGAGCATTTAGAGTTTCAGTCAGAGAATGCTAAAATATTCCTGAAAAAGAAAAAGGTAATAAAATAAAGGCATTGAGAACAAATTATTTAGAATTTAACATGATGCAATAATCATCATCATCATCTGTCGTCCCTAGGGTGGAGGCATAGGTCATAGACAGGCACTAGCCCTCCAGAGATTTCTATCCTCTGCGACCCTCTCAAGCTGTTGCCATGACGTGAAGCCACCATTCCTTATTTTGCCTGTCTCTCGTCTACAGATGGTTCTTGGCCACCACCTCTTTCTCTTTCCCTGTGGGGTCCAGCAGAGAGATTCCCTTGATGGTGCAATAGTAGTGCAAATTTGAGGGAGGGAGAGAGAGAGAGACAGAAATGAACAGCGAGGGAGAAAAATATATGGCTCTCCTGATCAATCGTACCTGTCATTCATGAAGGCTTTCACTGAAGTGAGAAGCTTGGCTTTTGTGTGCTCCCTGTCCGGTAGATTGTGTGCCATAGCCAGGTCGTCGAAGATGTCCATGACTGCTCCCAGGTATGTTTGGGCATCGCCACCTGCTACTTCTCGGAGCCCAATTGTTCTCACTCCTTTGTCTCCCTTTAAGGTTACCTGTGAGGAATAAAAAATTAAAAAAATGGTTTACTCATATTGTTTAGGAAAAGAATAAAGCAAAATTTGTGTGGAAATGATTTTGTACATTTTTAATTTGACATTCAATATCTCATGAAACAGTCCTAACAATAGCTGTTTTTTTCCTTGAAAAAGTCTACTGCCATACCATTTTAATATTTTAGTTTTACATCACTGATTAAAAAAAAAAACGAACTAAAATTACATTGAAATACCAAATAAAAAAAAAAAAAGCTAGTGAAATATTTCAATATTAAAGAAATTAAAAAAGGCAAGAATGATAAAAAAAAAAAACATTACCTCTGCGGCTTCGTAGTGCTTGTGGAACTTAGATGTTGCATCCTGGTGCAGAACATTGCCACATGGATCCTGGACATCGAAATCGGACAGCATCTCCGTGACAACTTGCTTTGCCGCCACAACTCCAGCCTCTGTGTACATTCTGCTGAGTGTTGATGCACTGGGTATGTTTTGCACACAAGAAGAAGTCAGTTGTGAAAGGACAGTTCTAACAACAAGTGGCAACTTTTTTATGCTAACATTGCCCTCTGTTAACAGCAACATGCACATTTCTCGCATTTTGTTAATATAACGTCCATTTTCGAATGTTTTTATTTCTTCTGGCACATCGGCTTCTTCACTTTCTAAATAATCAATGTAATTTTCAAGCCTATCTAATTCTCTGGATTTCATCTTGATCTCCTTCTCTAAATATTTGACGTTATCTGTGTGGAACTTAGCAGCTCGATTTTTTACTTTTGACAGTCTTTTCTGCAGGCGAATTTTTTCTTCAACTAACTGGTTAATCCGCAGACACTGAGAATTTTTCTCCTCTTCTAATTGTTTAATTGTACACATCGCCTTTTGAGGTCAAGGTTTCAAAGTCTCAAAGTGTATCCCAGGGAGCTCTTGGGTCCATTGCAAAGAGAAAGAAGAAGAGATATGAAAATGGTGGTTATTTTTTATCGTCCACACACTTCATCTGAAGCACCGACCGGTTAGCAAAAAATTCCCCCTTCTCCCCAAAAAAATCAGACAAATAAAAAATGCTTGATGCAGACAATTGGCTCTTCCCTCTTTCTCCCATCTCATCCCGACCTTCAAACTATATATTATCAGGACAGCGCACAACTGATTGTTAACTAAACTCGCTCCCCACGAATCATTTGCGACGGACGATACCCCTCCGTCCTCCAGCTCATACAGGATTGCACCTAACTGCTGGTCCTTACAAGCAACTGCTGGTCCTGCTAACTGGACACTGACACAAGTCTTGACCAACGGGGGAGGGGATGGGGGGTATGATGTGGGGAGAAGAAGGAGGAAAAGAAAATCTGGTGGTCACTGTCAGATCTTTCTAACTGTTGGTCTGACACAACGACTGTTGGTCAATGACCGAAGGACCGTATTAAGTGCAACTCTGGCTCATACACTAACTTTCTTTACACAATGGAATAGATACAGTTGTGTCCTTTCTCTTCTTTCTTTCTTTTCCATTCTCTTCTTTTTTTTTCCACTCCCTTTTCTTCTTTTTTCCCCTTTTCCCCCTCTTTGCCCCCTCTTTTCCTTCTCTTTTCTCTCTTTTTGTTGACCAGGAGGGGGGGGGGCAGGAGGTAACTTGTTCCACATTAAGGGGCCAATATATGTGAATGATCGTTCACCATAACATCTGTATGATTTCACAGGTGTCACTAGCATGGTGGAATCAGTGGAGGATCTTAAACTTCTCCCTGGTGTATACAGTTTTATCAAATCTTGTAAATAAGAAGGAGCCGAGTCATTCAGACATTTGAAACACAGGATGCAGATTTTAAAAATTATCCTTTGCTTCACGGGGAGCCAGTGCAATTCTTTCAGGAGTGGTGTGATATGATCTCGTTTTTTGGATTTGGTTATCACCCTGGCAGCATTATTTTGGATTACCTGTATGTCACAAATCCCAGACTGGGAGATGTAATAAGTATGACAGGACAACAATCACGAACAAACAAGTTAACACTTAACAGAACAATCCATCAGACTCACACATTTATTAAACATAATTATACATATAATAGCGCAATTACATACATTATATTATTGAAATGACTGCCGTACAACGGCCTTATTCTCACACACACTCTCCCTCGGATCCACAATCCGGTAGTTACTCCTAAAGGCACTTCGGCCTCAGCCTCTCCCCTCAGGGTCTTAATAGCACATTAATAATTTACTGGCACCGCAGTCTCTCAATATCACCTTCCTATTGTCATACACCTTAGCATTCCCCTCGCACCTCAGCAGGGCAATAACACATTATTATTTCCATAGCCATCAACATGGCAACAACATAGTATCAGTTCACTAGCCTATCAACATGGCAACAATATAGTATCTCATTCACTCTCATATCTACGTCCCTGTCCGTGACCTGACTGCCACGACTTTATGTGCCTCTACTGTCCTGCACTGACAGCCTCACTTCTGGCCTATGTATGGCCTCCGGCCCTATGCTGGCCTATCCCCTGTGCTCATCGAGGTGGCTCTGCGGCCCGTCCCCGACACCTACAAGAATAATATTACATTGGTATAATACCCTACCATTTCTATTCACTCCACCTCTCCTTACAACCCATGAAGCGTACACACACTAGTTCACCTTTCACTCACCACACATCTTACGGTAACACACCTCCATCGGAGTACACACTACTCACTCGCACTACAAATCCATGAACTCACTTTCATCTATCGCTCATGGCGCACATTGCTATATCCAATATCACGGACTTCCACATTCCTCACATATACTTATTTACATCATGGTAATAGACGAATATAATATAATACATCAATCATAATAATCAATCAACGTTCTACATACCAGTCATAACTGGAAAGACTCTCACTAGTCTTCTCGACTGCTTCCCTTTATGTCCGCCCGATGGGCTCTTATTCACAGGTCCGATCCGTAGGACCTTCTAACTTGCAGTGATAGTAATCCAGCGCTTTCGCCTCATTCAGACTTCCACACCACTCATACACGCACGCTTTTCCCACTTGTCTGCATGAGTTATTTTTACTCTTCCCCTTTCACGTCTTTTCCTATCCGTCTGTCGTGAGCTCTTCTTATTCTACACCCGCTCTGTAGCAATCCCCTTAATTGCACTCACTCCACTCGTGACACTGTAGACGATTCAAAAATTTTGTATGAATACCCGCTAAAAGTGAATTGCAGTAGTCCAGTCTAGACAAGATAAGGGATGTAACTAATGTTTTTGTGGTCTCTTCATTTAGATATTTTCGGACAAGGCTTATTCTTCTCAACTGAAAATTTAAGGATTTAGACAGAGATCCTACACCTGAACCCATTGACAAATGGTGATCAATAAACACACCCAAATTCTTTACAACTTCTTTGCATGATAATTCATGGCCATTGAAATCAATGGTGACATTTTCAAGATCTTTTGTTAATCGTGGGTTGTGGAATAGAACTATGTCTGATTTGTCTTCATTTAATTTCAATTTGTTTGTTGTCATCCACATTTTAATTTCCTGAACACATTGTTTAGTGGCGAGAGTCATATTTGACAGATCTTGAATGGTGCCATCAATATATATCTGAACATCATCCGAATAAAAAGTAGAGGGTAGGCGCTCAGGATCCTACCCTTTGTCCAAATGAATCCAATTTAGAAATAATGCAAGGAAAAGAAAACCGGAACCGGAAGTCACCACCGGCCAAGATCTCTGCCCTAGAGATTTCGCCACCGTTTCGGATTTCCAAGAAAACAAAACCATCGTTTCGGATTTCCAAGAAAACGCAACTTTCGGTTTCAAGTTCAATTTGGTGTTATCTCAGGATATCTCATGTTATCTCAGGATATCTCACGTTATCTCAGGATATCTCACGTTATCTCACGTTATTTGTTAAATGATAACTACCCTGGGCTGGCAACTTCCAGCCTCACCCAGACAATTCAATCACAGTTATATATTTCATACATTAACTCTAGTTGCAGCTCTAGATGACAGTTCAACTTTGAATCTTGCATTCTTCGGCAATCACTCCTGGTAGATTCATCAAAACTCTCCTAACGGATAAATGTCACGCTCTTCGCCTTCTTATCCTTGTCAATATCATCAAGAGATTCGATTACTCACGCTTGCCCTGGCGCTAGGCCAGGGAACAGTGGACAATAGCGTTGTTTAATTTCAAATCAGCCATATGGATCGATGACTAGATCTACGTCCAGACATATTGTACTTTGTAGGTAATGATTCGCTCAAGTGGAATCCCCCCTGACTCTTCGCAGTTGGATAGTCTGCACGGAATGCAGTCCCCCATCAGCTGCTTTCCCAGCTTCCCAATTGCTATTAATACGCCTGCCTTGATTGGTTGTCAAATTAACGGCTAAGTGACGTAGACAAATAAGTTCTCACCCCTAAGTCAAAAACGGGGTGTTAATCTTCATCAATGGCCCATTATCTTTCCATCTCAATATCCACCATCTCCCTTAGTCTGTCCCCGCGGAAATTTGCAAAAAAATAATCAAAATTTTGCAACCAAAAATGCAAAATTTGCAACCTGAAAATGACGTACTACCCATGTTCTATTTCTTCACCCCCTCTCTATAATTAATTCGGTTATTTCCGTTTGACCACTGACCGCACACCAATTACATTTGATTATGACAGCCTACATGTAATAATATGACAAAATTCTGCATGCCACTGAAAGTGAGTTCAGATACGACTTCAAGTTTTCAAGTATTTCGTCCAGTGTTCCATTCATGTTCAGCTGTTTAGCACCACAAAGTGACGTAAAAAAGCGAATTTGATCTTTGAAAACTCCAAGGATAATTTTGGAAGTTTTTCTTCTCAGAATGTGAATGTATTCAACAGGGCATCAACATCACTACTAGTAGAACAAACACCACAGGTTTCTTCAAGCCGCTTCAGCAGTTTAGCAGTTACCTAATCATTAAAACCTCCAGATTCATAAGTTTTCCCTTCTTGAACCTGTCTCTGATGTTCCACTTCAATCATCCGGTCCTTGAGATTTTTCTTCTTCCATTTTGACATGCCCAGCTGCCCCTTTCTAGATCTTGCAACCTTTTCGGCTTGTTTTTCTAGTGCAAATTGACTGTTTACCACTGCCCACTCAAGATTCAGTTTGTCCATAACAAGTTTTAGACCAGCGCTGGAGAATGGCTAATGCTGTAGCGGTCTCGGCATTAGATTTCTTAGCGAAGACAGTTTTTGAACACCTCCCCCAAATCAGGGAATTAAAACTTTCATTGCTATTCTGAGTCCCCATTTTCGAACATCTCTCAAGCAAATCCAGGTCTGTAAATCTCTTCATAATGGGAAACATGAGTTGGCCGACCTCTCGAGATATTGTTGGGGTGTGTTTTCTGAAAGGGGCACCACTTGCAGCAGCTCTCTTGTAATGGCACCATGACTCTGGTCCATCGGGACAAAGCTTGTGGTTTGGGCTGTCGTCTGTGCTCATCATATGAAAAAAAACAGCCAAAACACCATTCTTCATTTTCAAAGGATCAGGTGCAAAGTTTTTTAGATTTGTTTCGTATGTATTTGTAATTTTTTCAATTTTTGGTTGTGTGAGCTTATAGTTTAGTTCCTTCTTCTTTTCTTTCTTCAGGGAATCCAAAGAATTAGTATACGCTTGGCAATATGATTGATGCAGTCTTCTTTCACCACAGGCTTGTGGTATCCAGATGACTTGTTAACTTCATTAAATACTTTGGAATCGCCATCGCACAGCATAGTGCCATAGATGAGGCCCCTCTTTCTCACAGACCGCTGGAAGATCAGTTTTGCAGACTCTGCTTCCATTGCGTTGGCAGATCCGTTAAAATTTTGTTGGCATTCCCATTAATGATGCACCATCCAATTTGCATATCCCTCTGAATCTGGTCGTGGTCCTTTTTCACAAGCCGCACAATAGTTTGATAACACTTGTGCATCGACAACAAGTCCCGAGTCGAAGTCAATCGCTACCCCCACTCCATTGTGGGAGGTATGGCCACGCTTTTTGTGGTTTGCGTACTCCTTTTTGAGATCTGGATCAGGGCCCTCTGTTGGGATTATTTTCATAAGCAGTGCAAAATTCACAGCGATCCTTTGATCGTTTGAAAAACCCTAAATTATATTCACTATAGAACACATGTTTATATGTTGACAGGCTAAGAGAGAGGAGCCGCACTTTGTTCTTTTCTTTCTTCATAGTAGAGATCCTACATCTTTTGCAAACTCAAATCGCTATTCAGGTATTTGCGACGCGACTCCTTTCTGCAGTAGTGACTTTCTGTGATAGGAAAACTTTCTATGTGGGACCACACAGAGAAAACCTCTCCAAGCCGTACTTTTAACAGCCGCGCTATCAGCCGCTTAAGCTTTGGAAAGTGCCTGCTTGACCCCACATAGAGAACGCTGTTACTTATACGAGGCCGTTTATTACAGTTGGCTCTGAAAGCTACTAGGGTTTAGTGTTTATGAAAATGGATTCGTCATCTGACGAAGAGTTCTTTCTAATGGACAGTCTGTTTCCTAAATTAATCAGCCCAAAAACTAGATGTGGAGTTCACAACATCAACAAAGAGCGGGCATCTCTTGGTGAATACCATCATTTGTTCAGACAACTTAAGTCCTACCCTGAAAGGTTTTAGGCCTACATGAGGATAACCGTGGAAACATTTGGGTACATCCTCAGCAAGATTGAGTACGTTTGTCCCAAATGGAAGATCTAACGTACACTGATGATATGAGCGCATCTGTGTCCATGTTTGAATCATTTGCAACATCAAACTTGTGAAAACTAGCCACAGACAGCTTTGGACGGCCTTGGAAAGAATGTAGTTTCGATTCTGCGAAAAACGTCAGTGCCGCTCCGCGCTGACGCATGCTCAATGACAACTTTATCTATGTGGGACGCAACGGTTTTCATTAGGGGATTCTTTTAATTTCACAGCCCCGGGCAGTGCGCTTGCGTGGGCGTAAGCGAACGCCTTTCTCTATGTGGTCGCCCTAAGTGTCTGCGGACGAACTCTTTCTCATCTGTACAGTACTGTCCTATCATTTTCACGAGAAGAATGAAACCCTCCCCAACTGTCGTTGGCGTTGTACCTGTCTCCGTCATTTTGCTTAAGGCAGTGGTAAACCATTCTTTCACTGATGTCCACAGTATCGAGAAAAAAAGCGTTTTCACGCTTCGATCTTTACCCCTTTGATCTCAAAGTGCCATTTCAGTGAGCGCTTTCTACGAGTGTCTCTGCCCAAATGACCGATCTTTTTCTCCATTTCGTCTACACATTTACACCAATAATTCCTCTCCCTTTTCAGACAGCCAGGTTGCCAAAACCCATTGAAGAGAGTTTCTCTCTGATCTGTGGCAATTTTTTTCCTTACACTTGTTCCTACAACCCACACCACACCCTTCTTTCAGCACCCTGGCCCTTTTTACTAATTCCCTGCCGGTTCACATACTCTTCACCAGAATTTCGTTTGCGTTTAGTGATACTGCGCGCCCAGTTTGACTGATCTTTCACTCTTCTGCGTCATCACAAAGAAGTGATTGAATATATATAAACTAAGCAAAGCCTATTGGATTGGTCAAGCCCCAAAGAAAGAAAGTACAAGCGTGGGCATAGTCAGCGCTCAGCGTAAGATAGTCTGGACTGAATGAATAAGGGTAGTACATGTACTAAGCCTAGGTGGAGTCTGACTTAACAAAGAAAGATGCAATTTACATACAAAGGCGCAAATAATTAGGTCAAAGTGCATGAAATAAAGAATAAACTATGGCAATGGGTAGACAGAAGTAAAAGGGGGTGGACAAATAAGACATAAAATTTACCACTATGACTGCACATGTGTAATGAAGCTAGAGGGTGAACATGTAAAACATAAAATTTACCACTATGACTGCACATATATAATGAAGCTAGAGGGTGAACATGTAAGACATAAAATTTACCACTATGACTGCACATGTATAATGAAGCTAGAGGGTGAACATGACAGCGCCTAAAAACTTCGCGACTACGCGATAGAAAAATTATGAAACTTTTTGTACTGTCTCATTTTTTGACGATGAGTTACATGGGCACATTCATTTTGGACAAAAAATGAGTCTTTAATATTATTTATTTACTATTGTTCCCGCAAAAATAGAGACACATTTTCGTCGAATAGATTGAAAAAAAAAAAAAAAGCATGATATTGATAAGAAATTTCGTACTTGACCTCTCTTTACATTTTTGTGATCGAAAATCAAACCTTATGACATCTGTGTGTTTTTACGTGAAATTGTGATGTAATACATGTATTAATACCCTACGTTCCAGCAGACTGGCGCCATTATGAATGTACTTCATTATTATTAAATTTACATGTACCATAAATTAACTTTGTAATGTTCCATATGTAGGTAAATTCAGTAGTCTATACATTATGTAGATAGAAGCGATGCAATCAGAATGTTTGTCCAGCTGGTGCAGGTTCAGTAGCTAAATATGATTTGATGGACGAATGGCTAGAATTCTACAAAAGAAAAGTTGATTTTGAGTTTGTGTTAATTGTCTATTCTGATTTTATTATTGTCTGTCACTATCAGATTTCGTATGACATGGCAAATTGTCTTTACCATGGAATTGGATTTTTTGCCACAAATTTTTTTAGCACATTTGAAGAGGTTTTTTTGTTTTGCTTCTTTTTTTAGGTACAGGTAACTCTTGTGTTATTATTGTATTATTATATGATGTTATTATTTTAATTTCGTCTTGAATTCATTTTGGGGGGGGGGGGGGGTTACATGTATGTAGTATATTTGTTGCTAATTTATGGCTTTGACCCCCCCCCCTTCTCTCTCTCTCTCTCTCTCTCATCCCCAACTCACATTTCCACTTCTCAGTCAGGCGGAGACGTTTGTGACAGTGTGAAAGGCCAAACTTGTTCTTATTGTCATCATAGAGTTACGTGTAGGCTACAGGTACAATGTAGTTATTTTACAGTGAAAATGTTCCTGCTGATGAATTAAGGCTTATTAATATAATTATCATGCTTACCGACTACACTTTGCGTTTATTGCCCCGTTGATGTGAATTAAGTATGCATTAGGGTAGCCACACAAAGGCCACCGAATTCGGTCACCGAGCCACTAGGCGCTTTAGGTGAGAAGAATTGTACTAAATAATTTCAACAACTGCACACAGAGCCCACCTAGATTCGGTCCGTGGGTATAGTGCAATTCTTCTCACCTAAAGCGCCTAGTGGCTCGGTGGCCTTTGTGTGGCTACCATGCTATGGTGGCTACCCTTTAGACCCGTGGCGTGCCGAGTCAAGTCTGTTTCGCCGCTTTTTTCGTTTTAGTATGAGATGAAGTCCATGGTGTTACGGTGTGCGTATTATGACTGCATTTTAAATCGAGAGGTATTTACTATTTACTCTTTCGTACCATGCCACACACTAAGAACAATCTGAATAAGTTTCATAAACAGACCTGCAGGGCCACAAATTTAATTACATTAATTACCCTAACAATTTTGGTCTAGATCTATTACATAGCAAAGACAACATCAGCAGCATCAAATCTAAGTTCAATAATATGTCACTAGAAGTCTTCTCTAGATTCCTATAATAGTATGATAATTCTGACTCACTAACAATTTAAGTATTAATTATCTATCTCTCAGATATAGTCTGCCTACTATCTATCAAGCAATATACTAATGTCTCTGGCGACGATGTCATCTCAGCTATTTGTGCCTACCGCTTATAATGGATCAAGCTCGTCAATATAAACTGACGTAGTTAAGTCTATTGGATCTACTCTAGGATGGGCTGGCAATCCCCAGCCTCATCCAGACAAATCAATCCCAATTCACAGATGTGTATGCCAAACATTCATACTAGTTGCAAGTCAATATAATTCTTTGTCTTGCATTCTTGGGTAGCACTCCTAGCATATGCGGCAATCCTGTCCTACTGGATAAATTATGTTCAGCTCCTCGTTCATTGTTGAATCATCAAAGGACAAACACTTACACTTGGTCCCTGGTATTAGGAAAACCAGGGAACAGTAGACAATAGCAGTGGGCATATCTCATTCAAGCATATGGCTTCATCTCAATGTCTATAGTGGACTAGACATGAATCAACAGTCTTATGATTCTTCAGGCAGAATCGTGCCGACGCCTGCACAGATTGGAATTTTCTGTATGGAGTAATGGACATAGGTATGGCTACACTTTTATACTGTGCAGCCACCTGCAAATTACCGTCCAAATCCCTAGATTTGATTGGTGCATCCATGCGAGCTCATCTCGCAGTATTAATATATTCTACGTGGGAGTTGGTCACGGCCTTGTACTAAAAACAGACAAGGTCAATTTAAAATGTCAAAACAATTACTGAAATCTTTAAACCCTCGTGCTTTCTACATTTTATGTACGAATTTCTGAACGCGACTAAGCGTCTTAAACTATCTATCCTTATTCACCCCTTCTCTTCCCTTCTAAGTGTTCATCAAAATCACGGGGTCGAGAATTGCACTGTCACTCCTAACTTATCCATTTATTCTATCTCGCCCCACTTTCTTTCCATCTCTAAGAAAAAATGTTTCAAAAACAAACTGTTCACGAGAACAGTTCAAGGACAAAATTACGCTGGTTATAATCAACGAGACCGTGAAAAATCAACTCCTTACAAGTCGTGACCCAGCACGACATTTATATTACCTAAACCCTGACACATGGGGTTGAACCTAGGCGCTCTTACAAACTCTTACTTGTAAGAGCGCCTAGGGTTGAACGGACCCAGTGCGCCAACGTGACTGTCTACACGTACATGTATGTATTTCATGTCAGTCTCGCTCGTTGATTCAGAAGGAAATAAAGTTAAAATTGACGCTGAATAGACTTGACCCAGTACGCTATGTTTATTGTTGCTTTTATGATGCTCTGTTGTTACATTATTTCCTATTCGGTTATGAGTTAATGACACGGAATTCTGTTCAATAAATTGCCTAGAATTTGTGACTGCTTGTTGCGTGCTTACCTTGTGGTGTAAACGTTGTTTTATGTCATTGTTAAAACCTTTGGGTACGGTATGTTGTTGTTATCTGTTTGTCAGCCTTACAATGAAAGACAGGAAGGTTTCTGTGTAATGTGTTACTGTATTTTGTATTCTTTCTCTCTCTCCCTCTCTCTCTGTCTGTTTGACTGCCTCTTCCCCCTTCTCTCTGTCTCTATCGCTCTTTCTTTCTATATGTGTGTACGCGTGTTGTGTTTGTGTATAGATGTTACACGGTGTTTCAATTCTCGGAGGAGAAAAAAAAAAAAATAGGGCACAAAATCGACAGTAGTCATCCACGAACACGGCCATATATATCCATTATTTTTTTTTTTTCATTGTAAATTTTTTAGTAAAAAGGACTGCAGGTAGTTTCATTTTCATGCCTGGATTCTGAGAAAGAACACCATCACATTCACAGTTATCAAACACGTTCAAAGTGTCAGCTTTGCAACCATCTGCATGTACTTGCACGGCGTTTGCATACTTACATTGTAGTATTGTACTTACAAAAGAAAAAACACGAATGCCGACAGAGAGAAGAGAGACACATGTACACACACACACACAGATCAGTGGTTCTCAAGGTGGGTGGTAAACTATTACGCCCGGGGGGGGGCGAGATATATTTCTGGGAGGGGGAAAGATGAAAGGGGGTGGCAGGGGGAAAGATGTGAGGGGGGCATGAATGGAGGGTGATTTCCAAATTCCAGGATGGGGGGGGGGGGGAGGGGGGTCGAAAATGAAGAAAAGGGCGACAGGTCGGAGAAAACGATTAGAGGGTGGTGGGGGGGGGGGAGAGAGAGAGGAACATGAATGGAAGGCGATTTGGGTGCAAATACAGGGCGGCCACTGACTTGCTCAACAGCATGCTTAGATTGGTGATTTTATGAACAGAAAAGGCATATATTATATATTAGTGCATTTGATGAAGAATGCTTTTTTTTTTAATGAATCACCAACACACATGTTGTCATTAACATAGGGTTCACACAGGTCCTTAAAAATCCTTAAAGTCCTTAATTTTCATAATTTTTAAAGAAAAAATAATTACATGTACTCAAAAAGTCCTTAAAGTCTGAAAATGTTGCCAAAGTCCTTAAAATTTGTGTTTCAGCTGAACCATTTGAGATTCAGATCTTCTAGTTGCACACTGGATAATTGGTACTTTGAAATAACTGAACTTTCAGAGTGAATTTACTATGTTTGAACTCTGGATACAGAAACATTCCGTTTTGATGGGTGCTTCACATCACTTGTATAGTTGTAATATTTCTTGGTCACAGGCACACAGGTCCTTAATTTGTTTACTGTGAGTCCTTAGGAAGTCCTTAAAAAGTCCTTAAAATTCGTTTTCAAGACTTTGTATGAACCCTGTTAACAAGGCTTTGAAACCCTTGACATCATGATTTGTGTGTAGTCTGTCCTCTTGTAAAATGTATCTCTGGGGGGGGGGGGTGGGGGGGCGAAAGAAAGTTTGTAGAACGTTGGGGGGGGGGACTGCCTAAAAAGGTTGAGAACCACTGGCGTACATAAATCTTAACAAAACCGATAATAGATTAGCAATGCCCCGAGAAAGACATCACATTACAATGTATATTGCCTTGTAAATCAAGCCTTTGCGTTCTTAATGAAATTAGTAAAACAAACATTTAGACAATCATTTAATGTATTTGCTTGTCCAAAAGAATATCAGAACTTTCTGAAAACATAACACACCAAGGCATTTCTGTAAATAAATACTGAAATGCAAAACAGAAAGCCAAGAAAATATGAAGTCACTTTCAACAAATACAGTATGAAATGCATGTACTTACATGTACAGTGTGTATTAAGTTATAAAACGCATTAGATGATATATTACGCCTCGAATACGTAACCTTATAATTATAAATAATATTTTCGTTTCTGTACCTGTCAACATTCATAATTTATATGAAGTCAAAGTGAACTTAAAGCGTCTTAACCTTCGCCGTGCGTCGCTAAAAACTATGCATTTCTTACAACATCCCACTCTTAAAGAACAATTTACCTGTATTTGGGATACTCTTTAAAAGTATGGTGTGTGTCTGTCCCAGATCGTATGAGTTATGAAATCCGCTTCAGGAGTGTTGTATATCTGAGATCCCAGGACATAAAGACTAAGGGTATGACATTAATTAATGAAATCCTCTTCAAACGAATCAAAATTGATGTCTGTGAGACCCCTGTACCTACGGGCAGGAATAGGGAAAAATGCATGTGCGTTGGTGAGTACGCACGTGCACATTTTTAAATGTTAGACTGTTGGAAGAAGGGCAATAACGTTATTGAGGAATACGTGGAATTCCAAGATAAAATTCCCAGAAATAAGATATAATACATGTACAAAGGTTTATAATTGCCTCTGGGCCCATTAAAGTAAAGTACCCACGACGACCGGCGAAAGTTAAAATTAAACAAAATCCCTACATCACGCAGGGCAGTTTGTTGTACATGACTGTATGTATTACCCTATATGCCCTACTTTTTATACGAGTACGAGTTGTAATCGGTTTAGTCCAGAGCTCCAAAAGGCAACTGACGGTTCACTGCAGTCTTGTTGAGCGTTGAGGGCTATCGCTATCAGATAATAGGAGATAATACCAGATGATTTGATATTATAATCGAAAAAGAAATGCTCCAATAGGAAAATTTCATGTTTTCATTTAATAGATGAACATAATGGCGTAAGTCACCAATGACAGGAAATGAAAGTTTTTACTTGATATCTCAAGTGTCAAAAAATGACTTATGTCATTAACTCAGAGTAGTGACGAAACATGATTGTAATACTCAATGTTTACAAATATAATTATAAATTATAGTTTTTTGTTTTGTTTTTCGTACTGCCCCCTCGTGACCGTGTCTATTTTCATTGTTCAGCATGACACCAGCGACAGAACTGTGAGAATACTGAGAGAGGGAGTACCGAAAAACCGAATCAATAGCGAAACAAACTTTTAAACGGCTGTAATATTTGAAGCCTTGGAGACAATTATTGAATGAATAAAAAGCCTTGTCATCTTTAATTCAAGTTCCGTTGATTTCATAAATGAAGTAGATCTAAAGAACATTTCAGGCAAGAAAGAAACTGTCAAAACACTTGACCCGACAGGCTGAAACCTCATCAATATAAATTATAGTTCTGAACGTTGTTATTTGGTTGACCAAGACAGGACATCGAGACATTAGCAAAACGATTTTTATTTCAAGGGAACAATCTTTCAGTTCTTTTTTTATTTCATTTCTTCAAATATTTTTTTTAAAAATTAACCCATCGTTCAAAAGTTACAGCCGTTTAAAGTTTGTTGCAAGAATTATGCGGCTAAGTAGGCCTATCTCTGGTCCCAGTGCGCAACATGTCTTTATCGTGTTCATGACGTCACCGGCAGGCTGCGCCAAATTGTGGCGGATCTACTATGATTATGAAACCAATGAAGCTTAACCTCCAGGACTCCTTATCCCGGAAGCGTGATTTTTTTTCCGTACGAATTTAGCAAATTCAGGAGCGGGGCAGCAACACACCCCCAAACAGAGGACATCGGCTAAGGGATTTCTCGTCCTATCGAACACTGCCATGGGTGCTGCAATCTCTGGACTGTGCTTGATAATTGATATGACTGTGAGCGTCACCGAAAATCCCTGGGATGTGTTGGAGCTGCCCTGTGTTTCGGGGTGTGTTGCTGACCCGCACCCGAATTTGCTATGCTAAAGCTCGTACGGAAAAAAATCTCGCACCCCGGAAGGGACCTGAAGAAAAATTATTGTTCTTAATATATTATGTGAAGTTTGGATGTTGCTCTAGTCTATTGTTGCTTGTTGCGTATGGTCCCCATGTCCGCTCAAGCTTCAGGGTCCAAAAAATGTAGGTTGGCCATCGGCGCCATAGCAATTTATTAACTCGTTCCATCTTCTAAGAACATTTTCTCATCAAATAACGTCATGTCGGTGCTCTTATCTCTTTTAATGACGTCATCACTCTCGTCTTTGTGAAGTCGCGTTAACTGTAAGAGGACTCCGTAAGTTGAATCCACTGAGCTTCCTACTTCTGATTTTGTTGTGTTCTCACTGATCCCTGTGGCTTCCGTGACTTCAGTGCTTGTCACGGTAGGTGTGTAGGCGGTGACCTCGGTAACTGCTGTAGCACTTGACCGTGGATCGTCTGTCCCGGAACTAAACAGACAGACATACAAAAAGGAAGAAAAAAAAATTAACATTTAATTTTTATAATATTTTTAATTTGATAATAAATTATTATTTTTTTTGCATCAAAAGTTTTAAAAGTAAAAGCGTTTACAAGTCTCACATAACAGCACCATACGGGCTGAAAATGAAGAAAGCTGATGTAGGGGCCAGGCAGGTGGACTCGCCGCCCATAAATTTCGCTTCACACCTTCACAAAATTAGGCACTGCTCACCACAGACTAATAAAATACCCAGACTGGATGAGCCCATTGTGTGACTTCACAAAACAGCGAAAGGTCATGAACCATCCGCCACATTAGGTTTACGGTTGCCACCGACGCTTCAGCATAGCTACAGCGGTCGCTAAAAGTCGTACGGTCATCAATTATAACAATAAAAAAAAAAAAGGCAGCTGTAGACAATAAAATGAAAAGATAGGCAAGCTGATGCATTATTAATACATGTATAATACATGTACATGTGTACAACCAATCTTGACAAAATAAAAAGAAATTTTCTACTGCAGATGAGATAGAACTAGAACCGCAATTTCCCGAGCGGCGGCCACGTTGGTTTTACGGCCGCATCTCATTAACTTTCGTAAACAAAACGACACAGCCCGAAGCTTGTGTTTCCAGTCTGGTTGATTTATTAGTCTGTGCTGCTCACACCGCGACCCAGCCGGATGCAGCATGCAGTGCCTTTTAATTATTATGTCATTTGCCCGGCGCATGTACGTGTCCTTTGAAATTAAAAAACAACAACAACAATAAAAACAAAGAATATACATCACATGTAAATGCTAGGGCATTAACAAAGTGCCGTCTCAACCACAGACTAATAAAATACCCAGACTGGATGAGCCCATTGTGTGACGTCACAAAACAGCGAAAGGTCATGAACCATCCGCCACATTAGGTTTACGGTTGCGACCGACGCTTCAGCATAGCTACAATGCAGCGGTCGTTAACTGTCCAGGCGGTCATCATTTATATATATATAAGTTAATTTCTGCTACTAGTACTAGCCTAAGCAAATACAGTAGGAATATATGTTGCTCTGGTTGTAGCAAAAATACAATAAAATGAAAGGATAGGCAAGTTAATGCATTATTAATACACGTACAGCCAATCTTGACAAATAAAAAGAAATTTCTACTGCAGATATAGAACTAGAATCGGAATTTCCCGAGCGGCGGCCACGTTGGTTATACGGCCGCATCTCATTAACTTCCGTAAAAAACGACAGCCCGAAGCTTGTGTTTCCTGTCTGGTTAATTTATTAGTCTGTGGTCTCAACCAACTTACCTGTGTTTTTGCTGGTTGTCAGCATTTGCACTGTAGAGAAGAAAATAATAATAATAATAGTAACAATAGTTACTGCGTTTTTTGCTGGATGCCAACCCTTAAACTGTTGCGAAGGAAATGATAATAATGAGAATAATAATAATAATAGTCTTTGTGTTTTTGCTGGGTGCCAAGCCTTAAACTGTTCAGAGGGAAATGATAATAATGAGAATAATAATAATAGTCGTGTTTTTGCTGGGTGCCAAGCCTTAAACTGTTCAGGGGGAAATAATCTTATTATAATTGAACTAGAAGGTGAATCTGTAAGCAGCTAAAACTTGGCGACTACGCCATCAAAGATGATGAAACTTGGTGTACTGTATCAATTTTTGACGAAGAGTTACGTGGAGACATTCATTTTGAACAAAAATCAGTCTTTACTATTATTTATATTAAAACATTTTGAGACGCTAAAACAGTGTCGCATTTTCGTCGAGTAGAATCAAAAAGCGGGATCGGAAATTTCGTCATGACCTCTCTTTGTAAGTCGGTGGTCGAAAATCAGCGTTATCATATTTTTCTATTTCTATGTGAAATTATGGTGAAACAGCAAGTTGTATTAGTCATTGCATCGAATCCAAATGCCGTTTTAATGTAGCCTAGACCTAGATACACGGTTTGGCTTGGTACATGGGAAATTTGCAAGATTAATCTTGCGCGGGTCGGCTAGTAATAATAATAATAACAATACAGAAAATCGGTAGCAGTAGCAAAGAACGCGAGTACGCGAGGGACGGGTAGTTGGCGGCGGTGTCGGGCCTAAAGCACACAGAGTCGAGACTGCTACGCCTCAGTTATAATGGGCACTACGGAGTCAAATGCTGCCCCGTGCACTAGTGAGACTGAAACATACCTGTCTCGCTAGTTGTTTCAAAAAGAAACTACATGTAGTACAAGTGTGAGTCCAAAGCGGACGCAAAAACAAGACTTGACTCAAACTGCTACTAGTACTAGCCTAAGCAAATACAGTAGGAATATATGTTGCTCTAGTTGTAGCAAAAATACAAGTTTAGTGTGAGTCCAAAGCGGACGCAAAAACAAGACTTGACTCAAACTGCTACTAGTACTAGCCTAAGCAAATACAGTAGGAATATATGTTGCTCTGGTTGTAGCAAAAATACAAGTTTAGTGTGGGTCCAAAGCGGACGCAAAAACAAGACTTGACTCAACCTGCTACTAGTACTAGCCTAAGTAAATATATTAATAGTAGGAATATAATAGTGCTCTAGTAGTAGCAGTGCTCGATTTCTTAGTTCTTGCTTTTTTCTGGGCCCACTTTGTGCGCTACTGAGAAATTCGAGGTTTAACGTTTGTGGCTTTGGTACATGTATGTATCATGATAAGAGGTTAGACTAAATCGGAACTGTGAAACTGTTTGACAAGCCACAACACGTTTTAAACAAGGATCAAAGGGTGCATTCGTTATGCACACATGAATACGTAACTTTATGATGTTTTCGTTTTTATACCTGTCAACGTTCATAAATACAGTCGACTCCACTTAAAATGAAGTCGCTTAAAATGATCTTCTTTTAGTATGATGTTTTTCTTTTATCCCTTCCCCAATGCCTCATTTCCGTGGGGAAAAAAACGCATAGTATGACATCTTTCTATCCGTTTTTACTCTTTGTGTGATCTCATTTTGAAGTCCCAAAGAGGAAAAAAAATGCTTAGTATGATTTTCCTAAACCGTTGTCACAAATCCCAGACTGGGAGATGTAATAATTATGACAGGACAACAATCACGAACGAACAAGTATAACACTTAACAGAACAACCAAACAGACTCACACATTTATTATATAATAAGATAAGATATCTGTGCAATTACATACATTACATTAACTCAATTCAAATACCATTCAATGGTCAGTATTCCCAACATTCATTCTTCTCCGGGTCCACAACACGACAGTTACTTCCTAACTATGCTCTGGCCTCAGCCTCACATCCATATAATATATATACTACTTGCTGGCCTCTCTTATTGGCTCCTGCTCAGCCTAATCTCCGTATCTCAATCTCCCCTCGATGTCTTAATAGCACATTAATATTTCAATAGCACATTAGTATCTCAATAGCACAGTAACATCTTAATAGCACATTAATATTTCAATAACAACGTCCCTGTCTGTGGCCAGACTGCCACGACTCATGTGCTCCCGCTGTCCTGCGCGACAGCTTCACTCAGGCAGACCTGTGGGTAGCCTTCTGCCCAACCCAAGCATTTCCTTATGCTGGCCTATCCCCTGTGCTGGTCTCTCCACCACGGGTAGCCTCACGGCCCGATCCCGGCACAAGTCCGCTCACCGCGGGTGGCTTCTCTGCCCGACCCCGGCACCTATAAGAATAACATTACATCTGTATAACACCATACAATTACTATCCACTTCACCACTCATTACAAACCATCAAGCGTACACACAATAGTCCACCTTTCACTCACCACATATCTTACGGTAACACACCTCCACCGTATTACACAGTACTCAGACTCGCTACGAATCCATGATCCTAACTTACATCTATCGCTCATTGCGCACATCTCTATACACAGTAATCAATGACTTCCACATTCTTCACATATAACTTATTTACATCATGGTCATAGGAGAACATAGTACATCAATCATCATAATTATCAATCATAGTTCAACCTAAAAGTCATCACTGGAAAACACACAATCTCCCGACTGCTTTCTTCACGTCTGTCCCCTTGGACTTCTTAACTTGCAGTGATCTGACTACTCAGATTTTGCCTCTACTACGCCTCAACTTCACTCACAACATGCACGCTTCAAGTCCCTTCCCCGCACTCATTGACCCTCGCTCACTCGCTCGTGACATCATCCCCCACCCCAAAAAAATTAATGCAACTAATTTCAAATCGCATCAAGATAATTGTCAACGAGTGAGCGTGAGCAATATTTACATAAAAATGACCTACTAATGCCCGTAGCACATATGATACCGAAATCAGGGGAAAATATGGCGATCAATTTGCCCTGCACTATGCATATATGTATCACATCATCAATACCTAACTAAAACATAATACCTAATACAGAATCAAAATCAATCAACCTATCAAGCATTCTTCATATAATATTTATAATGTCAATATTTTAAGATCGACGACTCGTTCACACCGATCACTGTGAATGTTCATATGTTTCCCAATTTCTGCTGACATACGTTTACAATTGTGCACAATCTGCGACTCTTCGTTGTTCTGTCTGTCGAATGTTCCTGTCCTCCGATGTGTAAGCCACTGAAATCTTCACCTAGGCTCGTCTAAGGTAGTCGGTGATATGATTGCTGGTTCCTGGAATCGGTTGAATGACGAACGTATACGGCTGTAAAGCCAATGCCCATCTAGATAAGCGAGGGCTGGATGAACGATTCTTAGACAAAAACGTTAGTGGCTTGTGGTCTGTCTGGATGTAGAATTCTCGTCCCATCAGATAACGTCCTAATTTTTGGACGGACCACACAATGGCAAGACACTCCCTCTCTATTACAGAATACTTCCTTTCTCTCTGCAATAACTTTCGACTGACATAACATACAGGATGGAAACATTCGTTCTTCTCCTGTAGAAGACAAGCGCCGACACCAGAGTCCGATGCATCTGTTCTGACGATAAATTTTGATCGAAAATCTGGCAATATCAGAATGGGTGACGATGATAATGCTGTCACCAATTTATCAAATGCTGCCTGACAATCAGACGTCCACTGGACCTTATCGGGCTGTCCCTTCTTAGTAAGGTCAGTAAGGGGAGATGAAAAAGAGGAAAAGTTAGGAATGAACGTCCTGTAATAATTTAAAATTCCCACTAAGCTTCTCACTTGTTTCTTTGTCTTAGGGATTTGCAACCCTACTAATTTCTCAATTTTTGTTATTTCAGGTCTCTGAATACCTCTACCCACGAGATGTCCTAAGAATACTATTTCTTGACATGCCAAATCCATCTTTGCGGGTTTAGCAGTTAACCCAAAATGACGCCATCGTTTAAAAATTACTGTTAGTGTCTGAATATGTTCAGAACATGACGACGTATGACACGCTATATCGTCAAAGAATGACACGACATTAGGTATGTCCTTCAATACCAGTCTCATTAATCTTGCAAACGTAGCTGGCGCGTTTACCAACCCAAATGGCATGACCTTAAATTGAAACAATCCTATGGGCGTTTGGAAAGCCGTGTACTGTTTAGATTCCTCAGCAAGAGGAATTTCCCAATACCCTTTTGTTAAATCTATCTTCGAGAACCACGTGGAACCAGCCAGTGAAGCTATTAGTTCCTCTTGGAATGATATAGGCTCCCTATCGCCTACCGTAATAGTGTTCAATCTGCGAAAATCAATACATAACCGCACCGATCCATCAAGTTTTTTCACGAGAACGATGGGTGATGAGTATGGCGATGTTGACGGTTCTATCACATCTAACTTCAACATGGCCTCAACTTCCTTTATAACTCTATCTCTGGAAGAAAAAGGCAACGGATAAGGTTTAAGAGATACTGGCCTATCTGAAGTCAACTTTATTTGGTGCTGGATCACCGTAGTACGACCCGGCAAATCTGTGATAACATCTGGGAATGACGCTAACAGGGTCTGAAGTTCCCTACTCTGTGAACTCGTAAGGTCAGGGCTAAATTTTACGTCCCTGTAACCTTGTGTCGGAGTTAACTCCGGCAATTGAATTTGTACCTCTTCCTGTGCCTCGGTGTCGTTCACGTCACTGTCTGACTGGTCTACGACCCCCGTACAAGCAATAGAGAAGACACTCTCCTCTGGTTTCGTCTGAGCACACAGATACTCTGGTCTCTCATAAAATCTCTGCAGCATATTAACATGGAAAACCTTAACTGATCCATCAATCTGAATAGCATAATCTACCTTCGAAACGACTTGCTCAATAGTATACGGACCTTTCCATGTCATTAATAACTTATTATGATCCGTAGGCAATAACAATAAAACCTTGTCTCCTGGCTTAAAAATTCGCAGTTTGGACCCTCTATCTTTATAGTTTTTTGCTCTTTTTGAAGCGATACTAGAAGCTTCTTCCGCAATAGTGCGCGCTGAAGATAATCTCTCTCTTAAATCAACAAGGTACTGAAACACTGAAACTTGCTAATCGTCTCCCGATGATGGCGACGTCATCATGTCCCGAAGAACATCAGTTGGACCCCTAGGACTACGACCATACAACATCTCAAACGGAGAGAATCCTGTTGACTCCTGACGTACCTCCCTATACGCAAATAATACTGCAGGGATATACCTATCCCAATCTTTAGGGCGATCAGCAGCTACCTTACGCAACATCGACTTTAGCGTCGAGTTTAGTCTCTCGCACATGCCATTAGCCTGTGGATGACATGGGGTGGTAGTGATGGGCTGTATGCTAAATAAGCGAAACAATTCCCTCATCATATCCGACGTAAATTGCGCGCCCCTATCAGACAAAATCTGTTCCGGTATTCCCACTCTAGCGAAGATTCCAAACAACGCTTCCGCGACTGCCTCTGATGTTATGGTACGAAGAGGAACCGCCTCTGTCCATCTCGTCCCATTACAAATGACCGTTAAGAAAAATCGATTCCCCCTATCGCTTCACTCAGGCAGACCTGTGGGTAGCCTTCTGCCCAACCCAAGCATTTCCTTATGCTGGCCTATCCCCTGTGCTAGTCTCTCCACCACGGGTAGCCTCACGGCCCGATCCCGGCACAAGTCCGCTCACCGCGGGTGGCTTCTCTGTCCGACCCCGGCACCTATAAGAATAACATTACATCTGTATAACACCATACAATTACTATCCACTTCACCACTCATTACAAACCATCAAGCGTACACACAATAGTCCACCTTTCACTCACCACATATCTTACGGTAACACACCTCCACCGTATTACGCAGTACTCAGACTCGCTACGAATCCATGATCCTAACTTACATCTATCGCTCATTGCGCACATCTCTATACACAGTAATCAATGACTTCCACATTCCTCACATATAACTTATTTACATCATGGTCATAGGAGAACATAGTACATCAATCATCATAATTATCAATCATAGTTCAACCTACCAGTCATCACTGGAAAACACACAACCTCCCGACTGCTTTCTTCACGTCTGTCCCCTTGGACTTCTTAACTTGCAGTGATCTGACTACTCAGATTTTGCCTCTACTACGCCTCAACTTCACTCACAACATGCACGCTTCAAGTCCCTTCCCCGCACTCATTGACCCTCGCTCACTCGCTCGTGACAACCGTGTCATGGTCAAAATACACGCCGTTATCTTTCGTAATCGTCGTTTCGCTACAGCTCATACCTGCCATTGCTCTTTGTCTGCCTCGCCTTGTTTACACCTATTATGTCACCTACCCAGCGGGCGCCCGAGGCGCCATGCGTACGACTGGATGTGGTCGCTTTGTCCATGGGTGTAGGATTTTAATTTTATTCTGCTGGCATCACTGATCCCTCGCACTCATGCGAGCTCAAATATGTTACCATGTATTATTCATCAGGTGGATCGATAATGCAGTATAATAGTAAACGGTGCATCTGATATCGTAAAATTCACAGGGCCACTGATTTTACTCAGGTCGGGCCTTGAGAACGGAGGTTACGATAGAGAGAAAAAGCAAAGGGTTACCCACGTGGATGTACTGTAATGGTTCGTTCTCACCAAACGGTCATGTGAACACGGCCGAGCGCCCGTTTTGAAATGACTAAACTGTAAACATGAATATTTACCCCAAAGAATTCTTTATAAAGCGATAAAACCCCAAGCCTTCCCGCCTGTACCTAATTTTGGGTCGCTGAATTCAAATCTGTGCTAAAAAATAACACTTGATGAAAAAATTGTATTTTAAATTTTTCTTCAAGCATCCCGCCCGTGCTATTTTAAGACGCCATGGGCCTGGCGGCTTGGAGTACGCAAAATAAAGAAAAGCAATCCCACGGCTGAGTGTCGTTGAAATTTTACTGCAGCGGTAAAAGTGAAAAGTCGCACGGGCGAGAGAAAATGACTCGTCTGTTGTGAATAGGTTGGTCTGAATCCGATAATAATATGATTTAGAGAAACTTTGTACCGTTATCGCTCGACCGTGATTGCACGTCCGTTGTCGCCAGTTTGGTGTGAACGTACCGTGACACGCGTGGCCACAATTTATTGTTTAATTTTTATTTTTTCTAACTACGCAGTAGAGATTCTATCGTTTTCACGGGACACGGAGCAAAGACAGTCGGCGCCAGCAAATCCACGAAGGTGTCAAATACCTTGCTCACTCGGTCAACGCGGATGGGCGATGTTTATGTGTTAGTTTAGGCTCCGTGCTACATGATGCGAGTGTGACCAGCGGGAGGGTCTTGTATGATATTCACATTTAAATAAATTTAATAATACAGGAAAAGGCAAGCTATGTTTGTTTGGTTGGCGTATCTTGCATGCTGACAGTCATATAACAACATAATGTTAAGTTGACTGACAGGTAATATTGTGTGCTAATTTTTGCCCTTTGGTTATAATGGAAACAGAACATTTTGCTTAGAAATGTTCAGACACCATCACTTTGGGTGAATATTTTTTTTTTTAACAATATTCCCTCACACGCCCTAATACACATTGGCCTACACACAAAAAATATCCCCTCCTTAGAAAAAAACAACCAAAGGTCACCTACATAACAATACTGCTTCCATCATTTATCAACATAGTTTATCAAAGGTAGATAACTTAATAATGCTTAAGATGATTTAACGGATAGTAAAATGTTAAATTTTATGTCCCCTGGACATCATCTTAAGCAATGTCCACTGTATATTATGAAGTCAAAGTGAACTTGAAGCGTCTTAACCTTCTCCATACGTCTCTACAATATACTCTTCCACGTGTACATGTACTAAAAGATCTCCAGTTTTTCAGACAATGCAGATGGAACAAACAAAAACTAAGTTCACGAGTGGTAGCGAATTTTTACCATTTAGATCTATAACGAGAGTGGTTAAAAACAAACAAACAAAAAACAACTGTGAGAGGATGAACGACTTTCTATTTTTAATGTGCTTTCATGGTAACTCTGGTGCGTGAGTGAGGGACGGCCACTCATAGTAGTTTATGGACACTTGGCCGAGTACCATTAATTGGATTATTTCCCTTGTAATACTAGCGCAGGACCCGTTATTCACATCACGGTGAAAAGCGCGCATTTTGATTGGTCAGTTGGAAATGTTGACCACCGGGCTTCCAACTCTTATATCATGGCTTTAAGTTTCTTACAACTCGCTCCTTCGTTGTTATCCACCGACAGAAAGACGGGAATCCGAATTCATTTTTGAGAGTAGACAATACCCTATCGGTACAAAATAGGTACTCATGATAACGTTTGTTATCAATGGAGATACGTCGTATTAATGGACGAAAGTATCCCGCACAAAATTGTCGAATGTTGTTAGTCCTGACACTTTGAAAATTTATATTAAAACTATTACCGGGTTTCTGGTATAAGTAGTCAGTTAGAATTGTAGCAGCAAGTTTCTACTTTATAATGGTACCAATTTCGTTGTGCTTTGATGCACAGGTCCTATTGAAATAATTAATAAGAGGGTCTCGGATTTAAAGCAAACTATGAGTTAGACGCATGTTATCCCCGATAAATCCAACCTGGGTCAAATTTATTCAATTATTGCTGGAGGGGACGTTAGAGTAATTTTTGCAGTTTACTGGGATACCTAATTGACTTTTGTGTGCACCCTTTTAACCGTACTGTAAATTCGATTGTGTTAGGACCCTAACCGGTTATGTTGTTCGGCTGGACTCAATGTCCGAGCCTTTCACTTGTGCAACACGGGCTACGTAATAGCTCTCCCGGACGTCCGCGCGGGCTCATAAATAAGATGCGAGTTCGAGTGGTCAGCACACTCCATCAAAGACGCAGAGACAAGAGCCGACAGCACAGTGAACCTAGGCCGGCGGCGGCCTGCCGTGGCGCTCCTCGCTCAAAACATGGCCTAGTCCAGTTGCGCCAGTAGCAGAGAGACTTTGGCTTATGGCTGGTTGGGCTTCTTTTCTGGGTTTCTCTTCTTTGTTTGGGCTTCTCTTCCTTTTCTTGATAGGGTTTTCCCTATGCCTTTTGGTAGCGATACCTTTGTTAGGCTTTTGAATAAATAAGATTGCCAGCAGAACCCTGTGTTTGTTAATCCTGTGTATCCTTAAGGGAGTTACTATTGAACCCACGCAGTAACCACATTAGCCACTCGTAGTTCAATCCAACACAACTGTTGCCGTAATAGTAAACGTTGACATTTTGCTTTGCGGCAGTGGCTACGTTTACGGCAGATTACGCTCATATCCCAATAGAAAAAAAACAAAGAAAGAAAGCCCTGCTTTTACGAACGGGAGTAAACCGAACAAAGAAAAATGGTGAGTTGTATTCACTGGCTGCCGTAACCGTAGCCACTGCCTTTGCTGAATACTGTGGTAAATACTGCCGTAAAAAGAAAGGCAATCTACTACATGTACTTAACTCATTCACTACGGTAAGCCGAATAGTTGGCTCGCGGATTTTTGTTTGGCTACGGAAGGCCAAATATAGGGCTCAACTAGACACGGATTTTTCAACATTAATATAATATAAGCCAACTTCTCGAAATATTGAACCTCATCCTGATTCAGTGATTTTCCTTTACTTTAATGTCTAATGTATTATGTCTTGTGTTTATACTGAGTGAAAGAAAAAACATCTTTGAACTATGTCTAAATTTCAAACTGGACAGTGTTGAGAGTTTCCGTCCACACCCACAAACATTACTGTTGGGAATGAGTCAAGACGTAGTAATCCGGTGTAGCAGGCCATATTATACCCCTGCTAGACTATACCCGGGGTATACCCCGGGGTATATTCTGGGCTAGGCCAGTTTATACCCCGGGGCATACTTTGGGCGAGGCCAGACTATACCCCCCCCCCCCCAGTCCAGATTATACCCCCTACGTTTTTTTAAAAAAGCAAGTCGACCACAGTTTATTTCAACTTTAGTTTAAATTGTTCATTATCACTGTCATCAGGGATCATACTGAAGCATACATTCTTAACCCTCGTCCCGCGTTGAGTGAACTCGTCCACGTAACGTCCCGTGCGGGGATAGCCAGCGGCCAAGTCCTACTAGATAGACAGGCCGTGCACCCGAGAAAAGTAGGTCAATTTGGTAGGCTGGCCTAACCAGCCAGCCGTGTAACTGACCCGCTGACCGGCACTTACATACAGTAGTTAACCGCACGCGCATGGATGCATTGTCCGAGTGTCTGATGTTTCTCTCATAACCGTTTATGCAAAACCTGTGCTTTAGTGGATTTAAATAACTTTATTAATTTTTGGTAAGTAGTCTGATTACCGACAATTATAAAAACGAGACCAATTAAAAGCTCAATGTGACTGGTTTTTTCAAGAATAACATAAGACGAAGTTGTGCATAATATCTCGCTTCTGCTTGTCATCGTAAAGGGAACCGCGAATCACGAATGTGCTTTGTCTACTGTGGCACCGTTGATTAAATTTAGAAATGGTCCTAGTTGTCGGTAATGAGAATACTTTCTTTTAAAATGATTTATGTACATAATTATTTCTAGGTTATAAAATAGCGGATTTTATATGATATTCTGACTGTGTGGATTTCACGGAATGTAAAAGAGTTCGTTGTTTTAATGACTGTGACTGTGAGTGTTAGAAGCAAGCAACAAAGGAGTTAGATCTAGATCTAGTTGTGATTTGACTCGAAGCAACAAGTGAGTAGTGAGTGGTCTAGTAAAATAAATATGGGACGGAAATGCTCCGTATATGGCTGCAAGACTGGCTACGACAGCCAGCAAAAGGACGATAAAAAAGTAACCGTGTATGGGTTTCCAAAAGGCACAGATGAGCGCCGCAACTGGATCTCTAGCTTACCAAATAAACTTTCTTTTGGAAGTGTGACTGACTATATGGGTGTATGTGCCCTTCACTGGCCCCCTAACATTAATTTGATTCGGCGTGGCAAGTATCTTGTGCCGGCCGTATCACCGTCAGTGTTTGAAAACGTTGTGTCTATTCGGACTCGAGTCCGAATATTAGAATTTGATATCCGGACTCGAGTCCGAATATTAGAATTTTATATTCGGACTCTTTCGGAGTCGTCGCCCGTATAAGAAATTTGTACTCGGACTCGGACTTTTTACGCGCATGCGCGAGCATTCCAGCTTCCGGCTTCCGGGCGCATCACGCTGTCGTCACTCGTCAGATCTAGTACTAGATCTATATTGCTCGAGAAACAAAGGACCTAATATTGCTCGTGGTCAGAGACGTCAAGTACTCATGCAAAATGGCAGTTCGCCTCAACGAAACATTGTCTTTGAGGCCGTATTCGGCAAGTTTATCCCCTGAGGTGCGTAACGGAATGACAAGCTACAAGTTTGGTCCCATGGCCTACTGGGCTCAACCCCCCCCCCCCCCGAGTAGACTTTTCATACCCTAAGCTCAACCCCCCCCCCCCCCCGAGTAGGCTACTCCAAAGGGTTACTTGTCACAAAAGTAACATCAATGTGGGGACTATTGATTATAACGCGGATGGATTGGCTGGGGGGGGGGGGGCATAATTTTCTATTGATACAGAAGAGCAGCCAGCAACCTAGAGGCAGGCATGGTCCCTGACATAGGCCTATCCATTCCATTATAAAATAGGCCTATCGGGACTTTGGAGTCCGAATAATAAATGATGATATCGGGACTCGGGAATGCGGTCGGGCCTATAAACTAACGCTATCGGGACTCCGGAGTCCGAATATAAAATAGGCATATCGGGACTCTGGAGTTCGAATAATAATGATGATATCGGGACTCGGGAATGCGGTCAGGCCCGATATCGGGACTCCGGAGTCCGAATATAAACTAACGCTATCCGGACTCCGCTGTCCGAATATAAACTAACGCTATCCGGACTCCGGTGTCCGAATATAAACTAACGCTATCGGGACTCCGGAGTCCGAATATAAAATAGGCATATCGGGACTCTGGAGTCCGAATAATAAATCATGATATCGGGACTCGGGAATGCGGTCGGGCCCGATATCGGGACTCCGGAGTCCGAATATAAAAAAGCGCTATCGGGACTCCGGAGTCCGAATATAAAATAACGCTATCCGGACTCCGGTGTCCGAATATAAACTAACGCTATCGGGACTCGAGTCCGAATATAAACTAATAAATGATGATATCGGGACTCGGGAATGCGGTCGGGCCCGATATCGGGATTCCGGAGTCCGAATATAAAATAACACTATCGGGACTCCGGAGTCCGAATCTAAAATCATCATATTCGGACTCACCCCCCCTCCCCCCCGACAAGTAGGCTTTTCATACCCTGGGCTCTCAACCCCCCCCCCCCCGACATTCCCCCAAGTAGGCTTTTCATACCCTGGGCCCTCAACCCGCCCCCCGCCCCGACATTCCCCCAAAGTGTTACTTGTCACATAAGTACATCAATGTGGGGACTATTGATTATAGCGCGGATGGATTGGCTGGGGGGGGGGGGGCATAATTTTCTATTGATACAGAAGAGCAGCCAGCATGTATGAAGTAACGCTATCGGGACTCGGGAGTAAGGACGGACCCGAGTCCGAATATGAAACAGTCATATTGGGAATCCGGAGTCTGAATATAAAATCATTATATTCGGACTCGAGTCCGTATATGATGATTTTATATTCGGACTCGAGGCCGAATATGATGATTTTATATATAGGCAACCAATAACCGTTTGAAAATGTGCCTCCTTCTTGCATACCTCCCCGTCCCAGTAATCCTCGGCCAACAACAAAATCTACGAGTGATCGCAGAACAATGGATATTGATGAAATGAATACTTTCCGGGAACAGGACTCGTTTGCAACGGCTTCTTTTTTGACAATCCTTCAAGCAAAATTACAGCTTTATGGCCTTGTCGGTTGTGTCACTGAGAAAAAGAGATTTGTGCTGATGAGTAAGGACAGACAAGGGCCAGTTCTCGCATTTTCTATATATTTTCAACTTGTTTCAGCAGACGAGAACACACAGTTCACACGAAGCATACATTTTGATGCGTACCAAAGCCTGAAGCAAATATTTCACCCGTTATTTCCTAAGGGACACATCACCTCTTGGAGCCAGTTGGACGAGCTCCTCCGATATGTGACGACAATTCCTGAAGACGCCTCTATTGACGACAAAAAAGAGGAATTTATTCAGCGGCAAATAAATCCACTAAATGCAGCAAAAAACTCTCGCCTCTATAGTGCAGATGATCTTTGCCTTGCCTTTTCATGGTGCGCGAGATCGCGCGCTCTCTACTCCGAACTAAGGCAACACCTCCAGCTACCTTCAATAACAACGCTTCGAAAGATAACACTTGCGGCAAAAAACACAGATGACAGTGTTTTTTTCAAAAATATATTTAATGGGCAGGAGGAGAGAAGCAGAGGATGCATCATCCTAGTTGACGAGGTTTATGTAAAAGCTTCGTTGACTTACAGTGGAGGGGTGATGTTTGGCCATGCTGTGGATGACCCTACACAAAAAGCCACGACACTCTTGTGTATTATGGTCAAATGCCTGTTCGGGTCGCAAAAATTCGTTGCCAAATTGTTGCCATGCTGTGCCTTTACAGCAGAATTTCAGTTTGAGAATGTTCGAAATGTAATAACATCTTTGGAAAACTGTGGTGCTAGGGTGCTTGCAGTTATAAATGATAATAATCGTTTAAACCAAGCTTTTTTAAAAAAGTTTACTCCCTTCAACCCGACAGCGAAATGGGTTGTTCATTCATTAAACGACCAGTCACAGCCTTTATTTTTGATGTACGACCCTGTGCACATTTTGAAAAACATCCGAAATAACTGGATTACTGATAAAACCCAAACTTTAAAGTTTCCAGTGTTAGGGTCATCAGCTGGTGAGTTTAAATTAGCCAGGTGGTCAGACTTGAAGGAGCTGTTTGGGAAGGAGGCACAGTCGCTTGTAAAGTTATCCAAGCTGACAAAAGCAAGCGTATATCCCACAAGTGTTGAGAGGTAGAAAGTATCGCTCGCACTGAGTGTATTCTCGGACGAAACAAGTTCAGCCTTAAAAACCTCTGAACACAGCAATGATTCTGGGAAAGACTCTGCAGTTTTCATCGATCAGGTTATTAAGCTGTGGAAGCTATTAAACTGCAAAATACCTAATCAGAAAATCCACCTGAAAGACCCCGATCGCCTCGCAATCAATTCAGCTGAGGACGGCGTGAAAGGTTTTCAACTTTTACAAGACTGGGCATCTTTAGCTGCTGCCATGCGACCAACTGGAGTGAGACTGGCCTGTTTTACCAAAGACACTTCCGAAGCCTTAGAATGGACATGCAAGTGTGTAACCGACCTCTGTCGTTATCTCTTGTCTACCCCGTCACCCTACAGACACTCATACGTGTGCATAGGTTTCTTTCAACAAGATGACTTAGAAAGGCACTTTGCACACTTTCGAAGATCCGAAGGGTGCAATTTTTATATTACAGTGCAGGAGGTACTCAGCACCCATACAATAGATAAGGCAAAGCTTATGCTTCAACACGCTCCACTGGATTACACAACTCAAGACACCAACCATAAATGTGACCACTGCGACAAAGGACTCACAGATGGAGAGTTTCTTCTCTTAGATGACATGGCAGAGAGTGATATGGTGCAGAATATATCACCAGATTTGAGGTCTTTATTTTAGGAGGTTCGCTGCCCTTGGCATTTACACCTCACTTTACTTGTTTTATTATTTCTTGTTCTGGCGGGGGGGGGGGGGTGGGGGGAGATGATATGGATACATTTTAATCTATTAATTTCAAATTTTGCCCGGGCAGCGGCCTTTCGGCCTGCTCTTTACGATTTCCAACTGCCAAGGTATCTTTAACGTGCGCAACGTGCACACGGGCCCTCCAAATTTTTTCGTCCTTATCCGAGAAGACTTCATATATCACCAGATGAAAAAATGGCTCTTTTTTATATTGCTGGCTATGTCGCCTCTAAACACAAAGAATTAGCAGGAGAAGCTGCCAATACTCACTCGGAGGCTTTCATGGAATCTTTGAACCGCGGAGTATTATCGTATCCAAGTGAAAAGTTTTATAATTTCGATCTCCTTGGTTATTGTTTCTATGTAAACACGACAGAGCACAACTGCTGCAACAGGATAGTTTCGATTTATGGCAATTTCTGCAAAGCTTTTAATCTGGATTATATGAATGTGTCCAAGGCAGCCCTTCGGCGTATTGCAAACATATTCATGAAGAGGTACGCACAGCAAAATGCAGCAGAGCATGGCCCGAAACAAAGGAAAATAGCAAAATTATCATCCCAATCAAGCTAACTATTTTAAAGGTTAGTGTGCATCGTTGTGGTGGTTGTGTATTGAAAATGATAAACATTGTGATTCGTTCTAAAAAGACTAATACAGATGTTTTGGTTGTTGTTAGAAAAGTACTATTTGTTTTGACCGTCGCTTTTAAAAGTAATATTCGGGTTGCTGTTCTAACACTATGTCGTCTACTAATTATACTAACCCACCCCCCCCCCCCCCGTTCCTGTTCTTTAGTCCGCTGTCTCTGTATTATGCCCACCATTCCGACTATTCTACATGCCTATGACTCCGCATGTTTGCTTAGAATTCTAAGTTAATACTAAAGAAAAAACAAAAAAAGAAAGAAAGAAAGAGAGAACGAAAGAAAGAACGAAGGAAAGAAAGGTTCTTCTACGTTATTAGAGGGAGGTGCTGTGGCCTGCTGACCATCACAATTAACAATGCGTAATCTCTCAGTGCACGGCTGGCTGGCCAGCCTATCAAATTGACCTACTTTTCTCTGGTGCACGGCCTGTCTATCTAGTAGGCCTGGCCAGCGGCCAGTCAGCCGATCTTTCGCGTGTTGCCGATAACCTCGGCGGTCGGGTCAATCGGGTCGTTGTGAACACGTGTATCGCGTATACTTCAGGACGCAATAACAACAGTAGTGGTGGATAAATCGTAAGGGACCCCTATGATATTTGGATAAAGTGCTTGTGATGATGTGCAGTAGGTTTTATTGTGAAATGGAAGGCCCAAATCAAGAATTATCTGCATTTACATGCCGTTTAACACACGTTTTATCATTTTCCCAAGACCTCTGCGCTTTTTCTGTCCCTAAGTCAGGCCATTCAGGTGAACAAATTATTTTTTAAGCCATTCGCTTCATTTACTAACCACATGTATCGTGACACTGCCTTCTCCCTCCTCTACTATGTAAAGCTTCCACGTACTATGATGTTAGTTTTAGCCAGAGATTTGATTTCCAGTTCCAGGTCGTAGAGCACAGTCATACATGTACTGAAAAGCGGTTTAACCAAAGGAACACAATATCTCTCTAATTACCGCATCAAATAAAGACAACGACCAACAACAAAGTCGGTCATTTTCTCCCAGTTTTCCCTGATGAAAAACCTACTGACAGACGCCTTTATGCAGCATGCCCTAACATTACATCCGAATTCATAATTACAGACGTAGAACGGCGTCTCAAATACGCACATGGCCCCTTTCTCCTCATTTCACATGTAGACGACAACCAGCATCAAAGTAAAAGTTTCCCCAAGATTTTCCCCAGTTCGAACTTCAGACCGTCAGTACTATTACACGAGTATGACGAATAGTTGCGAATAGTTGCATCGTAATAAACGTAATGGGACGATACCATTTTGTTAGATATAGTAGGGGTGACAGGATACACGCGAAAATAGTGTGGAAAAAAAACACCAAAAAAACAACGACAGCCTTGGCAACCGAATACACAGAGCGCGAGGCGCACCGTTGCTATACAAAAATGTGGCCTCCCGCAGGACCCGCGGTTAAGCGTGTCGGACAAAATAATGGCCTCCCGTGTCTCCCGTGTCTCGCGTCCCGGAGGACTAGGGTTAACTCTTGTAAATTATGAAACATTCATGAGAAAATAAACATGTTCTGAAAAGCATTGATATACTAACGGATTTAAAATCCATTCAACCTGATATGATTAGACTTTAACACTAATTTTACTTGTGTCTGTTGATATTATTATTGTTTTTGTTTTTTTATAATTAGTTGTCCATGTGTTAAACATGTATTGTCTTTTTTTTTTGTTTGGCACCACTGACATATTATACTTAGTGGAAAGGTATGAAATAATTAAAAGACTCATAAGTGTAAAGCCATGTGAATTTTATTTTAGCTTTTGAAAATCAGGAATGTGCTTGATATGTCAGAACAATTAGATCTACATACAAAGTTACAATGATGCAGAGAGAAAAGGCCGGGAAAGAACACACCGAGAAAAAAACAACAAGACTTTAATAGCCCAACTGTCAGATGGTGCAATTCCATCATCCAGCAGAAATTAAATACTTCACATAAAACTAAATACATACTAAAAAATTTTCACATGATGAACTTAACCTGTCCAGATCCACTTGAAACGTTACAGAATGCTAACCAGTAATGTACAATAAGAACAATAAGAACACCAAATCATCTTATTTACTCTTGAAAATAAAGAGAAATATCAATATCAGAATCATTATCACTGTCATCGTGGAATAACATAAAAATCAGAGGGAATATAAAAATGACCTACACGTCATTCTAGACTCTAAAGGCAGCAATGTGTGTCTACCAACTATATGTATAAATTACTGTTAAATCTTTTCAACTATTCAAGTAGAACTGGACAGAAAGCTTTAGTAAAGTAGCTTTGATAGTCCTGTAAAGTGACATAGTAAATCCACTGAGACAGCAGTGCCTTGTTGTAGAAAGTAATTGCTGTATGTTACAGCAAAAATTCGACAGATCATTCCTTGTTAGTAAATTCTTTGATAGTTTATTTATTGTAGAAAGGTGTTTTACCAGAGAGTATAGAGAGGGTTCACTATTGGTTGATTTGCACTGCGAGACACGGGGGGCTCTGCAAAACCACTGTTAGCATGGAGCGGAAAGTAGGTCGCTGCGGTAAACAATATCCGTTTGTGCATTTCCACAGGGCGTAGGAGCTTACAAACGTTTGTAAATAGTTTCAATCAGCCCAAAAATATGAACAAACCACAGTAAACAGATAGGCACACTATCTTTGGTGAAGGCGGTCTCTTTAAATTCTTCAGTTTCTTGTTTACCGCAGAGGCTAGTTTCGCGATTTGGCGGAAGTGAACCCTCTCTGGTTTTACTACAGATTTCATGCGCTCTCACTAGGGAAATTGCGCGCACCGAATTGAACCCTTAAATTACTAAAAATCGTTTCCGGTGCGGTGGGCTTACTACAGGGAGCCAAAACAAAGATCATGGTAGGAAATTACAAAACGTTTGGCCTGAAAATTAATCATTGGGTTATGCATGTTTGGGAAAAGAAATCCAACTGATAGTTTTCGAAAAAAAAAAAAAGGCGAGATTGATCCCGCTCTAAAAAAAAAAAAAAAGGCTGTATTTTAATAGTTCATGTTTGGCGCTCCCATCATGGTTTGTCTGGCATCTGCACGACTGCATACGATGACCTACATCTGATAATTCTGTTAGGAATAAAGGACAGCTTACCCACAAAAGTAATCCATAATTGAGAAGCAAGAGAGGCCCACCAGAAAGATACAGCCAATGGTAATCATCCCTAGGAAGATATATTCGAACATATTACTCTCGTACGAATCTGAGGGAAAAAAAAGACAAAATATTACTTAATCCTCGAGGTCCGAATAGTGAAAAAAGGGAAGGGTGGTGGGGGGGGGGGGGACAAATGATGTAACTTCTGGAAAGGACATAAGCTGGGAAAAATAATTACAAAAGATTAGTTCAGAAACTACAGTCCATTGTAACATCATAATTATGTAAGAAAAGACCACACGTGTCACAAAATATTATGCAGACTGGCCTGAGGTGGCGAGCGAGCCCCCCCCCCCCTCCTCCGCGCCCCTTGATTTTGAGGTTCTAGGCTTCAGCCTACTATGAGAGGATGAACGACTTTCTATTTTTAATGTGCTTTCATGGTAACTCTAGTGCGTGAGTGAGGGACGGCCACTCATAGTAGTTTATGAGCATTTGGCCGAGTACCATTAATTGGATTAATTGTGATACTAGCGCGGGACCCGTTATTCACATCACGGTGAAAAGCGCGCATTTTGATTGGTCAGTTGGAAATGTTGACCACCGGGCTTCCAACTCTTATATCATGGCTTTAAGTTTCTTACAACTCGCTCCTTCGTTGTTATCCACCGACAGAAAGACGGGAACCCGAATTCATTGTTGAGAGTAGGCAATACCCTATCGGTACAAAATAGGTACTCATGATAACGTTTGTTATCAATGGAGATACGTCGTATTAATGGACGAAAGTATCCCGCACAAATTTGTCCAATGTTGTTAGTCCTGAAGCTTTGAAAATTTATATTAAAACTATTACCGGGTTGCTGGTAAAAGTAGTCAGTTAGAATTTTAGCAGCAAGTTTCTACTTTATAATGGTACCAATTTCGTTGTACTTTGATGCACATATCCTATTGAAATAATTAATAAGAGGGTCTCGGATTTAAAGCAAACTATGAGTTAGACGCATGTTATCCCCGATAATTCCAACCTGGGTCAAATTTATTCAATTATAGTTGGAGGGGACCATAGAGTAATTTCTGCAGTTTACTGGGATATCTAATTGACTTTTGTGCGCACCCTTTTAACCGCTCTGTGGATTCGATTGTGTTAGGACCCTAACCAGTTTTATTGTCGGGCTGGACTCCATGCCCAAACATTTCACTTGTCCAAAACTGGACTACGTACTAGCTCCCTCCTACGTCCGCGTGAGCTCATAAATAAGATGCCAGTTCGAGTGGTCAGTACACTCCATCAAAGACGCAGAGACAAGAGCCGACCGCACAGTGAACCCAGGCCAGCAACCCGGGCCCGTAGAAGTTCAGAGGCTTGCCGACGCTTGCCATCGCCACCCCGCCCCATAAGGCATGAAGCGGTAGCACAGGACCCGGAGAAACTTTGGGTGAGTTGGAAACTATAATAGATTAGAAGTGACTTTAATTTGCGCACCCCCCCCCCCTTTCGGGAATGCCGCGTAGAGAATGCTGATCTACAGAGACTATTATGAGTCCGGCTCAACGGTAACTGCCATTGTCATTAGACGTGTAAGATGCGCGGTGCAGTGCAGTGTCTTGATATTGTGACTTTACTGTCAAAGTTAACGTTTGCGGTGCTAGATGATAATGATGGCTCGCTAACCAAGCTATCACGATTTGCTTGTGTGCATATATATAGTGTATGTGTAGCATTGCCTTGTTGTGGTAGGCAGTGAGGATTTCCTGACATGTTAATGTGGATGGCTTATGTTATAGCGAGCGGCACTATACACTTGATTGTATTACGGGTATTGGTGTACCTTGCCAGTACCACTATGCTATAGAGAGCAGTGTGATTGTGATTGCGTGTTTAGTGTTTAAGATGTGTAATTAATTACATGTATTGGAGATGTATAATATTAGTTGGGCCTCACATGGGTGAGCCCCAGGATTGTTCTATGTGCGGCGGTGGATGAACAATGTTTCAGTGAGTTTGCACATGTTGCAATGAGTCCCGCCTATAGATCTACCTATTATAGATTATAGATATTACAGACGTGCTGTGTTTCATTGAGTTCGTAGGTTGTGTGAAGGACATAGTTTCGAATGTACACACTACTTTATGTATCTAGTGGTGTGTCATACGCATGTTAGCCTGGCGGCATAGTTCCGCGGCTAAGGTCAAAGGGCATGACCCTTCAGTATCGGTTGGGAAGGGGAACCAATACAATAGCCCTGGGGCGGGTTAGTACTAATAATGGGAGTGGGCCTATGAGGATGGCCTGCATTGGGATGCAGCGTCTGTGTTATGGACGGTCAGTGGGCCATGTTGGCCACTGCGTTATTAAATGGAATGGCCACTCTGGATGTGCTGTACACCGGCTCAGTGGAGCGAAACTATTGTGTTCTTGCCCCTTCATTTGTTATGTCCTTCATACTTTGATTAGTACATTAGTTTATGTTGCCAGCGTACTAGGAAACTCCTTGTGTGTATGATATAGCCACTTGTAGTTGTTATTCATTAACCTTATTGCTATTTTATTCCATGCATACATATGCAGTTGGTTATTGCTTAAATTCTATATTATGTTGTTGTTGTTTGATTTAATACTTAATACTATTTGTCACGAGCAGAGTTAGGGTCTTGGGGATGTTACGACTGCACGAGAGGCAGCTAACTCACACTCGGACACAACCACACAAGAAAAGTATTAAATAACTAGAGCGTATATATGTCAGGCCGGTCAGGCCATAGTTTACATAAATATTAATAACAAAACAAAAGACAATAGGGGTATATATCCAAACCAAAAAAAAAACTCTAATTAATAACTTAACCAATGATATTCATGTAACTATGGAGGTACTGCAATCAATAGCAAATAGGTATATTATACGAAACTAGATATCAATTTAAAGTGACAGTTGAGTCGCCACTGGCCAGTCGCCAGGCAAACTCTCCATAAATCATATGGGCTTAAATGTTAGGAGAGCCCAGTACGTTCAAAGCCTACAGAAGCACTCTTCGGCTTGTAGGTAATTTAAGCAGTTGCCAAAAGACTATATTTTATGCACAATCACTATTCAATTCATCAACAATGTGCTATATTATTCCAATCATACGATGGCAATAGATCTATGATACAGGACACTCGTGGTCGAGTGCCAGCTGGGGTTTCCTTAGTCTTCCTATGAGGCTGTAGTTCTCTCTCTATCTCCGATCTCTATTATGCTTGAACAAATAAGATATATTACCATTGCTCACGCCTACTGGTAGGCGCGAACATCAATATAGCGCAGCGTGGGCTTTCAAAGGTCAGCCCACTCAGACCTTTCTTTCTAGAGCTCAGTCAGTCCGTTAGCAAGGACTTCTTGTCTTCAAAGCACACAGTTCAGGTACTGGTCAACCGGAGATACTTCACGACACGATGCTTCTGCTCGTCTGTATTCACCTAATCTGAACGTTACACGATGTTATATACTATCTAACTACCCAGCGTGCTAGTCCGCTGGCCCAATTAGTTCAGCTATCTCATAGGTCGAAACCTCCCACCATTTTAATTGTAGTAATACGTCTGCACTATTCTACCAGCCAGTTAACGTGCAAAAACTTGTCTAGTCATACTTAACAATGTCAACTGTCCCCACCTTGTTTCACCCCTACTCCATTACTTATTAATCACGAACATTAAAACCCACAAGCGTGAATCGAACAGTTTAACTTTACATTTATTTACTCACCAACTATAATTCGCGAGGACCGTTCAAGGCCACCAGCCAATTTCTCATGGCCCTGGTAAACAACAACAACTCACTCTCTGCGTGAGTTTTAACAACATCTGAATCATGACACTATTACTATGTATGTCCACCATTGATTGCCTGATTAATGTTGTCATTATATCCTAATCATATTTTTGTCTTTTTCTCTTGTTCCACCTTATGGCTGGTTGGGCTTTTTCTTTTTCTTGGTAGGGTTTTTCCTATGCCTTTTTGGTAGTGATACCTTTGTTAGGCTTTTTGAATAAATAAGATTGCCAGCAGAACCCTGTGTTTGTTAATCCTGTGTATCCTTAAGGGAGTTACTATTGAACCCACGCAGTAACCACATTAGCCACTCGTAGTTCATCCAACACTACCTAGCCTTATGATTCTTAATTCTTCTCTCGTTGACCAAATCTAAATCGGCAGATTTGTTCTTTAAAGAAAATCTACGGTTTTCTGAAGTTCTGGCAGAGCACCATAGAAATTGACATTCAGGTCGGCGGGCTTGAGCCAATATGTTTTTGTTAGTGCTGAGAAGACTGTGCAGTTCTGCAATATATATGCTCTGTGTTTTGAGGAGACTGGCTGCACTCACGTGGCAGATGTTCCTATTCTAAACTTGTTGAACATATGGTGGTGGAGCCTATTGTGGCCAGTTCTTAGTCTGAAGAATATCATTTGATCCTCTCTGTTCAGGAGATGATATTATTTTATGATAAATCCGGCACTTTATATAAATCCTGGTACTGATCTGAAATTCAAATTGACCTATGGAAGGTGGGAATAAAATATATATATATACACACTGATGAGACAGTACAGACTTCACCACAACACTGTTAGTTGTGGAAGAGTTAAAAACAGAAATATTTCTCTCTGCCCTGATTTTTTTTTTTTGACCATTAAAATTTGGTACAGTGTTTCTCAAAGTGGGGTCTTGGCAATTTTTTGTTTTGTTGGGGCAATGGACTTTGGAATGGGGCTTAGGGATTTTTCATGGAAATCTTAAATTTCATAGTGTATTTTAACTGAACTGTATAGATCATAAACTGTTGTTTGTTTATGTCATGTTGGTGGTTTCTTTGTATAGCTCGGATTAAAGCAAGGTGGTCTTGGGGCAAAGTGTTCGCCTCTCCTGCCAAGGGTACCGGGTTCAAAACCCGGCCGGTGCAGGCATGTTGGAAGTTTGGGATCTTTCTCATATTTTCGTGTCCCTGATCCTATTTGGGGGTAGGATCCAGTACCTAGTCTTCTCGGATAAGGACGAAAAAAATTCGGACGGCCCGTGTGCACGTTGCGCACGTTAAAGATACATTTGTATGTACTTTGGCAGTTGGAAATCGTAAAGAGCAGGCCGAACAAGCCGCTGCCCGGGCAAAATTAAATAAAATTCAGCCATACCACTCCCCCTCTCTCCCTCCCCCACCCCTGCCTCCCCCCCCCCAAAAAAAATTTAAAAATAAAAACTGCCGACCGACGCTACACTGTGGCGATGACGTGTCTGCTCCAGTTATAACTGGGCTGCCATGACACAAAGGCAAATATCCCAAATGGGATTAAAGAAGTATACACACACACAAAAACAACAACAACAACGCACGACATTAATGGTTATGCGCAGCGTAGCTGGTTATACTGTATACTAACTTTGTCCAATCGTGGTGTGCGGCAATATAAAGACTATATCACGAATGAAGAAGTCAGCAATAGGATTAAGAGAGCAGGTAGACCCTACGATGACCTGCAGAAAGCTGCACTGGTACGGACATGTGTCCAGATCCAGTGAGCTTTGCTAAGACCATCTTGCAGGGTACCGTACCAGGAGGGAGAAAGAGATGGGAAGACAACATCAAAGAGTGGACAGGCTTGACCTTCGCTGACTCACAGCGAGCTACGGAGGACAGAGACCGATGGAGGAGAATCGTCCGAAAATCATCAGTGGTGACTCAACAATCCCACCCCGGGGGGTTAAGAATAAGAGACCGGAACGGAACGGAACGGTGCGGCGCATATTGTTTTTTTTTTGCTTTTGGAAAGTGAAGTGGGGCGTGGGACCAAAAAGGTTGAGAATCAATGATTTATTACATGTCAGGCCAGGCTCAAGAGGGTTAAACCAGAGTTCAATCACTATTTAACTTAATATTACATATTATTTCATGGAACACCTGAATCGACACAAAGGTCTTGAACACTTTGCTCTAACTGGAAAAATAGTGGGCAAAAAAAAAAAAAAAGGTAGTCAAAGAATAACATATCTAGAGAGTTTGAACAGATGGGCGACAGGGAAAAACCAGGACAGTAAGGGCTTTTTGAGAGCATCTGAGCAGAGGAATGAGTGGCGAGGCGAACCATGATCGTCGATATCTGTTCCAGATCCGGCACTTGAAGTGAAAGGTAAATATTAATTTACAAATTGTAATTTACACTACAAAATTAGTGTTTTCTCTACAACAGGTAAAGCGGTAAGAAAATCTAGAAGGAAATAATAGGAAATAGTCTTTGTGATGATGATTCTGGGGGAAACCAATCAGGGTCGTCTTTTCGGTGGGTGATTCATGAAGTTTTAATGTCCGGATTTTCAGCTTCTGCGTAGCCAAAAGTACATAGAGAGATTTAAAATGTTCATATTTAGTGTTCTGTCAATAGAACATTTCACCTAGTATATTTATGTCTGTGTATCTGTGTGTGTGTGAATGTGTTTGTCTGTCTGTCTGTTTCTTTCTCAGTCTCTGTCTCTCTCTCTCTTTCTCTCTGTCTCCCTCTCTATCTCTCTCTCTGTCTGCATGTGTTTTCCGGAGCAGTGGTGTTTAATTTACAAACAAAACTTCTCGTGACAAACACATGACATGCATTTTTCTTGTTTGTTGGTTCTTATTTTCCTCCCAACTGATCGGTTTAAAATAAAAAATCAGTCTCATTTTACATTTCAGAAGATTCGGTCGAGGCAATAATCGACGGGGCGACAGAGAGCTAAATATAATAAACTAGCTGAGGTCCCCGGTCCTGCCCGGGATAAATCGGTTTGAATATTGGTTTCAGTTCTGGGTGGTTATTATGGACCTGCTTCATCTGGCTTGTTCCTATTTGTTCATTTTTTTGGTTTGTTTTTAAATAAGTCTTATTGCTCTGCCTTTGTGAGTTGACACCCTGCGCATACCGTACAATAGCATGATTTGCGCACGGGTTATTGTGTTTGATAGTGAACACATCGCAGGAAGTGATAACGAAATCTTAAAATGGCGAACCATGACTCGAAATAGATCTAAATGATGGCGAAACAATAAATTTCCAATAAAAAAAGCTACACCGATTTGAGACTTCTATTAAAAAATGTGCACTCTTACATCCATTCTGATGCACCATATAAGATTTGAAGTCTGAGTGTTGAGTGGTTCAGAAGCCTTTTGCAACGAAAAATCTCTAGTCCACAAATATTATATATATGTAACACAGGAACGGGATCGAGCGGGTCTCTCTATCTAGCTATCCTACTTCTGACACCAAATAATGTAACACAGGAACGGGACCGAGCGGGTCTCTCTATCTAGCTATCCCACTTCTGACACCAAATAATGTAACACAGGAACGGGACCGAGCGGCTCTCCCTATCTAGCTATCCCACTTCTGACACCAAATAATGTAACACAGGAACGGGACCGAGCGGGTCTCTCTATCTAGCTATCCCACTTCTGAAACCAAATAATGTAACACAGGAACGGGACCGAGCGGCTCTCCCTATCTCACACAGTCAAACATACAAACAAAACTATCAGGTTTTGAGAGGACAACAATTTTATTAAAAGAAAAAGAAAATAACAAATCAAATAATAAACACAATACAATAAACAGTACAATAAACAAAACAATAAACAGTACAATAAACAAGACCATAAACCACAATAAACCGTACAATAAACCAGACAATACAATAAATCACAATACACAGGACAATTGACAATAAACAGTACAATAAACCCAACCGATAGGCGCGGTGAATTAACCAAATGAATTCACACTTGATCTACATCATCAGAGCTGGCACTTCACAAATCTTGAAATATTAATTACAATTCTTTTACTTTTATGTTAG